>CAXKWD010000011.1:14482977-15682977 GCA_964059195.1 Ectobius pallidus | reverse complement strand
TTATGTACAAACTAGTCTACAACTTTGTGTGTACAATAATAATTTTTTATAAATATAATATCAGTTTTTAGGTCATTTTTTTATAATTATTAAGTAATTTTCTTTAAAATCCAGGGTCATTTTATAGGTCATTTTTCAAACAATTTTAGGTCATCAGAATCCGGGCCCTGGTTATTATGTTTATGGTTTTTGAGATAATTAGATTGAGAGGTTCGCAGAGTGGGAACAGCGCACTGCCATGTTAGGTGGCAATGACCTCTGTAAGATGTATGAAAACAAATACGAGGCTTGCTTTCAAGTAAGTACCGATAATTTTTTAAAAAATAACTGAAAATTATTTTGCAAATGCTTTATTATCATTCATTACCTTACACCTTACTCTGCTTCTCCACATAGTCAGCGTTGTTATTCTGGCAATTTTCATAACAAGAAACCAGTTTTTGTATGCCTACATCAAAGAATGATTCTGCCTGTGAAGAAAGCCACAATTTGTTTCACATCATCATCATTGAAATGTTTTCCACCAAGGAATTTCTCAAGATGAAGAAACAGATGAAAATCGTTTGATGCCAAATCCGAACTGTAGGGAGGTTGTTCAAATTGTTCCCAAACAAATGATGCCTCCTTCAGGCGCAATTGACCTGATAGTCACAGCTTTATAATAGTAGTTTTCATTCCCTCTCCAGAGAAGGAGTCTACCTCTTAAAGTAGTCTCCTTTCTTTACCTGATGTTTGGAGTCCCCCGACTCAGGTGACTCACCCACTTCGCGGAGAGCAGGTGTCACCATATTGATTTCACAGGCACAGTGCCCGAATTCGTCACAAACAAGAAGGCTAGTAATTCCTGAATTTTTAAAACAATTCTCTTATAATGAGTGTATATATTATTCATTTTATTACTGTATCATACAAAATTTAATTGATATCTTTCGGATATGTAGATTTTCAGTTTGGCCTCCCAGGCTCATTGCACCCGAAAATGTGCTTATGTTGATGTTTTCTCTGATATCATCAAGATTTTCTGCTAAAACGGCCTGGAAATTTTGTGATCTGTCTAAACCGATTCATCTTTACAAAGTGATGTGTTTGTTGCAAGATTTTGATGTGGAAGACCCCTCAGTGAACAGGGATTTTGGGGAAGATGAGTTTGAAAAAACGTGAAGAGTGATTCAGAGATGGAGCAAGATCATGAGGAGACCAAAGATGAATATGAACCAGTTACAGGAGTTAACTACTTTTTTGGAATAGGTAAAAGGACCAACTGGTCCAAAAATCCTGTGAATTGCTTGTTTGATTACCACCAAGATCAAATTTTCCTCTGTAGAATATGTTATTTGGTGATGTTTATTTACAGCTCAGCTATTTAGACCTGTAACCATTGTTGGTGTGCTGGAATTTAGTTTCGGAGTTATTTTAAAACTCCGTGGTGCAACATCCCTGAAGGGACAAGGCCTACCACCCGACCGCTGCATCATCTACCATAGGCAGATGGCAGGTTTGGGGGCATGTGGTCAGCATGCCGACACCAATGGTCGTTAATGGTGGTTTCCATGACCGGAGCCGCTACTTCTCTATCAAGTAGCTCCTCAATTTGAATCACGAGGCTGAGTGCACCCCTACCAGACATCCCTAACTCAGAAAAATCCGAGGAGGTACCGGGGATCGAACCCGGGCCGACGGATCTGTAGTCAGCGACGCTAACCACAAGACCATGCCGGCAGACCGGAGTTATTTTACTTGACTGTAAATGTACAAGAATGGTCACATTTATACACACATAATTACCACTGACCTTGGCCGGGATTAAATCCACAAACTTGGGAACCATCTGCACCACTCAGACTGACTCTTTCATATTGGATTTTCAATATTTAAAGCAACACACTTTCAGTATTAGGAATTCACTACTTCATAGATTTAATTGAGTGAATTATCGAAGTCCTGAAAATCGCTCATCTTTACCTATCTACGTAAACTGAAAATGATAATTGGTTGATTATTTGCCTTAGCACAGGCCTTTCAAACTCAAGCACTTTGCTCTGGGGTGCTCCAGCGAAGCACTCAGCAGCACCGATGCTCTCCTTCCTCATGTAGTGGCCAGTGTGACTGCATGTGTGCTTCTGAGACAGCACAATGGGTAGATGACCTCGCTTTCATCTTATTTAAATGATTTAAATATTTAGTTGCAAGGGATAAATTAGTTAATTAACACAATGTGTGACAGAATTGAGGCTTTCAAAATGCAGAGTTTATTGTTTAAAGATCAGCTTAAAGCCGGAAATTTTGATAATTTTCCTTCATTAAAATCATTAAATTTGTCTATTTACGAAAATCTTGGAGAATTTGCATGATGAATTCAATACCCAATATGGCACTTCAACTTGAAATATTTATGACTCCATATTTTGTCCTGAAAATCACCATCATGTTTCAAACAGAGCTGATAGTAGTACAGGTACTACCACTACACCGGTGATTTACTTTCATTTTACAAAAATATTCATCCACAGATATTTCCCAAACTTCACGTACTTGCCTTAAAATTTACGTCAATTATCAGTACAACTTATGCATGCGAACAGATGTTTTCAATTATGAATTTACATAAAAGTAAAACCCTTTCCATTGCCAAATCGATTGTACCCAATATTGGTAAATTATTAATATTGGTAAATCAGTTGCGGCAAAACGATGTTAACAATTGAGTTCAATTCTAAATGTACACAAAGGCAAACACAATATATGTAGAGAATAAATGGTGTGTATATGTGTTCACAAAATTGTTATTAATAACTTTTTCGTAAGCTTAACGCTGGCTAAACCTGTGGAGCTGCCTCTGGTACTACAGTTCAACACCGTTGCTACTGCCGTGGCCGGCCTGCGCTATGGCAGCCCCTCAGTTGGAAAGGCCTGCCTTAGCACAATCTCCTTGACATCAAAAAGAAGGGATGGACATTTTCTACCCATGATTGTTCGGATTATATGGTTATTTATTGATGTGGTTGTACTGTTACTTAGACCTGTGACTGTCATTGGTATGTGGAAATTTTGTCCTGCAGGAATTCTTGCACATGCCTATAAAACTGTAGACCTGATCCTTTCACATTTATGGACACCTATAAATATCATCATGCTGTGATCGAACCTGCAGATTTGTACAAGATAACCGCAACATACTGCTAAGAATATGGCTACGTTTATAGTAAATATTTCTTAGTGGTACATTTAATTTCTAAAACTTTTGATCATAAACCTTCTTTTCAGTGCCCTTAACCCGGTATTAGTCAAGTTCATTAGGATTCTGCCATTGGTCAACATGAGCGCAGCGCTGCATATTACCAATCATCATCATGCTATGTATTTATTGTTGTTCTACAATTACTTTTTCGAGTTTTTGTAATTTACTGTTTTGAGAAACATATTTGTTTCACTATCTTTTATTAAATAATACAATCAGGGCATATATTTTCACATTATATTGCATTACATTACAGAATTGCGTTTTGAGCTCTTTGTTTACTCCCGGGGATGAATGTAATTATTCCTCTTCCTAGTATACATATTTGGTTGTGGATGGTGGTCATTACACAAAGTCATTGTCTCAGCCTAAATATTGTGGAGAAATTTGAGCAACTTCAGCATCGGATTCTGTTGAGACCTTCGAGGCTGTGTCTTCTTCACTGGGTTTAGGATTTTCTTTGTCTAGATTTTCAGTTTTCTTGCCATGGCCTGACATATTTTCATCTTCAGAAAATTAAAAAGGTGGAAGAGATTCATCTTCATCTTCCTTGGAGCCATTTCAGTGTTTGCTGTTCTTGAAGTTCCATCTTTCAATCAAACCTTTCTGACATTGCATACAAATAACACAATAGTGAGGAGGATCAATTGGAATGAGTCGACAATTTGGTGGGAACAACAACAATACATTTTCTGTATGTATGGGTGTCCATTCTTGATTGCATTAACAAAGTGTTCGGTAGCAGTTCGGAAACCGCTGATGATGCACTAAAATAGTGCGAAATGGCTGTCCAGATCACTAAAGGTATTCCTAGTTTGCAACATCAACTGTTTAAGTATTATGTATAAACAAAAAAAAATTCTTACCTCTTCGATCAAGAGACACTCTTGTAACATAGCCGATATGTAAGCCGTGTACTCACTTGTGACATGGACTATCTCTTTTGCTGTCTGCCACCATGGGTGAGTTGGTAGCATGCTTGCCTTCCACCCCGGTGGTCCAGGTTTGATTCCCAAGTTCATGACCGGGTGTTTGTATGTCTTAGGTTTAAGTATTAGGTAGGGGACTGGTGCACCCCAGAAACAAGTCTGCTGAGAATATCCCCTTAAGGGATCACCAGGGTGGAACCTCCATCATGTCTTTTGCTTTCTGTAGGGATATGAAATGTTTGAACGCTCCAGAACTTATATCAATTTATTCCGTGATTAATCAGTGAAAGGCATACAGTATCTCATTCCATTGGCCTCAGTGGTAAACAGTATATCGCACTTCGAAATCAGAAGTGAGTGCAGCACTCACACATCGACCAACGATGGGTGAATCATGTGTAAAAATTTGTAGAGGTTGTTACTACTTTCACATGTGATGACATTTGAAGTGATTTGTATTTATTATTGAAAAGTGAATTAAATTGAAATAGATACTTTGAGGTATGCTAGATACGAAGAAGATTCCAAAATTATAATTTAGCTAAGTAAAGTGTTCAAATAATTTGTTTGTGTGGTTCTTACCTTTCCTCTGCATCTAAGTTTAGCCAGAATGCAAGCCGTTGTGTTGATGTAGATTTTGAGTTTATCAGTTTCATTATGAGCTATCGATGCATTTTGAACTTCTTCAATACAATCCAGCAACTGCAATGTAAAATAGGTAGAATGAGGTACGAATAGAAGTCTGTATCACTACTTAAGCTGTCTAATAAAGTAGGGTTAATCCATTGTTGAAGTAATATAACTGTACAGATTTTAACAGCTTGTTCCTTCAGTACAAACAAACAAAAAATTCAAGTACCATGTTTGTCCAAAGTATGTATTTTTTTTTATATTTAACTATACTTAACTGAATAAGTATTATCTATTCTAATTGAGAAAATGGTACATTGCGACTCACCTGAGTCCCCCACCTCTATTCTCAATCCGAAATAGCCTATTTTGTTGCAAGGGTCGTTTTTATAATTATGAAATATTATGTGGAGGTGCAAGGGTATTTTTTTTAATTGTGAAATATTAGGTGACATGGCAGGCGAGTGGAAAGGGGAGCAGGGTGAGTCGCAAAGTACTAACTTCCCCTAATTTGTTTCACATTAGCAAAGGAAACAGTAAGGAAAGAAATGTCCTTTGTGTGTTTTTAATTTATTTTTAATTCTTTTTATTTATAAAACTGACTGTTTTCATGGAAATTAAATGCAAAAATTATGTGGACCACATAAGCCAAGATACATATTAATATCATGATATTGGTAGCATAAAGTACATAATAGAGGTGAAGAACTAAACATTTTATTGTACTGTGATGAATTTTACAAAAATAGCTTCAGGTCATTTAAGAATTTCATTGAAATCAGAGATAAATTGCAGAATGTAATCACTGTTATGCAATTTTTTAATGCTATATTTAAAGAAAAGAAAATTTCCTTTGAAAAGGAAATCAGTGACTCCAACACTTCTATATATGTTTTGCCACTGGTTGTGATCCAGGCTATCTGTCCAGCTATAAGTTCCTAAAAATTCTATAAGCAGGTACGTGAGTACCTATGCCTATGTCTGTATAGAAAAACCTAATATTGCTGCAAGACTAACAATCACGCTTTCATGTTAGGACTAAAAAAAACCGAACAGTAAATATTATTGACCTGATCAGCACATTAATTTACATCGTGTTAGTACTAATTAATTCATTTCATAAAATTTAATGGTAGAAACTTTTTTTTTTAATGTTTTGGCTTCTAGAAATAAGTTTTCCTTGTTTTTGGTACTAGTAATACAGACTTTGACATTAGTTCTTGTAGTACCAGTAGCTCTTGAAAATGCCACATACAAATGGCCATGTTTGAAAACAGGTTCGTGCTGGTATATTCCAACATTTCTTAGCATTTGACTTTGTGATTTGTTGATGGTTATTCCAGATGCAAATTATATAGGGAAATGTTTTCGTTTAAGAGAGAAAAGATAATGTGAATTAGCAAGTTTCAGTGCAACAACTTAACAACAATGCTGCTAGAATAATCAGTCTATACCATCGTCACAAGAGTATGTTGTATGCCGTCCTTATCATGAATGTACAGAACTGCATAAAGTCCAACATATAACCTTAACGAAATAAAAAAATAAATTTTGACCGAACCAACTATGCTATCAAGATGAAATCTGAGGTAATCACTCCCCAGGTCATGGGGAAAATACAGTGAATATTTCAGATCTCTACGTCAGAGGTTCTCGGAGGAGTAAACAAGCACATAAAGATATACACATCTCAGGGTGCATTTAGTAGCCTAAGTGATCGATAAGTCAACATACCAGATGTTTCTTGTCTGTTGCCCTCACACATTGTTCGAAATTGCAGAATGCATTACTTCCTGCATTACATTTGCCTTCGTTCATTTGCTCAATTGCTTTCACACTTGATTCCTGAAACAACAAGATTAGCCTTTGTGAACTTTGCTTTTGTTCAGATAATTTAGCTATGGATTCTATCCTCTTCTTTAGGATTTCAATTTCAGTCCCGGTCTTCCATTGAGGTACCATTATTAGGCTATAATAGACCAATGACAATATAAGTTTGCAATATAAATTTATTGAGAACATTACAAAGTTTTGACCATAGCCATATCCCAACAGACATTTTTAAAAACACATCATTGTACTTAAAATGACACTCCATTTGGGATGTCAAAAGTGATGACAAATTGTTTTATCGTGTAGCTACTATTGGCAATATTAGCAGTGACGATCACAAGTGGCCCATGTGTGTTCACTGCAAAAACCAGTGACCAACACTTGTCTCCCAGTGTGAAAAGACCCTTAGTATCATCAGTAAAAAACATGCACGATATTGAAATCCATGCCTATAATATTAGCTATTTCCAAATCATGGCAACAATCCATTTCAGCTGTCAGTAAAAATTTATGCCAATCAATTTTCCATAATTTGGTGAAAAAACATTGTGTAATGACTGGTATGAACCGTCTGATGAGTCTAATTTTTAAAAATGAAATAAACAGTGTTATGAAAGTAGGCCTACAATTGTATCAATGAATTCATAAATAATATAAAAAACCTGCCCTATCTCGTCCATTTGGTACCGTATAAAATTTCAACACAGTTGTACAAAGCAAACTAACATAATTCTATTTTGCTGCGTCTGCAGAAATACATTCACATTAATTTGTGCAAAAAATTTAGAAACTTATGAAATATTCTTTTCACATACCTGAAATTTTTCTGCACAGTCTTGGTATCTTGTGTTCATAAGATAGGTTGTTGAGCAGTTTGTTATTTCTTCAAACATGTTATTCTGAAAAACAAGAGCATATAAGTTACCGTGTCTCATAAGTAATTAACAGTATCGTTAACATCATACAGGGTAAGATGACATTTTTGGGCATTGTTTTTGTTTTAATGATTGACGCATTATTTTTGTTTCAATGAATGAAGGTATGAGGCATGTTTTTAAAGTAAGTAAAAATAATTAAAAAAAAAATAACAGAACATTATTTTCCAAATACTTTATTTCATATATTACTTTACACTACTTCTCCGCACAGTCACCGCCATTATTCAGGCACTTGTCATTGCAAGAAACCAGTTTTTGTATGCCTTCGTCAAAGAATGATGCCGCCTGTGTTGAAAGCCAAGTCTGCACTTCTTGTTTCATAGTATCGTCATTGAAATGTTTTCCACCAAGGAATTTCTTCAGATGAAGAAACAGATGAAAATTGTTTGGTGCCAAATCTGGACTGTAGGGAGGGTGGACGGATTGTTCCCAACCAAATGATGCGATCAGATCTTGAGTTTGTTTGGCTGTGTGTGGCCGGATATTGTCATGAACCAAAAGAATTCCTCGCTAAAGCATTCCACGCCTTTTGTTCTGTATTGCACGATGGAGTTTTCACAGTGTCTTAGTGTCTCAACAAAGTTAAACTATTTTTGCTAGTGACTTTTCCATAGTTCTGGCCTCTGCTAATTGGAAATCATTAAGTTTAAAAACAAAATTAGCACCCTTAAACGATCGGATTTGTGGTCATTTGACATCATTGTTGATTGTCGCATGAAGCTATTCAAAAAAGACCCTTTTACAAAAGTATTTTGAAATTCAATTGTCATTGCAACCTGTTGGTAGGCAGTAACAGGTTCTTGTCTTTCCGAGCCACCAATAGTTTACTGCAGGCCTGATAACCATTACTTTTCTTACAAATTTCACGAGTGAAAGGTTCAGTAGAGGGTAGAGAATAGGGTGACCTACATGTGCAAAAATGTACAGTGAGTTTTGTTGTTACTTCAACATGCACAGGATGTATATTTAAAATACCATAGCCAGCAAATGATTTTGGTTTTGCCTTAGGTATATCATGAACTTGGTCTTCCTCTTTCTTCCCTGAGGTTGAATTTTCAGACATATGCTAGGCTGAAAGCTTGGCGTGATCAACAAAGTTAAACCAATCTTCCTAGTGATTTTCTGGAGTTCTGGCCTCTGCTAATTGGAAATCATTAAGTTTAAAAACAAAATTAGACCTGTTAAATGATCGGATTTGTATTTAGTAATTTTAGCTTATTTGCATGTCTCCCACAGTTTTCTGTATGCTGTCTTCCTAATGTTTGGTACATTACACCTGCTTATTGTAACAATAACCCTCATACAACAATACAATCTGCTAACACACACCAATATTGATATACAGAGGTTTGACTGTCACATAAGAATTTGTCCCCAGTGTCAAAAGCAGACTATCAGTTAAAATAAATCTTACATCAAACATAGCAAGTATAATGCCAGTTCTTGGCATTATTAAGTCGTATCTTTTTTCACCTTAAAATTACTTGCAGTGTAGAGAGTTGGAGTAATATGAACATTGGACCACCTAACTTTTTAAGTGTGATATACGGTGAGAATATTATAGGAGAAAAATTCCTCTGACACTGGGACTTGAACCCAGGACCTTTGGCTATTCACGCCAATGCTCTACCAACTGAGCTAAGCTGGAGTTCAATTCACAGCACCAGATGGAACCTCTCTCCTCAGTTGGTAGAGCATTGGCGTGAATAGCCAAAGGTCCTGGGTTCAAGTCCCAGTGTCGGAGGAATTTTTCTCCTATAATATTCTCATATAATGTCCAACAGAGACAATAATCTGTGGTTCATGAAAGCTTATATATCTATCGTGATATACGGTACTAAAAAATAAAGGCTGATATTGAAAGACAATGTACTAAAAGAAGGAAACTGGTCACTGAACAAGAGCAAATTTATAGATAGTTATTTAAAACAATTTACAAAGTACGTAACTTTTTAAAAAGTTTAATGGAAATGTAGATTAAAGCGGTCAAACATATTGTAACATGTTTATATGTAAACATAGAACATTCAACACTGTTGTCTAATTGTTCATGATAGCATATCCCTTGGAAATGGAGCATGCTGTATAATAAATTTTAAAAAGCCTACCATGGAACAATCTTGCTGAGGCCCATTCTTTAAAAGAAATATAAAAAATAAGCTTTCCGAATATCTTCTATTGACGTTAACCCTTGTCTCACGAGGTGTGGTCTCAACAAACCATGCAAGGACTTTCAAACTAGCCCTCCAAGGCAGTTTTAAACTGAAAGTTTCTCTGCTACCCTAATCCTCCTTACATAACAAACCCAACAATGTCTAAAAGACAGTTGCATTCTGGATTTATGTTGTCACCTGTTGTAGTTTTCCTAGACCGGGCCTCGTGAAGTAGGCAAGTTACCTTCATTACGCCACTAAATGTGTTCACAAGAACATATCAATGTTATCGCTCAAATCATGAGGACGCAGCTGCTATTTGGGCAACAGTTGAGACAGGAAGAAACTCTTTCGGTGTGTTATGAGTTGAAACAGATTCGACATCCTTCTCTCAAACCTCTGTTTCATCCATCAAGGTTCATTCCTACTTGAATGAGTAGCAGTTGAACCAGCATCAGCTATATCTGACATTTTCGAGAAATTTAGTCGACTTAACAATACATTATATGAGTATTAATTACAATTTACAACATTTTACGCCTTTATTTCATGGTTTAAATGTAGGAGTCCTCAGACAACACCTAATGGTGTTACAGATTCATCACTTTGTGAGTTAAGGGTTAACAAGGTGAACCATTTTTTTTCAATAAATTGTTGAAAATGTAAAGAACTTTATGCTAGCCGTGTATTTTTTATACTCACATCTATACTTTTCATCAGCTATTTCGATTACAGCCATTAAAATCTCCAATTGAGGAGCGTTTTGATAAAACTCAACATGTGCCATAACATAAATTGTTCAGGATAAGGTTTCTCTAGTTTTTATTAACATATAGAAGATATAAACCTTGCATATTGAGGCTTCAAAATGAATTGGTTATGTTGACTTTTCTTATGTTCTTTTCTCACCATCTTAAAGATCTCATTTCAAAGCACCTAAAACCATTAAAAAACGAATTTGGCAAAAAATGAAGATGTTGAGTTTTGTCAAAATGGTCCTCAATTTTGATTAACTTACATTGGCATTGTGTAGGGCTCGTGAAAAGCAGCCATAACAAGCATCGCCATTTGTTTTGGAGTCCTCTGCTGCTCCATTGCACATCCTGTTGATAGTGGAGATAGAGTCCGGGCTGTAAGATGTAACATACTGGCGTTATTGCCATTCATCCTTCATTGATTGCTCATTAGTAGATGTGTTTGTTTTTGTTAATAGGCTATAAAACGAAATGTCGTGTTTCTGGGTTAAGTTACATTTTCTTAACATATTAGAATTAAATCACGAAATAATTCTAATCTCATAAATAAAACCACAAAAGCCATAATCAGCAAAATAAAACCTATTTTTGATAATTTATTATTCTTTTCTGCCATTTTTTATTCTTCAACTGTAGTGTATCGTATGCGCCTTTTAGAAAAAGCGGATTGCCATAACTCTTACCTTTGATGCAACATATTTAAATTTTTTTAAATTGAAAAAATGTTATCTTCCGAAGTTATAAGTAGGCATATTGAAATTTATTTAGCATTTGAAATCACATAGATAATTAAGCTTTTGATATGCTTCCTTCATATTGTTATCAATTATAATATAATAATAATAATAATAATAATAAATTATTTCTGTCCAATACAGTGTAGAATACACGAGTGGACTAAGTCAGTCCCTACTAAAACGTATATAGAAAAACATAAAAAATCAACACGTTCCCATATTTACAATTATTCATTTGTCGACATGCAAGTGAAACAAAGTCATACTCTTACTTCCTAAGTTTAAAATAGATACATAACTAAAAGATGGTGTCTTCATTTACTCACACCCAATACATTTAACCATTTTGCAGTTTAATTTATTACTCACATATTGTTCATTTTGCTGTCCGCACACTTGATATCATAGCGAATTTCCTTAATGGTTGTCCTCCAAAAATTCCTCTACGTTATAATATGCTTTCTGTGTTAGGTATTTCATTATACTGCCATGATTGGCAAAATGTTTTCTGCTCTCCCGGAAGGCAAAAAGGTAAGCTCTTGAAATTTTTTTAAGTTGCTTTGTTTTGGTAACTGATTTCAGAGGAGTAGGAAACTTCTTTAGTGCATGCTTTCAGCTACATACAGTAATCTGAGATATTACTTCTTTGGGGTACAATCTTACAATTAGTGATTTCTCTAAATGAGATACAGTATACTGATATTAAATAAATGTCATTAAAATAACCATTATGTTAGACTTTGCATGCATAATTTTTCTAGTATTTTAGTACCACTGACAAATAAAAACATAAAACACCACTTTTGAATTTTAAAACTAATCTTGTATAAAATAAAAAATATTTTCAAACACCTCTACTCATAAGTCACATTTTTCTCACTCAATTGAATTACTGATAGGCCAGAAAGCAGCATTTCTGATTAAATGAAAATAATACCTAGAGTAAACAGAGTACCTCTATGTACATGAGGCATATCATACAGACTCACAAGATTAGTGACAAGCCAATGAGGTTATTGCAGCGTTTTACTGTTAATGGAAAGTGCTGCCTCACTATAGAGTTGTTCAGTAATGTTTTGTACACAGTTGTTTTAATAAATCGTGTACTTTACATTCTTGCAGGTAATTTATTATTTCAGTCATAAGAACCAACCTTATCACAGTACAGCCATCATTGACTGTAGGGATTAGACATTTTTTAATGAGTTTTGCTGTGAATCTGTCATAGAAAATCAATTTCTACTAGTAGTTGCATTCTAACAAAGTGAATTTTGCAAAATCTTACTGCATAGGATGAAAGGAGGGAAACTTCAAAGAGGAAATGCACTGTGAAACTCTTATAAAAATTTTAAGAAAGCAAGTTTGGAAAAAAATGATATTTGGGTTTTTAAGGAAAATGTTTATTTACTAATTCCAGATGTAGAAGAAAATGCTTTAGGATTGTATGAGTCCCACAGTGAACTTTTGAAATGCAGAGCATTATGCCAATAATCAGAAATCAGGTGAAGGTACATGTGCTGTGGTTCAGATTTGAGAGATAATTTAGAAGTTCTGTATATGATGGAGGCATTGCATTTGGCCACGTTCTACTCTACTGGGACCTACAGATATTCGTATGAAAATGAATTTCCCCAGTACTGGGTTAACTTGAAAATCCTGGATATAGGCCTACCCATAGCTGATATCAGTATTGATTCCACCACACTGTTAAAACTAAAATTAAAATAGTGTTAAAACAATTCTCAAGATAAATACTTTAGTCTCTATGATGTAGCATACATTTTCTGTATTATACAAGACGGTATATTATGAAATTTTTTATTAATTATTATTATTTTCAACAGGAGTTCTTCTTAATGCCTGTATATCTACAAATATGGATTTGTCACATTTTCGCACACATAAATACTATCAACATGGGCTGGGATTGAACCTGTGAACTTGGGAACAGAAAGCCTGCATCTAACCGACTGTTCCAGCCAGGCTGACCCTATGGTAATGTAATAACTGTTATACATTTTTACTTGGTCAGTCTTTCAAGTTTCACTTTAGCCAATTACATACTTCTGTAACTAGAAGACTTAGCCAGAAATGTGATGACATGTAAAAACACAATTTAAATAGTCCTATTCATCAACTGAATGAAAAGTATATATTAACTAGACAAATTTTTGTTCTTTTTGAATTGCCAAAACTTTTTTGCCTTCCATTCATGGGCGTCCGCAGAAATTTTGTCAAGGGGGGGCCAAACAAATTACTGCCACCACCACTATCACTATGCTACTACGACCACTTTATTATTATTACTATTTTGTTACTATTCACATTATTGCTATTATTATTATTGCTATTTTATACTATTCACATTATTGCTATTATTATTATTATTATTATTATTATTATTATTATTATTATTATTATTATATAATCAACAGCCTTCATTTACTGTAAAACACCTGACGTATGCACTCACATGACTTTTCATACACCTTACAATTTCATAGGTACTATTCATATCAAATATAAAATGCGACATTTTCTTGCCTTATCTTCATTATAACAAAATGTTTTGGTATAAATGGTTTCAAGTTTAGGGGAAGTAATTATTCCTACAAGCTAATATCTAGTAACTGTTACAGCTTGTTTTCATCCAAACAACGCGAACATACAGCAGTATTTGGAGACTTAAACCTCATTTCACATTAGTCGCTTATAGTCATTTAATTTACAGGTTTATGTGTAAACAGTTTCCAGGGAGGGGCAACGGCCCTACCCTGCCCCCCTTTCCGGACGGCCATGCTTCCATTAAATTATTTCACAATTTTATTTTGAAGTGCAGACCTCTTATTGTTAGTACTGTTTTAATTTACATTGACTATAGAGAATTATATGCATCTTTTATTATCAAGTTTTGCACCTGTGGATGTCTTAATTTTGAAATAAACAAAAAGATTAGGCTCTTCAATGTTAATAAAATATAAAACCTTTTATATAAGACAATATAATACTAGTGCATGTTAATTGAAGCAGTTTTAATTCTCATAATAGATTCATAGATGATGCTGATTACTGGTAACTGCAATGAATTCTGACTGCCCATTGAGGAAGGTTCAAAGGGAAATACCTGCATATTTTGTAATTGATAATTTTGGATGAATTGTTCTGGAACATTTTGTTCTTACAGTGACAGTACACTGAACGAATGTGATTTAGATGTATTATTAGTGATTCAAACTTACCTATTTTGATATTGTTTCCAGTACCTTTTGAAACCATTACAGCGTGCATCAGATGAAACCTAAAACAAATTTAGCTTTCCTAATTGAAACATAATATAAAAATAATTAATAATTATTGTCAGATTCATCGAATCGATTCATGGACTGTTCATTCATTTAGTGTGATCTTACTGCTGACAGAATATTGTGAACAAAGTAAGAATATAATTATTTACAAAATTCGTTACATTTTATTCATGGAGTAGTCTCAATAAATCCTACTCAAGCTTACGAGTTCCATCTGATAAATTTGCTCGACTTTCGTTCTCCGAAATATAAAGATAAATTCGTAATCTCTCGTGTGATTAGTATGACTATTCCACTCATATGCTGCATGTTTGATATTGACCAACAACGTTTATCAATTCCTCGGATATAGACCAATTACGATCGTTTGTCTTATTAAATGCTTGCTATTAATATGAGAAAGGCATTTTACCTGATAAAATGGTCAGCTCGTTACTAAACACTCAAGCATCAATGTGTCGTGATTAATACTCACATGTTGCCATTAAGCAGCACGAAAATAGGTTATTTTATACAACATAACTTGTTTGGAAATCGAAATTATATAAATGTACATTGGTTAAAACACAATTTCGATTAGGTGGAAGCCAGTTCGTGTGCTTTTATTCTGTTCTGCTGTTAGCTTACCTAAATTAAGTTAACTATATCTTATATGCACCATTGGTAGCACTGATCACAACATGATAACACGAATCGATTCATGGATGGTTGATTCATAGTATGCCATTATCTCGAAACTGTAAGTTTGGTTTTTATATAATAAAGCACGAAAGTAATTATTATTTGTATAAGCCGTTACATTTTTATTCATTTTTATTCTTAATAAATCCAACTCGAGTTGACGAGTTTAATCAGATAAATTCTATCGATAAACTCGTAAATTATCGTGGGATTACCTATGATAATTTTGTCCCAGTGCAAGATAATGATAGGACACACACGCCAAACAGATTTCCATTACACTTAATAAAGTTAGTGTCAAAGTTATGGATTGGCCAGCATGCAGTACCATTCTAAATCCCATTGAACATGTTTGAGGCATTCTACTGAGGGGATTCATAAACAATTAGTTGTTTCTGAAACCATAAATGAACTTCGAGCAGCTTTATAAGAAGAATGGGAAAATATCCCCCAAGAAAGGATTGTGAGAATTCATGCAATGCATGCCTAAAAGAAGTCATTGGAGCTAGGAGTGGCAACGCACTACTGAAGTAATATAACTCAAATATATGTTGAGAAAATTCAAGTACACTTGTTTGCTGTACGTGAAGAAAAAAAAGTTTTGTGTATCGTTGTGAACTTTTATTAAACGCAGCAGTTTTTCAATTTCAATTTATTTAACGCTGTTTAAGTACACAAAAAGTATACATTGGCTGAGCCATTTAATTAATCTAATTTTACAATTTTGTGTATACAAATGAAACATCGTAAAAAAATGTTTCCCATTGATGCAATGCTTTATTAAGAATATAAAGCTATTCTCAATTAAAAAGGTTTTCTGTTCATTTAAGGCAGAAGACATAAAACTTAAGTGTCCGGAATTTTTTATCCGCCATTGTATATTAGTGTCATAATTATGCATATCTGAGTTGTTAAAGATTTTATTTGCATTATATTTTACAAAAATGAGCGTGTTATAATTACAAAAGAAGAAAAGTTAATAGAAAATTATTTCTACACTGTTTTACCATGATGGAAAGTGTATGCGTAAGAATGTAATATTTTATATCCTCAAACTTTTGATTGTGTTTAATAAATTAATAGAAGAAAACGAATACGTACTTCATTCTGAAGAAGACCAACAGCAATGAGGAGCAGCGTAAAGGCGAATTGGTTCGTGTAGTCCATGCTGGCAAATGTATAGAAATAGCCAGTGAATCAAACTCTTTACAGCCTATAATGACTTCCCTTTTTATAGGTTGGACAAAAAGAATGCAATATTTGCACAAAGGTCATCCATGCCATTTGTTACGTAAGTTTCGGAGCTGCTTTGCCTCATCAAAATCAAATCGAACATTTCCTTATTAAAAAAAGAACTAATGTGCAACACTCACATTACTTTTCATACCATAATATAAAGCTTTAATGTAGACCTTTACTCATACCATTCAGACAGTTCTTATACAAATGTTACTAATAAAAAACATTGTATTCTTTGCCAAGGATTTAAAAACTGCAACAAAACAGAAGTGCTTCAAGAAATAGCAGAGAACACATAGTATATGAACATAGACAACATGGATAATGAAAACTAAGTATGTGGCATCAAAAGAGTCCATAGTTTCAAATACTGTGACTCCGAACGTTAATGAGAAGGTAGCAGTTGAAGAAAGGGCGAGAAAGATGGAAACAGCTTTTATTCTATGTCAGAATACTTAAAAATCAAAACTCATATACGAAGCCAAACTAAGACATTATAATGCAGTAGTTAAGCCGGATTACCTGTATGCATTAGCTAGAAAAAGACTTTTGGAAATAGTAAAGAAAGGAAATTTCTGAGGAAGACTTTGGGACCCAAAAAAAGAAACAAGCCAGTTAACTTTTCGCTTAAGACCAAGTCATTAGTTATACGAACAGTGTGAGAAAATCTCAAATGCAATAAAAAAGAGACGATTAGCTTCCTATGGACACATCAAAAGAATGGAACCAGACAGATTAGCAAATAAAATCCTCAATTACCATGAGGAAAGAAAGACACAAATCCCATGGGAAAAGTAGGTTCAGAAAATTGTAAGAAAATGTGAAGGTAGTAACGAAGATTTAGGAAAAAGGGAAGTGTTCAGGAAGAAAATTGCTAAGGTGAAGGATCTGTGTGAAGAAAAACAAAGAAGAACCACAAGAGTAGTCAGAAGGAGACTGCGCTAGAACGAGTCATGGAAAGATTATTGGCGCAATCGGAAAGAACTCTTGTGAGTTGTGTTATCGTAGCCCATAGACGGCTGATCGAGTGTTACGGGGGTCGTCCAGAAACTAATAACGATTTCGCATAACTAAATAATAACGAAAGACATCAACACAAAACTTTATTTACAAAGAGTACTTTAGTCGATTTCTCAACGTATTCGCCATTGCTGTCAAGGCATTTATTGTAAAGTGGTATCAGTTTTTCATTGCCAATATTATGCTCTTCTATCGCCTAAGACCTGAAGTGAAAATAATTTTTCAATATATCTCTAAATAATTATTAAGAAATGAAACTCCGAGTGTCTTCAGTTATTTGCGCAATAAACAAAGTATCAACATTTAGTTGCAGTAAACACATAAGGAAAAATCTGTACTGTTTAGTGGAAAGTCCCCTTAAGGGGGAGACATACAGCTTTCGGTGAAATTCATAGGTGAGAACAAGGTGAATTTCATAATTTTTTCCTCAGCAATGAATTGCTCTATAATCTTGCAATCTTGCACTCTTTGTTGACTTCTTCTAAAATTGCATACTATTTTCAAAATTAATCAAACTGTTTCGGTTACGCGTAGTTATCGTTTCAAAATGGCAGCCACGATTCATGCACTGAAATTCCGTTTCCTTGATAACTTCCACAAATATCAATATTTCTGAGTGATTATTTTTCTGTGTATTTGTTAATATCATATGAACAACACTATCTACGTACAATAATTCATTTAACATTAATGGTTTATTTTTTAAATTATATAAATTATAATATATATATGAAAAAGGGAATTAAAAAATGAATAAAAAAATACTTATACTGTAGATATTCCAAGGATTGTATAGATTATGTTGTTCAAATGATGTTTGCAAACAGATAGAAAAAAGGATCACTCAAAAATATTGTCATTTTGTGGAAATTGTCACGGAATCGGCATTTTAGTGCACGAAACGTGGCTGCCATTTTGTAACGATAGTTACCCATAACTGTAATAGTTTGATTAATTTTGAAAATAGTATGCAATTGTAGAAGTAGTCAATGAAGAGGATTTCAGATTGCAAGATTGTAGAGGAATTCATTGCTGAGGGGAAAAAAAATGAAATTCACCTATTTCTCACCTATGAATTCCACCTAAAGCTGTATGTCCCCCTTAAAGAGTGAGAAATATAACATGAAGCGTTTATCTGGTTGCTTTCATTCCAGCTTCTGCATATTCGTTCTGCTTCGTCTAACGCGGATGTTCATGAATAATAAAATTGTGTCAGTAGTGTCACACTATACGCTGTAATTTTTGTTGTAGCATTTTATGTAATTTATTTGCAATTATGAAAATGTGGCAATGCCATAGCGGGGTTATGTAAAACCTGTGGTGAACCCTCAAGCGCAGGAATCTGTTGTAACTCGTGGCTAAATTCAGTGGCTACTAAATCAATGTCATGCTCATAACATAACTTTCCGATTTAAAGATAACACAAATGCTTATATATTTATGTCTTCTAAACTGTAATTGCAACTCTTTCAATGTCCGTCTGTCTTACCCACCTCTTTCGTGCCTTCTTTCCTTCTGCTATTTCCTTTCATTAGTTTCATCCACCTTTCATTCAAACTCTCCTTTTCTCTTTCCGTCCACATCTATTATTTTCTTTTTCGTTTTCCTCCTTTATATTTTTCTTCCATTTTCCCTTTCTTCCTTTCGTTCTTTATTTATTTATTCTTTAATTTATCGTTAGGTATTCCATTCTTAATTTCTTCCTTTCTTATTTTTATTAGGTCTTTCCTTCCTTCTTTCATTCTTCCTTTCTGTCTTACCCGCCTCTTTCGTGCCTTCTTTCCTTCTGCTATTTCCTTTCAATAGTTTCATCCACCTTTCATTCCAACTCTCCTTTTCTCTTTCCGTCCACATCTATTATTTTCTATTTCTCTTTCTTCCTTTATATTTTTCTTCCATTTTCCCTTTCTTTCTTTCGTTTTTTATTTATTTATTTTTTAAATTATTGTTAGGCATTCCATTCTTAATTTCTTCCTTTCTTATTTTTATTAGGTCTTTCCTTCCTTCTTTCATTCTTCCATTCTGTCTTTCTTTCTGAAAGTCATTATTTCTTTCATCTACAAGGCTACAAGCAATCTTGACACTCCATATTAGATCCAAACAGCTAAAATTAGGCTTCATTGCCATGTCAGTTGTTTCTGACAGAGCTATTCGCACTAACGTTGTGGATCCTGGGTATATCGTTTAAAATGCATCAGATAGTCTAGCCACCCGCCTTTCAATAGAGTAATGCAGGCTGCCTAGTCAGATTTGTACGGCGAATCGAAAGTTAATCCTGTGTGACCCAGTATTGGGTCCAGAAGAAATACAGTATATTGACGTGGCTCTATCTTATTTTCTATTGTTTGAATTTTGTTGGTACATATTTGCTGAGACAAAGTCAACGTCAAGGCACGTAACTTCTCCCGTTATTAACCATTAAAGAACAATATGATTTTATGTAAGCTCTAACAGACAATAATCTATTGATGGACTCATTAATGGAATTGTAATGTCTTCGAAATCATTTTGTTCTAGGAGTCTAGTTTCTTCCGATTTTAATGGATGTGCTTTTGAGTTACGAACGATAATTTATAATCCAATAGGCAAATTGACAATAGACAATAGATACATTGCTGCTTAATTAGAATCTAGGAGCATTACTTGGAATATTTCTTACATATAACATTTATTTAACCGAATTTGAAACTGTATTTACCTTATTTTAGTGTATTGCTGTTGTATTTCTTCCATTTTCTTTATTCTTTGATCCTTTTTTACATGAGTGGTAATATTTTTTCTGCACTAATTTCATAATATTCACCTCACTCTTCCATATGCTAGTTCTCTTATACTTGAACCAATTTCTTATATATTATGTTGCAGTTTTCTTACTTTCTTTCGTAAATTATTCTATTCATGTTTCAAACTTTCTTTCCCTTTTTTATCTAAATATATTTCCTACCTTATTGTTTTATTTTGCTTTTTTCATAACTTCTCTCCTTTTCTCTTATTCTTTTGCTTACCATTCTCATTCCCCTTCTTCCCTCATAGTATTCTCTCCTCGTCATCTTCTGCATTTTTTTCTTTTCGTTCGTTCTTCTTATTCATATACCTTAGACGTAAACTATCCTTTCGACCTAATTAGTTTCTCCTAAAACAGGCCTAAATAGTCATAATTTATTGTCTGGCTTTCATAACGAAAGTGAGACCTTTTGGAGTGTTTACTGCTGAACTAGTAATCTTTTTTAAATATAAACGTTTTAAACATTCGAAATGATAAATAATTTAAGTATGTAGTTAAATTTACAAAAAAAAATCCTGTTTAAAAATTCGGAATTATAAATTATTTAATTATGTAATTAAATTTACAAAAAAAAAATTGTGGGGGAATGCCGTTCTCTCCCGTTTTCCCTCCAGTACTCCCACGAATGTGTACCCAATATTCCTGAAATAAGCATTTCTGGCACAGACTGGATCTTCTCACCTTAAACTAAATTGTTTGCATGGCCAATTTAATGACCTACATACCAATGCACGTATTTTTGTATTGTTATGAATAGTAGCATGCACTCATTGCATATTTTATTATATTCGTTACTTTTAAAATAAATTTACCTTGATTTGAGCCAAGACGAACTTACATTTCTTAACTCATATTCTCGGAACACCTTGGTGCTGTGTGGAATGTTTTCTTTTGTAGCGAATGTTTTAGCGTATTGTGTAGGCGTAAACAAAAATTCCATCACTAGTTATAATTATTTACTATGTGGCTATGCTTGCGAGAATAATGTAAATAACTACATTGCATCCCGATACTGATCTAGATAAATCACGCACTCTAGTATTCTATAAGCATATGCATTGGATACATTAGCTTACAGCTCACCAATAACGTAAACAATTAAGTTATGAATGAACTGTTTAAAGTAAATATCGGTCATATCATATCATATACAACACATGCGATCGGGTTGTGAAGGACATAATTGAATAACTTCGAGCAGCAATGTCACCAAGTTATTAGTTTGTAATATGTGTTATATTTTTGATACCCTGAGGCATTTCTATACATATAAGTTTGTTTGTTTCATTTGCTTAAAACAGTACAGTGTTTTTCACGTACGTTACATATTATTATGATCAGAAATTTCTTACATATTTAATACACGTAAATTTACTTCAAATAATTACACTTAAAATACAAAATGTACAATATACAGTTAATATCACAAAATCTCAATCTCTCTCTCTCTCTCTCTCTCTCTCTCTCTCTCTCTCTCAAATCCTATGCGCCCAAGTTGGGGCGAAGGGTCTCCAAGTGGAGGTTTCTGTTTACCGATGTGAATTTTGTTACGCTTATTTTCCTAGAGAGCCCATCGCCCTCTTAACCCCCCTCCGGAAACTAAGGTATTACTTGGACGTGAAAGGGCCGAGAAATTTTGTCCAGAGGCTCTAATTTAGGCTTGGAGTTCTTTTACAGGTGTCGTAAATCTACGACACGCCCCCCCCCAGCTTAAAATCCCTCCCGGAGGACTCCATGCTCAGGATTTTTACGTCCTGAAATACCCATCGACTGCGGCCGGGATTGATCTCGCGACCTTCGGGTGTAGAGGCGGGCACGCTACCTCTAGACCACCGCAGCCGACAATATCACAATATAAATGTCTAATATTTTAAACATGCTTTATTTTAGAAACCTTATACTTTAATAATACTAAACATTTTACTACTTGAGAGGGTTTATAAAATTCCGAAGACAGTACATTCATCTTCTCGGTCGTTGAGACTCAAAAGTCTTCATCCGCCGTTGAAGCTGTTCACCATCTTCGTCTTCAACGTTACACTGTCAAGGGGCCCTTATATGGTACTACCAACAGAGACAATAATCTGTGGTACATGAATGCATATATCCATTTTACAATTTTACATTTTTGCTGTACATAGAAAATTAATTTGTGAATAAATATAACTTATTGTTGCTAATATAAAATTCAATGGAAATGATAAATTTAGCAAATTGATATTAAAAGTTACAAATAATAAAAATTGTTTATACTTCATGTTATAGAAACATTTTTCTAAAAAGAAAGTAGTTTCTCATATAAATTATTCCGTTTTCGAAGCACGGTTTTGTTGCCGTTCCTATTACTACTGATGTTACAGCAACATTGTCATCCATATTCGTAGAATGAAGAAAAAAGACTTCAATGCTGACAAAATAGGACCGCTGTGTTTATGAGGCTATATTGAAAGAAAAGTACCCTAGAATAACTTCATATATAAAACATCAACTGCTCTTTTCTCGAACACAGTGCTTGAAATAGGCCTATGCAGCGAATTCTCTACATCAGCGAATTTCATAGTCTTTTTTTTCTTTTAAAAAATGTCATAATACGGAATATCATTTAAGCATGACTAGGGCAGAGATTTCAATAACTGCATATTTCTTCTGATGATACTAAGGCTATGCTCTAGAGAAAATTAGTATCACTCGTACAATCAGGAATGAAATGAAACGATTTTTATAGGTAATTTTTCTACATTTTCGTTTTCTTAACGGGAGAAGGTATCTTCTATCTTCGCAATGTTAAATTTGTCAATTTCAACAACTCTTTTCTTAAGAACTGTAAACAGTAGACACATGAAATTTTTCACTCTTACATTTACACTCCTTGGCAACAAAGTTAATTTTTTAAATATATATATTACAAAAATGTAGTGTCTAGAAATTTTAAAAATAATTACCTTATTTTTTAAATTTTAGAAATAAAAAATCTGATCATTAGTTTTAATATTGGCGGTACCAGGAAATTTAAACATTGTCAAATCCTGCTAATATTATACACAGGAAAGCAAATTCAAAGTCCTACGTTACTCATTGTTGATCCGCCACTCACCACGGGGCTTGCATTATCTAATCTAAATTAAGTTTAATTAAATTTAATATTTATTTGTCATGAGCTAAATAAGAAGGAATGTAGAATTACGTTTTTTACACAAAATATAATACAAAATATATTATAAAATATAAGTTGAATATAGGAATATAAAAATAGTGAAATGTGGCATATAGAAATTAAACATAGAGCTGTTATTCACAATTGCACTAATGCTACTATGTTTCGTATTTACAGTGTTTTAATATTGAGCTTATTTACAGTATTTACAAACACTCTTCTCTTTCTTCGAGGCCTTCCAAGACTTTTCTGTAGTACCATACTACTATATCATAAGCAACCTGAAATAATAAACATATGGAAGCTTTATGCTCCATGCTCCAGAAAACAATAGAATGAACAGCACATACAGGCTAGCAAATGGCTGAAAGCATAAAGTAACTAAACATTGACAAGAAAACCCCTAGAACTAATAAAATAATAATAATAATAAACAAAAGTTGTGGAAATGTACTGGATAATAATAGTAATAACAACAGTAATAGTCATAGTAATAATAATAATAATAATAATAATAATTTTGCATTGCAGAGTTAAGAACATAGGGACTTTTCTTCCACTCAACCAGGCTGAATAGAAAATACAGCTTTGTCCACCTTCAAAAATAGAATAGATATAATTATAAAACAAAATACTAGCAATAAAGTAACAATACAGTTACATAGCCCACATTAAATCATAAGACAAACATGTGTAACCAGTTATCAAGGAATTTAAATTAAGATAGAATACAAAAAAGATAAAGCGGATTACAAATTAAACGTGGTTGTGTGTATGTGTGTGAATATGTATAATGTCTATCTTGTGTACTGTATAAATAATGAAAATTAAGTAAAGAAACTATGGCAAAGAAACGTGCTAAATGATTATCGTGTGTTTAAACGTGAGATACTGGACGCCATAGTGAAATATGTCATGTCAGGAATGAATCTGAAATGTATGTAGACTATAAATACGCGTTTTGTAATGCACTGTAATGGAGACTTAAAACCAGAAAAAATATAATATTTCAAAATGTAACCATTATGAAGACGATAATGCTGATGGTGGTGAGTGTGCTGGAAAATATCATGAATTTATTTGAAATACTGATCGCCTGTGTGGTCTGCTAGCTATGGATCCACAGATCTGGATTCGACCTCCTTCCATTCTCGGATTCTTCTAAGATAGGTAGTCCTTTACCGGGGTGCACTCAGCCTCGTGACACAACTGATAAAGAAGTAGCTGCTCCGCTCTCGAAAGTCATCAATAAACGGCCACGGGAGTCAACATGCTGTCCACATTACCCTACTCCTGCCGTCTTTCAAGGGTAGATGACGCTAGGTTGTTCAGATGGTAGGCCTAATCCCAGAAGGGACGTAGGTTTTAGTTTAGTTTAGTTTAGTTTAGTTTAGTTTAGTTTAGCCGAGTCACTAGACCGGTATTCCACTATCAAAGACCTTGGACAAGAAATTGTACAAAATTAAAAGGCGATATTTGAATCAAAGATGCGTTATTGCACTGCATCCAAGACCTTTGACCAAAACCATTTTTCTCTACAGAAGGCTATTTGGGAGGCTTGTGTTTCGAAGGTAATTCGTTAAAAAATCTATTGTATATAATGTCATTAGTTTATTAGTTTTATATAAATGTTTTTGCAGCAGTATTGGAAAAATATCGAAATAACAAGGAAATTAGGCGGAATCGTTACTTTCTTTAAATTGAAGGTTATGTTGGTGATGACACGAGTTTAGGTTATCTGCAGATCTCTTTATAATAATATGCAATCCAATTCAATAAGGGTTTTACTCCAGCAACGTGCCATTCCATTTTCTCCGGTTTTTCATCTGTATCAATATTTTGGCGCCGTTCACTTCTCAAAACCTTATTTAAAACAGTTGACGACAACGCGCCATTTTAGAACCGTTGCTATGATTGCAGGAATTCTTTGATCCAATGTAACAACATGAAGCAATCTTCAAAGAATTATCCAAATGCTGTTTTTTTTCAACTCCTTGAAGCAAAGTAGGCGTCTTTTTTTTTAGTTTCTCAAAAAGATTTGACCAAAGAAATTTGCAGCAAATCTTCAAAGAATTGTCCAGTGCTGTTTTTTCCAGCTCCTTGAAGCAAAGTAGGCATCTTTTTTTAGTGGCTCAAGAAGATTTGACCAAAGAAATTTGCAGCAAATCTTCAAAGAATTGTCCAATGCTGTTTTTTTCAGCTCCTTGAAGCAAAGTAGGCATCTTTTTTTAGTGGCTCAAGAAGATTTGACCAAAAAAAATTGCAGCAAATCTTCAAAGAATTATTCAATGCTGTTTTTTCAACTCCTTGAAGCAAAGTAGGCATCTTATTTTAGTTGCTCAAAAAGATTTGACCAAAGAAATTTGCAGCAAATCTTCAAAGAATTATCCAATGCTGTTTTTTTCAACTCCTTGAAGCAAAGTAGGCGTCTTTTTTTAGTTGCTCAAAAAGATTTGACCAAAGAACTTTGATAATGGAATGCCTGCCTTAGGCAGGTTACTGGAAGTATCGTGCTACAGGTTCACGTTCCCATCTACTCACGCGACTGGAGAAATGAACTGGAAGTAAGGATAACTGAACGTATTCCGTTGCTATGTCAACCAGCATGTTGTGATCCCACGCAAAAACAACCACCAGAATTCATTTCTCTAGCAACCCCCTCCGATGTCCCCTGCGATCTTCAGCAGACAATTGCATCAAGAAAGTTCTGGAATAATGCTTATTACTTAAAGGAAATGTCCTTCACTGCTGATTCCCTTCGCATCGTTTAGTTCATTCCATTGTTCCTTTTTCTATTAGTAATTCTTATTATTGCTCACTCAGTCCTTTTCATTAAATTTATTCTGTTATATTTTACAGTCAAAGCGAAATTAAACTGAAAACTGGAAAAAATATTTATTTCCGGGAATGTTTCGCTTTTTCGCCAAATATTGCTATCATGAGGAATGTATTGTGATTTTGTAAAGCTTTTTTTAATTTAAGAATAAATTAGAATTTAAAAGTGGCTTAAATGAATTCTTTCGCAACTGAAAGTGGGTGTTTCCATGTATTATTCTGTTTTGGTGAATTTTTTTTTAGGTATCCAAGATAGCCGCCCACATCTTTTTTATAAAATTTTGTACATCACATGCAATTTCATTGTGCCTATAAAATAATTTTGCCACAACGTTATATTTTCTTTCAATTGTAAGTTTTTATTACTTACTGCGTTGTCTAGGGATTAGCGCTGCTGACTACGAATCCGCAGGTCTGGATTCGATCCTCGGTACTTCCTCGGATTTTTTTTAGATAGGAAGGTCTGGAACGTGGTGCACTTATCCTCGGGACACCAACTGAGAAGTTACTTGATAAAAAGAAAATTGGTAGCTCCAGTCGATAAATCCATTAATAATGGGAGTGGGAGTCGGCAAGCAGAGCCCCCTAATCTGTTATCTGCCTATTGTAGATGACGCAGCGATCGGATGGTAGGCCTAGTTCCACAATGGATGCAACGCCATGGAGTTAAAAACTAATAAAACAATTTAAGATACAGATTTGATTAAGGAAATGTTTTCTCCTACAGTTATTAACTTACTATAAATTAAATTCAGTACCAGCCGGTATGTTTTATTTTTATCCATTTCTTAGGGACACACAGCCTAGAAAAAAATTAATCGATAAAACTTGTGTTTATGACACCTAATTAAATACTTATTTTTTATTCAAGTGGTTTTTATTGTAGTGTAGTGAAAATTGTTGGCACTACAAATGTGTAATTTTGATAGCTAACTCCTGAAACCCTTGAAATTATTTCGGCACTGGACATTGTGGAAGATGCTTATTCTGGAAGTTGTGATTTAAAATATTAGCATACCAATAATACATTCAGTACTTTCCACCTTATTTCCTCCAACGTCTTAATTTGAACGACAAAGTAAGGTAGACTTAAGTGAACACTTAATAACATTAACTCATTAGGTTCTTTGTCTTAATAAATACTCAAGACTAGTTAAATTATAATTAGGGGGCGGATTTCTATGACATGTCATATTTTTCCCCTTGGCATTATTTCAAGTTTCCGACCAATTTAAACCCGATAGGCCTACCAAGCATCCTGGTGAAAATGGAACGGCTTTCATTGTGCATATAACTGCATATTTAGGAAATTTTCAACTATTGTAGCATATTTAGAACGAATATGCATATTTTGGTCATATTTTTTTTGCTTATTTGTGTGCATATTTAATAAATTTTGAAGTTTCATAACATATTTTGTAAATTTTGCAAAATAATGATACTTTTTGAGAATCTACAGATATTTTAAATAATTAACACTATATTTTAATAAAATGTATTGTAATGAAACGTAAAAAAGATACACAATGTGCAAGTGGTAAAGTCATATTTTAAATTTTATTGGTCATATTTTAATGTTTTTTAGGTCATAAATGCATGCATATATCCTATCTTTTAGGTCATAGAAATCCGCCCCTAATTATAATAATACTTTAATCATAATCATTGCTTTTATCGCAAGTAGGCTATAATATAAATGTTTTGAATGGAATTCATAAGTGCATTAATATACTAAATTTAATTTAATATTTCTGCAGTTCTACAGAAACGAATACTGCTTGAAGGTCTGAGTTAGGTACATTATGCAGAGAAAATAAAAATTTTCAGAAAATGACCGTTTTAGTACTTCCCAGTAGCATATGTTAAGAGATGTGTGACTTCCCACGTTTGTTAGCTGCCAAAAAATGATATAGATAGTATGTTAAGAACGCTGTCATTTTACGCTATAGCCTTCCTTTTCAGTTGCAATTTTCGTACTCCATGGCGTCATTTTCAGTAATATCGCCTAATCTAACCACACATTTGCTCAATTTTGATGTGAAGAGTGGAATGGCCACTCCCATGTAGACTACTTTTACAAAGTTTTGACTTCATAGTAATCATATACGAATATAATGCAACAAATGAAAAAAAATTAAAATGTTCAGTAGTTTCCTTCATCTCGGCTGCCTTAAGATACAATAGATAATATCCTGTGAAAAAATTGCACAGGTATGTTTTTCACAATACACCTATAATACCAACAACACAATGTTTTTGTGATCGGGATCACAAGCAATATAAATAAGATTATTTTCCTATCTTTGTCATTTAGATAATTACAAACAAGAGTGATCTAAAATTAATGAGAAACGAATTAAGGGTCTGTATCATAAATTACTTGATAATACAGCGAGATTTCTGACTAATTTTATAAACCCCTGATTAGCACTTTCATTCTGGTGTCACTCATGCTGTGGGGTGGATTCAGCCTCTAACAGAAATGATTACACGGAGCAATCCTGGAGATAAAGGCGGCCTAGAATAAGGCTCTCGGCCTTACATGAGCCTTACATGAGCCTGACATCTTCATGAGCCCTATCACCTTCATGTGCCGATGGTCTAAAAATACAAATATCTTCACATAAATACCGGTATAATGATAATTGTGTTACTGTGTAACTGTAATAATAAACACTTTAGTTCTGCATTTTATGTTCAAAATAATTATACAACAGTTATATGTTATTTAACTTTCACGAAAATAATGTCCTTTTTTACTCCTTTTCTTAAGTGTCCCTTTTTCGTTTTTGGAAATCTGGTCACCCCAATTTACGCGCATATAGATGTTACTGATCTGGGCCGTGATCGAACCCGCGAGCTTGGGAACAGAAAGCTAATTTCTAACCACTTGTTCCACTACGCCGCGTATGCAGATGTGATCGTTATAGTCTCATACCGATAACATTTATAAGAACTATGATCATCTTTGGTTGAGATCTAGCACATTTTTAAACACTAGCTGTCGCATGGCTAATGCAGGAAGAGAGAGTACTGTGAGTGTTGTGGTACGGTTGTGAGAGTTCTTCGTGTCCTGAATTCTGTCTTGGGTTTGTCCAATGACCTCCTTCCAGAGCAGTGTCTCAGCAGTGCCGAATACATTTGTTTATTAAACATTAACACAATCAGTCACATGCGAGCTGTTTTTTTTTTAATTTTCATAGTCTCTTGCTTAATAAAAAAATAATAATAATAATGCCAATAATAATAACAATAATAACAATAGAAACAATAATAGTATTTGTAGTTTGTTTCACTGCTGTGCCTTTTATATACTGTTGTTATCTATTATGGGTATTTTTCTTATTGTTAGCATTATTATTCAATATTCGAACTTCTAAAATTGTTCACATAGATTTTCGACTGTGTACAGAAACTACTCTCAGTATGTGATAAAAATATTAAGTGTCTGCGAAATGAAAATGAATTATTCTAATAATTTATTATTATAATTATTATTATATTAACAATAATAATAATTAATATTATATATAATAATATATTAGTACTATTAATAATTATTATTATGTATATTATACATAATAAATTATTATTATTGTTGTTGTTATTATTATTATTATTACTATTGAGAAGAGGCAATTTTTTATGGCCGACAATTGATTACATAGATTCTTCAGTTTTTGTTCAGAAATAACTCTCAACGTATGATTTCAAAATACCAAGTATTATCAGATTTATTTTTAAATGTATGATAATATTTTGAAAGATTCACATAGCATATTTGTTTAAAGTCACATTCCTCTCTAAATTACATTTGCAAAACATTAAAAATACATTATTCATGTATATCAATAGCCTTCTGATAGGTACAACAGGAACACGGAACAACTGTTTTATTTGTAGACTTTATTTTCTTTTCAGCCTCTGCCTGTAAGAATGAACTTAAAAAGGCATTTGATAATATAAAAATTTGCCTGCAGTATTGTTAGTAACAGTATAAACAATATTCATAGAAACTTATAAAAATTTGCCTGCAGTATTGTTAGTAACAATATAAACTTACATAGAAACTTACATACTCCTAGCATAAAAAATATAATAATAACCTTAGCTTAAGTTTCCTTTAGGTTGAAGCTCCCGGATTTCTAAACAATCGAAAAGAAAGGGATTGATTTTATTAACCCTAAGCAATGGCCACATGATTTCTTCTGGCACTCGCTTACATTGGAGGCTGAGTAGGCCCGTTGTAGAGGGCCATAGTGACACTAGGGGGATCCCCAATGAACTCTTCGGGAACAGAACCCGTCACCTTCTGGTATAGGCTATGTCAGGGTGCTTAAGCAAACTACTCCACGATGTGACCCAATTAATTAGTGTACGTAGTGAGTTAGATATTATCATAAATATGAACAAGAGGAAGAAACTCTTAAAGAAACAATTAGGCCTACTATTATTTTCTGCTTTCATTTTGAAAGTCATGAACGGCATAGCTTGATAAAATATAACCGTATAAATGTTGTAAGTGAAGGCGTATTAAATAAAACGGAACATAGTTATTTATTTTTACCATTTATAATGTTGAAATACTTTATCAGTTTATAGCTATCATGAATAATTAAAATCTTTAATGAAAACCCATTATTCAACTATTATGAAACCTGGAGAAACAAGATTTTTTCCTAATTTCCTTATATAAGAATATTATAGGAGAAAAATTCCTCCGACACTGGGACTTTAACCCAGGACTTTTGGCTACTCGCGCTAATGCTCTCTCCTATGACTGGTCCTGGGTTCAAGTCCCAGTGTCGGAGGAATTTTTATCCTATAATATTCTCATGTAATGTCCAACAGAGATAATAATCTGTGGTGCTTGAAAGCTTATATATCTTCCTTATATAAGTAACAAAATATTTAAATCAAACCTAACACCATATTCCAAGAAAAAATAACTAATTGTCAAGGTACATTGTTCCTCTGGACGAAAATAACACATATTATTAGGCATTCTAGAAAAATCACAGTATCACAGGATACATTGTTAATTTAATGCATACAAGTGGTAAATTTTTAACGATATACTATTTTTAAATCATATCGAAACGAGGAAATCATCATGGAGAAGCATTCCTTCCACACTTTTAGGACTCTTGCTACTAACTTTTTCTTCCGTCTTCGTCCATATTTTGCCTGCTTTAGTGTACATTATGTATGTACATATATAAAGTCGTTTTTAGTACAAATAAATCCCGTCCCTGATTATTAGTAGTAGTAGGAATATGGAAGTGGCACTAGTACTAGTATTACTAGTACTGGTAATAACAACAGTGATGGCCGCTTGGCTGCGTGTTACATAACGTCCACGTGACGTGTATAAATACGGAACGCGCGCCCTCAGCACGTGAGGTCTTCATGCCATCAGAAAATCGAAACCAGAATTAAAAAGCTATTGTGTAATGCTATAGTTACAGCATAATGTATTCTCTCTGTTGTCCTCTGTAATTCAGCGTTTCAGGGAACTTCGAGTCCACCAGTCCCTCCTTCAAAGGTTCATCTAAACTCTTATGACTAGGGTTCTGATGTTTATGACCTAAAAAAGTGGAAAATATGACTGCAAATATGCCCTTAAAAATTACTAAATATGACCCAAAGATCCTAAATATGAACTAATAAAATAACGTATTTTCAAAAAAGAAATGTTCCAATCTAAAACTTTTAAAGACACTAAAATCTTACATGACATGTCTGAATCGGATAATCACCTTTTAACCTTTTTGGTGGTTTACAGTTTTACTAGTAATGAATTTATATTTTTAAAGAATTTTCTCCTGTTTGATCGTTTCATCAGCTCCAAATACTCGTAATATTTTGTAAATCTTGCGTGTCCCTATAAAATATGAACAATTGCATTAATTTTAAAATGTATTTACCTATTAATTTGGCATAAACAATAAATTAATTTCCAATTTAACTCGACAATATAATATGTACACTGTATAATTGTGATCCTTTTCTGAATTTATAACTGAAATATGACGTTAAATTACAAATATGGCTAAAATATGACCAAGACCTTGAAAATGACCAAAATATGACTTCATATACAAAATAAAAACGGTACAATTAGGATAACAAGCGTGCAATTCGTGTTTAATTTGTGTTTGCGGCTAGAACGGAGGTCAGGATAAAAATATGACATGTCATAATCATCCGAACCCTACTTATGACAGTTATGAAATCTATATTTTGAAATTTTCTCAGCCTTGAAGCACTAGTAACTTATTAGATATTGGTAAGATGGGATGCTGACAAAGAGTCTATTAAAAATATTTTATAATAGCCTATTTTATTTTTTACATATGACTATTAAAAACATTTGTAATTATACTATTATCTTCCTGTGTACCAAAGTGAGTTTTTTACTTATTTTCTTTACCTGATGTATTAATAAATCATAAAAAACAGTAGAATATGATATATATGTCAGTTTCTTTTAATCAGTATTTATCTTTATCTTGTTAACAAATCTTAGAAAGAAGAGTCACAAATAATGTTTTAAAATGTAATATGTACACAATATATACACAACCTATATTTGGAAGTATGTAATTGTAGAAGAGACGTCAATTATTAAAAATACCATATGTGCAGAAGTATTTTCTCTCCTATCAACATTCAATGACTCATTCACCCAGTTTTACAGTAAAATATCTTTAAAAACCAAATTCTAAAATCTTAAAAACAGTCTGCCATTTTATAAAGATTGTTTTTTGAAGCCACAGGATAGTGAACTAAAAGTCAGCCTGTAGTTAGAATTAAATATTTGTAGAATCTTCTGTCAGCAGTAAGTACCTATTTTTGAGGCGTAAAATTCAATGTTTAGTCCCTGAACACCTGAAGTTTGTATAAACAAAAGTAATGATTTATAAAAGACGCAAGATGACATCGTATGGTTGAAAATATTAAACTTGAAATTCACTATAGGTTGCATTTGCCCTACTTTCGGTGAAATGCACTTGGGTAAGACAAGTCCAAGCCACGTGAAATCTCCACAGTGGCACGTGAGAATAACTGTGACGATTCTGTCCTGTCGCAAATCTCCCTTCCTGTCCTGGAGTTATGTAAAGTTACACGAACTCAGGGTTTAGCATTGAAACCCTCACATTCGTAATCCAGACCCGTTACACAATATTACGTGGCTCGTCTCAACTATTATGTAAATGAAACCGAGGTCTTATGATTCTCTTCGTGCCGGTATTTTCCCTAGACAGATGTATCTTTTCATACACTGCTGCCCAAATCAGATGTCCCGACATATAATTTATTTCAAATATCCCGGTTATAATGTCCCTGAGAAAGGTATTGGTAAAACACTTGTAAAATACTTTAGAAATCAGATTGTTATCAAGAGGAGAAAATGTCGGACAAAGGGAGAGATAGGAACAGGCCCTGAGCACTGCGGTGATTTGTTTGGTCTATTGTACTGACCTACTACCCAGTGGCGGACGCAGATTTTTTTTTTTGGAGGGGGGTTGAATAGATAGGAAGAAAACTAAAAAAAATAATTAACTTACATATATAATTAGTTTATAAAACTGACCACTTAGAGTGCATAGGCTATATAGCGTTTTTTTCAAATTGGGGGGATATATCCCCCAATCCCCCTGCGTCCGCCGCTGCTACTACCTAAGAATGAGATGATATGAAATTGACCTACGGTGTCATGCGAACATAACAAGGCTACCTACATATCCGTATTGTCTAGCGTTGACCGAATTGACCAACCACCACTTTCACTTGAAAATCCTGGACAACTGGTCCGCCTCTGCCAAATAGTGACCAATAAATAAATAAATTTAAGTATTCATTCCACACTGCCTTCATGTCTTCAACACTTATAATATAATTACTATAAGAAATCGTTCTTTGTTGTACCCTGGGCTTTTAAAAACATACTAAAATGAAAAACCATGACTTTTGTGAGAACAAGTTATTTCGTCACTAAAAATAGTTTATTCAGTTTACATAACGTCCGGTACTGTAATTATCTAATTTATTTTTTACCGTCAGTAAATATTCAATTGTATTGTTATAAATAGAATATTCATTTGTTTGAATAACAACCTACTATTGCTATTCAAGGAGGCATACATAATAAGATGTGTGACCGTTTTTGTAAGAGTAGTAGTTCAGACGAGACAGAATTCTTGCCTCAAAATATACGTACCATATAATAATAAACTATCAAAATTTGAGAGAGTGATCTAAATAGGGAGACAATCATATATATGACAGAGACGAAGAAAATTTCCTTTAAAAAAAATAATAAAAAAAAAAAAAAAAAAAAAAGCAACACACACAAGCCTAAACGAAGGCTATTAGAAAACGTATAAATGTACATAAATGAAGCGACAGAACTCGGATATGACGAAGCACCTTCTGAACAGTGGCCTAGTAATAAAGAACCAGACAGGTGCTTACTCCGTCGCTTTTATATTGCATGGTTTGCAGTTTATTATTATGAATGAACTCTTGATGAAATTCCGTAGTTAACGATTGTACATAATTGCAGCATTGCATTTGAATTAGACCTAAGGGCTAAGGCAAGGATGAGTGAAACTGTGATAAATTATGCGTTTTTTTATTATTTAAAATGCTGACGGTTTGATTTTTGCCATTTAACCTTTTAGATGCTATCACATTCAGTGGCGGACGCAGAATTTTCTTTCGGGGAGGGATTTAAGAAGGTAGAAAGAAAACTAAGAAAATTAAGTCCACTTATATTTATTAGAACTCGATGGATTTTTCAGGGCGTTAAAATCCTGGGCACGAAGTCCTCCAGGAGGGACTTTAAGCAGGGTGATTCGTGTCGTAGACAAAACAACGGCAAACCCACCTGCAATTGATTTGACAAAACTTATAGCCTATTACTGAAAACTGATGCATCGATAGCGCTAAAAAATCACGTTTTCTGCCAGTGTTTTACTCATAACTGGCTATCGAAAGCGAAAATTAAAAATCCGGTGCATTCGGCCACCATTCAGTCCATCTATGTTTGCAATTTCAGATCTCTGCATGCAGTAGATTTCGCTGGGCATCGCGCACAGGCAGACAGAAAGACAAACAATTCCTCTTATTATTATAGATTATTTTTACTGTTTTCTTTTTTCCAAATTTCAAGGGGGGGATATGTCCCCTCGATCCCCCCTCTGCGTCCGCCACTGATCACATTACATTTAAATGGTGGCGTGGTGTTTCCCCTTTACCCTAGTTTGTGGCTGGGTTATCTAAGTGTGTTATATTTCTGTTATTTCTTTCTCTCTCTCTCTCTCTCTCTCTCTCTCTCTCTCTCTCTCTCTCTCTCTCTCTCTCTCTCTCTCTCTCTCTCTCTCTCTCTCTCTTCCTAATCACCTAATATTTTTTAGATTATTATAATTATAACAAGTCTACAACATAAATACCTAGGTATATTCGTGATGGTCGCTAGGATATGATCACTTCGCATGAATAAGATACATTGAAATGAAGTGTGAGGAGATCAACAGAGCCCGTTATCGAAAACTAAGATTTTGACCTTCTCCACTGTCCCTGAAGAGAATGACAGAGCGCGTTGTTCAGAGCTTGGAATTCGACCGTATCCCTTGTTCCTGAAGATATCAATAGAGCGCGTTACTGAAAGCTTAGAGTTTGGCCATATTCACTGATCCTGAAAAGAGCAACAGAGTGAGATGACGAAACTTGGAGTGTGACCATATCCACTTTTTCTGAAGAGGACAACGGAGTGCGTTGTCGAAAGCTTGGAATGTGACTATATCCAGTGCCGAAAGCTTGGAGTGTGACCATAGTCACTTATCCTGAAAAGTACAACAGACTGCTTTGCCGAAGGGTTGCTTTGAGGGAAATTATATCCATTGTCGAGAGCTTGGAGTGTTATCATATCGACTGCTCCTGAAGAGAGCGACAGAGCGCGCTGTCGAAAGCTTGCCAAAAGGTAGGAGTATGCCCATAGCCACTGCTCCTAAAGGAGGCCATTAGGGTGCGTTGCCAAAAGCTTTGAGAGGAATTATATTCTGTTATGAACGCTTGGAGTGTTACCATATTTACTTTTCCTGAAGATGGCCTCATAGTGCTATGAAGAAAGCTTGGGTCGAAAACTTGACATTTGGAGTGTGTTTCTGTCAAAGAATTTCCATTGGAATCATTTTTGCTAGGTTAATAATTAAAACATACCCACCTTATACCCTCAGTGTAGAGGTAGAAACCCAGAGTTTTGTCATAAAATGTATTGTTTAATTAAAATTTTAAAAAGAGATCATCGGCTTACTAAGCCTAGTCCCAAAGTGACTTAAAATTCATTAAAATATTAAATCTCAAAATAAAAATAATAAATTAAAAATACTTTGAGATCTGTCAGAAATAAGATGTCTTATTAATATATATATATATTAGTGCATTATTAATAAGACATCTTATTTCTGACAGATCTCAAAGAATTTTTAATTTATTATTTTAATTTTAAGAGATAATATATTTATTATATATTTGAGATAATAATATATATATTTATTAGTGCATTATTAATAAGACATCTTATTTCTGACAGATCTCAAAGTATTCTTAATTTATTATTTTTATTTTGAGATTTAATGTTTTAATGTTTTTAAGTCACTTTGGGACTAGGCTTAGTAAGCCGATGATCTATTTTTAACATTTTAATTAAACAATACATTGTATGACAAAACTCTGGGTTTCTACCTCTACACTGAGGATATAAGGTGGACATTTTTTACTAACTTATAAGTCTGACCTTCATTGGAAAATGAAATTTATTAATATTAGAACAGACATTTAAATGGAATTTTGCAATTTTACAACTTCTCCTGCATCGTATTCGAACCAGAACTACCTGTAGGTGCTAAATGCAATGAAAGGAGAAGGGTAATTCTCAGAATATGAGAATACGTGAATTCATTACAGGAAAGAATGTGGTTTTGGTGTGTGATTACACAATGGGGCCCCAAATGGCTATAAAAAGCTATTGCATAACTAGAGGTGGTTTGCCGGTTGCCGCGTGCTTGTCCGCGGACTAGGCGACCTTGTGGGCCGGCCGCACGGTTCAAGGTCCCTCCCGTGCACGTGAAATCTTGCCCACTTGATCTAAAAATTCCGAAAATAAACTTGTCAATGGCGCCGAAGATCAATACGGCCGTCTTACGGGATTACAGTCAACACAGAGCACATGTACTTATACCGTCCTTTATATTAGAGAACGGACAGCGTCTTGTTAAACCCAAGATTCAAATCGGGAAGGGAGTGCGTTTTATCGCACCTCAAAATCTTCCTTTAGAAGAGAAGTAAAGCCGTTGGTTCAGTATTTATGTATTTATTTATTTCGGTCATAATCGGGGCCCGGATTCTAATGACATGTCATCTTTTTATTGATGCGGCATAGACATTGCCAACTTGTAAATAAATCCTAATCATGGCCTCTAGATTATAGAAATACATTTTTATTAAATCATTTGTTTTGTCATTTTATGCAATTTTATATTTTAGGGCATTTATATAAATTTTACGTCATTATTTTGTCATTTGCGTGTCATTTGCTTCCTTATTTAGTCATTTTCATGTGTTTACATTGAGTGTATTAACCTTTTTTCGTCGCTAGCGGTACTGTCTTTGAAGTGTTGTCGTGTCTCTGTCGGAAATAAGAATCATACAAACCCCTAAATTTTGTATTATATTACTATTTTTTTTAGATTGTCTTGGCACCAGAGCATGCCACCTGCTTGGATTTGAGAGTGCAAACTACTGTTTACCCTCAATAAACAATAATATAATCCGGCAGACCGCAAAAAGAAATGCCGAAGTTTGACTCGCCAGTGCCTCAGTGCCAGTATAAATTTCCGTGAGAAAAGAACATTCATAGCATTACAGTTATTTACAGTTTTTACAATTATGTACAAATTAGTTTATAACTTTGTGTGAACAATAATAATTTATTATAAATAAAATATCAGCTTTTAGGTCATTTTTTATAATTATTAAGTCATTTTCTTTAAAATTTACGGCCATTTTATAGGTCATTTTTCAAACAATTTTAGGTCATCAGAATCCGGACCCTGGTCATAATTATATTAACTGTACATACTGCAATTAGTCTAGAGCCTGAACTTCAGGCATTTATTTTGGTTAAAATAGGCAGGCAAATATGCACTTAAATACCGAATATAGGCAGTAATATAATTATAATAGGCACTTATTTAAAGTGAAAACAGAGAGCAATCCCATTCTTAATTCATGAAATATCTATCTAAAATACTTAATTTATTTATCACATTTATCACATACAGTACTTACTCTTATTTTTCTTGATTAAAAACAACAAGAAGATGTTTTTCCAACGTGTCAGCTGTTATAGTCAGCCACCTGTCAGAGAGAACGTTTTCACCACGGAAAGTGAATGTGTCATTTCATTATTTGTGTAACTTTTTTATTTTTCACTTTCGTACATTGAAATTCTTTGTGTTTTTTAAAATGTGAAAATAATCACAGAAAAAAGGAATAACGATCAAAACAGGCAAAAAAATGATTTAAACCTTAAAATAGGCAAAAGAGGCAAAATAAAAACTGGCCCTACCGTCCCTAACTCTGTAATATATTCACCCAATGTGACGATGCTCTTGAAGTGATCTGACGATGAGGTAAATATTAATACAAAAATCATTAATATAATTTTCCTTGGTAGGGAAAATATTGCTGTCATCTGCCAGGGAAATAGTTTTACGAACCGGGAAATTCCCTCTGACCCTCTAAATTAGCATACTGCCTAATAAAAACTAACTCCGTGGCGCTACATCCCAGAAGGGACAAGGCCTACCACCCTACCGCTGCGTCATCTACCATAGGCAGATGGCAGGATTGGGGGTACTAACATTAAATAATTTTATATCTGTAGAGGGTTAATGATATTTAAAATGTATTTAATTTCACAACCTTATACCTTCTACAAGCATGTTATATTATACAAATATAAAGTAACTCTCTACAAGTAAGTTATACTGTGTTATATAAATAATTTATGTATATAAAGTAACACTTGTAGAGGGTATAAGGTTTGTAAACTGAAATACATTTTAATGCTTGGTATACCAAGTTTGCGAAAACGTCTACTCGGGATTTGTCTATTGTTTTCAACCAATCTGATGACAGATGGATGTCTCTTTGTATCACTAAAATAATGTTATCTCCTATTCTAATTCTATGAGCATGAGAAGGGGTCGTTTATAGCTAGCTGTTTATTTATCAAGTAGGCAAAATATGGCTTTAGCTGACCATTTAAGTTTTAAATCCTTGATGTAGTCGTAATAACACTATATTTCATGATGGAAAATGTAGAGGCGCAAGAAAAAATTGAAAATTAATAAGTCATCGTTAGTTTTAATAATTTAAATAAAATATTGGTCTTGTAAACCAAAATGAAGGCTCACCTTTCAAAACTAAAACTTAAAGAAATGTTCGTTATTAATAGCTTTGAAGGATGTCAGTTTAATTTAACTTAAACCCTTCGAGATATTAAAAAATAATCAATATTAAATACGAGATGATTCCGCTAAAACTTTTGCGTGCATGATGGATACAAAAAGCTCTCTAAATTATATGAAATAAAATAAATGTAAACATACAAAATTGTTATTTTATATCACATTTTTCGCGCGCAGTCTGAATCTCACATTATGAATGAACCGTAACCAATACAAGTCATCGGCCGGTGAAGGAGTTCCAGCGGCAAATATAAAAAATAATGTCTCTATATTAAGTGCTCTTCTGCGCTTTAAGTTAACTGTCATGTAGAATTAATCAATTGAGCCCAAGATAAAATTTTACCAGAACTGAATGCATCAATTGAGCACAACGCTCACTTAGAATTACATCTCCTTACAGTGCATCTCCATGCCACTCCTCTTTGTGTGTGTCAATCTTTACGAAACTTATATCCACTTAGTAATATTAAATCAGAGCCTTTCTCGCTTACAATATGTTGTAGTACACAGTCACTATCCATTAATGTACTGTTCGAATTACAAGCAAGTAATGGTATCCGTTAAAAGACACAAGAGGAGATGTGAAACAAGGACAAGTGACTAGTACCCAGTGTTACCATACACTAATTTACATTAAAACAAAAATTCTCTAGGATCAGCGTTGCCACACTTTGCACAAACAAGGACAAGTGACTAGTACCCAGTGTTTCCATACACTAATTTACATTAAAACAAAAATTCTCTAGGATCAGCGTTGCCACACTTTGCACACAACATTTCTCACGGCCAGGGAATATTGTTGGAGTCTATCCTACATATAGAAATAGGAAACAGTGTATAGAAGAATTACTTTATAATCGCGCTCAATTGATACATTCCAAAACTAACCACCGCGCTCAATTGATGCAATTTTAATCAGTTCGCGCTCAATTGATGTACACCCAAAACTGACCCCGCGCTCAATTGATGCATTTTGAATCAGTTCGCGCTCAATTAATGATGTACACCCACCGTCATGTATCTAAGGTTAATAGAAGCTTCCTTTTGCAGGAACGCTTGGAGGTAACTGGAACAACGTGACGTGTATCACGATAACATAGGAATAAAACAGTGTTGTCAATGCCGAAGCCTCCAAATATGACTTCACCTTCGATAACCGCTGCCAGCACGACGGTTTCCTGCTTCCTATTTTGTAAGTATTGTTATAACATCATCGCAGCTAGTTGTACTACAATCCTGTCAGGGTTCATTAACTATAGGGTTTTAAAGTGTGGATCATTTTTTTTTATTAACTAATAGGTTTTATTGACAACCAACTTTTGTCCTTTTCAAAAGAAGTTTGAAATCCGAACTTCAAAGTTTAGTTTTCGATATTAACACACGTATTCGTATAGCGTAAATAAATTTAAAAAAAGTGTGCGTGGTACGTCATGCGACAGAAGTGAAACTTTTTTTAATTCTTGGATTTTTTCTATTTTGGATTATTGGATTTTCAATTTTGGATTGTTAAACTTTTTTAATATTGGGTATTTTTAACTTTTTTAATTTTGGATTTTTGGATTTAAAAAAATTGATCTATTAATTTTTTATTTTTGGAATCTTAGATTTTTTATTTTTGGAATTTTAGATTTTTTAATTTTGGATTTTTTAAATTATGGATCTTTGAATTTTTTATTTTTTGTATTTTAATTTTGGATTTTCGATTTCTTAATTTTGGATTTCTAGATTTTTGACATTTTGGATTTTTTAATTTTGGATTTTTGGACTTTTAGATTTTTTAATTTTTAAAATTTTGGTTAAGCCTTATCCTTGAGTTGATTGTTTTCTGTGCAGTCCGTTCCGTTACAGCCGTGAAGATTTTTTTCGTAACGCAAGTTTGGGTTAGCTCTCGATTTACTCCTAGCGCGGCTAAAGAAGTTTCACTTCAAAAATGGTGATTGCAGAAAAATGTACCTGTGTCTGTCTGAGAACAGCATAGCACGAAAATGAAATATATCAAAACGAAATTTTAACATCACCAGGTTAGGTGATGTGATGTTTTGGAGCTCACTTCTATATATATAGTAGTTACAAATAGTCCTAAAATCTGAAATCTGGCAAGGACAATGGCTTTTGCATAGGGGCGGTATTCCAACACTACCTCTAACATCTGGAATGGAGATCAGTCAGGTACTAAGAAATTCCTGGATGGAACTCCACCAGAAAGCTGACTGCTCTTGGAATCCCCATTTCTCATCTTACGTTTAGTTATACTCTGTGGGTTCAGCTTACCAATAAATTAATTTACATGCCAATTTATTATTTATTGTAAGTTACAGTTATATATGTTATTTTTTAGACATATTTTAAAGTTAACATGTATAAATTCACTTTTTCCAAAATTAAAATTGCTTTTCACGAATTTAAATGATTTTTTCCGAAATTGGAATTATTTTTCCGAATATAAATTAGCTTTTTCCGAAATTGAAGTTGGAAAGATGTAGGTTGCCCTGTGATATCTCATCCCAACATGACATAAATATGCGATCAAGATGGTGCTTTTCTTTTCATGTATCTAGTGTTTGGCTTCCTTGGTATGAGAGACGATTATTTCGTGGTTTAACAATTGTCTAAATCTTCCAAACATTAGCTAATATTTTCTGGCATAGTATAAATTATCTTTAAAGCACTTTCAATCACAGTTTTAATTTGTACTTTTCAATTATCTTGTTGGTATTCAATTGTTCTATTATCGATATCTGGCTGTTAAATGGCGTTTCCAACCAAATTTATTACTACATGGTTTCATATCGGTGAATTTAACGTTTTCGTTATAGGCCTATATTCTTTCTTCCTTTCCTCTGCTTTCGTTCTTCTTTTTAGACTTTGTTCTCTCTTTGTTCTCATCTTCGTCATTTTTCTAAGTTTTTCTTTCTCTTTACTTTCTAAAATAACCTCTTTTTTTTTTATTGAACTTGCTAATGCGTGGAGTAGCCATTGATCTGCACATGGCATCTGGCATGGAAATTATCCGGAAGGAAATTCCGGGAGAACGCGAGTGGCAGTGTCACCTGCATATCCACGTGAGAGGGAATACCTAAGGCCTCACACTTGCCTGCCTTCACCTTGCCGTCTGCGAGATAACATTGCAACATCAAAACAAATCCAAGCACACTTCACTTCTGCAGAAGCGAAAAATATCGCAAGGAAATAACTAGTAACTCTGCAGCACGCATCGCTAGCTAGTTAGAAATCTAGGACATATATCTCGTTTGTTAGAGTGTAGTCTACTTAGTTATTAACAAGGATCAAAATATGTGTCAAAAATGTTTATTAAATGTGTTTCTTTACATTCAATTATGAGTAACAAGCGTGCCATATGTGCAACAAGATAGAATAGAACTGAAGATGGCAAAATTGTTTGTTGAAAAGCATATCCTGACAAACAGCAAACTACTGGCTTACACTTCAACATATTAATTTTATACACAGTTTTTACATTAATTGACTTTGTAAAGATATTTTTAAATAATCTATTTATCCTAGACCAGTGGTTCCCAACCTGGGGATCGCACCCCCTAAGGGGGCGTTTAACACTCGTGGGGGAGAGCGCAGAACGATTTGGAATTGGTAAAATTTTTGTATACAAGCTCGAAAAAAAGCACATTCTTTTAAGAACTTAAGAAGAATGTCACGTTATATAACTAAAACTCGCTTCGCTCATTGGGGGCTCCGCCCCCAAACCCCCACTGAGGTTCTCGGGAAAGTTTTTTAAAAGATCTATGGGAGATAGAGTGCGTGTATTTAGTCTGCTGTAAGCCTATTGGCTATTACCTTTCAGAGCCCTATGTGAATACTGTTTGATAATATCGTTGCCATGGAAACCAAGCCCTTTTTCGGGTCTGTTTTATAATACCGTTGCCATGGAAATCAAGCCCTTTTTCGGGGGTTTTTAGGCTAAAAATTAAAAAAAATACTTTTTGGAATTTTCCTGTGGTTTACAGCCTAAAAGTTATATGTGTGCCAAATTTCAAGTTTCTAGCTCATCTGGAAGTGGGCAAACATTAATGTCAATGAGTGAGTGAGTGAGTCAGTCAGCCATGTGGCTTTATATTATGGTAATGGTGGTTCGTGCCTGCCGGTCTGGAGGATTTTTAGAAAAATAATCTTGCATTTTATCCTCAAATGGCTAGAGTTGGGATAATCGTTACTGTTCCCTTTTCGTCCACATATTTATGTGAGTCAGGATTCTCAACTTTGATTGCAATGAAAACTTAAATGGCGTTGTCGCCTAGAGAACGCGAGTGATGTCCGTTCTGCATTGTCAAATGTTATTGTTGTAAATGTAGTGTTGAAGGCCATAAGGTCATAAAAAAGTACATGGAAGATTTGTACTTGAAAAACTTAAAAAGTTTTAGCTCTCCTGGATCCAGAGAAATGTTTAAATGATGTGAAAACATGAGTCATTATGAGACATGGTATAAGCTCCTGTATAGGCCTAAATTATTTTTTCACAAGATACAATAGTCATCTTTTGTGTGAAACTGAATATTATGAGAACGAATACTCCGCTTAATAATGTTCTGTGCTAGGAATATGTGAGAGCATATCACTTCTTGGGAATATTGCTTTGCTTCCTTGTTTCATCTATTTCTATTTATAAAATACCTTTTGTATTGATTTGAGTAAGTGGAGTTGTCAAGGGACTCATTACTAAGATGTTCTCCGGGAGAAGTGGTATCCAGGAAGCTACCTGGGAACTGGGAACAAGGGAAACGTCAGCACATTTCATACAAACGAATGTCTGACGCCAGTAATTCCTCCTTGCACTTCACTCCATTAGATCTAGGAATGGTGTTATATATATATATATATATATATATACACTATTATCACTAGAGTCCGGAAATTTATGAAAATCATATATTTAATAATGCAAACTATTAGCCTACATGCTAATGTTGAAATGTATAAGGTATCAAAGAAATAACAAGAAATTGACGGTTAAATTGCATATTTGGTCAGTTTTGCAATAATGAATTATATTTTCTCGATATTAAAATATTTGTCACATTTCTATCGGCATTTTGTGTCAGATTTTAAATATTGTGCATATCTCTGTTGGTTAAAAAATTTTCAGCCATGTGGCTAAGTGAATGTTTTGGGAACCGACTGTACAATTTGTTCATAGTGCATAGCCTACTTTTTTTGTAACCAATTGTATAATATTAAATTATTCATTAGTTTTCAATTAACTAAAATTTATTGCAATAACCTTGTTCTATTTTTAATTTTTATTATGTAATTTATACAACTTATAACTTAACATTTTTAAAAGATTCATTATGTAATTCAGCCAACAACAGAACGTCAAATATTAAAATTACTTAAATGATAGAGCATACATCATTTTTCCGGAGCATATTTTACAAATTTCAGGTAAAAATTCGATGTTAGGCCGAATTTTGTAAATGCTTAGAGAAAGCAGTAACGGCATTTCTATTTCATGAGTCAGGAAGTTTAATTAAACTGTCTACTATTTGTCAAATTAAATGTCCTTAAGTGCAACATCCTAGCATTACTTAACGTTCGGGGGGGGGGCTCTAGCCCCCCCTCAGCCCCCCTCTGAACATGCCCCTGATGAGAAATGAGTTGAATCATAACGAAAGAGCATCGGTTACATTTTTTTATGTAATTGAGTTAACATTGAATTTCCCAAATTCAGTAATCAACACATATTTTTGTAAAGTAAGGAAATCAGTGCATTGTTTCTTTCATTGTGACATTGTAGGTCGTAATGTGAGCGTTTTTTAAAGGAAGGGCATCGGTCCAGACTGAGGCTCTACTTCTATGAAATACCCATACGGACGCTAGGTATAGGTCGATTAGGACGCTGTTTTCCCTTGATTTTTTCTTGTACAGACGTGAATTGTTTTGCATTTTTGCTGTATGAAAATCTGAAGGCCCGGGATTTCGTTCCCGACACGGGCCAACTTTTCGTGCAAACGTAACCACATAACCTGTACCATTGGCAGGGCCGGCTCTAGGTATTTTGGCACCCTAGCTCTAGGCGAGAAGTAATTTCGGTGCCCTCTAAACTTGCACCTCAATCATTCCATTATTTACGATTTCATTAAACATGGAATTTCACGTTCTCTAATCTGCTATTAGAAGATAGAGTGATCTCTGTACAGGTCATGGAGGCCCAGAGGGGTCCAGGAGGATGAGGATCCCAGATTTTGGACATTCGGCACGTGAAGGTGATAAAGTTGTCAGCTTTACGCACCTGCCGCTTTTACCACCCAGGATTGCTCCTGGTACTCATTTATGTTAGAGGCTGAGTCGATCCCAGGGCCATAGCGCAATCAGAAGGATAGGCCAATTGGAATACTCCAACGATCTCATCAGGAAAACCTGCTATTAGTAAGTGATTAAATAAAATTGATTTGAAAAGGCCTAATTTAATGTAATTTAATGAAAGACTTACATTTATGAAGAAGTTGCTATCCTTTATACTCTTGCTCTACATTTTTAAAAAATGTTTTATGTCACGTTGGAATTTTCAGCATTAAAAGATCTAATTGTTGCCGCCCCTAAATGTTCCAAAAATTTCCAGCCCTAGGCGGCTGCCTAGTTTGCTTATATGTAAACCTGGGATTTTAGGCTCTAAAAAATTAGTTCTAGGCACCTAAAATAGGGTTTTAAACCAAGAAAAAAAGGCTTTTAAAAGAGAAATAGGCACTTAAAATATGCTTTTAAAATGTGTAAATAGACAGAAAATAGACTTTAAAATACTACAATATGCGCTTAAACTGTAACGTGATCTCTTTTTACTGTAAGAAACGTGGTATACCTATTCTTAACAGAAATAATTGCAAAATTAAGACAGAATTAAATGTACATTTATCAAAAACAGTTTTGGATTATATGAAAAATTGACACAGTATGTCCCTTCTTACCTGCTACTTGTTGTTTTGAGCGTTCCTTTGGCGATAATTATTTGGGAAAATCAAGTTTCTGTGCTAAATCCACCCTCTGCTGTTCTGCTCTTCATTCAGGGATGTCCATTAAATGATTGTAAAAGTTACAGAAGTTGAATTTTATTTCAAATGTACAAAACAGGCATTTTAGGCACTAAAATAGTAAAAATAGGCTCCAAAGGGCCAAATAGGCATTTTAGGGCACTATAAAACTCTATAAATATAAGTTATTTATCATGACATGACAACATATTTAAAAATTTTCATATTATTTCATAAGGAACAAAACAGGAATTTGCCTTAAAATCCCAGGCGTACTTATATGGACGAAATGGCCCTGTCTATTGGTATTAACGGAGGCGCTGAATTTGTTCGGAACAGATCAGATTTAACCGCCGCGGCGCCCACCCTAGCCGTTGTTCAGGACCCGGATGATTGTTTAGTGAATTCTCACTTGTACCACGTGCAAGGCTCTGAGTGTAACACTTACTTCGGTGAATCTTGTTTTCGTTAGTACACTTTCTACAAAAAGAAGAACAGCATTGTTTCTCTCTCCCACGCGTTAATATGGTGTTAACAATGGAAACATCGACTGCCAGTAGGTCATTTCTGATACAAGACGAGAACTCGTGTGAGGAGAAATTAGAACAGAATATATAATGAAGGAACTGCAAATAGTTTTGTTGTTGGAATACGAATTATAACTAATGGCGAATTATAACTAATGGCGAATTATAACTAATGGCGAACTATAATTAATGGCGTATTTATTGTTATTGTTTTCAAATTTCAGTAAACGGGGCTTCCACTAAGTAATTGCTTAATTTTTCTAATACAGTGAATGAATGGTTTATTTTCGTAGAGCCAGGGCCGTAGCAAGGTCCTTCTGCGCCCTTGGCGAGTTTGACAAATCTGCGCCCTCCAATGCCGGGGGTCTGAACAATTTTTTAAAAATTTCTGTAAAATTGTTTATTATTTTAATATAAAAACACTGTTATTATCAAAGAAAACCTAAACCTTACTTCCAGACGATTGAACTACTTAAAAAATAATTAAATAATAAAGTCTATAATTTTTATTGCTTGATAAATTGCACCAGTCTAAAAAAAGGTGGTATTTTTCATGGTTAACTTTGCGCCCTCTTTATACCTGCGCCCTTGGCGGGGGTACATCTCGCCACCGCCTAGCTACGGCCTTGCATAGAGCACATGACAATGCTATGAATATAATAAAAAAATTATGGGAATACAATGTATTCAATAAATATACAGTACTCATTAATACCAACAAAGGTAATTTTAAGTAATATTGATTAAAGCACAGCTCACACCAATTATCAAATTAGTAATTTTCGTAACTCATGTGAGATTGTTGTCCTGATACCCATTTACAGAATAGTAACACTTGCTTTTTAGAAATTATTTTATCCTTTTCTTGAATAATTTTATTGGTAGCTCTTTGAAGCGTTTTGATAATAATTTATTAAATAATATTTTCGCTGAGTTTCTGGGGGGATTTTTCATATTTAGTTAGTCTATCCATGTCAGTGCTAAATATAAATTCGTTTCTGGTATTACAGTTGTGCTAATCATGGTTTCTAACTAAGGTATTCTCATTCCTTTGATTAAGATTAAATATTTCTAGATGTTATATACACGGAAGAGTTAAAATGCGATATAATTTTATAATACTGAGTTGGGTTTAGCACTATACTTCACTTATCTTATAAATACCTGTACTTTTTAATTATTACTATTTTTAAGTTTTCAAATTTTGATTACAGATATTTTTAAACAGCTTATGGCTTTTTGTAAGTGATGAAATATTCAAAATGTCGCTTTGTTTGTTTGTTCGTTTGTTTTGTTTTGAAAGCTGGCCACCCTACTCTGCCTTCTAATGAATGAAGTGAAATATTATAAGTAGGGACATAGTGTCTCACGTTGCAAATACTTCACTTATCTTATAAATACGTGAACTTTTTAATTATTACTATTTTAAAGTTTTCAAATTTTTATCACATATTTTCAAACCGCTTATTGTTTTTTATAAGTGATGAAATATTCAAAATGTCGCTTTTTTGTTTTTGGAAATCTGTCCACCCTACTCTACTTTCTAATAATGAAGTGAAATATTATAAGTAGGGACATAGTGTCTCACGTTGCAAATACTTCACTTATAAATACGTACCTGAACTTTTTAAATTATTACTATTTTAAAGTTTTCAAATTCTTATCACATATTTTCAAACCGCTTATTGTTTTTTATAAGTGATGAAATATTCAAAATGTCGCTTTTTTGTTTTTGGAAATCTGTCCACCCTACTCTACTTTCTAATAATGAAGTGAAATATTATAAGTAGGGACATAGTGTCTCACGTTGCAAATATTTCACTTATAAATACGTACCTGAACTTTTTAAATTATTACTATTTTAAAGTTTTCAAATTCTTATCACATATTTTCAAACCGCTTATTGTTTTTTATAAGTGATGAAATATTCAAAATGTCGCTTTTTTGTTTTTGGAAATCTGTCCACCCTACTCTACTTTCTAATAATGAAGTGAAATATTATAAGTAGGGACATAATGTCTCACGTTGCAAATACTTCACTTATCTTATAAATACCTGAACTTTTTAATTATTACTATTTTAAAGTTTTCAAATTCTTATCACATATTTTCAAACCGCTTATTGTTTTTTGTAAGTGATGAAATATTCAAAGTGCCGCTATTTTGTTTTTGGAAATCTGGTCACCCTACTCTACTTTCTAATGAGTGAAGTGAAATATTATAAGTAGGGACATAGTGTCTCACGTTGCAAATAACTTGAGTATTAATAGGACGTGTTAAGCCTATGCAGTGTGTTGCATTGACGTAACAGATAAGCGACTTAGCACACGCGGGACAGACGGAAGAGCGGGAGATATCACTAACCTTCCTGTTATTATCACATACCAATTCACGTGTTGGAGCACACGGCCATGTGCCCGCTTTATTAACAACAAAAACATTTTCAATTATAATCTTGCGTCATACACACCATGCTAATCTGTCTTGTCATTTTTCTTTCAACTCACTCTAAATTCCCATCCTTTTTATGCAGTAATAGTGGATAGGCCGGAGAGCGACGAAAATCTGTAAAGTAATGGAAACTTTTGCTCCATTTGGTCTTTCGTCGACGAAGTTAAATATCACACAAGAATAGGAATTAGATGTTCTGAAGAATGGCCGAGGATTAAATCAGTCAAGTTGCAAGTCCTAGAAGAAAACGGATTATTTGAGATGGGAAAGACCGAAATTTGAAACACCAGAGTTATTTTTACTGTTATTGTTATTATTATTATTATTATTATTATTATTATTATTATTATTAAATATACGATCTGAATATCCCTACTTGACAATATAGCTTGTTAGGGGTATATTTACAGTTGACTATTATTTGATAACGGTGAAGTGCTTAAAACTAACTTGTAACTAGGGCTCCGAAGTTGATAACCTAAAATTGCCTGAAAAATGACTTACAAAATGACCTCAAATTTATGAAAATGTGACATTAAATACGTAAAAAATGACAATATTTCTAAATATGCATTTAAAAAGGGAATAGCCTATACAGCAGTACAATAATAAATAATAATACACAAAGGACAAGATTGAAATTTTTTATATTACTACTTGTATTAATATTTTTGTCTATTATTTTTGTTATGTTTACTATATTTATTAATGACTACCTCATAGCTAAAGAATTATGGTATTGCTGTCTGTAATGTTGGAAAAGTCCTTCCTAAAGACAAAATATGGAAAAATGCAACGAAAGAATAAACATTTCCTAAAAAATGACAAGTAGAGAATAAAATGCCGAAAAATGAAAAAAAAAAGCAAAAAAATGTTAGTAGGCTATGTTTGTTCGTTTTTAGGCACTTTCCTCTTTAAAATGTTTCTTACATAATTGTACTATAATTATATTCATGCTTTTTTTTATTTTTTTCTGAGAAGTTCCATACTTGTCCACCGCTGTGGCTCAGGGGATGCGTTCAATCCTCTCACGCAGCGGGCCCGGGTTCGATTCCTGGTCGGGACAAGTTACCTAGGTGGGGTTTTTTCTGGGGTTTTTCCTCACCTTTGAGACAAATGTCGGGTAACTTTAGGCCCTTGTGGTCCCCAGATATCATCTGGCCGTCATTATCATATTCATCCCATCCTCGCCTTGTTTGGAGTGAGTGTGTGTGTGTGTGAATGGTGTGTCTCGTCCTATGTGTTCGTGTTGTCTCGGAGGTGGCCCCGGCATTGGGCTGATCACTCATCCGGGGAGGCCCTCCATGTCCTTGTCTGGTCAAAAAAGTATGTCTGTGATCCACAGATAATCCCTCTCCCGACAGGTCGCGGCCCTGTAAGGCCCGGCGGCTTGGGTCGCTTAAATCCTACAAAGGGAGAGGTGAAACTACGGTAAAGAAAGAAAGAAGAAAGAAAGATCCATACTTTGCAGCGGAGATATTTAACTTTGAAGCTCAATTGATTTTTGAATGAAAATTAAGATTTTGTTTATATTCTATTTAATTCTCTAGACTTTGGTCTTCAAAATGTTGTATAATACATAACCGTCCTATGATTCTATCCGTGTTATTATTTTTTTCTGGGAAGATCTAGACTATTGCGCAAGGATATTTTAACTTTGAAACTCGTTTCCCGTAAGTTTACTTTTTCTATATGAAAGGTGCATTTTATTAGCTTCTACTTAACCTACAATCTTGAAATTTCCAGGATGTGTTTATTCAGGTGTCTTACGTACACTGAAAAAACAGATTTGAATTGGTTAATTTATTAAATATTTGCAGGCCATGAGGTGTTAAAAATGTTATAAAGAAAGAAAACATATTTCATTGTAAATGAGTAAATTTATGAAAAATCCTTTTCTCAGTACTTTTTCAGTGCCTTTTTTCATGGTATGTATCTAAAAAAAATTTAAAAAGATCAAGTGCTTAGCTTTGGTAGTTTTTGAGAAAAGGTAATCGAATTTTACATTGTAAACATAGGCCATTCCGTTTCCCCTTAAAAAGAGTTTGTTCTTCATTTCCCTGCAGACTATAACCGCATCCTGACTATGGCAATTGTTTACCATGCTGAGGGTTGTTTACTTTGTAAACTGACTGTTCCTCAACAGGATTAGCACACTTAGGCGCAAGGTGACCACTACTTGCTGCTAATTGACGTTGTTACATAATTACGGGTTCTTTAACCTAGCGACCGTGGAAACTCCCAACACTCTCTGCCAACTTGCAATCTCTGCTTCCATTATACAATTAAATTGTGTCGCAGTGAAGTCGCAGTCTCGCGTCCAGTCTAGTGACTAATATTAATTCCAATGCAAAATGAAACAACAAAAATAACAGTAACAATAACTACAATAATAATAATAATAATAATAATAATAATAATAATAATAATAATAATAATTATGATGATAATACTGTAATAATAATAATAATAATAATAATAATAATAATAATAATAATAATAATAATAAAAATAATATTGATAAGGGGTCAAGGGAGAGACATGTATGGGACATTTTACAGTACTGTATGATCGATAAATCCATACAGACCGAACAGTCGCTGCAAACAAGTCTATTTACATTTTTACATCGGTTATCCCCCCCAAACAACTGTGCTTTGACACATAATATCAACCTTTATTTTTCTCCCAACGGTCCTGATATGGACCGATTGCAATTTCCATGTTTTTACAATAAATATAATTCCTGCATTCTGATTGGCCGATACACGCCAACCCATTACCTCCAATCACAGAATTTCATTTTCACAAAAAACATATATAAGCTCTCTCTTCCCCCTTTTTCTACACTCATTTCCCTGAGGAAGGCCGCAGAGATGTCAGCGACCGAAAGCTTGGATGCAATATATCCTTTTACTAGGCTTATAGCCCGTGAAACCATCATTAGTAATCAACGCCGAGAAAGCCTCAAATCTTAAGTCAGATATAGTTATACGAAACGCTAAGAATAGGACCTGCCAACTAATTGATGTTGCAATCCCAAACTGCCAGAATGTGGATTCAAAGGAAGTTGAAAAAAGGTTGAAATATAGAGACCTTCAGATAGAAATAAGTCGAATGTGGAACGTGAAAACTGAAGTCATACCTGTTATAGTTGGAGCACTGGGTACGATATAAAAAAAAAATAAAATAAAAAATAAAAAAAAAACTGGAAAACAATCTATCACAGATAATGGGAGAAGAACAGATTTCCAAAATTCAAGAGATCGCCCTGCTCGGAACTGCTCACATTTTGAGGAAGGTGCTATGAGGACCAGACCCGTGAAGAATCTGACTGCTCACATTTTGAGGAAGGTGCTATGAGGACCAGACCCGTGAAGAATCTGCTCCTGAGGGGGCTGGAGGCAACCTGGAGCAGAATCTTAAATCCAGTTTCAACGCTGTGAATCTAAAAATTTTGAAAATAATAATAATAACAACAATAAAAGAAAAACAACCACGAGCGTGGTGACCGACAAATTAATAGAAAATAGCAGGCCCGAATTTTCCCTGTCTGTTTTCTGTTCATGTTGTGTTGCCTTTGGAGGAGGTTCTGCGTCGTGCAGACAGTCAGTATTATAATAGATATACAGAGTGTAACAGGAATCACCGACATACTGTGAGGGACGATAGATCATGCAGAGAGGATAATTTTTTTTGTTCGGGAACACTGACTTCCAAATTAGTCCTGGGACGAAGAACTGGATAACGGTTAACTGCTCAGATGATCATGTGCAGAGAAGATAAAATAGTTAACTATTATTTAAACACATAGTTAACTGGATATTATTTGCAATTATCTGGATTTTTATGTGGATTATTTTATTTATTTATTTATTTATTTAATCAAGAATGAACATTACAGGTATACACCCAATTACAATGTTCATGACTATACTAACAATACATCATGTACTTACAATAACACAAATATGAAGTAGATATAATAAAAGGTAGAAAAGTTAGGATAATGACTAATGTAAGGTAAGAAGTAGTAGAGAGTAAAGAGAATAAGAGAGATAAGGAGAAAGCAAGCATGAAGGATGTAGAGAAAAAATAGAAATGAAATAAGAGTAAAACTAGTATAATAAAACAGTGAAAAATATGTTAGTTGACAACGGTGTTACTGTTAACTATAGTTAACTGGATATTATTTGCAATTATCTGGATTTTTTTGTGGATTATCCGTACAATTAATTCCACTGCAGTTAATTGGTTAAAATCACTTATTAGATGGTTTTCCGCAAAAATCATGCTGGGTAGTGTAATAAGCTCGTGTATTCAGTAAGCTCTTCCAAAGGATAGTTTAGAAGACATACCGTTGCCGGGTTCGCCGAATAGGGAGCGCCAAATCAACGGGAATAATATTAATATTGCACTTTTGTATAAAAGCTGATCATAAAGCAAATTATTTCCAGCAGGTGGTTTTCTCTTTAATTTTTAAGAAGTAATAGGGTTTGCAATGCACATTATATTCAAGGTTCACAGTTCAACTCCAGAGGACAAAGGGCGTGGGTATTCCAACGTAACGATTGACACCTTCCTTTCATATAAGAGAAGAAACAAACGTCTTTGATCCTCATATAGTTTAAAAGTGCCTAGAAAAAATTTAGGAGCCGTTTCACGCCTAATATGTTCCTTCCTCTTCTTTCAGGTAATTTTGTAAGCTGAGGGCCGACTTCGGGTCAGTAGATATCTTGTGGGAATGAAGGAACTGTAGAATCACACTGGTTAAAGAAGTTACCGCCCTGCAGGAGACGTCGAGCCCTACAGGAGATGTCAGCTGGATGTCCATGGTGACTGAAGCATGGTAAGTCACTTAAAAGACAACTTCTGGTCACTTGTAATGGAAGCCAGCACCCTAAAGATACTGTGCCACCGACTTAAGTTGCGTTATGTAAAAACAAGAAGCTCGTTTGGACGATTTCAGGTAAAAAGAAAAGTCAAATGGAAAATGTCCATCACATTAATTATCCTATGCAAAAATGTCCAATGCAAATGTCTACTACCAAAAAGTACACGATGCCAAAAAGTTCAAATGAAAAGGTCCAGAAAACAAAGAAAAAGTTCAAAAGTTTTGCCTATTTATTCTGTTCATGAACAGTACTGATGAACCGGGGACTGGAAAGTAGGAATTATTCTAAATGTATACATGCCTGTATCTATATAGACCTATACATATAATGGCAAAGGATGAACAGATGTGTAATTAGTTAATTTACAATCACGGAGTCGAGACGGATCAAAATTATACAGGAAATGTTCTGAATGGGTACAAGTAACGCTCATTGTATAACAAACAGCGAAGTTGACAATAACATTATAATTGCAACTAAACAACGTAGGCATGTAGCCGTGTCATGTCATGTCATCTGAAGTTGACTCTGGATCATCTTCAGGAAAAAAAAGGTTGAATCATAAAATAAATAATATGCAATATCGATGTTACTTGTTTACCTATTTTTTCAAGTCGACCTGGGTGGCGCAGTCAGTAAGGCACTTTCTCTGGCCAAGGTCGTAGGTTCGGTCCAGACCCAGATGGATAGCATTTATGTGTGCAGATCCATGTATGTAGATTTACAAGCATGTAAATTAACTCCAGGTAATCAAAATACCAGCACACTGTCGACGGTCAGATGCCAAAATAACAGTAAACCCCCGTCGTTAAATAACCATAAAAACCCCGAACTCATAAGCTCATATATTGTAGTTCCTATGCCGGCATTATAGTACATGTCATTTGATTTTAGACGTTGGACATTTTTGTAATCTGGACTTTTTGGGTACTGACAGAGCGAAGCGAGGTTCAGTTTACTTCAACCGTTTGGCATTTCGTCTGTTGGTAAGTTCGTTTTTTACGCAGCCACAACCAAGCGTGGTTTTCGATTTTCTTCCAATTTAGCATGAATATTCTTAGACGTTATTCAGAACTACGTATGATTAAGGATTTTAAGTTTTTAAATCTTTTTTCAAGATGGTGACCGTTTAAATGATTCCGTTTTATGTAATATTCAGCTTCTGTCAACGATTCCAACTAAATGGTTCCCCTGTAATCATTGCTGTCTTCACATTGAATGACAACATTGGCTAAACCTAAGATTGCGATGAAAAGCATATCTTAGATTTTTTAGACGCGAGTTCTACTGTTCACAGAACTACTAGTATTAATTATAATGGAATTTTCATAGCTTACCCATAGTGATAGTGGATTATTTGTTACTAGCGTTGTCATTTTTGTAATGGTCATTCTGCATTGAAGTTTGTGATTAATAATCGTTTGGATCGGACCTAAATGTAGGTTATTAATGAACTTCATTCTCAACGAATACGAGGGCCGTTCAAAAAGTAAGTTTCCCATGGGTCGTTTACAGAAACAAAACAATTTCATGGAAATATTTATTGCAAGAGATACAGCAAATGTTCAGCTATTTTTCAACATATTCGCCACCTGAATTGAGACATCTGTCATACCGTGGGACCAACTTTTGAACACATGTGTTGTAGAAGTCTGCCGCCTGGGATCTGAACCACTGTGTGACAACTATCTCCATTTCTCTGTCATTCTCTGTCATTTCCCGAGGGGTAGGAAAAGATGAAAATCACTGGGAGTGAGGTGCAGGCTGTAGAGTAGATGTTTAAACACTTCCTAGCACGTCTCCTGCAAAATTTCGGTTGGGAAGTGTTTCAACAGCCACCCTACAGCCTGCACCTCGCTTCCGGTGATTTTCATCTTTTCTTACACCTCACGAAATGACAGAGAATGACAGAGAAGCGGAGATGGTTGTCACATAGTGTTTCAAATCCCAGGCGGCAGACTTCTACGACACATATGACAAATGTCTCAATTCCAGTGGCGAATAAGTTTAAAAATAGCAGAACACTTGCTGTATCTCTTGCAATAAATATTTCCATGAAATTGTGTTTTGTTTCTGTAAACGGCCCCAGGGAAAATTACTTTGTGGATGGCCCTCGTAAGTTCTCCCAGAGTGCACTAGTATATACTAAAACCTAGAATAAATCTGGAACTTCTTAAACCATTCTACTAAATGTAACTATTTATGTTACTCTTTGGCGAAACTAGGAAAGCAAATACAGATACGCGACAGATTCACAAGTAATGGAACTCCGAGAAACGTGGGTGCAGGAATCTTCTTCCACGTGTGAAGTGGGTATTAACTTGGCGCACCTGCGCAGAGCACACCACATCGTACCCCACAGAGGAAGCGCAGATAAAAGGACATTAGCATGTTCTATGCATGATGTTGCGTAAGTCAAGTCACGAGTACCTCCGCGTGGCTAGGTGCGCGCAAAAGAACGGAGGTTCTTCCCCAGGCATGGCGAAGCATTTTCAGAAGCAAAAATACACTAGGAATTATCCCTTACAGGTTCCACTTCCATTCCAATCCATGGACTTATGGTGACTAGAGCACTGAGTTCGAATCTCATTGAGACTAGAACCGTATTCGTGGTGGATGAGGGGGCGAATCAAGCTTCATCATGAAGGCGAGACGTTTTAACTTTAACAATATTAACAAACACGACTGCATTTAACCCAATGATGCTTTAACCAAATTATACCAACATTCATGTTCAAAAAACAGCTTTGGAATAAACACTGCCTTCTCGATACATAACCATAACAGAAATTCGGCACACATTACCAGAGTTTTTCCGCTTGGTGTGCTGTTATAATGTGGCTTGGTTCTAAAAGGGCCAATGTCAATTTCTTGCAAAAATGAGATGTATGCATTATTGAGCTCGGCTTGTCTTTATCTTTCGTATCCTAAAAGTGCCAATGTCTGTTGCTCTTAATAGACATAATACAGAAACCTTAGAGGCCATTGTCGGAAGTTCTCAGCAAAAAATGTTACTTCTATAAAGGCTTCAAAGTCACTTATCTCAAAAGCAAGATTTATAACATTGGCCCTTTTAGAATCAATCTACAGTTTGATTATAGCAAAGAACGTTAAGATGCAGCCATGTTTTCTGTTGGTTCAATGATGTGACTTACAGACCCTGCAATAACCAATAATCATTCATATCATATACTGTTATAATTCCCCCTTCACCCCTCTAATTCGCACATTGTGGGCGACAGATTTCAGGGTTTCCTCGGCATTTCTCGTTTCCCAAATCTAATTCCTTGCCTTTATTGAACTACCTTACCTTACCTTGCCTTACCTTACTTTACATTGGCTTCCCTTACTTTACGTTGGCTTCTCTTACTTTACATTGGCTTCCCTTACTTCACCTTCTTTAATTTCCCTTACCTTACCTTTTATTACTGGTCGCCTTGTAGTTTATTCACAGTGTTTGCTCTAGTAAGACGTCCAAATTAAAGTGTTATAAAAGTTAAAAAACTTCTTCTTGAGTTTAGTGGTGGAATTGAAAATGACAGAGGGTAATTCTAAAACGAACTGTGTTTTTTAAAACTGTAAATTGTTGGAAATTAAGAAAAAGTATTCCTATAGTTTTGTGACTCAGAGTCATGGAAATTAAGTAAAAATACAATTAATTAATATATTTATTCCAATTTGTTTATTATACTGGTACTTATTAAAGTGAAACTTAAAAAAACTTGTCTGAAAAACTAAAATATAACTATTTTATTATGTTTAAAAAACTAATACAGGCTTTATAAAAACAAAAAATCCAAGCCCTAGTGATAACCATAGCCCTACCTATGTTCGCTCTTTGGATGGAGGAGTATCAAAAGACCCCGTTTTGGTTAGTCAACAAAAGGGATCGTGTCCGAGTATTTCAATCGACTATAAGTTGCTTGTGCCAATTTTCTATGTAAATGTAATAGTAAAAGAACAACATTAATTGTGGCGACGGTGATTATAGGCGGACACTGAGGTGGAGGAACTGTATGATGACTCCGGTTAAAGATGACCCTTCATTGTCCTTCAGAAACCACGGAAGACCCATATTTGACCCTGCCCATACTCAGACATAGCTGATCTCAGCATAAAAATAGAAACATTTTCTACCAACCTGCATCCATCAAACGTTTACATTAAGTAAAAATACTCTATACTCTAAATATGAGTAAGAAAGGAGTTGAAATTAAGAACATCGACCGGATTTGAAATTAAGACTTGTTATTAAGTAGATTTCTTTGGACTGTATTTTCAGCTTTTTTCCCATTTTCTTGACGTATAAAACTGTGATTAAAAATTTCTGGACTATAAATTGCAGTTTTTAAGATTTCGGTGTGAACTTAATAAAATAATTAAGCTTTTTCTTCGTTCTTGCATAATGTTAAAATCCAAACTAAAAATGTTATGTACTTATTTCGTCTTTCTCCTTTGAGCTTGCAACCACTTCCTGGTGATTTAATTTAGTGTAAGATGCTTATTAAACTCTTAGGTAAAACATTCTAAATCAACTGGAACAGTGAGTGATCGTTTATTCCATTAATAATGTATTTTATAGTTTTGAGGGAAATTTATTAAATGGTACGGGAAATGCAGCGGTTACAGAAATTCGAGCGTTAGGGTTGGTGACAGTGATACGAGCAGTAAGAAGCATCATTCGTGTTATACGTAGCGTCTGTTTTTGTTATCGGAATATGTGCATGGATTCTGTATTTATATCGACCCGCAGTAAATTCCACATTCTAATATAATAACAGTAGTGTGGTGCTTTATAGTTATTAGTGGTGTTCATCAAAAGTTTTCAAGAATCAGTGGTATATTCCTGCCAGATCTTCACTCTCTCCAAAGTCAGTGAAATGTGTGTAGTATTTATGGTTTGTGGGTACAGTACTTGGAGGTTTATTTTCAAGTCCCCTAGTTTAACCAAATAGGTTCGTAGTTACATTTTATGATTACAGTTCATTACATACATTTCCAGTACGTGTAATGTCATTACAAAGAGCAAAGCTATTACAGCAATCGGGTAACATTAGAACATGTTGAGGTTAAAATTTGTAACATCCACGGCATATGAAGTGTATTTTATGTTGTGATTGTGTTTGGTCAACTTTTTATAAATGTTTTAGGAAGTATTGGCATCTTTGAAACTAGTGTCTGTCTTATATGGTGTCTGCTGTGATTTAGTAACGTTTGCTTGTCCTTATGTAGATTATTTTCGCCATAACTTTTCGCAGGCTAGACTTTCGTAGCTGTGTTGATAGGTTAAGTAGACAAAGGGGTGGGGGTGCTATGAATAGTACTATTGGAAAACCTGTTCTGCTTGCGTCTGTTCGCTCCACAGTGTTTGTCTATGACAGGCATGTCAAACTAAACTTTTACTAAGTGATAATTCTACTTGATAATTTGAAGTCAAAGGGCCGAAATGAAATTATCACCTTTGTTCTTATAAATTTTAAGCGTGTTTTTACAGGCTATTTTGTAAAAAGGAGCCACCCAATTTTTAAATTTTAACACACCATGCAATAAAACAGTGGCTGCGGTGGTCTGAAGATATCATGCCTGCCTCTCGATCCGAAGGTCGCGGGATCAAACCCGGCCGTGGTCGATTGATTTTTCAGGGAGTAAAAATCCTGGGCACGGAGTTTAAGTTGGGGGCCCATGTCGTAGATTTACGGCACGTAAAAGGACTCCAAGCCTAAATTAGGGCCTCTGAACAAAATGCCTCGGCCCTTTCACGTCCAAGTAATACCTTAGTTTCCGAAGGGAGTTTGCCCTTTCTCGGAAAGTAAGTGTAACAAAATTAACATACGTAACGGAAACCTCCACTTGGAGGCCCTTCGCCCCAACATAGGGGGATATAGGAAACCAGATACAGATACAATAAAACACTATCATACTTGCCATTTGATGCTATGTATAATGGAATCAATATATTTTTAATTCAGCTCATTAAAAAATATGGATAACCGAAATGACAGAACTTTAATGTAAAAGTGCTTACAAATATTAGGTTTACACTCATTAGGTTATTACACCAGGCAACCTCCTTATTAATTAATAATTGTGTTATGTTGGAAGCATACTGACTGGAGTCAGAAGCAATGCTCCCCTGGAGCAATCTTGCAAATCCTGGTAGGTAAAAAATGAATTATACTGAGCGCTGCTTACCAATTGCCCTTCCCAAGGCATGAGTAGTTTTAATTTAAAAGCCTTAATATTATCATACAATGAACTTACAAACTGATCTTTCTTCTTGCAATTCTAAATTTAAACATTTTAAATGCACTGCAGTATCTGCCATGAATCTTCAAGACAATTACCATCGTCACATGGCTTATCATTCTAAGAAAACTTTAATTTCTTTTCGAAAGAGCCAGAAGCGTTTTAAAACTTGATGACAAGAAAGCCAGCAAACTTCTTAATGACATGGCAAGCCCTCAAATTCATTACCTGTATCACTATTCAAAGTGGAAGACTGAAGTTGATTCAGTCCCCAGGAGCAAATAAAATTATCTGTTTTCAAAATTCGGTTCATTTTTATTGTTTTGAGCATGGTGTTTCCTGGTCTAGGTCTACCAGTAATTATTTATGAGACACTTGTCTTCTATACTGACAGAAAATCTGCTTTTAGAAAACTTTATTTCACATTACATTTTTTGGAGGACATATTTATACAGTCTACCTTAAACTTTAGGGGGCCGCATTTCGTAGCTGAGAGGGACACATCTTTGACCTATCTCTAGGGTCTCTAGGGTCTCGAATACACCTACGTTATAATTGTACAATTGCACAGTCAGTAAAATGCAATTGTAGAGTGTCCATATCTTAAAACCGAGGCTCTCTTCATAAACACATAGAATCACATATTTTGTTATGCATCGTTCTGTGGAGAGATGTCTTGACAAATGATTTGCTCCGTAAATAATACATTGCCGTATTATTTTACTCCACAGAATCCTCAAGAAATTCTTGCTTTGGACATTAGTGGTGTGACTTCACAGCGCGAGAACTGGTAAATTGCTAGGTAAAACAGGTTGGCAAGCACAATAACGCAAGCGGGAGATTAATAATTAATTATTATGGTACATTTACGAAAAGCGAGAAATTCAGTATTGCCCTGCTAAACTAATATCCCTGTCTCTAACCTAACAGAACCTGTCACTAACACTAACATCACTGTTTCTAACCAAAATGCCACTAACCTAGAATCTAGCTGCCACTATCTAATGCAGATTGCACCTGGCGCACAGCATACTCAGGGAGGGGGCCCGAGGGGCCTGTCCCGCGAAATGAAAAACAAAACTTTTCGAAAATTTAACGAAATTAAAATGTAAATTTAGTAGCTATTCTTAAATCAAGTGTTTTATTACCCTTACGACATTTTATATTAGACTAACAGTACTTATTAACGGTTGAAAAGTCGGCATCGATGGCGCAGTTAGTATCGCGTAGGCTTTCTGTGCCCAAGGTTGCGGGTTCGTTCCCGGTCCAGGTCGATGACATTTATGTGTGCACAAATGTGACAGGCCCATGTCACTAGATTTACTGGCATGTAAAAGAACTCCTGCGGGACAACATTTCAGCAAACCGGAACTTGTAGTGAATGACTATGAAGTAACTGTTTGTGGTGAGAGGTGCGGGTATTTATGGAGGGTGGGTGGCGTAGTAATATTTGCGCCGAAATGAATTTTCAACATAAAAACAACACCGCAACTCACTGGGCATTTACACAGTATCAACTAATGAATGCTGCAAGAACTTCGTATAACAATCAAGAGAGGAGCACTTTGCGCCTGTGAAGATTTGGACACTATCATTATATGTATGGTGCGAAGACTCCCAAAAATAGGGAAATTCATTTCACATAACATTTTAGTGTTTTACAGCATAGACCTGTGTGTAATTTGTGATAAATTTAATTTTAAACTGTACATATATTTTAAATTATTTTTTAATGCTTTACACACAAATCTTACTTAGATCCTATATAAGACACTCCAAATATATAATTGGAAAGATATATATTATTTTATTATCGGTGTCACAGTGTGTTGTGTGTTATTAGGCAAATACTGTCTAAAATAATCCTTCCTCTTCGGCAAACATGAAATTTATCAATTCATAATATACACTACCTAAGTAAATTAAAAGTTTTTGAAAAAAAAATATATATATTATAACTATTAAAATTTGTAGAGTTTTTTGTTCAGCCAAGCAGCCAATAATTCAAATATTTAAGTTTTGATACAATTCTAGTTTTTAGATGTTTTTAATAAACATATTTGAAACATACACTAAAATATTTAAGATATGAATTCAATAAATTTTTTTTTTCAAACTGTTATATAACAATTTTCACAAAATTTCTTATGCAAACTATTTAAAAAAGGTACATACTACAAAGTTTTTAATGCATGTTGTTGACATAAGGGAAGTATACAAACATGCAAAGTTTCAACAACATATTTTAAATACGTTTTGAGTTATCATGCAAACCGTTTACAAAACTAAACTTTAGTTTTCTGGTGGAAGGCAAGCGCGCTACCCACTCATCCACGGCGGGGAGCATATTGACTTACTACTATTTAAAATATGCTCTTGCAATTGTGCGTTGTTAAAAATACACAAACGCAGGCATATAACCAAGAAAACTTTTTAAAAAAATATGCTCTGTGACTCTATTACGAGTACCTCCTGGATTAGGATCATTCCTTAAATGTAGTGCAAACGTGAAAGGTTTAAATGTTTCGTGTTAACGTCTATGTTCATGTGTGCGTTTGACTTTCGTTGTGAATGAACCATCAGGTACATTGCGGAAGGATATATAACAAAAGGTTAATTCACAGTGTAAAACCTAATATTGTAATATAATAATGAATAGGGTTCGGATGTTTATGGCGTGTCATATTTTTATCTTGAACTCCATTCTCGCCACAAATACAAATTAAACACAAATTGCACGCTTGTTATCCTAATCAGACCGTTTTTATTTTGCATATAAGTCATATTTTGGTCTTTTGTGGTTTTGATCATATTTTGGCCATATTTGTAATTTAACGTCATATTTCATTTATAAATATTGTAAAAGAGCACAATTATACAGTGTATGTACGATGTGGTCGAGTTAAATTTGAAATTTATTTAATATTTATGCCAAATTAATAGTAACTTTAATTTTAAAATTAATGCAGTTCATATTTTGTAAGGACACGCAAGGTTTACAAAATATTACGAGTATTTGGAGCTGATGAAACGACCAAACGCGAGAAAATTCTTTAAAAATAGTTAATTACAAGTAAAACTGTAAGTCAGCAAAATTGTTAAAAAGGATTATCTGATTGGATTCATGTGATGCAAGAATTTAGTGTCTTTTAATGTTTTAAATTGTACAATTTTTTAAAAATACGTTACTTTTATTAGCACATATTTAGGATTTTAGGGTCATATTTAGTCATTTTTAAAGGCATATTTGCAGTCATATTTTGCACTTTTTTAGGTCATAAACATCCGAACCGTATATAGTAGGGATAGGTCGATACCAGATTTTCTCGATACTGGATACCGATACATGATTTTTTCCTCGATACTTCGATACTCCGTACCGTCAACTTTTCCAGTTTCAATAAATAGATACATTAAAAATTAAAAGTTGAGAGAACTGTGTAATACCAGCTAAATTAATTAAGTGTGCATATTTAATGGGACAAAATTTAATATCATCAATAGCCTATAATTATTTTTTAAACTCTACATTAAAACTAAACGTTTGACAGGAAACGAAACAGTTAAGAATCTCTTCTGTTTGGATTTTAAAAGTCGGAAAGTGTTTATTTATGACTAGGCAAAAATCACAGAGTGGTTTTCTCCATTTCAAGGAGAAATAGAAGTATTTACTATATTTAGTAGACTGCTAAAAGCAGAAAGAGATACCGCATTTCCTTAAATTGCAGATTTACCAAAGTATCGAAAAAGTACCGAGCGAATTTTCTGAAGTATCGCTCGATACCGATACCATACAAGTATCGAGAGTATCGAGGTATCGAAAATATCGAGAACCCATCCCTAGTATATAGTAATAAATAACAACAGAGATCCTTTCTTATTTACATTCTGCTATTGCACAACAGTTTCCTTTGAGCTTGAACTTCAGTACGTTATCAGAACTTACCTGTCCCCGAATGGTCTGTTGGTGGGAAAACAAGTTTATCGTCAAGTCATCTGTTTAAAATAATTGTTTTCTTAATAGTTATTGCTTGTCAGCATTGGTTGTCAAAGTTAATCCGAAACATGTGATTACGTGAGGTCTGAGATGAAATCCTGTCTCTAGGCAAGATAAGCTGGCTATAGATAACACAGGTCGTTTGCATTAGAACTATTGTTATTTGTACAAATGCCAGACTTTTAACATTGCATAACATCTGTACATGACAATATAGCTCTTACGAGAAGAGAATGCTGTTGCGCACGGGGAAATATCTGAGTTCATTCATCGAGTACTATCAAGAACATTTTCATGATGAGGCCCAGGTTGGAGACCAGATTGTAATATAATAATAATAATAATAACAATAATAATACTGATAATAGCAATAATAAATAATAATAATAATACTGATAATAGCAACAATAAATAATAATAATAATAATCATTCTTTCTTAATCGTAGTTTTAACTCTTCCTTTTTAGGATTTAAGCGACCCAAGCCTCCCGGGCCTTACAGGGCCGCAACCTGTCGGGAGAGGGATTATCTTTGGATCACATACATACATTTTTCACATACCTACTTTTTTGACCAGACAAGGACATGGAGGGCCTCCCCGGATTAGTGATCAGCCCAATGCCGGGGCCACCTCCGAGACAACACGAACACATAGGACGAGACACACCATTCACACACACACTCTCTCAGAACAAGGCGAGGATGTGGATGAAGATGATAATGACGGCCAGATGATATCCGGGAACCACAAGGGCCTAAAGTTACCTGACATTTATATCATAGGTGAGGGAAAACCCCGGAAAAACCTCACCTAGGTAACTTGTCCCGACCAGGAATCGAACCCGGGCCCGTTGCGTGAGAGGATCGGACGCATCCTGTGAGCCACATCGGTAGACAACAATAATAATGATAATAATAATAATAACAATAATAATAGTAATAATAATATAAGTCATTATTATTAATAATATAAGTCATTATTATTATTAATAATATAAGTAATAATAATAATTATTATGTGTTTAAGCTCATACAATAATAGTAATAATAATAATTATTATTTATATTATTGTATGAGCTTAAATACAACACTTTTCAGCTATATCGGCCATGTGAGCAGAATTTTTAACTGGTAGGTATTCTTTTACTGATATATGCCATCACATTTAGGTAGGCCTACAGTGAAATATTTTTCTACTGGGTCCTGCTCAGAGAAATTCGTAGTAGCATGGATTAATCTATATAGAAATATTGTGATGTGAAGAGGTGATGATTCATTCATACGCCAGTCTTCAGGTCAGTCACATCGCGCTGATTAAGTTATGCGGCTACGGCTGTCATGACTGGCGGAAGGGGAAGATGGCTTCCCACTCTGAATTCAACTCCAACATATGAATGCTCTTCCCCGACACGCGTTTCTCCAATGCCTGGAAGAAAAGAAAATTTTTTAACGTAGAATTTCTATTTTTTCATTTGCACCACCACCAAGGGCGACAGTGGTATAGATAAGAATTCGTTGACACGGAACTTCTGTCCATTTAGTTTTCTCTCACCACTCGTACCGGTACCACTATCGAAGATGCAGGCTAATGGCCTAAAAAACTGACAACTAGTGTTCTCTGCTGAAAACGGCATTCATGCACGATATAGGTCATACCTGAGCAACTGAGGGGAAACGTTTTAGTACCCCACCCATGCTGTGACGTATGAAACCTGTTCTTCATGTTCAGTGTCACGTCGAAACTGCTTTCTGCTGACGTCAAGGGCGACTGTAGTGGGAGACATTACCCTACCGCACAGTGGCACAATGTGCCACAGTTGACCACCCGTGATATAGGTTATATCAAGCTGGATAAGCTGATAACGTACATAAATCAGTTTTCGCTCTTCGATTCTGTTTTTTTATCGATGTATTCAACTGCTTCCCATGCAAGTTTGCTCTGAAGACATCTCTTTTAATAAAGAAGCCTTGCCAATTCTTTTCGATAAGTAAATTTCCTCTCAGATAAACAAGGAGTCAATAAACTAAGGAGTAGAATCGATGACAGGTTAATGTTCTCAGATTCACGCTATCTCTGAGTGCAAGCTCATTCAAGGGTCATAAATAAAATTATCTCTCAAAAGACAATGAAATACAGCTTTGTTATGTGCATAGCATACAGTTCACGATAAAGTCCAGACACATGAAAGTACTCTTATGCATTGTTCACAAATTGAATTATCACGAAGACAGTGGTATTGTCTTTTAATATATTACGATCACACTTCAACATAATCCAGTAGGCTTATATCTGATCAGAAGGATGAAAAAAATCATAAGGCTTAATACTCATTACTAGGGCCCGGATTTGTATGTAAAAAAATGTTTTTTTTTCCTGATGCGTACATTCCTAAAACAAAGTGTTCTATCCAAATCGAGGTCCGGCGAACGCAAATTCCAAATTTTATTTCACATAAAAACACATATTTTACAAAAAAAGTTATGTGAATAAATATTTTCGATATTTTCTCCATAAATACATATTTTATGTAATTTTTTCCCCCTGATGCTCATATCAAGGTCCGACAACCGAAAATTCCAAATTTTATTTTACATAAAAACACATGTTTTACAAAATAGTTATGTGAATAAATATTTTCGATATATTCTCCATAAATAAATATTTTAGTACTTTTCCTCATTCTCTTTTAACATTTTACAACAAAAATTTGTATTTCGAAAGAATTCAACACAAATGCTTCACTTGCAATGAAGTGAGAGTTATTATCAGGGAAGAACAGAACAGAACCCAATCTCAACATTGCGTAATTCACTTAAAGAAATACAATACGTTGAAAGGCAACTTAACACTAACTCAGGTTCGAAAATAGAAGTTCTAAGAACAAAATTTAAAGGTATGATTGAGAAAAATGGTGGCAAAGTCGCTCAAGTTTTGGAAGGCCAAAACATAATCGAATTGATTGTGTGTGTGTGTGTTAGTGATCTACCCCTCTTCAAATATGCAAGGTTAACATCGTGTGATGTAGAACATTCCTTTTCTCAATATAAGGCATTATTCTCGGATAATAGACAAGGATTTGTGATCCATAATCTGGAAATGACATTTGTTGTGCACTGCAACTCCTGTCAGCATTTTACATCTGATGTTGGCGAGTTTCAATGTAATTTGTTCTAGTAAGTTACGAACATTCTGGTGTTTTTTCTCATAATTTTTTTTTTTAAGCACATATTTTTAAAATGTTAGCACATTTTTTTAACATTTTTAGCACATAAAAAATAAATATTTTTAATTTTTTTAGCACATAAAAATCCGGGCCCTACTCATTACTTTCTGCGCCCTAGGCATGAAACGTGCAATATAAACGTGTATTGAATATACAACCTTAAACCCTCTAAAAATTATGTTACATTAAGTTACCTTACATTATTATTATTGCATATGGTCATTAGTTCAAAAGATTGCGTAATTAAGGTACAAAGTCCATATAATAAATAAATATTTCGTTAAGAAACGTAAAAAGGACAATAAAAGATTCTTGCAGTGTGAAAGAAATGCTGATTCTTCTTCTTTGTAACTACTTCTTCGTTAAGTGCAATAGCAACGCACTTTAATTCGCAATTTCTAAGTATAAATGATATGTTTCGTCACAATTGTCTTTTACGGTCGTAAATGAAATTGTATTACCCAGCTTTACTGCAATAGGAGTCAAGTAATTTCTAGCGCCATGCCTTATAATTAATTATGTTCCATAAGTCAATTATTATTCTCTGATATAGTAACCGATTATTAGTTAAATCATTTACAACAATATTATTTTAATGTAATAAAATTTAATTTATGTTTTCTAGTTATTCTAATGTGTCGTGTAGGTGACATAAGCAAGAGAGGCCAGGCGTTGTCGCTAGTAATTCTATAGGAGATATTGTTTCCAAGCGTTATTCATGCCAATGTAATCCGCAAAGGATCGTCCAGTAATAAGGATTGCACACCAGTAACATCTGAGGGTTGTGACTTCTATTCCTGCTCTTATTTACTGGAACATTATTATTATTTGTGGACGAAACCACACACCGGGTAGGTTTATTTGTGAATCAGTATCCAATAAATTGATAAGGAATTCCATTTCTTTCGTAAAACAGAGCGTCATCAGTTATGTGACAACTCTCTCTCTCTCTCTCTCTCTCTCTCTCTCTCTCTCTCTCTCTCTCTCTCTCTCTATCTCTCTCTCTCTCTCTCTCTCTATCTCTCTCTCTCTCTCTCTCTCTCTCGCTCTCGCTCTTTTTCTGTCTTGGGATATGTACGGGACGACATTGCTCTTAAACAGTACCCATTAGGTATGTGGGTGTGATATTCATATGCAGCCCTGTTATTCACTTGAAGTTTCATATGTGTTTTTCCAAAGGACGATATTTTAAAGTGAAATTATATTGATGAACGAGAGAAAGAAGAATGTAGGCGAGTTAAGAGAGCTGGTGGCATTAAATTCGGAGAAAAAGATAACTCAGAGAACACACCTGAAAAATCCCAACCACGTCCACTATGAAAATGGCTTCAGCCTCTCTGAGATTCGAGCTCAGTTCCCCGAACACCATAAGACAAGACCCCCCTGCACGGATCGTCCAGCAAAGCCTTACGCAGAAATTCCTGTAAAGGTCATAGCTAAGAGTTTTAATATTACATAATGTACCTTATGTGTATATGCTTCGGTATTCAAGATAATGATGGCCATGGTCTCATTGTAATAGAATGCGAAATAATCAATATGCAGAAATTTCCAGTGTGCCCCAAAATGTATTCCTTATTAATGCGTGTTCGTTCTGCATTGTTATTTACATATATACATAGTTCTATTTATTACGCATCTGGGGTCTACCCTGAGACGGATAGATGTCGATAGCGTTTCGAGTTATGCACTACTCGGGTGGGCCACATTCGATTGTGGTGTATAACTCTCAGACGTGTAAGGTGTGAAGAGATAAGCGTGTGTAGTGGTGTTTTGTTAGTGTAATGTGGAGTATGGGTGATCATGGTGAGATGAGGAAGGGTGGAGGAGAAATCCGATGCATGCATTTGCCTACTTTTGTAGAAAGACAGTTGGGGGACCGCCAGGCTTAAAGTCCCCATCCAACGGACGAATCTCTATAAACAGTGACATTTACCTCACGTCATACGCACTGCGGAGAGGTTTGGGATGGAACCCAGGTACATATGGCGGACAGAATAGTGATTAATAGCTGTACACCACCTCTCCTAAATCTAGACCTCGGGGTCTGATTAAAAATTCCGTTCTTGCCGGGAATCGAGCCCCCGCTGGGTTGGAACGCAAGCGTGCAGCCAATCGCGCACATTAGCTATATTAGTGATGTTTACAATGTATTTAGTATTTCTTCTTCTAAGATGACAACTTATTGATTAAAGGGAATTATTCTCGCTTGATAAGTGGTGTTTACTCGTTATCATACGCAACACAGCGAGCCGACTTGTGATGTCGCTGCCATGAAAACTCCGTATTTACCAACACGAGCTACTGGCTTAACGTAAACAACTCGCTGGTTGTGAAGTGACTCCTCATTCGCAAATTATAGAGTATTTTCAGATTCCTAAAGACCCCTCTCCTCGTTTCTATCAACCAATAGGAAAATTTATATTAACTATTTAGATTGCGATTTTGGTTGTAACAATTTATACTGTAAATTATTCTAGCTTAAGATATATATATATATATATACACATACATACATACATACATACATACATACATACATACATACATACATACATACATACATACATACATACATACATACATACATACATACATACATACATACATACATACATACATACATACATACATGGTGTCTCAAAAAATGTACTAACACTTTGAATGAGTATAAAAGCATTATTTATGAACATAGAGACAAGTTTAAAGGCTTGAATTACAGAAGAAACATGTAATTAAAGAATCATGTTCGCAAATGTTCAAATTGATGACCGTCAATGTCCAGACAAAGCTGATAACGCAAACGTCACGATACAGTTCATTTGGAATTTCGCGACATTGTCTTTCAATTTCCAATTTCAATGCATCAACTGTTCTTGGTTTTGGGTGATAAACTCTGTCCTTGAGTTATCCCCATAAAAAGAAGTCCATTGGTGTGAGGTCTGGGGAACGCGCAGGGTATTCAATGCTATCCCTTCGTCCAATCCATGTGTTTGGGTAAGCTGCGTGGAGGTGAGGTGATGGTAGTGTAATCTGTAATCTGTACATCTGTAATTCAAGCCTTTAAACTTGTTTCTATGTTTATAAATAATGTTTGTATACTCATTCAAAGTGTTAGTACATTTTTTTAGACACCCTGTATATATGAGAACATTATAGGAGAAAAATTCCTCTGGCACTGGGACTTGAACCCAGGACCTTTGGCTATTCGCGCCAATGCTCTACCAACTGAGCTAAGCCGGAGCTCAATTCACAGCACCAGATAGAACCTCTCTCCTATGACTAATTGCCCTAATGGTCTACCTCACAGACAGACAAGTTATGTCATATGCAGTACTGTGAGGCACACTAAGTAGTGATTTGTGTGACCGGGCTCCCACTGTTATAGTACAGTTAACATTCAAGATAGATATATAAGCAATCATGAACCACAGATTATTGTCCCCGTTGGACACTACATGAGAACATTATAGGAGAAAAATTCCTCCGGCACTGGGACTTGAACCCAGGACCTTTGGCTATTCGCGCCAATGCTCTACCAACTGAGCTAAGCCGGAGCTCAATTCACAGCACCAGATAGAATCTCTCTCCTATGACTAATTGCCCTAATGGTCTACCTCACAGACAGACAAGTTATGTCATATGCAGTACTGTGAGGCACACTAAGTAGTGATAATGTTCTCATGTAGTGTCCAACGGGGACAATAATCTGTGGTTCATGATTGCTTATATATCTATCTTGAATGTTAACTGTACTATAACAGTGGGAGCCCGGTCACACAAATCACTACTTAGTGTGCCTCACAGTACTGCATATGACATAACTTGTCTGTCTGTGAGGTAGACCATTAGGGCAATTAGTCATAGGAGAGAGGTTCTATCTGGTGCTGTGAATTGAGCTCCGGCTTAGCTCAGTTGGTAGAGCATTGGCGCGAATAGCCAAAGGTCCTGGGTTCAAGTCCCAGTGCCGGAGGAATTTTTCTTCTATAATGTTCTCATGTAGTGTCCAACGGGGACAATAATATGTGGTTCATGATTGCTTATATATCTACCCTGTATATATGTAACTGTATATTTTTTAAATATAAGTAAAAATATTTTTTGTTTAAAGTTGTGTGCAGTTATTAGTGCCCATCTTACAACTGGACTGTAGGGTACTTCCGCATAAAGATTTCAAGAATATGTCCTTACTCTCCAAGGTTTGGTAAATATCTTATTTATTTATTTAACCTGGCGAAGTTAAGGCCATAAAACCTTCTCTACCACTCAGCCAGGGCAAAAACATGAAATAAATAATAATAATAATAATAATAATAATAATAATAATAATAATAATAATAATAATAATAATAATAATAATAATAATAATAATAATAATAATAATAATAATAATAATAAATGAAAACAAGAAATGATATTGCCTACCTGATACAAGAAACGTACATTAAATACAAGGGAAAAATTCAAACAATGAGTACTTGAATAATATATAATACAAATGACTAAAATAAAGAAATGAGAAAAAAAGGTGAGAGACTAAACAAGTACCAAACTAAAAAACTCCATGGCGCTACATCTCTTGAGGGATTTGGCCTACCACCCGGCCGCTGTGCCATCTACCATAGGCAGATGGCAGGATTGGGGGGCATGTGGTCAGCATGCCGACACCCACGGCCGTTAATGGTGGTTTTCATGACCGGAGCAGCTACTTCTCCATCAAGTAGCTCCTCAATTGGAATCACGAGGCTGAGTGCACCCCTGCCAGACCTCCCTATCTCAGAAAAATCGGAGGAGGTACCGGGGATCGAACCCGGGCCGACGGATTTGTAGTCAGCGACGCTAACCACAAGGCCACGCCGGCGGTCCTAAACAAATACCTTCTTAGTTATTACAAAAAAATGATAGGATAGGTTGAGAGAAAAAATTGGTTTGATTCTATTAAGGATGCGATTTGTACGTTTCATTATTTCTATCTAGTGGAGAGATAACATAATTTCGCAGTAAAAAGTATTTCGAAAACGCAATGGGCATAACGCTAAATCCATTCTACTACTGCCAGTATAAAAAATTCCACCAATAATAAGATATTGTCAAGTCTAACTTAATGAATATGGCTTGTTCTCTACAATCCTCCGCAACCGCAGACACGAGATCATGTCAGTACAGCTTAAACAAGTCTCTTCGTATTTTGCTTTTCAAAGAGGTTTAGCATAACCATTTTTTTGGGAGGGGGGCACAATTTATAAAGTGAGTTCATGACCGAAAACCAGTATAAAAAATCCAAGACACTGATCGTGGTGTGCACAATTAGAGTTGGATTACTCCCACAAAGTCTCTGGCCTTGAAGACTAATCCAGCCAGCGAGCTTCTCGTTACGTGTCGTTACCAAGATGCGCGAATTCGCTGCGCGTAAGATCAGTAAGCTACCGCTGGGCAGAGAGTAAATATCATCCTGCATGTTGGCAGTGGTAGAAAAGACTGTAATAGTTGAGTGGAGGGGTAATGCCGCAGACACAGAGACAGACAACACGTGGAGTGGGATAGCCAATCAGGGTGCAGCTACCTCCCCTACGCAGGAACTCTATGAGCGGTGAGACTCGCTCCTAAGGTATATACGTAAAAACCCAGAGACTTTGTGGAGGTAATCCTACTCTAATAGACAATGGAAAATGGAGCCACTTGCGGTCATAGAATGCTATGTATTTGTAAGATCAAGAACCGGTACCTCTACTTAGTGTGTCTCACAGTACTGCATATGACATTACTTGTCTGTCTGTGAGGTAGACCATTAGGGCAATCAGTCATAGGAGAGAGGTTCCATCTGGCGCTGTGAATTGAACTCCGGATTAGCTCAATTGGTAGAGCATTGGCGCGATTAGCCGTAGGTCCTGGGTTCAAGTCCCAGTGTCGGAGGAATTTGCTTCTATAATATTCTCTTGTTTGTCCAACAGAGACAATAATCTGTGGTTCCTGAATGCTTATATATATATTGTATATTGTAACATTTTAAAGTTTTATTTTCTATGTATTTACACATTTTAAAAGCATATTTTAAGTGCCTATTTTCTCTTTAAAAAGCCTATTTACTTGTTTTACAAGCCTATTTTAGGTGTCTAAAACTAATTTTTTAGAGCCTAAAATACCTGGTCTACTCATTACCCATTGGGGGACCCTTTGCATTGCCCCCGACGTTACGGCACTGGCTGTCGGATCACAGTGCTGAAGTAATTCATGTACTGGCAGGAGAACTAAATGAGAGGCATTTTATTCTGAACTGCAATTCCTGTAAAGAACACAGCGGCATGTATTCATCTGAAGTCATCGTCATATTCGTGGAATCGGCGCGGCTACGTTGACTCACAAAGAGAATGAGTCACATTCGGGTATTACCTCATGGCTGCCAGAATCTTTGTTACTTTGTCTCAATGTTGTCTCCTTTGTTTCATTTTTGAATACACTGTAACAGTTCGTTATCATTTTCACGCTATTATTGTCTGTCAATTCTTCCCAAATACGGCGCAATGACAACTCATAAATATGGCTCGGAAGGTGATGAAATATCTTTCTTTTTGAGACATCACAGGCAATACAGGATGTTGTATAAATTGTCTCGCTTCAAAACGAACTTAATTAGCTTACTTTAATTTTGGTCTTTTTTTCATTTTTCGGTATTTTATTCATTACTGGTTATTTTTTACTAAATTCGCGTTAATTACTGAATTTGTACCTATTTTGTGTTCAGAATGGACTCTTCCAACATTACAGACAAAGCTATCTTATAATTTCTTAGCTATGAGACGTTAACTAATAAATGTAGTTAACATAATAATATTAGGAGACATAATAGTAAAAGTATTAATATAAAATATATAAACCTTGTCCTTTTTTATTTATAGACTATATATTTCCTTTTTAAAATACATATTTAGAAATATTAAGCCATTTTTTCTTCTTAATTTTTTCTTCTCATGTTAAGGTCATTTGTGTAGGTCATGTCTTTAATTCAACATGTATTCGATACATAGAGAAGATTCATACATCAATGGATACACAACATTTTGAAGTTTTTTTGTTGTTGTTGTCTAATCACACTATCTCTACATGAGACCCACGAGTTGCATGGAGGATGTCTAATCGATAATCCATTTCTCTCCAGGTATCCTTCAGCATTTGTGGCGATGTTAAACCTAAAAATTTGCTTAAGTTAATCAGAAAAAATAAATTACACTCTAAATAGAAAACCCTAGGGTTCTTAAGGATTTATAAAGGGACTTTCATGGCCCACCCCATGGCTCGCCTTCCACCTCTGGGAACCGGGATATAATCTCGGTGGAACCATGTGGGATTTGTGGTGGACAAAATGGGGTCCAGGGAGGTTTTCTCGGGGTGCTCTTGTTTCCCCTGCCATATATCATTCCACTGTTGCTCCACTCAACATAATATGACCATTGGTTGCAATAAAAGAATTATTAAAGGGACTTTCATTTGGTCAACAAATTAAGAACTGTTCGTAGTGGCATGTGGACTACAGTTTTATTTTATTTTTACCGACTGCCATAGGCTAGTCCTTTATTTTAATCAAGAAATAAATACATCCAGGATGTCCCCTGTTATATCTCTGTTTTTTGGAGGTACAACATACTATAAATTTATTTATGTGCAATATGAGTATATATAATTGTAAACAAAACCGATCTATATTAATATATAAACCAATCAATAACAAATAGAGTGACAGGGATATATATATATATATATATATATATATGCGGCCTATTTTATTGTAATTTGTCCCTCTTTTTAAATTTTCAAAAAATAGCAAATAGTTACTGAACATCAGTCCTTTTATCTCCTTTAATACACAAACATTGCTTCCAATTTTTCTTTACTTTCTTTCTTTCTTTCTCGTAGTTTCATCTCTCCCTTTTAGGATTTAAGCGACCCAAGCCGCCCGGGCCTTTTCTTTACTATAAACAAGAATTTTCCTAGTTTCTTTAAAAGGATGCATTAATCGAACAGTCATTTTTCACATGTTATTAATTTATCTTCAATATGTTTTGTCTACTAAAGCTTCGTTCCAGTAATTTGTTTCTTTACATTATAATGCAGTGTACAAGGCATTATGTTATTACGTTATTTTAAAAATTAACTGTGCTGTGGAACATGGAAAGTCAAAATTTCTGTATGGGGAATTTGGAATATAGCATACTTTGATGTACTTGATTGCAATTGGCCCAGTTGCTTTATTTGAATTTCCTGACACAATACAGCAAAGAAAATGCACAAGTTGATTGGTTATGTAAGAGTTCCCCTAAGCCGGGATTTCGGAGACATCGTTAAAAAACACACATCTAATAATTTAGTGGAAGTACTTATGTGGCGACGAGGCGACACGTTTCCGATACCTGATGACGTCAGATATCACGTGTGTACCACGAAGTCAACGTGACCAGTTGTCATTGTACTCGTAATAAGTAAACAAAACGCTTCCTTGATACACACCACAATACAATGCATTCTCTTTTTTTTCTTCTTCTTAAAAATATTGAGATAGTTTTGGATGGGATAGGGATCTGACCAAAGAGTTGCGTCGATGGTGTTATACTGCCCAATACCAAAACGTTCACTGAAAATCTTCATCACACAGTATATTTGTTAAGTATTACCGTCTCCCCCCACTGTGCTACATTCCTGGAGGCCATGGATTGAATTCTCGATGGCATTAATGGGATTTTTCAACTGGCCTAATCCTTTTGGTTGCACCATGCTGTAGAGTCGGCTCAGCTTTCAAAGAAATTAGCACCAGGAGCAATCCTGGGTTTAAAGATAATATTATAGGAGAAAAATTCCTCCGACACTGGGATTTGAACCCAGGACGTTTAGCTATCCGTGCCAATGCTCTACCAACTAAGGTAAACCAGATGGCGTTGTGAGTTCACTTCACTTCACTTCACTTCACTTCTGGCTTACCTCATTACCCTTTAAACTCAGGAAATTACCCTTTAAACCCAGGTAGATATATGCATATGCATTCATGAACCACAGATTATTGTATCTGTTGGACATTACATAATAATATTATAGGAGAAAAATTCCTCCGACACTGGGATTTGAACCCAGGATGTTTGGCTATCCGTGTTAAGGCTCTACCAACTGAGGTAAGCCAGATGGTGCTGTGAGTTCACTTCACATTGCCATCTGGCTTACCTCATTGGCACGGATAGCCAAACGTCCTGGGTTCAAATCCCAGTGTCGGAGGAATTTTTCTCCTATAATATTATCCAACAGAGACAATAATCTGTGGTTCATGAATGCATATGCATATATCTACCTGGGTTTAAAGGGTAATCTCCTTACCACATCCATATGCCGACTGACTAAAATCCAGGGAGTTTCTACCTACAGGTACTCAAAGAGCCTCCACGGCTTGTATAAAAGGGAGTGCCGTCAATTGGGGTTACTTTATACACTTGTTTTGCTTGGAATTTAGGCATACATTATTTAGTATGTTTCATTATATGAATTCCCGGGTAATAAGCTACTTAATAAGTATTGTAATAATAATTTTTTAGTCAATGCAATTTGCCTTCTGGAAGGTAAGTGGTTGCATATAGTTGTTACCTAAGGTAAAATGTGAACAATCACTTGATAATGATGCCACAATTAAATAATTGACAGTGTTCAAAGAAAGCGTATGGATGTATTTTGTTACCAGAAGAGACATTATTAAATTGAGACTCAATTGAAGGAAAATTGAGCGATGTCTTATCCTTCCAAATAAAATATCAAAGAGTACGGCGAAGGTAATGATAACTAAAGCGGTTGTACACATTAGGTCCTTTTTCTTCTGCAATGTTATTTTTGGGCTTTAATTACGCATTTTTCAGTTAACGTCTTTTGAAACTGTCCCAATCTTTCTGTATCTCACATTACAGTTTAGATTCTATTTAAAAGTATGAAGCTACAACCGATTCTGGAAACCTTCATTTCCGCCAGTTATAATTCGCATACATCATATAGGATAACGCATTCTCTGTTAGAATTCTGTGAGCAATTCTGTCCAATAGTTTCTGTGAATTATTTTAAGTCAACTAGTGTTCAGCGTTATTATTGTTGGCCATTGTAATGGGACATGGGATATCTTTCAAGATGATCCTTCTCTCTCTCTCTCTCTCTCTCTCTCTCTCTCTCTCTCTCTCTCTCTCTCTCTCTCTCTTTCTCTTTCTCTCATTCATTCATTCTGTGTATGACCTACTACAAATTATCGATGTGTGATGGAATTTACATCTTTCTTACCGATAAAGTAAAATTGAATGTGATATTGGTCTACACTCAATTGTTACTACAGGAAGTATGTCCTAATACGAGCAGTTATTTACTGTGAGAAAATTTATATAGGCATGCTCATAACAGTTTTTTGTGGTAAATCTTCACACCAAAATTATAAAAATTTAAATTGTGAATTTTTAACATGACAGTTCACATTGAAATTCATGTAGAGTACATAGCACGCCATTCGAATTAATTTCACATGCTACACTGAATCACACCAATATGGTACGCTTTAGCTCCATCCGTATAAAAAAAAAACAAACAAACAAACAAACAAAATATGACATTGTATTAATAATTTGCATAAAGTTGCACAGTTTTAAGGATAGTTCTATAAAGTGTTTGATGGAATTAATTTTGTCATATTATTGAGTAATGTTAACTCAGAAAGCAAGAAAATGCATTATCGCCATTACTTTTTAATTTCGCCTATGAATATGCCATTAGGAGAGTTCAGGAAAACAAGGTATGCTTAGAATTAGCTTATGCAGATGATAATATTGTCTGTTGGGCGATGAAGTAAACACAACCGAGAGAAATGCAGAAAATCTTTTAGATGCTTGCAGGTAGGCTATGTTGGATTGGAAATTAATACAGGAAACCCCACTATATGGTCATAAGGCGACGAAATAATGCGCTACAAAATATTAGAATAGCCAGTAAAGCATTCGAAGAAGTGGAGAAATTCAAATATCTTGGAGCAATAATTACATATTTAAATAATATTAAGGTAGAAATTAAGTATCGACTAAAATCAGACAATGCTTGTTATTATGCAGTTCAGAAACTTTTATCTTATCGTCTTCTGTCTAGAAATCTAAACATAAAAATTTATAATACAATTATACTGCCGGTTGTATTATATGGATGTGAGACATGGTCCCTTACTCTTCGGGAAGAACTTAATCAGACAGTGTTGGAAAACAGGGTACTTAGGAAAATACTCGAACCTAAGAGGAATGAAAACTGGGACTGGAGAGAACTGCGTAATGACGAGCTTCTAACTTGTATTTTACTCTTCAACTGAATGTAGTAAGGATAATTAATTCACGGAGGATGAAGTGGGCTGGACATGTTGCGCGTATGGGGGAAGAAAGACATATCTAAAAAAAAAAAAAAAAAAAAAAATGAGAGATCCGAAGGGAAGAGACCACTTGGAAGACCTAGACGTAGGTGGAAGGACAATGTTAGGATAGATTTAAGGGAAGCAAGATATGCGATGGTTGGTTGGAGTTAGCACGGAATAGGGTTGAATGGCGGGCTCATGTAAGCGCGGAAATGAACCTACTGGTTCCATAAAATATGTAATATTCCCTTAGCTTGCTTAAAGATTGTCTATTGCCATTGAGTAAATAAGTATGTATTAACTCGGAAATTTATATTTTTAGTTTAGTATTAACGCGTGGCAGTTCTATATATATGCTACAAAGCAATGCAAATGCAATAGTAAACATTAGATGATTGGTCGACGCGGTAACCTCAATGGATTAAATTCAATAGTTTGTTATTTTAAACATTTGTCCGATATTTTTTGGGGGGAGGGGTATTTTGGGATTCTCCACTCTCAGAGACCAATACCAGATTGGAATTTACTTACCTTAAATTTAGAAAAAGAATATATACTATATTGAAGGGCAATAGGTTCGAACGAATGGGCCCCGAAACATAAATACAAGGCTTGAATATTTAGAAACATTTGTTAGTTTTTAAATTACCGGTAACATCTTGGCAAAATGAAAGCAAAGAAAAGTATAACGAGCGTAAACATCGCAATTTTAACGATGTGGAACTAAAACGAATCCTAACGCAACATGTGTTTTTAGAGAGCTTCTTCAAACGAAAAAGTGGATGAAGCATTTGTAAATAGAAGCCCGCTGAGCACCCATACAAACCTAAGCAGGGGCACATGGTGTCTCAAGCCGTACAAGGAAATACATAAGAGAGACATTCGTCCCGGTTCATTTCCAAGTTTCAAGCTGACATTTCTTCTTATTGAGCAATAGTTTTCCCCTTGTTTGTTAGTTTTTGTTTTTTTTCATAATTAGTATAATGATAGACGTTGGGTGGAATGCATAAAATGGTAGTAGATACTTTTACCACCTACTAAGATTTGTATGTATAATAACTACACTTCGGATTTTAGATAAAAACCTATTTTAATCCTTAAGTGATATATGGACGAAAACTTGTATATGCATGTTTCATAAGTGACTATGCCTAAAACTGATATTTTTATAGGATCTAAAACAGCCTATTTTTACGTTAGAGCCTAATATTACCTTTTTGCTTGTTTTCCTCTAAAGTTCAAAATAAGTTACTTTTTGTTATAAATTCTAGCATTCATTTTCAGTTCGTACTAAATCTTTAGCTCGGAATATGTAGTACATGACACATTTGTGACTTGGTTAAATAGTAAGGAATGTTTCGTCTTCAGTAGAAAAATTCCTTGGAATTCCCAAGAAATTGTAGTGTTTTTCTCCCGACTCCCACATCCAGTAAAAACAAACAAACAAACAAACAAAAAGTAGTTCTCTGAATCACTGAGGGATAAAAAGGGGTTGAATATGCTAATGTGCGTAGCTTCTGGGCGCAGGGATTAGGTTTTCACTGTTATGGTAATAATACAGACCCTAGTAATAGGTCTATATAAATCTGTGTATCATGGGTCTATATCTGTGTTTTATCATGATTATTGATTAAAGGTTACTTCAATAAATATAATATTCTGCATTGCAATTGGGATATTTCAGAAAATTGGCCACTTAACTATTTTATAAGAGATTATTTTACGATTTTTAGAACCTATTTTCCAATTTTTAGAGCCTATTTTAGGTACCCAAAACAGCATTTTTAGCGATCTGAAAGTCCGAAGTTTAATAATAACCTTAGGAAAACCTATTCCTCTTAGCAAAAAATAGTGTTGGCCATGATTAGATTTGCCTTGAAGCCTTAGGATAAACTTTGAAATGTATGCATCAAGTGTAGTATAGAACTCTACTTTGTAGGTTTTACTACGAAAAATCGTAGCATGCATCGTTCGTGGCTTCGATTGCCTAGTTAATGGTTTTTGGTAATTTGCATGGCTGGGTTTTCACAAATAAGAGATAAAGGAGGTATAAAGAGAGAAGAGCGCCATCAGTTACAGGAAACAGATGAAAAAAAATGTAAATTGTGGTTAATGCTTTCTCGCCACAATCAAAATCATGCCAGCATTCGGTTAGTAGCCAATAGTAACAGAAACACCAGAAGAGCACAAAATCTATTATTATCGGAAAGCAAAACCTACGGTATGCTAGCATTCCTTTCGTAGCAGAAGAAATGTGTTTATGAAAATGATATGAAGTTTATGCTATTATTTTTACCTTTTCCTATAGATAAAGTAAAAGCACTGACTACGATTTTATGCATACCGCCCAATGATTCGAACCCTAGTTGGACCAAATTAGGCTTTATGCTTGAGATACTTTGCCAAGGTTTTTCCTTAACGATTTGGAAAAAAGAAAATGCCAGTACTGTTCCTATCTTTGGGAAATAATGATACATCGTCGTCATCCTTCCTTTGTAGAAGATAGAGTGGCTTAGTGGCTTCAGTTGTATCATTACTGATGCCCTTTAGCCATCGAGTTAAACAATTGAATAATATTTATACTAAAATTTCAGTCACATGTGGTAATTACTACGGTTTAAAGACCTCAAAGCATTTTATTAAAAAAAACACATTTTGGAGAAATCTTTGGATTCACATTTTTATTGTGTTTTTATGTAGTACAGCAATGTTCTAAAATGTATCTCCTTAATTCTGTGACATTTTCTTTTTCAAAACAAGATACGTGAAATGTTCCCTAAACCCATATATATATATTTATATTTATTTTACATGCATTGTAATAGCCACGTGGTATGAAGGGATTTAAAATGCGTTTTGAAACCACACCCGCCTTAGCAGACTAACAGATTTTTGTCTGAACTTAACTATTACGGGTAATAGAGCGATTTCCAGAATGTGTCGGAAGACAAATCACATAAAAGCACCGGTCATTATTACATAGGTTTAAATGACCTAAAATCACGTATTTTTTCTTAAAATATTCCCCAAAAATGTTATGTATTTGATAAAGAACAAGAATTTTCTAAGGTATATGTCCCTAATTCTGTATTTTTTTTAAATAACATATTTCCTAAACTCAAATTTTTGTTTTATATAACAGATTGAATGGCGACGGGGTCGGAAGGGGTTGAAAATGTATTCTGTAGCCACACAAACATTATCAGACTTAACAAATATTTATCTGAACTATATATATTAACTATTACACATATTATAGTGCGATTTCCGGAATGTATCTGAAGACAAAGCGAAGGGAATTAACTTGATTTGCAAGTAGTTTTAATGAAAGAAAGAAAACAAGATTGGCCGAACAGCCAACAATTTAAAATATAAATATTTGAGTTCATGTCATCGAATCCATGATGTTTTTTTTAAATTTATTTTTATTATTATTTTTTCACTTTGCTGTCAGTTTGCCTAACTATTCGCATTAGTACGTATACATCCAGTCATGGCTGAATTTACTACTACTCCAGGTTATCACATACTTTGAGAGAATCCAATAAACATGAACTGTACATGATCTGACTTCATTGATATAATAATATGAACTAAAATGCATTTCCTTGTATTTTTTTACGTAAATTGGCAGTTACAAGTACATTCCCTTTCATTTTTGACGTGTGACATTATATGGAACTGCATCTGAGTCCTAGCCTACCGTTAGTTACCTGAAAAATTCCCGTTATACTTAACTATTCTAATGTTTTCCTAGATCTATACCTGAGACAAGCTAAGAAGGAAACCTGAAGTAAACAAAAACCAGCATGTCTGTCTCACTCTTAAGTCATACGAGTAATGTGCTAGAGTGAGACAGATGTACTTGTTTTTGTTTACTTGAGGTTCCCTTCTTAGAACGGCCAGACTTTAGATGTTGGTGTTTAGTTTAATATTGAAAATATCTGAGATTCAGATTGTTGCATTGCGTAACAAACAGAATGCCGTTTATGTAAAATTTCGTGGAATCTTCAATTTTGATACGATTTAAGTACTTTCGGTTAGCATGATAGTTGATGCCTTATTAGTCCTTACAAGATTTTTTTTTATCCTGAGGGCTTTATGTAAGTTTTTTATTTCCAGGATTTTGTAGCATTTTACAATATTTTCATTACGAAAATGCATAGTTTTAAAATAATATTATTCAAGCTATGTGGAAATGACTCCAGATCTTTAGTTTTTTCCTGTCAAGTGCGGGGACTGAAAGCTACTGCTGTTCAAAACCGTGTTGTGGTATTCAAAGTGAAATGAGCAATTACGTATAGGCCTATCACTTCCCTCTAGGGTCCACCTGAAGAAAGTAAACTAAAAAACCTCGCAGTAGATTTTGACCTATTAACACTATCCCAAGTTAATATGAAACCAAATTCTAAATGCTAAATGCATTGGTAGGCCATGTCCTAGAAACAGAAATGAAATACTTGCCTTATTGACAATTGTCTTTCTAGGATGAAGGTACGAGGCTTGATCTGTAGGCCTATCACTCAAATCCGATGTTCCAGAGTCCAAATCGTACACATCGCTAGTGGCAGGTCGTCTGTCTTCATTCTTCTTTACTATCCAGGAATTTTTGAGAGTTCATAAGTATTTCTGCATACCTTTCCTATAATGCAATTTAACCACTTCACCCTAGATAGCTGCAATACTATTATAGCCTTTATGCTCTCAAAAAGTAAAGTTAAAAGAAATGTTTCTCATTTGACTCAGCAGTCAGTCAGCAGTTAGTAATTGCATTATAGCATAGATATTGATGTTTAGGATCGATGGAAGAAGTTTGAACAGTATTCATTTATTTTTCAGGTAACACAGAAAGTGATTAGAACCAAAATATCTAAATGCGATTTGTCTCATTCACCTATGTTAAGATTTAACAACCATATACCTGTCTCAAATACCACTTTAAGATGGAGCTTGTTATTAATCTTTTACATTTGTGAAAGAAACCAACCTTAAAATGTGTGTACTCTCTTTTAATAAATGAACACTGTATCCACATAACATGAAAGGGGAAGAGTATTGACATACGCGACAGTTATATATTCTGACAAACATTGAATTTATTCAATATATCCAGCGAGTACAAATAGACAAGACTTGAATGAAGTAGAAATATTGGAAGGACAACGCACAACATTTGAGCAGATGGACATTTCTCCCAGCCTAGGTGACTCGGCAGAATGGATGGGGTATAGAGGGGTTATGTCAGGGACGGGAAAATACAGGCATTTAGAATCAAACTGTGCCCTCCCAGCTGCAGAATTATAGTAGTCAGGACGACACACTGGATTCCAACATAAATCTGCTAAGCTATGCTTTATAAATATTTACAATGAAGGGAATATAAATAATTATAGGACAACAAGGTGCTGAGGATAATATATGTACCTGGATCTTCATAAAATAGAAGTTGCATTTTACAATCACAAAAACTATCACCACTTTTTCTCATACAGTTCTTAAGAAAATACAGTCTTCTTACCAAGTATTCTCTTACATCAATAAAATTAACAAATATATATAATAAATACAAATATCTCAGATCAGGACAGTCAGCGTTGAGTTTACTGTTGTTGCGGCATGGACGAAGGGCTTGGACTCTCGCTGCCCACTGTCGCCTTCTTCCTCGTCAGTATGCTCTTGAGGTTTGCCACTTCGGAGGCCAGTCGTGCCAGCTCAGACTTGAGTTGAGAGTCATCAGCACCACTACACTCTAAGTTCTCGCTCGGTCCCGGTGACACTGAGACTGGCAATTGCATTTGGGGGAGCTGGACGGGGGGCAATACCGGGTGCCCAACCCATTCTACCCCAAGAGAGATCCCAGAATCACGTTCGTCACTGCTGCCTTCGGCATCCCATGGAGGACTTGCCCTAGCGGCCACACCCGGTACCACGCCGGGCTCTTGCTTGATGTTTTGAAGCGACAGAAGAGCTGTGGCGGCGTCTTTGTCTCCCAGGTGAGTCTTGTGTCGTAGTTTGTGTGGTAGACTGTTGTTGTTGGCGTTCGCGTTGCTAGGGCTTATGGTGAGGGCCACAGGGCCAGGAACGGAGTTTTCGTCGCCACTTCCGCTGGACAGTTCAAAAGGAGATTGAGCTCTGCTTCGAGATCCGCGACTTCTGCTCAGGTTGAGAACGTTGTTTGTGTTTCCTGCTTCGAACGGCGGTGGGTGCAGGGAAGGTAGAGGGTACGAGGAGTAGCTGTAGGTTTCAGGCTCGGGGAAACCAGTGGATTCGTGCTGGTGGTGCATGGGAGGCTGTGGCTGGAAATGGTGGAGCGTTGGAGGTGGCGGGGAACCCCCGATTCCTGTACTGACAGGCTGGTGGATTACAGACGTGGGGATAGGACTGGGTGTAGGAGGATACATGAGAGGAGGTGGTGCACCTGCACTGGTGGCCAGCTTAGGCCTCTTGGTTATGCTGAGGACCTGTTCGCTTGTGGGCAATGTTGCCATCACCTGCTCTACACTCACCACACTCTCGCCACTGATGCCGTATTTGTCTTTGATAGCTGCCAACTGTGCCTTCAGCACGTGATTCTCTTTGCTCAGCTCCACTACACGGGTTTCCAGGATCATATCGTTAAACCTACGCTTCTCCCGTGACCTCTTCGCCGCTTCATTGTTCCTGCGGCGGCGGTCCCAGTAGCTCTCGTCCTTCTTGTTGTCTGGTATGAATTCCCGCTGTTTCCTTTGCGAGAAAAGCTCCTTCCTCTTGAGATGCCCTGCCAGGTCGAAACCTGGGGGATAGTTGTCGGCGTCCGGGGACCCTGCCCTGGAACCTAAATCTTGACTCCCATTACTGCTACCTGGCATGCTGGAATTCAGGGACGGAGTTTCACCATTGATGGGCGATCCACTCTGCCGGGCGACAAACTCTGCCACCATAATTCGATGTCTTAGAACATCTGTAACATAAGAAACAAACAAGTTCATTAGTACTTAATACAGCACAAGGTTTTACTTAAACATACTGATTTATATTATATTCTGTAGGCCTACAGGACGGATGCAATTCGAACCTTGGTTTCCAGCGTGGTACGTTCACGCAGAGACTACTCATTCACCGACCCCATTCTTATTCTAACATTCCTTCAGACGCCTAGCAACCTTGCTTCGACGCCAATTTATTATAGGGATATAGTTAAATGAGAAGAGTAGTCTCGGCGCACATGCCAATATGAAAACCCTGGTTCGAGTGCCGTCTGTCTATAGAATTTAATATAAATATATTTTCTGAAATAATATGGATACCTTGAGAATGATAACTTTATTATGAATTAGACCGGAAATCTTAGATTTTCAATTCCTTAAGTCTTGGCTGACTTCAAAGGAAAACATTTCACAGTGATAAAGGAAATTTCTGGTAGAAGGCGGAAAATTTCATTCATTCATTTCTATTAGAACTATGATCACACAAAAATGTTTTATCTCCAGAAACTTTAACGCTTTTCAGACGTTTCCCTAAGTAAAAGCCCATTCATTTCTTACGACACCCTAAAACTGTAGCCTACATTATTTTAAACTGCTTCAGCGCCTGTGCTGGACTGTAATACTACACGCAATACTGAATTGCCAAACAAGTTGCATAAGTTTACGAATCGTAGGCTACAAGTATGATTGTGTTAAGTGACAGCTGTATGTTTGTTAATATTGAGCATCGCTGTGGCAATGTTTTGATTTCGATGGCAATGTAATCAGTAGTACACACGCTAATACGTATTTTTAATAACACCTTATCACCAAGCCTTGCTAATGAACCAAGTATAATGTATACGAGCCTTTAACGATAAAGCTGCCCCATAAATATGCAAATGTAAGTTATCAGTACAGCAACATAGAAGTTGCCAATTCATTGCTGTCGCTTTATGCACGTGTTGGCAGCATCGTGTTATATATTTGCAAGCCATATTATGAATATTAAAATAGATCCGTTTTAATGAAAACGTGAATTTATTAATGTGCTATTACATATTATTTTCTGAAGTGTTGGAAGATTATTTTCGTAGCAGCCTATGCAGAGATCGTTATTTTCCATTCCGTAATATTTTCTCCACAAGCCTTTCTAAAAAGGTATCCAGAAATAAATATGTGGTTTACTTTTTCTTCGATGAAATCAATATTTTCGTTTCAGTAATCTGAATCGTAAGCATTACTTCCACATTTTCCTGCTCTCAACATCTATTTGACGTGAAAAAGTTTATCTGACCGACAATTCAACTTGATGAAAAATGTTAATAGGTTTTATTACGAATCTTCCGAACAAAGACCTCGACTTTAAGGAAAGGCTACTAAAATGATTTCTAGGGACATAAATGGAATAATGACATTCATTCTTAGACCCGATTATCTTTACCAATAGCAGATCAAAATTCAATACTTTTGGACACTAGTAAATACAGCTTCGTTGCTATTATCAAACTTCAGGGTTAAACTTTAGGACAAAGAAAGGTCGTCAAACAAGGTCACGTGAAAATGTTTTACGTGTGGTCTTTGGCATATTTCTGACTTACGTCTACATCGGTGAAAAGTTAACACACAAAGCCAGAACTGGAATGTTTTATTCAGCTGACACAACATTTGAAATACAATAGATTATTTATGTCATTCAGATTTCCGTGACATTTACATTTTAAATCATATTGATGTTACGATTTACCTTTTAAAAATAGAAAAAATATTTCCAAACCTTACTGGATACTAGAAGGCTGAAAATGGAATTCAACAGTTACCTGTGACATGAATACATCATACCGTCTTGGAAGGAGGAACGATTGTTAGCGGTAAAGTCAGAAAATTAATTACGCCATTACATTGGAATTTATGTTACTCGTTATCATTAGAATAACGTCAGAATGTTAGTGTGGACAGTTAGAGTACATTAGAAGGAAATTAAGAAATGTCAAGAGAAATAACAAATACTAAGCTGAAAGATACTATGAACTACGTAGTAGTGAGATAACCGATGATGTAACGGAATGTATTTAACATTCATAGTAACTTGAGGTTACATATTTTTGAACAAAAAGTTGTATATACATAATTTTTTAACTTCATTAGCCATTATGAATCACATAAAACGAGAAAGCATTCGCTGGCTCTTTCGTTCAGTAACTACCTTGGCCATGAGTAATTTGTCAACACAGATGACAAGAGGCAAGGTAACTCATTTTGTTAACGAAAAGCCCATGCCAACTAATAAAACATTTAATTTCGACCAGTCTGTTGTGTTAGGTACGACATTTTTGTAATTTTGGTTAAACCCTAATAACGTAATAATCATTATAGCTTACTAGCTGTGAAGGGGGGAAAAAAATTGGTAACTAACTTCGTATAAATGAATTAGCTCACATAGTCTATATATTGCGCAATGTGAGCCTTTTGTTTCTTCGTTCAAAGGAAATTATGGTAGGTAGTCGTCATTCATTCCGGAAATATGGAAGCCAGCTTCTACGTAATTGTTAAACAATAATTGAATCTGATATAATATTTGTTAAGATGAAAAGCAATCGCTGTAGTAGGTATCATTTGGAGACAATAGTGGTACCGAAAAGAAATGTTTAATTTCTATGCATAAATAAAACAAAATGAACAGAAGAATACCTACTAAGTACTAAATAGTACAAGCAGCCACATTTTTCATCTCATATCCAAGTCACTACAATTTTCTAAAAGTTTGTTTTCGCAATATGGTGGTTGTCAAATAAGCTATCTCAGTATCTGCCATTTAGATTACAGGAATTAAGCCTCTAACTGCGAAAATTAGCAATCTATTATTTATATCAAATAAACTTATAATGATTAATTCCCAAAACAAAAATCTTATGGCGGTATTACCATTTCACAAGTCATTATTTTGGAAGTTTTAATTGAAGAACAAATTGGTCTACTTAACATTTAAAAAATAAACATGTTTCGTTCCTCCTGGTCATTGAAATAATTTTATTTTCAAGAACTAGCGTCTGAGGTCAATGCAATGTTGACAATTAAGGCTGAAATCATAGTCCGAAAGTTAAAGGCAAATCCACCTTTTAAAGCCCATTTCCGAGGCTGCGCTCAGTACTCCATAGACCCTTATTTGCGGAATCGCTTCGACTCGAAATAATGTAGCCCCCACTGGAATTCTAACTTGGTACTGTTTTTTCATAACCCAATATTTTCTTCTAGAATTTCCTGAAGGATTATTATTAAATAACTACCTTATTTAGAAAATTGAATTCTTACGGAGTAGCAAGTAGGCATGGGGGTTATGAATTTCATCCTACACGAGGGTAATGTCATGTGCCAATCTAATGTGCTTAAAACACGTGTAACCCATGGACACATGCCAATATTGCATCACGCGTGGAAGAAATAACGATTTCGTACATTTCTGCACATGCAAAAACGTGATTTTTGCGAACATTCCTGTGCTCAAAAACTCGGTCAATGCCTTGGGTGGTTATACGAAACTAAAAAGTTAAAAACGAAGATGGGCATCTACATGATGTAACACTTCCTGCGGAGGTTCAGGGCCTAGCGGGGCACGGGGGGATGTGCTTCGTTACGCAACGCAGCCGTGGCCGCTGCACGTGATCTTCATCACGTTGTGTTGTTGTAAACGTTTTAGGATAAAAACCTTTATGTAACTTAGCATGCGTAATAACGTGAACTAGCCTTTTGTCGTTCCTAATCGATGCCGCGGTGTACCGTGCAACGTGCTCCCTAAAACCATTTAGCGCTCTAGTAGTTTCGTGTAACAAATAATTAATTCCTTTGTATTCAGGTCTTTCAACCAAGGTCAAGGCCTAAAAATTCTCTAAGTTACCATCAGTAAGCTCTAAACTGATTGTGTGATTTTGAATGAGTATTAATATCACCGTATATTATTATTTTGACACGTCCCGTAAACGCTATTTCTTCTACTGTTACCAAAATTACCACGATTCTTTGTAAGTTTTTATTTTATTATTATTATTTTTATTATTTTTTGTTGCGAATTTCAAACGCCCCTAATGCAAAATTTTAATGTAACTCCGAGAAAAACTAATTTCCTCCTAAACAATTTAATTATATCCATCATCCGCGAAGGCTCTATGATCAATTCTCTCTCGGGATGATGTAAAAAGATTTGGAGTGAAGATTAAACCGCGTTCTGCAGCCTTTAGTCATCAGAGCCAGAAGTGTGTCATTCTGATGACTGCAGGCCGAGTCATCTCGTAGGTGTTGTGAAGTGCCCTCAATATTTCTCTGTGAAGAGTAGAGATTACGTTGCAATAACATATAGAGAAATTAATTTTAAAAGTATATATTAAGATGCAAGACCACTAAAAAAGACACAAAATATATTTAAGCGCCACAAATAACAATGACTGAATGAACACACACTATCCTGTAGGGTCCAAAACACATGTCGAAAAATACTTCAAGTAGATGACTCGATGTGTAAATAAGCCACGTTCGACATTAATACTTTTTTTTATATATTTTTATTTTTTGAAAAAAAATTAAAAATTGAAACTTCCTAAAATGCTGGAAACTATACACGTAAACGAGACACAACATAAATAAGTTACACACACAAATATTATCCCTACGTAGAACTAATTTTGTCAAACAATAGACGATTTCGGTGAAAATAAAACAACTATATTACACACAACACAACAAAAAGTAATACACTTAAACTCACCAATAATGACACCTTTGTGTGTAAAAATTCTATGCACTGAGATAACTTGATATGATGAGATGTGACACTTAAAACACAAACACTGACACGCTTGTTTCGAACTTGTTCACTATTGCTCGAGAGCTGACAATAACACAACTGTTTATGATCAAGTCCCGTGTCGAACTACTCGCAACATTCAACTCATCCGCTCACGCTTAGCCGTCAATGCCGTCACGAAGAGGGGATAGGCATGGGGAAGGTGGAGGGGAGCGGCCCTGAAGCGAGGACAACACCCTCTCTGACTCACCAATCAGAGCCACGATAGGTCTCCTTCACATTACGTAATAATCCCCCCACTCGCGCAATACATATAAACTTTATTACGTAAGCAGGATCCCGTTCTCCCTTCGGCAAAGTCGTCCATTTCGGAGAATTACGAACCTGTCCGGACTTTGCCGATGCGGTACGCAGGACAATGCAGGGTGAGTGAACCGCTCCAACAGTGAGGCGGAAAAGAAAGAAGAAAGGATTTTGCTGTCGGCAAGGTTAAGATAACTTTAGAATGTCAGTGCCTGTTCAAAAAATTGCGGCACTGGTTGAGCGGCGTGTGGCCAAACTCTAACATCTGCTTTCCCAACAAATCCGTCTTTAACACCTTGATCACTTGACATGATTAACGACACGTGTCCCAGACCATGTTAGAAGCACCAGCAAAAAATATTAAACGTATGGATAAAATACATTGACATATTCCGTATAAAATAGCCAAAGCGAATGATACTAGTTTGGTCTCCAAGATAGGGTTAACTTACCCTGAAAAAAAGTAAATAATAACTGGCTGGAGTTAAACTATAATCGTAGACACATTACAAAGGAGAATATTTCAAGATATAGTTTCCAGTTTGGAGAAATTAAGAAACCCTAGCAAGTTAGTCTTCATACCTATTTTATTTCGCGAAATATATAGCTTAGGTCAATCTCATTTTGACCAATTTAACTTTTAAAAACACATTTAATAATTAAATTGCTATTTAATCATGTTATTTCCGACTAAAATGTTATGTATAACAGATGTTTAATTAAACTTTTATGTTAGTAAAAATAGTAATAGTAATAGCAGTAATAATACAATAGTGATTATGTATTATGATTGTGGACTCTTTAGATGATTCATGAGAATGGCCTCGGTAATGCATGACCAAACGATGGACTGTCAACCACAGTAAATTACCTTTAACTTTGGCCGAAACGATGAATTTTCGTTTAATTCTTCTAGTATTAGTAGTGTATTATACTTATTGACAACGACTATATTAACCAATATATTATCTAGTAATAATGCTAAAAAGAGCAGACTAATTGCAAAAATCTTAATGCTTAAAAGCATTTCCTATATTGCTAATAAATTAAGCAAAGGGCTTCAATTTTTTATATTTTAAAACAAAATTTGCATCCATTATGCAATATACAAAAATGCTGACTTTTAATTAAAGAACAATTTATATAATCCATAATTTAGATATACTCATAGATGTTTTCACAACATTAATCAATTAAAATATTTACGCTTGTAATTGTTTTATTATGGCACGTTATATGTGAGGTCTAATCGTAACCATAGTTATGGTATGAATGTGATAATATTTAATATCAAGATTATCACATAAGCGTACACAAAATCACATTATATAATATAATGCGTCATATTATATTTCTCGATAACAGTCTGGCGCAATGAAGGCAGTTTCGACGGCAATTGCATTATGCTGTTATTGTTATTATTATCATTTATTTATTTTACAACCCTTATAAAGTACTGACATTGCCAAATATTTTAAGTTTACAGATGAAATACTGTATATAGAACATACACAAAAGGTAAATTATTTGCTATTTCGCATATGAAAAATGAATTTAAGTTATAAGAAGTTTTTATCAAGCAATCATTCTCCAATTCGACGTATGAAAGCAATTCTGTCGATGATGATGATGATGATGATAATAATAATAATGATAATAATAATAATAGTAATAATAATAAATGCAATGTTAATAAAATGTCATAATAATTAAATAACATAATATATAAATACATTAACTAATGCTAACAGCGTTACTAAGAGTAAAAAATAATTTTATTTATTTTATTTTATTACCAACATTACCATGTTCGTAAAGGTTATTTGGTAACGCTGTATTTCCATGCAATTTAGGAAGAACCGCTATAGCGTGAATCACTAATGTTTGTACTTCTCATCACGACCCGTTTCCACTTAACGCTTGTTACTTCACAGCTCTGGAAATCCACTCTGATTCTTCAAACCGGGCTCTTTTGGCATGTCCGGAGCTTCTATGCGTCACAAACATCTAACAGCTTATGGTATTTCAAGGGCGATTCTCGCTAGGACTCTTCTGACAGTTTTAAGTGCCTATGTTGGTATCAAGTGTTATGGGAGAAATAGCTTATATTTAGATTAACCAGCTGTACGAGGTCGCTGATTCTGTCACAATGGAAATAGCTTTTTCCAAGGCTTCTCCATATTTTATTGGCTTCATAACTGACAGGGACAACTGTTTTCTATTACGTTTTCAGAAATTTACTATCCAAATTTATGATTATGACCTTGTTTTCCAACAAAGGCAGATGTTGTCCATTGTCTTTAAGAGTTAGTTGGCATTACTTTATTCGCGAACCTTGGGAAGTGGATTATTAGGATTTCTACACAAGCGCTTGTTTTGTTTTCTCTAGGCAGCCACTAACTGTGCATCGCTGGTATAAAATAATAGAGAATTAAAAACTTACAATGTTAGTTTCCTAATGCAAAGTTAATCGGCGTTTCGAGCCACATCAGTGGCGTAGGGAAATGCCCCCAAATCAAAACCTAAAATTCAATTCGCTTTTTTAAGCTCCGTTTTTCGAATATTTAATTATTTTCTTTAATAATAAAATACTGAACTAGTAAATGTAGGCCTATTATTTCCACTGTTCCGTATGTTATTTAACTTTTCTTATAAATAGTAATAAATGTTATAACTTAGTTAACAATTTCTTGTTTACGTTTGCATGTCTTAGAGCAGCGTTTCTCAACCTTTTTGAACCCGAGGACCACCAAAATGTCTAAGAAATTTTACGGACCCCTAATTTTACATCCCATTTTTAAAAGAAGGCCTATAATCTTAATATTTGGGTTATTAATTATAGGTCATTATAACGAAATATGTGAAACATTTTACTTCTTTACTTTCCACTTGCTTTATGATATTTTTAAATTATGTCTGCGGACCATCTGCCCCATCTTCGCGGACCACCAGTGGTCCGCGGACCATAGGTTGAGAAACGCTGTCTTAGAGTATAGTAAACAAATTTCCTAACTTGTTTTTCAATGCTAAAATAGCGTAAAATATGACTTTTATTAGTTAAATTTTTTGAAATTTTCCGGGTGTGCACCCCCGTGATCCTGCTTCTTTAGGGGGTATTCTATACCCCCCAAACACCCCGGCACTTTCAAACCCTCCCCGAAATTATTTTCTGGCTACGCCACTGAGCGACATCTAGGATGAACGAAATTCCTTTTCTGTTTTTAGGTACAAACCTGAGAAAATCCCAGCTTCCAAATGCAGTACTGCATCGGATGTTTAAAATAGGAGCTACTATTTTATGCTGATTAATTAAGAGTTCTTTAACTAATACATACTACACTAATAATTTTTAATTTTTGTACTGCATTAATTTTTTTGGAGCAGTCGGGAACTATTGGAAAACCATATCCAGTACTTTGTATTATCATTTAACGAGTACGTTTGTAAGTCTTCATAATGGCAAAATTTTAAAACTTGAGTGAAATTTGGTTCATTATCTCCAATAGAGTGTAAAAATTAAGAAAAATAGTGTTTTAGTGGCCTATAGAACACATATTATTTATAATTCGACTATTAATAATACAAATATAATTTCCAACACATCTTATAATTGTATTAATATTCTTTCTTTCTTCTTTTTCTTTTTCGTAGTTTTACCTCTCCCTTTTAGAATTTAAGCGACCCAAGCCTTACAGGGCCGCGACCTGTCGGGAGAGGGATTATCTTTGGATCACATACATACTTTTTTGACCAGACAAGGACATGGAGGGCCTCCCCGGATGAGTGATCAGCCCAACGCGGGGCCACCTCCGAGACAATACGAACACATAGGACGATACACACCTTCCACACACACATTCACTCAGAACAAGGCGAGGATGGGGATGAAGATGATAATGACAGCCAGATGATATCCGGGGACCACAAGGGCCTAAAGTTACCTGACATTTGTCTCACAGGTGAGGGAAAACCCCGGAAAAACCTCACCTAGGTAACTTGTCCCGACCAGGAATCGAACCCGGGCCCGCTGCGTGAGAGGATTGAACGCATCCCCTGAGCCACAGCGGTGGACTGTATTAATATTACAAATATAAATGCCAAATGGCAAAAATCCAGGCAGACTATCAACAATAATTGTTAGTAAGTATTTTATATATGCCTGAAGGAATTTTTATATTTCTTAATAGAAGCACTTACGCTGCATAGGCGCAATGCATTTTATTAACTCGCACATAAGGCATTTCGTTACCCAATTTCTTTGCGAGTGATTTTAACACTACCCCTGAATCTTGTTTTCCAACTACAGCGCTGCCCAGATGACAATTTTATATTCTACGTGAATGATTCAAAATTTAATAACATAGGTTACTAATTCTGCCCTCTATTGGCTCGGGCTGTTTAAAAGAAATGTTTACTTGTGAGTTATAGTGTTTAAAAGTCTTGACCTTCTGCTGCAAATAACTTAAGATTTTCTCGTCCGACTAACATCTAATCCCACCAAGAAATTCGCCTGAATCTAGCGATTAGACAATCCCGTCGCACAACCCAGAATACCGGTTGGGGGAAGGGTAAGCGAATACGCGTATTATGTACACTATGTCTTACTCGAAATCAATACTCTTGAAGCCTAAATTAGTAGAACTCCCATTTCATCAGAGCCCGCTAAACACACGATTAACGTTTTTGCACTAGATACTAAGTCTTTTCATTTTGATTTTTTGTATTCTCCGAAGGGCGAGGGGATTTATTAACCTATTGAGGAGTAATATATCTGACACCAAGTTTCTTTTGTTTTTTATTTATTTGATTATATTGGACGAATAATTTTATTTATAAATGTCAGAGGATTTTCAGTTCAAGACTTTTGCGTGCACGCAAATACGAAACAAGCTCGTAGATACGTTGTCGGTACTCTGAACCCTAACTTTATACACCGTACAAAAATTAAGCACACAGGATCCGAACTGCATGCTCTTAGGAATCTAGCTTTACGTTTGTACCCCTCAGCTAATCCACACATTACAGTAACATAGCTTTCATGAGTATCTCGTATGTATTTGATGCAAGCAATCGACCAGATACGTGAATATTTCTGTGGATACGTACAAGAAAGATACAACAATAATATCATTTCAATTTGACTCTGAATTCTTATTTTAAAAAATCCATTTATTACAAGACTTTCCTGTGGATAGGGCAAAAATATTATGTAATTGTACATTTGACCAAGAAACTACAGGAAAATACTGAGGACCGTTTTTACAAAACTCAACATGTGCCAAAACATAAATTGTTCAGGAGAAGTTTTCTTCAGTTTTTTATTAACATATAAAAGATAGAAACCTTGCATATTGAGGCTTCAAAATGAATTGGTTATGTTGAATTTTCGTATGTTCTTTTTTCACTATCTTAAAGATCTAATTTCAAAGCACCTAAAACCATTCAAAACGAATTTGGCAAAAAATGGAGATGTTGAGTTTTGTCAAAACGGTCCTCATTCGCGTAGTGCAGAACTACTGCAATATGCTTGAAAGAAGTTGAGTGTTATTATTTTAAAAAATATATATGAATTTTTAAATTAAAGCACAGGAGAAAATAGATCAAACATTTGTTCGAAGCAGTTAGGAATTTAATTCAAACTCAAAATTACCCCTAAGTAAAGGGGTGTCTATGTTACGTGCATATAAACTGGGAAATGTATTGCATTAGGGGGGCATCGGTACTAAGTTACTTAACAGAAACAAGTTCTTCAATTTACCCTCTTAAATACCAACAGCCACGGTTTAAACAAAGTTAATTTGTACATTAACAACTAATTTAAACGATTTTATTTTGCAGCTGGATGTAGAAGTATTTTCAGTGGCATGGACGTAAAAGTTACGAAACCGTATTATAAATCCTCATATGCTACCCGGATTTTTTTTCTTTCCTTTTTTTCCCTTGTTTTCTGGCAGAATTCGATCCTCTCAGTAATACTAACGTTACTCTCTTACGACATAGTCTTCGTAGCTTCGATGTCATGTTTACCTAAGTTTCCTGTTACACGTCAACAAAGGGATACTCTGCAACTGAAATCACTGTATTAATAACGTCTCAAATTATAGTTTTATTTATATTATTGCCATTATCCCTTTTGTCCTTGTTTTTCAACATGTGCTTCTACACTTCAATATCAACAGCACCAAAAGTATAAAATAAAATCACAATATTCCTTTAAACACAAAACATTTATTAAAAAGTTTGAAGTGTTTAGCTTTAGAGGAAAATTTTGGTATAATTATTACTCCGTTGCTCCTTAGGAACTGAGTAATGGAAATATGTGATGCTTTCTGTTAAGTATAAATTTTGGAAATTAGTACCTAGATGCAGTAAACACGCATGGATGATGCTCATGGCCTTCACTTGCTACCATCAGATTGTTTTTCAGTACCGATCGCCTGAAACTTTAACGGGATCGGTACCTAAATGCAGAACCAAGGATCTTCAAACAGAAATAATTTGTGTGACCTTTACAAGTTAGCTTTCCTGCATCAGTATATCAGTACCAAAAGGGAAAATATTGAAGTCGTTACTAAATTAACTTCCGGTATTTGAAATTTAAAACCCCTTGGATATAAATAAATTATTGCGACCTTCTGGAGAGAATACTCAAAGCTGCATACCGTCTTTGCCTAAAATTTGGTGTACACAACCTATGTATTTGTATTAGATAGAAAACCTCCTTTTGCCCTCAATATATTGTATTTCTCCTCCACTTTGACACTCCTAAAGAAAAAACTAGCAGTCGCCGTCCCTATTACAGATTGTATCCTCTTCTTAAAGAGATAGGCCTACAGCTTACAATTTACAGTATATTACTTCCTGGTAATAGGCCTATGTTGCTTATTGTGCCTTTCTGTACCTGAGTATAAAATTTTTAATACAGTTTAAAAGTTTCAAGTTTATGTTCCGGCTATTTTCCCCTTGGCGCTACATCCTTTACAAGGACAACCAACTGATCGACCACTCGTTACCAAAACTACCTCTGCCTTTTGATTCCATTAGCAGATGGTAGGATTGGTGGGCTTGGGTTCAACGTGCAGACTCTCATGGCAGTTAAATATGGGTTTCTTGATCGGAGTCGATTCTTCTTTATTTAAGTATTATCAGAGTCTTACCGGATCGCTTTGATGGGCGACAGTCGGCAAGCTTTGAGTCTGTGCTCAATGAACGCTTGTTGCAGAACTTATCTCTGAAAAATCTGAGAGGGTATTGCCAATCAAAACCGTTCCTGTGGTGGAAGTAAAATTATTTCTTAAAGTTTGGCGCTAAATGCTTAAGGGACATACAGCTTTCGATGCTGAAAAATAGGTGAAGTTTCATTATTTTTTTCTCAGCAATGTATTGTTCTGTAGCCTTGCAATCTGGCATGCTCTATATTGACTAGCTCTACAATTGCATACTATTTTTATAATTAATTAACTGTTACAGTTAATGGGTAATTATCATTACAAAATGCCCGCAAAATTTTCTGCATAAAGTGCCGTTTCCCTGCTAATTTTCATAAATACCAATATTTTTTAGTGATTCTATTTTCTGTCTGTTTGTAAATATCATATGAACAACATAATCTAGGATCTTTGGATTATCTGCAGTATAAATATTTAAAAAAAATAATACATCACTTGTTTTTTTTCAGAAATTTTTGCATCAGAAATATAAAAAAAAAACTACTATAGTTAAATCAATGATTCTAGACAGTGTTATTCAATAATATCAAACATACTTGCACGCAAAATTTCACTGCAATGTGTTAATAAATGTTTGAGTTATCAGGGAAACGGCACTTCAGTGCACAAAATGTGGCTGCCATTTTGTAGTGATAATTATCCATTAACTGTAATAATTAAATTAATTCTGAAAATAATATGCAATTGTAGAACTAGTCAATATAGAGCATTCCATATTGCAAGGCTACAGAACAATTCAATGCTAAGAAAGAAAGAAAAAAAAAACCACTTATTTTCCAGCATCGAAAGCTGTTTGTCCCCCCTTACAGGAATATAATGTAAGGTCCAGGCATAAAAAATGTACTGTATTGGTTAAATGTCGGATTGTATTGTCAGCTGGGTTAAAGGAGAAGTAATTTTTTAAGCATTTAAAATTAACTTAAATTCTAGCATTAATTAACTGGCATTTATAACATATTATTCAATATAGGAAATACGTTGCACTTTAATATATTGACTACAGACTGATTCATTGTGTACGTATGTTGTTACATAATTTCCTTGAAATAAGTTTCAAAATTATGTTGGATCAGGGTACTAAAATTTTATATCGTGCTAGCTTGGGGTTCAATTTTATTTAAAACTAACCCAGTTCAATACATACGATAGACTATCATCTAGTTAGTGCTCTACTAAAACGTTGATTCCTGGTGTCTGAAATATAATAGACTAATATTCTAGGTTGTATATTTGTTCGTTGTAGCCTATTTCGTTTTTGATTGTTAGAATTTATTTTGCTTAGAACGATTTAATTAATTTTAATATATGCGTTGAGGTAAATATCAGTAATGAATATATCAACAAAAATGATAATAATAATAATAATAATGATAATAATAATAATAATAATACTAATAATAATAATACTAATACTAATAATAATAGCAATAATAAATAATAATAATTCAAGCTACATGCTTTTAATTTCAAAATTTTCGATTGTCATGTTTAACTTGATCCCTTAAAACTATATTTAAAAAGCTCTCTTTCAGGTTCGAGAAGGATAATTAGGTCCTTCGGGCCGACTTTGTTACATTCTTCAGGAAAAAAAAAAGAATGGGATAAGTGTATTTAGGAATCACTCTGTTTCGTCAACTTCGGAAAAGCCAGGAATTTCTACTTGTCCCTCACTACTGAATGGAAGAATTACTGTTGTAAATTATATGAAATTTACCTGTTATGTAAGCAAGAAGTTCTCCTTTTTATTTCGCTTTATTTGCAATATCGCTGTGTAATGTAGCATGTGACAGATTGACATCCTGTTCTACGCATTTTCCTCCCAACTTTGCGTCATTTATGTGTAGATGTAATAATAAGAATATTAGTAATAATAATAATAATAATAATAATAATAATAATAATAATAATAATAATAACAATAACAATAATAATAATAACAATAATAATAGCAATCCAAGGTATATGCTTTTGATTTTAAAATTTTCGGTGGGAGAGGATAGATTTAAGGGAAGTAGGATTTGCGAGGGATGGTTGGATGGAGCTAGCACAGAACAGGATTGAATGGTGGGCACAGGTAAGCGCGGCAGTGAACCTCCGGGTTTCATCAAATTGATTATATTCCTTTAGCTTGCTTAGGAATTGTCTATTGCCATTGAGTAAGTAAGTAAGTAATGTTTAACCTAATTCCCAATAACTATATAAATTAAACGCTCTTTCAGGCTCAAGGAGAATAATTAGGTCTTTGGGTTGACTTTAGTATATCCTTTCAAAAAATAAAAGGGGAGGATACGTGTATGAGGAATCATTCTGTCGTTCATCATACTTCAGATACGCAAGGAAATTATACTTTTCCCTTACTACCGAATGGAAGAATTACTATTGTAAATTATATCAAAGTTATCTGTTATGAAAGCAAGAAGTTCCCCTTTTTATTACGCTTCACTTGCAATATCGTTGTGTAATGTAGCATGTGACAGATTGACATCCTGTGCAACGCATTTTCCTCCAAACATTGCGTCATTTATGTTCAGGTGTAGGAGGATGAACACGTTACCTGCAGATAACCCAGAAATGTCTTAGAACCTTATTCAAGTTAACGGAACCGATAACTCTTCTGCGTGTAGGTTTCTTTCTGATCTACTTTACCACATTTTCAATCATACCCTACCAAGCAATAGGGAAGTCAATGAGGTCGCCTGATAAACTAATACTACTGATTTGAACCCATTACAGTTCCTATTTGTGCTACTTCTTGTACTGATAGTGTAGTTTATTGAGACAGTGGACGTACAAGGGTATAATTCCGTTATAGCTGTATTTATCGGTCATTATTGCTGGTTTGATGGTCAAAAGTTGAGCAAAGGGCATAAGTACAGCGATAAAATAATAGTATTGCCCGTGCATTTAGACGTGAACACTGTAAACACGATGCGCAGTGGTATCAGTCTCACGTGATCCATACTATCAACACACTCCCCTTCCGTCCCGCCCTATCTCTGCGGCGCATGCAAGTGTTCACGTCTAAATGCACAGGCAATACTTTATGCAACAAGCGTAAAATGGCATTTATCATGATACGAATATGTTTATGAAACGAGCAAAGCTTATTTTTGGTCGTTTTCTTGAAACAAACGGATTTTGACAACACGAAATGAATTCATTTTAGTATGATATTAAAATTAATACGAACTGAATTCATTTTATTTTAAATAAAGGTTGTTCATTACGCACTTTCCAGTTGCTATTCTCAAGGTTTCAATATCATTCCGTGTTCGATAATAATCGATGTTACAATGAAAATCAGTTTCGAAATGAGTATCATTACGATACCGTTACGTTACACGTAATAAGCGTATGGTCGAACAAAAATCCATGATCTCCATTCTCCTAATAGACTATAGGAAAATCAGTAAGATTTCTGGTGTTCGTTCTTTCCTTCCTTCCTTCCTTTCTTTCTTTCTTTCTTTCTTTCTTTCTTTCTTTCTTTCTTTCTTTCTTTCTTTCTTTCTTTCTTTCTTTCTTTCTTTCTTTCTTTCTTGGATATTTAAACCATCCAAGTAAGTGGAAAGAACTATGTCCTTCTGATAAATTGCGTATAGTATAGTATACGCCCATTTTAGAAAAATATAAATCTATGAAACTTCCACGTCAGTATGCTAATAACTGAATGTTAATTTTGATGAAACAGAAGAGTCAGATTGTGTAATAATGTTAAAAAAAATATGTTAAAACTGCAAGTAACGCTGTTTGATCACTCGTTCCTCCCTAATTCAGCCTTGGCTTAGGACTTACGCATTAAAATGTCGCCACAGTTTATTCACTTCGAGTAGAAGGTAGTCTGCGGATATGGGCATGTTTCAGTGTCCGCGAATTGCTTTTCCGCTGAAGTGCGATGTCTTTCAGAAGCGTGAATTGTGTAAAATGGGGTGATTCAACATTTTGATGAAGAGAACAAAGGAACGAGTTATGTTGCATCATTCCGGGAAACCTTGACTGTGTCTACGAGCATGCGTAGTGCAAGTTTCGTAATAATCCCAGCAGTCACTGCTCAGTGTCACCGATGTGATAATGGAAGCAGGAAGTTGGGAGGACGTTGTGTCAATCACTTCCGCACATTTCCAACTTATCCCGATTAATTGCCTCCCGGAAACACAGATATCCACATCAAGGTGTTTTCGATATAAATACTGAAAACAAACATTACACATAAACCATATGCTTCTAAACAAAATGGAACCTCGAAACCATTTGAGTTAGTAAAACGTTTGATAAAAACCTGCTGGAAACGGAAATAGGCCTATGGGCGATTCACGAGTTGGGTACATAAATTTGGGAAATGATAGGCAAAAGGCCCAGACTTTTAAATTCTTATAACTAGTGTCCGGATTTGAAGGTTTTGACATATTTTTTCGCAGCTTCCTAATTAGAATATTTTAACGTATTTTTCCGTTTCATGCCAATTGCTTCCGAATGTATGCAACTTATGGAACCTAAAAAAGGCTAAATCGGACGAAAGGGCCTAAAAGAGGCTAAAGAGGACTTTTGCTGAAAAACTAGGGGCTAAAGAGGACTTTTCCAGAAAAACACGATTTTTAAATTCTATAACTTTAATTGCACTCAACTAATTAAAACGCACATAGTCGTTTAGAAATGTGAAAACGGGGAACCATCCAGGAGTTAAACCTTGTACCCTTATTCAGAGAAAAATCTTTGTAAACACAAAACAATATTATAGTGTAATATGAGGCATAAGAAACTGAAAATTTGACCCTCGATGACAGCTGACATTTACTCGAAAAAGTTTATCAAATAACATGTGTCCTTATTAAAATAGATAATAGTGTTTTGTACAGCTTCTATAGATATTTTACTTTGATGAATGTGGTAGTTTATTCAAAATAAAGATTAATTTCATCTTACTTGAATGAATCCTAATCTTCATTTGATACGGAAGGATTAACTAATTGATTCAAAGACTGCATTTAACGGGTGTTTTTGACATTGCATCCTGGCTACCCTGAAGCGAATCGCGGTTGTATGAACTCAGAAACATAACTGTTGCAATTTTTTCTTATGATTATTCCATTCATCTGCCGCATGTTTGATACTGACCAAAAGCGTTTAGCATTGCTTCGGATATCGATCAATCACTATCGTTTAGCTTATAATATGCGTGCTAGGAACACAAGAATGCCATTTTATCTGATAAAACGTCAGCTCGTTACTGGAAATGTAGGTATCAATATGCAATGATTCATACGTCACATGCTGCCAGTGGACAGAATAAAAACACATTATTTAATATAACATAACTTGTTTGAAAATTGAAGTAATATAAATGAACATTGATTAAAAACAATTCATTTAATCCATTCATCGATGCCGTGATCTCACAACTGACAGAATATTGACACCAAAGTAAGAAAATAATTATTATTTACATAATCCGTTACATTTTATTCATGGAATAGTCTTAAGAAATCCCACTCGATATTACCTATGATGAACAATGCTGCTTTAACTTTGGTTCCATGCATTTTCTCCGTTATAAACAAAACTGCTGTATAGGGGCATGTTTGGTTTTATTTGTTTTTACTTGTATTAAATATGTAATAAAGAATAAAGAAGTCTATGGAAGTAAAAAAAAAATTAAACAAATTGTAGCAGAAGATTGGAAGAACAACGCAGGGTTCAAAGTAAGCGGAGTCTTTAAAAATAAACAGATGACGATCTGTAGCCATTGCGAATAGGATGGATGTTGGTGAAAACTAGTTTCAACTTACGCCAAACTTAAACCGAAATCCACTTTTCTATAAATTTATGAACATGACATTTTTAATTCCTTCAAAAGTTCATGTCTTCGCCATTTTATTCGTAGACCGTGAGGGACCTTTGTCAGATCACTTGTATCGTACTAACTAAATAGAGTGAAATTATTTGATTTTGGGAATAGTCCGGTGAAAATTATAAAATCTAATATTTTTTGGATGTTGTATTACTCTAGATGGAATAAGAAAGGTAAAATATAAATACAGTAATGCAATTTTTTTCAATTCCAAGGGAATAAAGTAACTTTAATTTGTTGTTGCGCGAGTAGCAATTTCAATATCACCAAAAGCAATGAAATAAGGTTTTGGAAATAGCCCTTCGTTAGACCTAATGTAGGCCTATTAAAATAGTCTGCTTAAAACTACACTTACATCGTGATTTTACTGTCGCGTACAAGGACCTTCAGACGCTCATTATAATACTAGCCTTTTATCCCATGAAGGAAAATGTTTGGAGGTCTTTAATCTGGAATAATTGAATTTATTTTATTTTCAAACCCCACATTTTCACAATTTTTCATTTTTAACAAAATATCATGTTTAGAAACATTTTCGAGTCTCTATTTGAAAATAAACTCACTAGCATGTTTCTTTTTAATCTCACGTATGCTAGAAACTTTGAACTTAGTCATTCTGATGATAAATGTTAGCTTAAGCATGAAAGTTGTGTAAGTGGGAGAGGTCCTGGAATCACTTGGCTTCAGCATCTAGATTGGGGATTCCGGATTTTCACATCAGTTGCTCTTGAGTAACGGGATGGAGCTATTTCTATATGTAGCCTATTCTGTCTTCTGTTTATTCCAATACCGATAGATCGTTATGTCCTAGTCCAGAGAGAGATTTATGTCACTTCCTTCAGTTATGACGTCACTGAAAATGAAACACTCTGAACACAAAATTCTCGATTTGCAAGAGCACTTTACTAGAAAAGTATTGTAGACTAAGTCCAGAGCAGTAAAATGCTTGCGTCCTTTTTATGGGGGAGATATGCATGTTTCAGCACTAAAAATTAGGGTAGTTCAATTTTTGTCCCTCAGCAATAACTCACTCTCCTTGTATATTGATGTGCTAAGTATAGGCCTACACAGGCGTATTGAGAATGTTCAGATTTAGTAAAACTGCGCCCATATGAGTATCAGAGAAAATAAATTACTACTTTTTTTAAGTTTGTCTGATAATCTCCACAGATACCGACGGGACATTTCTTGGTGATTATTACTTCTATTTATTCCTTACTAGCAGCCGCGTTTAATAATAGAACCACTAGGTGCTCTTTAAATAATTTATTTAACAGCAGAATAAATAAAACATTGTATTATAATGATATAGTTTTTTACGTAGGCCTAATTTGCGTGAATAATTGTATTATTTTATTTTTAATTATATTCTTAGAAGTAGTAACTAAATAATTAAAAGGGTTAAAATCAACCATTGATTTATGTACCTTAACATTAACGCAAGTCATTCACGAATAATACTAATTAAAACGAATAATAATTTCTAAAAAGTTAAAAATCGGACTTGAAGAATAGTGCGCCGCCTTGGAAAGAAACGACCTCAGATCCGAGTTCCATGGTCCAAAGGATCCCGGTATAATGACTTTCGTCCAAGCCCATCAATTGTTTCCCGTTTAGGCTTACATACACAGTCCCCAGTCCGTCCACCTATAGAGTATTAAACATTTCACATCTATGTATGCCGTAGATATGGTTGGGCATCGCACACAAACAGACTTGCACTTTTTAGTTATTAAAACTTAATTCAGTAAACTCTTCTAGAACTCTATTTAAAAAGGGGTTGGATTTCTAAATGAATAAAACACTTCACTGTCACACTTCACTCGTCTTGAGTTCTATTAATAGAGACCCTTCTATTTCTAGCTCTAACTTTCCGAACTACAGGAAATAATTTTATAATTAGTAGATGATATAATAACGTATCAGTTGCTAATCAGCTGCGTATACTCTTAAAAGTTACTAGTCATAAATCAAGGTGATTATTACATTGAAACGAAAGCTTAAAACTGCATTAATCCATAATGCATGGGTGAATTATTAATTATTTTAATGGTTTCAATTATTAAACTTGCTTATCGTTTGGACCTTATAAGCTTGTTCACATTAAAATGTTTTCCGATTGTTAAAAGTCACTCTTCGAATAAAAGGGACAAAACTATTTTGGTTTATTCTAAGTCTGACCACTCCAAATAATGTGATGTTTTAGTTATAGTGAAAGGTAAGTCCAGAAATTCCCTCTCCACAGAGAGATGGCACCCAGAGATACAGAAATGTAGGCAGGTTATTATTGTGAAATTGGAATGATTTGGATAGAGTAATGTGATATACTAGAGAGGATTTTAAGAGCTGAAATAAAGCGGGCTTCCCTTACTACATACACTCAAACGTTACTCTTGGTATAAAAGGGACAACAATTATTTCGATTTATTCTACGTCTGACCACTCCAAATAATGTGATACCTTTTAGCTATCGTGAAAGGTGGTCCAGAAATTCCCTCTCCACAGAGAGATGGCACCCAGAGATACAGATATATAGGCAGGTTATTATTGTGAAATTGGAATGATTTGGATAGAGTAATGTGATATACTAGAGAGGATTTTAAGAGCTGAAATAAAGCGGGCTTCCCTTACTACATACACTCAAACGTTACTCTTGGTATAAAAGGGACAACAATTATTTCGATTTATTCTACGTCTGACCACTCCAAATAATGTGATACCTTTTAGCTATCGTGAAAGGTGGTCCAGAAATTCCCTCTCCACAGAGAGATGGCACCCAGAGATACAGAAATGTAGGCAGGTTATTATTGTGACATTGGAATGATTTGGATAGAGTAATGTGATATACTAGAGTGGATTTTAAGAGCTGAAATAAAGCGGGCTTCCCTTACTACATACTAGCTGGGCATGATGGAAACTACAATACAGCTTTCTGTTGCACTGTCAGAGAAATAATAGAGTTAAGGTCGTGGGTGTTGCGAGCTGCATTTATCAAAACGAAAAAAAAAAAAACTGGGTTCAGAGTTCATTTACAGCCGTCTGTAGAAGGATCTAAAAGAGATGACTGATCAGACTGCATGACGAGCTAATACGAAATGATACAAGATTCAAGTACGCTAAACACTTGACTTCTGGGAAAGAAGTGGAGTGAAGAGAGCTCAGATAACCCGATTTTTCTGCTATCTTGGAGAAATTGTGACATATGTAATACTTGGATAGAGCCTTCTGACAGCTTCGTTGTCGAACAAGTCGCTAAATAAAAATAATTAAATAAGTAAACTGATAAATAAGTAATAAATAAATAAACAAATAATAGTTTTTTATAATATCTACTTTACCTCCCACTATGAATTATAGACCAGTGCCGGCAGGGACGAGATCTAATACTTTACTCTGAATAATAAATATTGATCCAGATCCCAATAGAGGAGCTCCCTTGACGAGTGATTAGCACAATGCAGGAGACACCTTCGAACGGACTGAGACATACGAACAACGGGCTATGGAGAAGTGGGAAAGGGAACGGATAGCAGAATCCAGAATTAGAGATATTTGCCTGAATAAAACTAAGGAAAATGTGTGGAAATCTCAGTAACCTGAATGAAACAAGTAAATCGTGTGGATACCTCAAGTAAAGATTGTTGGCCACTAGGATTGAATCTAGGATCTCCCGAAAGAGCGCATTAGTCTTCCCGCTCGATAAATAAATAGAGATAAGTAATCAATAAATATATATTACATTGTAATATAAGACAGAAGAAAAGAAGATTATATAGCAGACACGGACAAAGACAATAAGCCATTAACACACAAGGACATGTGGCATAAAACAGACTACTAATAGACGACAACACACACTCGGATACGACTTTCTGGTGCCAGGATATCTACTGGTCGACGCCGATGCCTGAAGTCTGCTTCCAAACTAAGGATTCTGATGGTGACTCGTATCCACCTGATAGATGATGAGATGGTAGTGAGGACGCGGAAGTGTACTGCATCTTTTGAAGGGTGTAGTATGCTTAGGACCATTAACGGCCGTGGATGTAGGCATGCTGACCGCATGCCCCCAATCCGTCTGCCTATGGTGGATGACGCAGCGGTCGGGTGGTAGGCATTATCCCTTCTGGGATGTTAGCGCCACGGAGTTAGTTAATTAGTATGCTTAAGCCCGACCTGCCATTCATTATCACAAATCCACAAAAGTCCCGGATTCGACACTTACTGAAGTTACTGTTATTGGTATAATTAGTGTAGTTTTGAGTTATCACTGTTTTTTTCCTTCTTAAATTTTTCAATTCCATTTTTCTCATATATGACTGAGTTTCAGTTGTATATAGTTTAGGTAACCTATGTAATTATAAGTTAATAAATTACAAATATTACATTTTACTATGTCCTGGGGTTAAAGGTGGTCGGTGCTGACTATAGGCTGACTATCTTACTTCCTTAGTGTGCCGAATGTCTAAAATCGTGGGAGCTTGAACCTACTGGAACCCTAAGGACCTTCTCGGCTGAATAGGGACTTCTTTACTAATTATTAACCTACTACATTAAAGGAACCTAGTCATTGAAAATTATTGAATATTTTTGTTTGTTTTTTGCTGCATTATATTTTCTTTAAGTTTTATCGTCTAAAAACCACTAAAAAGTTAAAATTATGTTTTTGCGATAATGCGTGAGCAAGGACATTCCGTCCTCCAACTGGAAAATTTGCCGTAGCCTATATCAAATTAGGTTATGTGATATTGCTGAAGCTGTTGCCATGGAATTATTGAAAAGTGCAACAGAAGGGGCTATAGTAGAAAATCATAGTGTCCCTGACATCACCACAGCATTTGGTGGTACCTAGCAAAACTAAACACACGAACCGAAAAAAAAGGTGTAAATTTACAGATCTAACAGGATATTTTCTGCAAGTTTCTGTTTACTGTACAAATATACGTTTTCTAAATTTCTATTAGTCTTTCACGAAAACTTTCACGAAGTATTTAGTTCATGAATTAACACAATTTTTAAAACATGTATTTTTATACTAGAAAACTCCAAAAGTATAGAAAAATAGAATGAAAACGTACATTTCCTTTATTAAATTAATAACTTTGAGATTAATTAGTGTTTCCCAGAAACAGCATGTTAAATAACTTGAAGATGTTCCAGAAATGAGCTGTAATAAGTAGCCTTCACGAATAGATACGTGCATAAAAACTGCAGGAGCACATAAAACGTGGATTATATGAATTATACCTTAGCTTAAAAAAAATGCAAGTGTCTAAATAAATCCGAACTAATGAAGAACGCATCAATGCTGCATATGCATGTCAGCACTTGGGTATCCATGGTTCAAATTTCATATCCCCATCGAGTAGTGTGACAAAAATGTAGTGGACATTGGTGAAGGGTTAATTTTCTTGGATATCTTCCATTATGAAGTAATAACTCATTGATCCAAATAAATTAGTTAATAAAGACCCATGGTTGTTTCTGGTATATGAAATAACATTTGTGGAGCTTTCAGCCATGGCTGAAACTGTCAACTGATTCCCACGTTGCAGTTAAAAACATTTGAACTAAAATAGTTTACCATAGAAGTTGATTTCTTTACTCCTTCCGCCATTCCACGAATTCTACTTTACCCTTTATCATCACTCTTTATGCCATAGAGCCAGAGTGTTACATAGGAAGGAAAGTGCTCTAAAAAGAGAGTGTGTATAAAATTAATTTTTATTTTATTGTATTATTATTTATTTATTTCATCATGAAACCATAGAATACATCAAATATGTATCTGATATACATCAAATATGATATATAGGCCTATGATATACATAAAATATTCTGTTTCCCAGAGGGACAACCTATTCTAAGTTTGCATTTTTATAAACAACAGCCTATTATACTAACAATACTACCCATAACATATAAAACTATCATATACCTGTACTACAGGTTTCTTCTAGCAAAAGTTTTGGTCTTTAATGCTTTTAATCCCCTACCGCTACTTTCCATTTTTTTCTTGACTATAAAATGGAATTTACCTAGCCTTTTTAAAAAGTATGCATTCCTTTAAAAGCAAATTCTCTTAATACGCTATTGGTTAGCTTCAGTATTTTTTGTCTACTGAGATTTCTCTCCAATAATAATTAGTTGGTAAGGTGCATCTTTATTCTTGTATACATATTAAATGCATTATCCATAGAACAAATCCAACGCACGGGCCTAGATGGCCGTTCGTGCTTTTACTATGCTCAACACAAAGAACGAGAAATGTAACACTAATAATACAATACCGTATAAAACTATAACTTATAATACAATAATGTTATACAAAGATGAAGAAAAGAAAGAAAAAAATAATACTAATGACAGAAATGATTTGGCAATAATAATCCAATATAATAGGTAGACAAAGATTACTCCCCCTGCCCCTCCCTCCCATCCTTTTCTACCCTGAGCTGTCGGATTTGTGACATGAATTTCCCCACACCTTTGTAGAATTTTGTGTCACTCAACAGCTCGAATATTGCCATGTGACCTCTTCTAGAGACAACAAAAGAGTTCGGCAGATATACTCGTACATCACATCCCAATCCATTGTGCAATGTATCCTTTTTATTGCTACATATTGGACACACTCCTTTACCAATGTTACTTCTTCTGTTTTTTAATTTCATTTCCCAAGATGCCACGACGCCAAACCTGATTCTTCCTTCCTTATTATAATTTAATAAGTACGTTACTTCTTCCTAATATTGTTTCATTTCTCTGTAATGCCCAAGTAATTTGTACTTCCTTAGTCATAAAATTAATATATTAGTAAATACAGTTCTCTTCGATCGTTATATACGGAAATGCAATTTTATATATCATAATGCTTAGCTTTAAAATAAGACTGATTCCGTTCCTAGTAGATTATATTTTGTTGTACAATCAAGATATCATTCGACCTTTGTTTTTCAAATTAATTTGTATATTAACAGCGTTATCACCATACTCTGTACTGTTTATTGATTAATCATAATCAATGTGTCACACTCATGATGTAACAGCTATGCGCAAGAGTGTAAGAAAATCCATAGACATACTCAAATTTATTTTGCAAGATTTATTATTCATGCTTTATAACTTGACTGGTTTCAAACAAAAATTCGTTTCTGCAATCGAGATTTACATATAGGCTGCATTGGTTTGTAGTAGGCTATATAAGACTTATAAGCAGGGCCCGGATTCTAATGACATGTCATATTTTTTATTGATGCTGCCTAGACATTTTCAACTTGTAGATAAATCCTAATCATGGCCTCTAGATTATAGAAATGCATTTTTTATTAGGTCATTTTTTGTCATTTTATGCAATTTTATAGTTTTAGGGCATTTAGTTCAAGTTTACGTCATTATGTTGTCATTTTCATGTCATTTGCTTCTTATTTTGTCATTTTTATGCATTTACTTTAAATAAATGACTAGGTTACTATAATGAAACATTTTTGTAGAATCTACTTTAAAAACAATTTTCTTATTTTTCTTCTCAAATATTCCAATCAAGAACAAACTTTTTAGACCTACAATATCCTTTCTACATTTACAGTTTTTAGAATTATGTACAAACTAGTCTATATCTTTGTGTGCACAATAATAATTTTTATAAATAAAATCAGTTTTTAGGTCATTCTTTGTAATTATTAAGTCATTTTCTTTAAAAGTTAGGGTCATTTTATAGGTCATTTTTCAAACAATTTTAGGTCATCAGAATCCGGGCCCTGCTTATAAGACTTTAATATTTGGTGGTGGCAGTAGAGTTAGCATTTCGATCTACATCGGCAATAATCATGAGCTTCCAGCACATAGATGCCAATCCAGACAGTTCCATTATTAGTGTGTATGTTGATTAGTCGGTACGGCACGATTTCTGTTTAAAAATTCGTGGGCTCAACTAGCCCAGATCGATGGTACTTATGTGTGCGTGAATTCGACATTCTCATATCTGTAGAATTACAAGCATATGAAGGAAATTCTGCAGGGTAAAATTCCGGCACTCTGACGACAGGTACAGGCATAAGTATCAGTAAACAACCGTCAATATATCTTGACCTACTCATATATTCTTTTCTCAGAAAGTGCTTGATAGGTTTATTGATTTCTCAGAGCTAGTTTTGTTTTAATAATAAAAAACAGTTCATGAAAAAGCAAATAGAAAAGAAACATACTTTGTGAAGGTAATAGATGAAAATAGATCCCATCAAATATGTGAATAATGAGATTTATTACATTTATGGTGGTGTATGTAGCCTATGCCATGCTGTTTTGGCGTAGTATCTGACATAAAAGAAAATAAGAATGAACAAAACACAAACAACAATCCACACTTAATCACCAAACCATTCAGCTGAGTAATGAACTTATACTATCAGTGAGCAGACTTTGAGCAGTATCTTATCTCTATAAAACAAGATTGTGTTAACTAATAAATAAATCATGATCATCTTATTTGTTTATAGTGATTAACATGTCATTTTTCTGTTTTACCATAAATGCATGGCTTGGGAAACAATATCCAATGGATTGATGCATTATGCGTCCCCATTCACTTTGTGCATTTTAATTCTGGTTCCGATTCCAGACTTAAATACACACTTACAGCATTTTTTTTTTAAATATACAAGGAATTAGAGGAACAAGTATTAACAAATAAGCGTGTTGTTGTATAGTATGTATGACTCTGGAAATTCAACATGCTGTGTACTTGACGACCTCTATTATGAATATTTGCCTGTTACTCAAGTCAATAGCGTATCTCTAAATCCTCAGGGCTTATTTATCTTTTGGAGGTTACATAGCGGGTAAGGTCTATTTATAGTTCAAGTTATTTATGTAAATGCCGAGATCTATGATAGAAAAGTACACAACTTAAGCTTCTTTCGGTGGTCTGTTATAATATTTAGGTAATGAGGATTGTAGGTATTAAATTAATAGATTAGGAATATAACTACATTAGTAACAATAAATGAAATTGGAGGCCATACCTCTCATTATCAAATTTCGATTACCATAAAAGTATACAATTTGATAGGATAATACTGTTCATGTATATATGAGGTTGTGGGCAGTTTAGTACATATTAGGTAGGAATGGGTCCTCGATACTTTCGATACCTCGATACTATCGATACCTCGATACTATCGATACTTGCATGGTATCGGCATCGAACGATACTTCAGAAAACTCGCTCGATACTTTTTCGATACTTTGTAATTCTGCAATTCTGCAGTTAAGTGAGAATGCTAGTTTTTTTTTAACAAAAACTTGTAAATGGACTGTTTAAAAAACAAATTTTAGTTTTAATGTAGAGTTTAAAAATAATTATAGGCTACTCATTATATTAAATTTTGTCTCATTAAATATGCAGACTTAATTAATTTAGTTGATATTACACAGTTCTCTCAAATTTTAATTTTTAATGTACCTATTTATTGAAACTGGAAATGTTGAAGGTATCGAGTATCGAAGTATCGAGTATCGAGGAAAAAATCATGTATCGGTATCGAGTATCGAGAAAATCTGGTATCGACTCATCCCTAATATTAGGCCTACTAATTAATTAATTAATTACATTTTCTTAAATCAACGGGTCAAAGTGTCTGTAAGTCATATTTAACACATCTATTCCAACGGGATTCATACGGCTTTAGCCTCATTGTGATTTGAACTAAGTTTCATCACCGTGCGAGCAAGAAGGTGCCGGACCGCACAAGATTTTTCGTAAATACTCGTATTTCTCAAACATCTGCAGTAATTTTGTTATTATCTGTAAAGTAAATAGCACTTGAGATCCGATTAGCTGTGTGCAAAATAATTTGCATTCTTACATTTCTTACCTCGTACGTCGTTAACCCCAGAGATTAAAGATATATTGACTGAAGAGTATTTTTATGTTGTTGTTTAACTTGGACCCGCTAGGACCCGTTAAAGTCGTCTTGTTGACTAACAATGCTAAGTTAAAAGTGTCAATATTTGCATTCGGGCAGGATGTTAAACGGAGGGTCTAGAAATCATAATGTTCCATCTCGTACGTACCGTGTACTTAACAGTACGCATCAACTCCAGTTACTAACATTCTATAAACTGGAGCACCCTTTCTCCATTACTCTTCAGTTTCTAGATTTTCTTCAATAACTTAGGCCTACTCTGTTATAATAGTCACTAGTATACTTTTTTTGGTTCGTTCTTTATTACTTTCTTGCTTATTAATTTCTCTCTCATTTATTTGATTCTACTTATATCTAATTCATTCTGAGTGCTAATGAACTAGTCGTAGTCATATTTTTATTTGCCTGCTTTACCAACTGTTTATTCACTATTTACTAATATCTTTTTGTCTGTCTTTCTTTTTTCTCTGAATCCCATATGCTTTCTTCCGCTTTGTATACTTTTGTTTTAACTGCTCGCTTTCTTCCGTGTTTGGTCTCTCAATCTTTTATTTTTGGCTATATTCTTTTTGTCTCCTTTCTTTTTTCATTCCTTTACTTCTTTGCATTTTATTTCCCTTTAGTTCGATAGGATGTGGGTCATTAACTCATAGGCTCAAAGGCTAGACTATTTTTGCAATGTTTCTATTTTTGATTTATTTCTAGTCCGGGTATAATTCTTGCCCTTGATGGCTAGCTTCTTTAAGCCCACTGAGCTCAAGCATCGGTCCATGGCATAATTCTAATAATCATAACAACTTTTATCATTTTATTATCCACAATAATTATATTATTAGCTAGACTACATAAAAAAAAAAAAAAATAAATAAATAAATAAAAAAAAAGAAACACTGCGTTAAATGAGGATCTGAAGTTTGAGTCTTCAGAACGACAAACATAAATTAGGGATTCGAGGAAATTCACGCCCCTTTTATACCTTACTTCGTTACCAAGTGGTTCACTCCATGACTGACTTTCCTCTGGTCGTACTACCTTACGAGAGAAGTGCAAATACGATCACGTGACTGCATAGGGTTTTAAAACCATAACAATGAATGACTTCTACCATACAGTACCGGATTTTGTGTTAGCAGAATTTTTCGTGTTTTGAAGTCCTTTTTTCCAAGAACTGCTGCTTACTATATTTTACCGGCCTCCCCTTAGACCTGTCATTCAGTGAACATCAACTCAATTAGTTTTAAGAAGGCAGATCATAACTTTCTTAGTTCCAGGAAATATTTGCCCTGTTCTAGCTACAGTATAAAGAAGCTGGTAGTCTTGTGGACCCTAACCAGTGGAGAATGACTTTCAGCTATGTTTGATTAGTATCGTCCATTGCAAATAATTTCAATTAAGAAATCTCAAAGAAAAAAGGTAGCCGCACTAATAAGAGGTGGCAAAGAGCCTACCCCAAAACCTCAACATATTCAGGGTTACAACAATGTTGTATTATTTTGTGGAAAACGATGGTATGAGAAGAAGTCGTCTTAACATGGAATCAACTTTATAGTTGCATCTACATTAATCGAAACAGTTGAAATATGGTAAAATGCGTAACCTGTGAATTTCTAAAAGAAGTGATGGAATGGAAATTGGGATGAAAAGTTGAAAGAAGTTAATGTTCGATGCTGAGTTGGAGCAGGTTGTTCACTCAGAGCGCATGGGTGAGTGACCGAGCTAAACGTTTCAACAAGTTCATTACCCAACTCACAGGAACAGTCTACTGCGATTTTTAACAAAAGCAAAGCTGCGCACATCCCATTGTTTGTCAGGTTTTATATACGTATCACGTATATGAGGAACTTAACGGCTTTGTGTATTTCCGTAATATTTCCCTGTTAACGCGATTATTTCAACATTTCTTTGTAATCTATTATATGCCTTTAAATGTTATATTAACATTGTTCTCGACACCTATGTACCCATTCCCTATTTTACTCATATTTGATTGAAGTTTGAGATTATTAATACGGGCACGAGGAACTATACCAGATTTACTTACGGACTTTTGCACAGTATAATATGGTTCTTAAATGTATTCAGATTATACTTGTGGCATTGAAAGGTTCTCTAAGAATACCAAAAACATTTATTCTATGCAAGTAATCCATTCCAACTAAGACACCGTTTTCAACAAATTAGTTCCAGTTGTAGATATTTATTTTTTTGGTAAGCCTTTTCTATGGCAAGCCTTGAACGGAAGATGCAGAAATAAAATTTTAAAATGTATACAATATTATGTAGTTGTTATTATTATTTTTAGATTGACCGTGAAGTCCGCAGATATCTTATTGTCTCCAGTCTCAATTTTGCTAACAATATAACGAAATAAATAAATTTAGAAATTCATATAAGACGTTGATGGTAAATGAATGTTCGAGACTTGTATACATTTTTGTGACCAGAAAAAATGTATTTATTTATTTTATTAATATTTGGAGGCCTCTTCACAGTGACAGACCATTAAGAGGTATTTCTGTTTATTATAAATACCTAATTTGAAATCAAAGGCAAACCACCCAATTGCGAACTTCGCCTTTACGAATGGAAACTCAGAATGGGCTGCCACAGAATTTGAACTGGCGACCTTCCGAACGTGAGTCCAGTCCGTTAACGCCTAGGCTTAACCACTTGGTGAGCATATTATAATTCTAGAGGGCACTTTCAGGGGGTGACTAAAGGACATACAGCATTACAGGACAGGAATAAAAATAAGAGTAATGAATGATGGTGACTAACACGTTTCAGCACTGATCTAATATCCTGCATAGAACGACTGTCGATTGTATTAAAGGAATCTGGGGATCTGTTCTTGTTACTTGCTATCAGTATGCAAAGATAACTACAGTGAGTCCCACGCAAGAGTTGGCCAATGACGCGGGTTTCTGCGTCGCTGCGGACACAGCTCCAACTCCCGGGCGATCGGGTGAAATATCTACGCTAAGGAAGCCGCGATCGGGATAATGATTCAGATTCGCACATTTACAGTTAAAATTACAATGAAAATAACCACGTACCTCATCACAAGAGATGTTAGAAATGTTCTCCTCTTGAATACGCACAACACTGGCACCTTTTTAGAGAATTTTCTTTCACGCGCGTAAGTTCAGCTTCCGAGATAGAGTTAATTTCTCTTGTGATACTGTCTTTAAGTTCTTCTAACAATAGCCTATGTGACTATTATTTATGGGGGAACTTGAAAAATAAAGTGCATAGGTCAATTCCCCACACATTAGAACATTAGAAGAGAAATTAACTCTTTCTCGGAAGCTGAACTTACGCGCGTGAAAGAAAATTCCCTAAAAAGGTGCCAGTGTTGTGCGTATGCAAGAGGAAAACATTTCAAACATCTCTTGTGATGAGGTACATGGTTATTTTCATTGTAATTTTAACTGTAAATGTGAGAACTTGAATCATTAGACCGATCGCGGCTTCATTAGCGTAGATATTTCACCCGATCGCTCGGGAGTTGGAGCTGTGCCCACCGCGACACAGAAACCCGCGTCATGGCCAACTCTTGCGTGGGACTCACTGTACAAAGATGAGGATGTAATCAGAGAAATGGAATTTTGAACGGATCTCATAATGAATGCTGGTGTCCAGGGCCCTGTTTCAAAGACGTGCTAATAATATTAGTTAATAATATTAGAACCCATAATATTATTTAACAGTTAACAAAATCTTGTTTCATAGAGATATGTACACTACTCATAACATCTATTGACTAATGTTATTAGTTCATTAGTCAGCCGATTGATTTGGAGGTTGTTTCTGTTTTTTCCCTTCTTAGTCTTTTTGACAATACTATTTCAAAGCAATACGGCCTACATATATCTTCATAAATGTTCCAAATAATAACTAGCTCTAAGAAATGAATAAACCTGCCAGGCTCTTATTCAACGTAGCAGTAGGCTTATGCACTAAAATCTAACCTCAATCCTAAAAGCTTGTTATAACAAAAATTCCTTTGATAGCATATGTAAGCCTTTCGTAAATTGATAATTAAATCAGAGTGATTCATTTTCCACAAAATTCTTTCTTTCTTTCTTTCTTTTTCGTAGTTTTACCTCTCCCTTTTAGGATTTAAGCGACCCAAGCCGCCCGGGCCTTACAGGGCCGCGACCTGTCGGGAGAGGAATTACCTTTGGATCACATACATACTTTTTTGACCAGACAAGGACATGGAGGGCCTCCCCGGATGAGTGATCAGCCCAATGCCGGGGCCACCTCCGAGACAACACGAACACATAGGACGATACACACCATTCACACACACACTCACTCAGAACAAGGCGAGGATGAGGATGAAGATGAAGATGATAATGACGGCCAGATGATATCCGGGGACCACAAGGGCCTAAAGTTACCTGACATTTGTCTCATAGGTGAGGGAAAACCCCGGAAAAAACCTCACCTAGGTAACTTGTCCCGACCAGGAATCGAACCCGGGCCCGCTGCGTGAGAGGATTGGACGCATCCCCTGAGCCACAGCGGTGGACTTCCACAAAATTAACATCACGAAATGTGAATTACATGGGTTTGAGAAAAAGTTATTGGTCCAAAAACACTTATAGAAAAACACCTAATGTTGTCAGTAAATTTTATTCATTCTGCAGTCTATGAAACAGTTTACTAATAATATTAGCAATATTTACCAATAATTTAGTGCCACGAACTCATAAATAATGTTATTAGTTAAAATTCTTATGAGACAGAAGACTAATGATAATAACTTATATTATTATGTATTTGCTAACAATTTTCTTTCCTTCTTTAGTTTTACCTCTCTCTTTTAGGATTTAAGCGACCCAAGCCGCCCGGGCGTTACAGGGCCGCGATCTGTAAGGAGAGAAATTATCTTTGGATCACATACCTGCACATACTTTATTTGCTAATAATATGAGTGTAAACATCCTATGAAACAGGGCCCAGATGCTCTGATTTTTTTTTTGAAGTATGACAATTATAGAAATGAGAGGGAAAAGCACAGGTGAAAAACCTTCCAAGCTGGTGGACATGTGCTTGTTTGAAAACAGTGGGCATAGAGACACGCAGCCGTGGTACAGGCCGGCACGCGGTTACATCATTCGTACTCCACAGTGTAATGACCTTGTGGAACTCACTGGAAAGTAACAAAATAATGACAATGCCTCTCTCCTCTCATCCCTCCTCCCTCCTCACTCTATCACTCATCATCCGTTTAATTTCCTTTTATCCACAAGTATTTTTTCGCTATAGAAAAAAACGGTTTATCATTCTACAAAATTTGTAGTATTATCGTATTTTGAGCATTATTGTAGAAATATTATTACTAGGGCCCGGATTTTTAGGATTTTATAAATACTGTTTTAGTTTTTTAAACATATTAAAATAGTTTAATTTAATTTTTTTTATCATTTACAGACAATTTAATAAGTACAATACACACATTGGATAAAATATATTAATTCATTATATTTTTTACTTAAATTTCCATGGCTCTGAACCACAAAACTGTAGAAATATTTTTTTGCTAAATTTTAATTTTTTAACTCCACCACATAAACTCAACAAGAACGTGTTTCACTTAATTAATTTTTAGAATACTTCACTTTCGGCGTCTTTCTAGAGCAAACACTGTGAATAAACTGCAAGTGGAAGCTTCCATTTTTAGGTTTTATAAGATTGGACTATGTGAGTGTTATGACTATAAAATGCCTAATTATGTTAAAACATCACAGTTAACTAGCAAAGAACAAAATAGTTTAAAACCTAAGAATCCGGGCACTAGTTATTACAGTACTTATTACCATATTACCATTTATTATATATTGTAATATTTCCATTATCACATTATGGAATACCGGTAATAGTATAAGACTAATAATGACTATAATAATACATTATTAGTAGATCATGTTATGTTTAATTTTTGTAAAGACACTGAAAGTAAGCAGAATGTATCAAAGAGATGTTCAGAATACTGGAATACCTCCAAAATATTATTAAAACGAGAAAATGTGAAAACTAAGGAAGCATACAAAGTTCCCACCGTCGCTTAGTCGAGTTCGGGAGATCATGGGTTCTAGTATTTTGGCTGGCCAATCCGAATAGGGGTTTCCCCACTTGCAGAAGTCAATAATGCTGCATTAGAATTTACTTATTTTTACTTTAGAAGGATATGTGTAATGGAAGAAAGCAGACTCGAATGACGCTGTCGATGTGAAGAAACCCTTCAAAGATATCCTAATCAATAAACATAGAATTTATCGTTATTTTGTTGTTATAACACAATTGTCATTCATTTGCCAGCAGTGCCGCTTCCTAAAATGTACTATTATGGTCTCTATGGGTAGCCATACACGGAGTTCATCAATTGAGCGCAAGAGAAAATTTTACCAGAACTAAACCCATCAATTGAGCGCGGCGGTCAATTTTGAAATGCATCAATTGAGCGCAACGCTCACTTAGACTTACATGTCCTTACAGTGCATCTCCATGCCACTCCTCTTTGTGTGTGTCGATCTTTACGAAACTTATATCCACTTAATAATATTAAAAAAGAACCTTTCTCGCTTACAATATGCTGTAGTACACAGTCACTATCCATTACTGCACTGTTCGAATTACAAGTAAGTAATGGTAACCGTTAAAAGGCAGAAGAGGAGATGTGAAACAAAGACAAGTGACTAGTACCCAGTGTTACCATACACTAATTACATTAAAACAAAAATTCTCTAGGAACAGCGTTGCCACACTTTGCACACAACATTTCGCACGCCTAGGGAATATTTTTAGAGCCAATCCTACATATAAAAAGAGGAAACACTATATAGAAGAATTACTTTATAATCACGCTCAATTGATGCATTCCAAAACCAACCACCGCGCTCAATTGATGTACACACAAAATTGACCCCGTGCTCAATTGATGCATTTTTAATCAGTTTTCGCTCAATTGATGTACACCCAGCCACACATTATTGTTATTATTAATTGAGGGGTATATTAGCAAACCCGGCATACTCCATTCTGAGAAAAGATGGAGATGCTGACTTCTATTGTAGGTTTAATGCATTTACTGGTACATATTTAGTGAACATGTTGAAAATCCTATTTCCCACATAAGGGGGGAGCTCAGATTTTCAACATATTCACTAAACATGTAAGTTAATAGAAAATGAATTAAACTTTCATTAGAAGTTAGCATTCCTATCTTTTCTCAGAATGGAGATTGCCGGGTTTGCTAATATACCTCTCAATTAATTAATTAATTAATCATTTATTTTATTTACACCAGTGCCATTAACCAATTCACGTCAGTTACTTTGTTACATTTTACATTTGTGTAATACTGCGGGGTTTCGACCTGACATGATCCCCTTTTACAAAATAAAAATAAATCCTTCAAAATCAACTCTTTGCATAATGTTCGAAACATGCAGTTCTGGGAGCGAAAGGGTTAAATGTATAGTGATTTGTTAATAGTATTAACATTATTATACCACCTATTACTGTTATGTTTATTCTTAACTTTGTTCTGTAAACATAGTTCATCACCGTAATCATCAGCGCCATCGTCGCGCGAATGCTGTGGGTAGTCCTCATGAACACGATAAATAACAGTTCATTGCGAGACCTTGTGCTTTGACCCTATTCCAGGAGAGAAGGACTCGGTCATGGAACCAGGAATGGCTTCATAGTTTTTCCCACACGCTTCTATCCTTATTTCTCATTCTCTTGCTGTTTTCTATCTATAAATCCCTTCTATTTCGCTACATCCTCCTTTTTCTAATGATCTTGAAGCATTAAGGCAGATAGTATAATGAAATTGTGCCTTAACTGATCGAATTTCTTGCTTTTAGATTTTCACATGCTTCATTTTCGCACTACCTTTTCTGTGCATGCCTGTAAAATTTTAGGTTACATGCGAATTGATTCCCAAACTCCCCAGTCGATTCGCGGCTTTTGCAGAAAGGATATGTCCGGACTGATTAGCGGTGTTTAAGGAAACGTGCGACATAATTGGTTCCAAGAACCCAGAACATTTCATTTCCAAATTACACAGACGGAGGACTGTTCTAAATGCTGTAGAAATGGTAATAAAAGTTTGTACTTGTTGAACAAATTCCTTTTACTTATGAGGCAGAAACGTGAAGCAATCTTTTGGGACTATTCCACTCATACGCCGCGTGTTTGATATTGACCAATAACGTTTAGCAATTCCTCGGATATAGACCTACCACGATCGTTTATCTTATAAAATGCTTACTATTAATATGAGGATGCAATTTTATCTGATAAAATCGTCAGCTCGTTACTGGAGACGTAAGGCATCAACGTACGGTAATTAATACGTCACATGCTGCCATTAACCAGCACGAAAAAAGATTATTTTGTACAACATAGCATGTTTGGAAATTGAAATAATATAAATGTCAATTGATTAAAAACACAATTTCGATTCGATGCAAGCCAGTTCATGTGCTTTTATAGCGTTTTGATGTAAGAAACTACCGCGAAGCCCTCCATCTTGTGATGCGCACTATTGGTATCATTGGAAACTGGGATCTATTCATCATCGCTAAACACTTGCGATTGCAGAAATCAAACCGGACACCATTTAATCCAGAAAATACTCTGAAAACACCAAAATTGTAGCTCTTCGTCACATGAAACTCCAAGTTACAACATTTTTAAGTGACTGCACTCTTTAAAATCCCAGTAAACTCATTTTTCTGCAGTTTCAAATTTAAAGTATTTTTCTTTATTGAAAATTATAAGGTTTCCACAAATACGCAAGTTAGAGTCTGTTTTTAGTACATATTCGCTAAACAGTAGTGGAGAGTTTCTTCATCGTGCATTTCCTCTCTCTGGAATACTACAGGCCTATACTACGCATTACCAGAAAATAAAAAGAAAGATTAATGAAACGATAAAAAATGTAGACTAAACTATTCAACGCTCGGTATAAAACGTATTGCTCTCAAAGAAATCGTTTTCAATTTGCCATAATGCAAGATGGTTATAAACCACAGTTTTATCGTGCAATTTAAATGGCTTGGGTAAAAGCTTGTAATAAAAAACAAGTTTACTGGAGTACTTTTAAGTACAGCACTACACAACAGAGATATGCTCAAATAGTTTCCATACGTGACTAATATAACAATAAGAGTTTTTAAAATATCAAGAACACGAGACGCAAAAAGAATGGTTGTGATTAATTTAAGTATGCTATGTACTTTTAAGGTATAATGCTTATGCATACAACTGTGCGTTTTTAGATTTCTTGTGGCTGAACTTTTATTTCGTACTTTCTAAGTAATAATTCAATTCGTTATGATTTTCCCCTTCTTCTTGTATGTATGGTCAGCTAAGCATTTTCTGGATGTTTGGTATATAATAGTACTTATTCTCTCTTTTGCATTACCATAGTGTGTGATGTTTATATCGACCTGAACGCTGTGCTTTGTGAAAAGCTTGAAGTATTGTTTGTCTTAAAAATTACAGAAAAATTCAACTGGTAATAGCAAATTTAATGCAACTGTCACTAAAGAAGCGGACTATGTGGCATCCAATGAAAGGACATAACCTCCCGGCTCTCTATTGCGTCACCTACCTACACCTTTCGCCTTCACTGGTATATCTGAGAGTTGGAAAACTTTGGTATAGATCCGCACGAAATCTGTGCCGATTGCCTACGTCATTGCATTATATTTTCGTGGGGACTGTAGCGTCGACTGGCCTGCAACCTATCTCTCTCGCACAACAGTACCTCTCTTTCTATTTGTAAAGGCCAAGCTACGTCTCTCTCTCGCACAATAGCATGTCTCTCTCTAGCGAGTAACGCTCGTCATTGGCACAGATTTCGTGCGAGATCTTTAATCAACTACCAAGACATTTGGCTTTCTTAATGGAAGGCCTTGTTTCTTTTTTTCAAGCCTCTCCTCAGCTGTCTTCACGAGGATGAGTACACTCCATCCAAAACCTTCCCACCTAAGAAAAACCGGGAGAAGGTACTGAGGATTGAACCGCGGCAAAAACAGCATCGCGCAAAGTTATTAAAATACATATCAGGTACTGTTGAGCTCGATCAATGAAATAAATAAATGTGATACCAGTCGCTCAACTATGATTTATTTGTAATTCGCCGCATGGGCCTTTCGGTGCGCTTGCACCATCTTCAGGTCATCTTTTTGCTTGCTTGGAGTTCCAATAATTAAAATCAAAACTGCATTTCGTCACATTTATAAAATAAGATAAAATTCATAAAATCTCATAAAAGCACTTTTATGAATTTTATCTTATTTTATAAATGTGACGAAATGCAGTTTTGATTTTAATTACTAGAACTCCAAGCCAGCAAAAAGATGACCTGAAGATGGTGCAAGCGCACAGAAAGGCCTAGGCGGCGAATTACAAAATAAATCATAGCTGAGCAACGTGCAAAGCCAAATTCTGACCCTCGCTAGAATCCCAGACCTTAGTATTTCAGATAATCGAATGCGCTCAGTCTTTAATAGTTCTTGGATGCCGACTCTAGTTTCCACATCTCGCATTGCGAGAAATATTCGGATCCTGCATTCATCCGAGAACTTTTCATTCGAATGATCATTTGATTCTTTATATTACTCGAGAACAGATTACTCCATTCTTAAAATCATTAGATTTTTCCCAGCACTACTAATAAGGTAACAATATAACCGAATTAGCTATATTTCTCGAGACAGTATGCTCAGAAAGGAGTTATTCGACCCTGAAACAAAGTCATGTGCTGTAGTTTTGTATTGAGTTTCAGGGTTGTGTCGAAGCAATAAGTCCAATAGGCTATGTATTGAACTTGTGCAGGGCTGTGGTTCCCGCATTGTAGCACAGATCACATAATTGTATTATCTCGTAAATGCGGGCGCGAAGAAGAACAGAAAGCTCAGTGTGTTGTTTCATTGGCTGAAGGTCTAACTGTGAAGTGACATTGAGAGATAATATGCAGAGGTTATAGAATACATATGACAAAGGAACTATTTATGCAGTATGTTTAACACGTAGGAAGTTATCAGTAACCGTAAAACTAGGAAGGAATGTTCAGTATATCCGTATTAGAATTTATCAAGGAAACTAAATTAGGCCTAGTTCTCTTCGTTATTTACCATCTTCATATTAAATATTATTGTTACCATAATTTTCCACAACAATCATTATCATTAATTTCAACAGTTTCAATAATATAATTATAACACTTTCTTGGTAATAATAGTACATGGATGTGAGACATAGTCTCTTCGAGAAGTACATAATAAGGAAACTAAATTAGGCCTAGTTCTCTTCGTTATTTACCATCTTCATATTAAATATTATTGTTACCATAATTTTCCAGAACAATCATTATCATTAATTTCAACAGTTTCAATAATATAATTATAACACTTTCCTGGTAATAATAGTACATGGATGTGAGACATAGTCTCTTCGAGAAGTACATAATCGAAAACAGGGGTTCAGGAAAATATTTGGACCCAAGAGAGATGAAAATGGGGACTGGAGGAAACGGCATAACGACGAGCTTCATAACTTGTACTTTTCACAGAATGTAGTAAGGGTAATTAATTCACGGAGGACGAAATGGGCTGGACATGTTCCGCGCATGGGGGAGGAAAGACTAAAGAATATTGATTGGGAGACCCGAAGGGAAGGGACCGCTTGGAAGACTTAGACGTAGGTAGGAGGACAATATCAGGATAGCTTTAAGGGAAATAGGATTTACGAGGGTTGGATGTAGTTAGCACAGAATAAGGTTGAATGGCGGGCACTTGTAACCGCTGTAATGAACCTTTGGGTTCCATAAAATAGATAATATTCCTTTAGTTTGCTTGGGAATTTTCTATTGCCATTGAGTGAGTAAGTAATTAAGTAAGTAAGTAAAAAAGTAAGTTGGTAATAATGGTAGAAATAGTATATTATATAAAAGCTCTAATACTGTGCTATAATAATGCTATATTAGTGATATACATTTAAAATAAGAACCATCGCCATTATAAAGGTGATAAGCAATACTGAATTTGGATTTAGAGTCAAAGGCAAGTTGGAACTTTACGTCTCACTCTTGTCCACTGACCTGCTCAACGCCGGTAATAATATTTCACAATAAAAAAAAAGTCTTGCACCAAACATATTTCACAATTATAAAATAAAAAAAAAAAGTATATATAATAAATATTTAAAATTAAACTTGCACTACCCCGGAACCCTAAAAAGTCACTTAACATTTTTAGGATCGTCCCACGAGGAGAAGTAATCATGCACCACGAAGGCCTTGATTTTGGAGTTGATGACTTCCTGGTTAGTCTGCCAAGTTAAACAGCTTTGTTTTCCCTCGAATATAAACATTTCGGTGCATGTGGTGGTTTCTACGTAAGGTTAAGATGCAATTTTAAGAATATCCTATTTTTTGCTGTATAGTAAAAATTTATAATCAGGCTATTAATAAGTCTGCAGTGGTTTCCAGCAGTGCCTACGATTCAAGCGCGTGCGCAGAGCTAATTTATTGACACGTTAATTCGCACGCACATGAATCCTTGTGACTGCGGAAACAGAATGAGAAGTTTTAGACTTTCAAATACAGAAAAGAAAGACATCACTGGATAATTGTTATTAGACATGATTGCAGTTATTTTATTTAAAATTAAATCTGCATGTCATATGGAATGATTCAAAGTTTTCATTCCAAAGTCTACTTTCAAAAATTGTATGTCGCCCAATGTAATGTACTCTGCTCCTTGGAGCTATATACTATTTATAGTAAAAAAGTATTATTTATTAAAATCTACTGTGAAATTTACAACAGGAAATGAATAGTTCTGTAATAGGCTAGTTCCACAACCATAAGACACTCAAAAGGAAGTGGAAATCCTGAATGGAAGAGCATTAACAGCGCTCACATAAAAAAACTGTGCTTTGGTGTAGAATACAGCGAAAACTAAACAGTAGTAGTTATACTTTTTTCATTTGCATAAGTAATTCAGGGGGTCTTTAATATGATCTTCTGAAAGGGAACATATCTTAATTTTTTTTGGCATTTGATCCATATTGCATATTAGTTGCCATAACATTTTAAAAATAATTTTGTGCACAAAGCATTTCACACTTACTTGATTTTGATTAGGTACACTAATACCTTTAAAATCTGTGTGTTAATTAATTGTCATTGTTCAGAGTGTTTGAAATGAAAATATGAAGATGGAACTTGGAATATTATTTATTTTGGTACCTTTTATTATTTTATAAATTCTATCTTACATAAATAAACAAATTTAAACTTAATTTCTAAACTCAGTCCGTGTTCCTTAATATCATATTTATGAGTTTCATTTCCTTAGTGGTGCGATAGAATGTGAAAAAGAGGTAAAATGTTTTTCCGCCTAATCACCACTAAACGTTTATAAATACAATTCCAAATAATGTACGTCGAAGAATTTACAATTAATATATACTGAGTGGTATTTGTTATCGGAGTTGTTGAGAAAACAGTAAATTACAAAAATATATGTACACATTAATTACAGTACTATACTAAGCCAGTTTATTTAATATCTTATGATGTTTCGTTATTCAATTAAACAATATGTGAATGGCTACATATAGTTGTTCTGTAAACGTAAAAAATTAATCAAAATACATCACTATTATAAAAGTTTGTCAGATTCTATAAAATTAAATAGTGTGGGCCTATAATGTTCTTAAATATAAGATTACCTAAAATTATATACACAACTAGTCACATTTAAATAAGTGTTTGTTGTTAAAATAATCAAAATATTAGTATGAAAAATATTATAGGCGTAACAATAATTCAGTACCAGTACTAAAATCCACCTGAGTTCAATATTGCACCCTGAATAAATAAACAGTTAACGCAGTTAAGCATATTGCTTCGATTTTAAGCTTCTGACTTCAATAGACACATACATACATTTTAATCCTTATTCAAGCCATACAATACAGTTTGATTAAAGCTATAAATAAATTGTAACGCGCTGGTAAAAAATGAAAAGTATGCTACCGTAGAAAGCGGCATAATGTCCTACATTATATACGTACCCACAGTTTCACTTGTTCTTCATCGACCCCATTTTCCACGTAACTACTTCTGTGTCCCCTATATCTTTAGCTGAAAGATTTCTCCCTCGTTAATTGACCGATAATGCTACATCCAATCACAATAATTAAATTAATACAAACTAGAATGTTAGTATATAGTGTAACCACAAACCACCGAAGGCTGGAAAGAAATTATATAGCTGTAAAGAAATGGTAAACTAACCAAAGAGACTTGTATTATAAATTAGAATTATAATGTTTACTGTCATTTATTTTATTTTATATATAATTTATTTTATTTAGTATTTCCCATCATGAACTATCCTTCAATAGAAATACTGTAAAAGGGTTTTATTTATTATTTTTTAAACGTTTACAGTATTTGTCTAAGATACACTTACGTATCTCTCAGTGTCTTCATTTCCTTGAAAAGTAACAGATTGGAAATCTGTGGCGTTATTGCTCAAAGTATTGAATTAATCTAGAAATTGTTCAGATAACTATAACGTGGAAATAAAAATAACGAAAATATTATATAAGCCTACTTTACACTCTTCTAAGTTCAAATAATTAATTGTTATTCCCCTATTGGAAGATTCAAGATAACTTGGTTTTGATTTTCTGTGTTTGTCCTATGGTCCCATAATAAATGAAGGCTTAGTTATTAAAATAATAAATCAGGGTGCCGGCCTTCCTATATCTGCTGAATTATGTATAAGTCTGAACTTTGAAATTATATTGTAAAAAAAGGTTAGTTGTAGAAGTACGGTTTTATTGCATAATACATAACATCGATTCCTATTTATCGACATATAATTTTACTATGTCAATTTTCCCCTTGAAGAAAATCTAACTTCCCCACTAAGGACTATCGAAAAAATAACTGTAAATTCATGTTCTAGTAAAATTGTTTAACAAAAATGCAGTGAAGTAAGAAGACGACAATATTAAGGAAAACTTGTATAATTAATTATATTACTGCCATTTATTGCTCTTCTGCTCAATGTAGTGAATATGAGGAAATATTATGTTCTCTCCTTTTTGTCTATCGAGTAATGATTATATTTATTATTATTATTATTATTATTATTATTATTATTATTATTATTATTATTATTATTATTATTATTATTATTATTATTATTATTATTATTGGTATTGGTCCACTTGGAAGAACAGATACAGTAGGACGTAATAAATCGTATTAAGGTACAGCAAATATGATGTCGATTTTTCGTTTTTCGTATAAAGGAGCTATTATTAAACGCTGCATAGTTTTCAAGCTTAAAACAAAAGAATTTCCTTAAATTTTCCGGAGAAAGCTATCCTTTACACAATATGCTGAACCTTTAAAGCACAAAGTTACTTTGTTTTAATATAGTTAGATATGAAATTTTTCATAGCAAGATTCGTGGAAAACGAATAAACACATATCTATAATTTGAATTGCAGATTCCGATAATTCCACAAAATGGCGAGACTGGAGCAGACCTTTAGCATCGAGCGTGGGAGCTCTTAGGAACAATGGAGCGAAGAATTGAGGTCATTGCTGGAGAAGTAGGATACCTCAACTGCCGGTGAGTGTCATCATCATTGTACTTAATTATCCAGCCATATTTTAATTTGACCTTAAGAATCTGACAGATTGCGTATGTGAATATACGAAGCGGAAATATATATATATATATATTAGGGATGGGTCGATACCAGATTTTCTCGATACTCGATACCGATACATGATTTTTTCCTCGATACTCGATACCTTCAACATTTCCAGTTTCAATAAATAGGAACATTAAAAATTAAAATTTGAGAGAACTGTGTAATACCAACTAAATTAATTAAGTCCGCATATTTAACGAGACAAAATTTAATATCATCAGTAGCCTATAATTATTTTTAAACTCTACATTAAAACTAAAATTAGTTTTATAACCAGTCCACTTACAAGTTTTTGTTAAAAAATACTAGCATTCTCACTTAATTGCAGAATTGCAGAATTACAAAAGTATCGAAAAAGTATCGAGCGAGTTTTCTGAAGTGTCGTTCGATGCCGATACCATGCAAGTATCGAGAGTATCGAGGTATCGAAAGTATCGAGGACCCATCCCTAATATATATATATATATATATATATATATATATATATATATATATATATATGTACAACTTTCTCATATGTACACACAATTTTTAAGTGGGCAAAAAACTTCATATTAAAATATTACTTTTCAATAAATTTGGGATCTACTGGATTATACGAGTAAATATTGACCAACTTATCCTTTTTAGATTTACGATATAAATAAAATAAATTATACAAAGCGGTGCATGATTAGGCCTCATATGTGACTTAGGTCTACTTTAACTGTGATTGCTTAGGTGGGAACATTTCTGTGAACATAGAACTCAACTTGAATACTCTTCATTCCTTTGCATTCAGAATTGTTCGAGAAATATACCAACATAATTATATTTCATACTACCTTCACACTCCAATTATATTAAAATCAGGGAGTTTTAAACTCCGCTCGCAAACATTTGTGAAGGAGCACTTGACTCGAAGTGACTCTAGTGAAGAATAGTAAGCAAGTTCTCTCCTACGCATGTGAAAAATAAAAATCCCCTGCTATGGTTAAACTGTATGTCCTCAACTCCAGAATTAACGAACTTCCCTAGCTTTAGGTTATTCTCACTCACGAATGAAATCGAAAAATTGTGAACAACTTACAAAAAGAGAAGCTATAAATTTTAGATCTGTAGGAATAAAGGGTTTGACGGATTTGAATGATTTATTAAAGCACGTCGAAGTTATCGTGTGTGTTGTCAACATGGGAATAAGTTTAGATTTTTCTCTTTATCAGATAACGTGTCAGCACTCTTGAAAATGATACCACCTCTCTGTGATATTTGACACGCCGCTGTATTAAAATGATTCCTAAATAGATAAATCTGATGTGTGAACAATATCATGTCTTTCTTACCCAAGCTTGGAATCTGTCATTTTTCGCTTCTTACTCTGGAATTGAGTTAGTGACTGCATTCCACAAGTGCGCATTGAGTTGTCCCTATCTCACACAAAACTGTGTTTTAACATTTTGTTTGAGAAGTTAAGGAAGTTTCTTATAAATGTATAATACTTTAGCTTTTCTTTAAATATCCAATTATTAAAATGGAACATGAACATTTTTTAGCCTGTAAATGCAAAATAAACTTACGTCCTTAAGGAAAATAATGTAATTAAGTTACTGCCTTCGATGTGTCATTATATTCGAGACAGAATATATTTCATTTCGGTTACTATTATTTAAAAAATCATGATATGATTATGATTTGTTGATGAACAAAGTTATGCTGTATGCTATGTGCTTCTTACGAATGTTATTCGAAATGTAAAAGTGTTCGAAAGGAAAGTTTTAGAATCCAAAATGGAAAGGAAATCGGTAGAGTAGTTTAAGGGAGAATAGGAAGATGGTGCATTGTAAAATCGTCGTTGTAATTTCTACCTAGGTATATATTTTTTGTAAAATCTTTGCACTTCCTGTTTTAACGGCAATTGTAGAATCAGAGCTAACATAAAGTATAAGAAAGAAAAATATTTTAAATAATTATACGTTAGTGCTTGTAGTTGTAGGTTGGTTTTGTGGTTATTTAACGACGGGGTTGTAGTGCAACTTATGCGTGTGACCGTTCCAAGTGTGCCGGACATTTTGTGTCTTAGGAGTTCTTTTATATGCGTTTAAATCTACATGCATAAGCCTGTCAGATTTTTTCAGACATAAATGCCCTCGACCTATGCCGGGATCGAACCCGGGATTATTGGCATAGAAAGGCACTCCATCCAAGGCCGACTTTGCTGCTGGGAAACGTGCAAGCTTAATTCGAATTTTAGTTACAATGAATTAGTGGATGCAATGTATAATTTATTAACTTCTAAAATATTAGAATTATTCCATACCCTATGAACGGGGCAAAAAGATTTTATTTTTAGAATAAATAATAGCCAGTTTATTGTTCTGTACGTGCGTCAAGTTCTTTATTGCCGACGTCATTCCTTAAAGAGGCAATACGGTAGACTGAATTCGCGTAATAAAAGACGTTAAGATATTTTTAGGATTAATATCTCTCATCTTGCTATTTACCTTTTTGCTTACGTTACGCAAATACTGCAATGCAGTGATGTCCTTCATAGACAACAACGTTTTACGTCTTTCTGCCGTCATTCCGCTTTGATTTATATTTGAGTTACTTCATTCCTTTTTCGTGCATTTCTGATTAATTATTCGTGTTTATTGGTGTTTTTGATAAGAGGTTGCGAAGCCAAACAATTCATCTCACATCTACAGTAGACTATACTGATTTTACTGTGTATGTTTTATGGTTTATTGTTACTATTTATGTTTATGACTTATTGTTACTATTTATGTTTATGGTTTAGTCTTATGGTGGTGTAGTTCTGCGGTTACGCATATAAGAATAGTAACATTCGTTAATTATATTCCCAGGAAAAGATAACAGCAGAGTATATTTACCGAATGAGAGCCAGTGATGGCGTACTGTTAAAGTTGTTAGGAGTAAAAGTGCTCCAAAATCGGAATATTATTTGGCAGAGTGATTATACCTCTCGCCTGCCAATATGGTGCCCTTGGGAGAAACCCTAAAACAACCAAGTGGAATTTGTAGTGGATAAAATTGGCACTCGAGAGAGCTTCTCGGGGTACTCTTGTTACCACTTGTATAATTCCCCAGCTTTTCCGTTTTCACGAACCTGATATCCTACCTGATATTATTATAATTGTAAATCTGAGCAGTGTAAAACTTAAATTACAAACATCTCTTTCCTAATTTTTTAACTGAACAGATAATAATTATGTTTTTTTAGAAAATGTTCCCCTCAGCGGTTGGAATATGGGTCTTTTCTTTGGACTTCGATATTCTACTACTTATTGCACCTAGGGACTATCCAAGTACAGTACGTCCAAATCTTTATCTAGCCTCTTGAGACTTCTGTTACAAGCATTAAGTCATTCACTCTACGATTTCAACAGGAAAACATTTCTCCGTTGCTCATTTCTTTGGGGATATGGGCGACGTTTCAATAATAGAAGATCAGATCAAAGTAGACTTTATATTTTAAGCGCTAGAACCCTTTTATTCTGACAACTAATGGAGAGAAATGGGATTTAGTAGTAATATACTTATGGGACCATAACAAAACTATACCGAATGGTAGTAAAATGTAAAGATTTTAAACAGAATTAGTAAAGTAAAGTGATTCCTATACAGGCTATGGATGCCCAGAGGGTTCCTGGAGCGTGAGGCTCCCAGATTTTGGACATTCGGCACATGAAGGTGGTAAGATTTTAAACAGAATTAAAGATCTCACACGAAATCTGTGCCGATGAGACCGTTACTCGCTAGAGGGAGACATGCTATTGTGCGAGAGAGAGAGGTAGATTGGCCTTTACAAATAGAAAGGGAGGTACTGTTGTGCGAGAGAGATAGTTAGCAGGCCAATCGACGCTATAGTCCCCACGAAAACGTAATGCAATGACTTAGGCAATCGGCACTTTTTAGTAAAGTAAAGTGATTCCTCATACAGGCCATGGAGGCCCAGAGGGTTCCAGGAGGGTGAGGCTCCCAGATGTTGGACTTTCGGCACATGAAGGTGGTAAAGTTGTCAGCCTTACGCATCGACCGCCTTTACTCCCAGAATTGCTCCTGGTACTCATTTCTGTTGGAGGCTGAGAATTCCTCGAACAAAATACAACGAACAAGTCAGAAATTGATATATTTTCGAAAATTTTCAACTCTATGCGTTAGGACGTTAGGTAGATTATTACTTTACTCGACAAATATTGAGCCCAGGACTTTCTATTGTTACCAGATCCGCTAAAAAGGCTGGAGTTATTTCAGTGTCAATTTCCGTACAGTATACAACAAAAATTAAAAATATTAACGCGTGTGTTATATGACCACATCAAGTTGCTCCCAGTCCTTTTAGGGAAATTTTCTCTGTCCAGGATTGTGAAAAAAGTAAATCACATTAATATAAGGTTTGTTCGCAAAGCAGATCCGTGACTGCTTGAGAATTTGTTGTACTGCGCATGTCCAGTCTGTAACTTACCCGTGATTTGCACTTTGCGAATGGTTACCAGAATTTGGAATCTATAGTTTCCGCGTTTAATCGTTATGATATGCAAATAAAATATGTATTTCCCTTTAGGCCTAACATGTTATAGTGCAATATACATCGGCAATATAAACTATATTTTGGGAAACTTAATTATCTACCGTTATTCATACATATAAGTAGCCTATGCTTATAAATCTGGCGCAATGGGAGGAGTCAGGCGCGTGAAAATAGGTTACTGCGCATGACTCTGATAACAATTCATGCTAGAGCCTGCAAACTTTTCTAAAAGTACAGAAACTGTCCGTGAGAACTCATCGAACAGAAGATTGAAATCAGAATCACGGATTCTCGCTTTGCGAACGCTTGTGGAGAAAGAGCGCATGCGCGAACGATGTGTTCCTGGTTTCTGACTGCTTTGCGAACAAACCTATAATATGGAAAGATAACAGAATTATTGTGGTGTTCGGACTTGCAGAATGATACATGAAGGAAGTAAACAAAACAAAGCTAAGTATTTCCTGATCACCTCGCCCTACATACCAGAACACTGCGATGACGTAACCACTTCTTGAGCACCTTCCTGCTTCCCTTGACATACATCGGTGTCTACTTGCATATGGTCTGTCAAATCAGCTTCAACACATGTCAGATGGTCCTGCCCCTACAGTGAGATGGTCAGTGCCCTCTGAGCTCTTAATACCTATAGTCAATGAGGTAATATTACAGAATTCCGAATGGCGTTCGGCAAATTTCAACGTCATACTACAATTCTTGTTAAATTATGTATGTTTGGAGTAAACCGTACACTTCTAGGGAGAGACCTTTTTTCCCCCCGCAAAGAAAGCTGGCCCAAGATGTCTTCACCATTGGCAATAAAAAGTAAAGTAAAGTGATCCCTATACAGGCCATGGAGGCCCAGAGGGTTCCAGGAATCTGAGGCTCCCAGATTTTGGACATTCGGCACGTGAAGGTGGTAAGGTTGTCAGCCTTACGCACCGGCCGCCTTTACCCCCAGGATTGCTCCGGGTACTCATTTCTGTTAGAGGCTGAGTCGACCCCAGGGCCATAGTGCCACTAGAAGGATTAGGCCAATTGAAAAACTCATCGGGAATCGAACCCGCGACCTTCCGCTTTGTAGTGCAGCGCCTCAAACACTACGCTACGGCGTACCCCACCATTGGCAATACTTCCTCGTTAATGATACATAGGGCAAAACTTGCCTTATTTCGCAGTACCCCTAATTTGGTAGTATCATGTTGTTTTATTTACTGCGAAATCGAAAAAGGTAATGGAAAGAATGAAATAAAAAGCCTATACGATAGAAGAAAAGCCTCTAATCAGTAAGAGAAGCTACTTCCATTACTCTTCATTAGGCATGCTTGTTATACCCTCATGTATAGAATATTTTCCAGTACTTTCGTAAATAAGCTGAATTATTTCCAGTATCATCAGAACACGAATAAAGTCTCACCATTTATTAGAAGACCCTCACGAGTAGGCAGGTTATCCCAATGTCCCAACAATTAATCAGAATTTTCTACAGCACTTTAACATATAACAGAATTTTCTCCAATACTCTCACATATAACTAGAATTATCCCCAGTAGTCACTAGTATGAGCATAATTTTCTCCAGTACTCTCACGTATAAGCCGAATATTCTCCAGTACTGTCACGTATAAGCATAATGTTTTTCCAGTATTCTCACGTATAAGCCGAATATTCTCCAGTACTGTCACGTATAAGCATAACGTTTTTCCAGTATTCTCACGTAGAAGCAGAGTTTTCTCCAGTACTGTCACGTATGAGCATAATGCTTTTCCAGTATTCTCACGTAGAAGCAGAGTTTTCTCCAGTACTGTCACGTATAAGTATAACGTTTTTCCAGTATTCTCACGTACAAGCAGAGTTTTCTTTCACGTATAAGCATAATTTTCTCCACTTCTGTCATGTATAAACATAATTTTTTACAGTTCTCTCACGTATACGCAGAATTTTATCCTGTACTCTCACTTAAAAACAGAGTTTTCTTCAGTACTCTCATATATATGCAGACTTTTCTCCAGTACTTTCACGTGTAAGCATAATTTTCGCCAGTTCTGTCACGCATAAGCAGAATTTTCTCCAGTTTTCTCACGTATAAGCAGAATTTTCTGCTGTACTCTCACTTAAAAGCAGAGTTTTCTTCACTACTCTCACATGTATGCAGATTTTTCTCCAGTACTGTCACGTATAAGCAGAATTTTCTCCTGTACTCTCACTTAACAGATTTTTCTTCAGTACTCTCACGTATAAGCATAATTTTCTCCAGCACTGTCATTTATAAGCAGGATTTTCTTAAGAGGCTACACTAAAATTGAGAAAATTCAGGAGTGGTAGGCATAAGTCTGTTCTAATTTCCTGTTATTGATATAATTTACAATCTACTTCCACCTTGGTACTTCATGGATTTTTAGACACTTTGTAACGTATTACCGAAAGTGACATTGTTAATTAATTTAAACAAATTGTTACATGACGTTCACCACTACTTTTTTTTTAGTAATGTGAATTACCTTGTTGTAGCGCTTTCAACTGCATAGGCAGTCATCTTCAGCGACTGACTCTCATGTTGCCTACGTTGCGGTCAGGAAGATGTTTCTTTATGATTTTGTCATGCAATATTATGTGATATGAATAATTATGATTGTTTACTTAAGACATTTGTCATACGGTTTAACACAAATGTCTTAAATAAGAAACCACAATTATTCAGATAACATATATTTATTATTTATTATTATGTATTATTTATTACATTACATTACTTACATTATTTCACATTTAGTGCAAGTAAAAATAAATAAAACCAACAGAAATACTATTTCTAATTTAGAATTTAAAATGTAAGGTATGCCCCTATATGAGCAAAGCTCGTGTTTAGGGGGTTTATTAGATTAAATATAAAACGAAAAATTATAAATCTATAAGTACAATGTAAACAAAAATAATTTTGCAGCATTAACCAGTATTTTATATAGAATTTTTAAAAAAATTGTTTGACAAAATCATAAAGAAACAACTTCCTGGCCGCAATGTAGGCAACATTAAATCCAGTTGCTGAAGATGACTGCCTTATGCAGTTGAAAACGCTCCCACAAGGTAATTCAAATTATTATTAAAAAAAAAAGTAGTAGTGAGCATCAATTTAAAAGTTTATGTAAGTTAATCTGACCTTATCGTGTTTAGTTGATGAAATGTTTTGCTGACATTCAAATTAATACTGCGCTAAGATGCCCAGAAAATGTACAAAATCAGTGTGAAAATCCCAGTAGATAACTTCACACAGCGTTTTGTATAGAATCAATTTTGTACCAGTGCCCATGGTAAAATAACAATTCTACACAATGGTGGGCGAAATTTAAGCATTTCGAGTCTACGTTTACAGTTGCGTCGTAATAAGACCATGCAATAGTTAGTTTTATTTGTATCAGCATTCCATGACATAATTATTATCAGTGGCCTCACCCGGAAGCAATTTTCAAGGCACTAGAGCTGATTTTGAGATAACCATGGTCAAAATACTTAAAATTCATAGTTCGCTCGTAAAATGTGTGATTTAGGTACCTTTGTTTACACAGCGTGACCTCGAGAATTTGGCTCGTGTTGACCTGACGTAATTTGCAGAATTTTGGTGATCATTTCGTGCTCGGTGACACCACTCGCGGCCACCAGGTAACGGTGAACACGAAGGTAGGGATCGCGATTGGATGACTTCACTCTTCAGCTTATTGCATCATTGCTCATAGCCTCTCTCATGGTTCCGTTTCCACTGACTCCGTTCAGAGACAAATGAAACGAAAATAAATATAAAAAATCCCTAAAAGGAGGATAATAAAGAAAGCTATTCTAATAATAATTCATAATTTGATGTTTGAAAAATAAAAATCCCTTTAGGCAGGCCTGCAGGCTGAGGAAGATTTTGAAGTGCTTTTGGTTTAGTTTATTGTCGCTGCGCAGCACTCTTCTTCTTTAGCTTTGGCATGACAAACCCGCAATAATAACTGCAAAAAATAGGAAAAAGCACTTTTTCAAACATTCAAATCTCGCCTTATATGACAGCTATCGAGAAACTTGTTATTCAAGAGCTTTTCAACGATACCCCACAAAACGTGGTTCCAAAAATTTCGAATTTCCATCCCCCCACCCCCACTCGTACCCCCTAAACCCCCGAATCGTTCGTGTCACTGTGAACTCCATAGGGAGTACTCTAATTTATTCAATCAAAGTTTCCTCTATACTTCATAGGGGCCGAGATATAAATTTTTCAAAATTTCAACCCCCTCCCCCGACCCTCCCCTTGATCCAATTTTGCTCATTAACGAACTTGTCCGAACTATTGGGCCTAGAAATAACATAATAAAATTTGGTTCAAATACCTTCAAAATTACGTCCGCTAGCGTGTAAAGATATATATATTACAAAAACATTTTTGAACGGACGGTGGTTTCGTACTTAGGGAGGCATGAAAGAATTTTTCGAATGTCATGACATGGTATCGATTGCAATAGGTAGATTTTTCTAATCTACCTAATCTACCTAAAAAGTAATTATTATGAGAAACACGAGTGAATCGAGAGATTCGTGGGTACGTACTTAGGTCAATTTGTGGTCGGCTATGCGCTTTATGACGAAAGATATTGAGGATGGTGGCTAGCCGGTCCATTAGTTGAGACGGAAGATTGTACAGCTGTGGATTAACGAATATTGAAACTCTTAGTATAGCCTAATAGCCGGGACCTACAGTAATTTGTGAAGTAAGAACCAAGGAATAGTAGTAGCATGATTGGCTTGACTAAGTTATAAGTGAAGGAAAGATTTGGCAACTTTAAAATCCGTAATAGAATTGGCCGGAATTTCAACCGAACTTTTGTTCTTTTTTCTATTCTGTAGAAGAAAATTTTTTATCTGGACGGAATTCGAACCCGGGTTTTAAATGACAGCTTGGTACGGTGGCGTAATAATTATTCCTCTACACCTATAACGCCTCTTGTTTTTAGCTATTGTTATTTAACGACGGTCGTAACCATCGCCAGGGTGCCGGAATTTCGTCAAACGTTATTTTACAAGGCGGACTGTATCACTCATGAATGCCATCGACCTGGGCTAATAACTAACCCTCGAAAATCCACGAACTTAGTGATAGAATACGAGTGTTTTAGAGACTGTAACTGGACAATAGAAACCGGACCTTATCAGATATTTTGTCTAATTCAACAATGCCTTGTTAAATTTCTACGTTTGGTCTAAGAGTTTACTGTCCTTCTTTGAGTGTATAAATGGTACTAAAACTCACTTCTAAAATTGATTTGCATGAAAATAAAATACCATACTGAATCTAGGTAAGGATCAAGGCTGACGTGGTTGATTTATCTACAAACAAAATGAACCCCCCAGCGCTTCTGACGCAGTGCTCACTGCTACGAGGGCCGTTTACAGAAACAGAACACAATTTCTTGGAAATATTTATTGCAACAAATGCAGCAAGTGTTCAGCTATTTTTCAACATATCCGCCACCGGAATTGAGACATCTGTCATACCGTGGGACGAACTTTTGAACACATGCGTTGTAGAAGTATGCCGCCTGGTATCTAAACCACTGTGTGACAACCACCTCCATTTCTCTGTCATTTCCCGAGGGGTAGGAAAAGATGAAAATCACTGGGGTGGAGGTCCGGGCTGTAGGGTGGATGTTTAAACACTTCGCATCACGTCTCTCACGTCGGTTGGGAAGTGTTTCAACATCCACCCTACAGCCTGCACCTCGCTTCCAGTGATTTTCATCTTTTCTTACACCTCAGGAAATGACAGAGGAGCAGAGATGGTTGTCACATAGTGGTTAAATTCCCAGGCGGCAGACTTCTACGACACATGTGTTCAAAAGTTGGTTCCACGGTATGACAAATGTCTCAATTCCAGTGGCGAATATGTTTAAAAATAGCTGAACACTTGCTGTATCTGTTTCAATAAATATTTCCATGAAATTGTCTTTTGTTTTTGTAATAGGCCCCAGGGAAACTTACTTTGTGGACGGCCCTCGTACATAGTCGGGCGTAATGCATCTGTTAAATATCTGGGGCATTTTATATCTCTCCCTTCCTTACTAAAAATTTCAATTGAAAAATTATGATTTCTTATAACTTTTTAGACAATTTTTCCCTACTTTTGAAACATGCGTTATGACTGTACATTTTTAGTATATCAGTCCTAATGGCCCAATGATAATTTCTGTTGTTATTGGGATATTAAAAAACAAAACCACTAAGCATGGTCCTGATTTGGACATGCAAAACATGCAACAGATTTTAAATTTTTCTTTAATCAGTATGTATGAACTAAGAAAAGATTGAGATGCAAGAGAATGCACAATGTATCTCTCAGATACTATTGTTAATATCAATAATGGCCCGTAAAAATGACCATGTTTTTCAAAAATAAATTTTGAGGAGCTATTTTCAGCTATAACTGTTCCATTAAAATAATTACGGTACAAATTTCAGCTAAAAGTGTGGGAAGGAGATCTCTCTGATACATTGCCATATACCCTACATACGCTAGATAGGGTATGGTGAAAGAAAAAGTACCCTTGATTATATTTAAAGGAAAGATACGTAAGTTATACCATTTGACGTTTCCGTTTTATATATCGAAGAGCAATAAAAATTACCCTGTGATTTACTTTCCTTCCACTGTATACAGTCTACTCAAGATCATAGACGAAGCTACAGCGTATTCTTAATGCCAACAAATAAATCATAATTCATAAGAGGTAACTTTTTTGTGTTAAAGTTATAAATAAGAATAGTAAAGTGTTCCCCATACAGTACCTGCCGTGGAGAAGGTTGAGGATCCCAGATTTAAACATTCGGCACATGAAGCCGCTTTATTCACAGGATTGCTCCTGGTATTCATTTCTGTTAGAGGCTGTGTCGATCCCAGGGCCATAGTGCTACAAGAAGGATTAAGCCAACTGAAAAATCGCAACGACCTCATCGGGGATCGAACCGTTGACCCTCCGGTTTGTAGCGCAATGCCTCAACCACTAAGCCCCGGCGTACCCCCAACATTATAAATACGGGATTTAATTAAATTTCTTTCTATTACAAACTCACTAACTCTGTGGCTGCATTACCTCGTGGATAAAATGTGCAAAAATGTAAGTTATTCAAAGAAATCAAGCAAAGTTCACAAACGAGGATTAGCGATGCTTCAGAAGCTTGAAAAGGAGATACTTGACTACAGCAGTGCTATAGACTTTGTTGTTAAAAATGTATTGTAATCTCTATGCATACTACATATGGAATATGCTATTTCATAGATAATAAAACTGAACTGAATCTATTCGGTGTGACAACTAGCTGCATTTTCAAATGCCAAGTAGTGCTGTGTTCAAATTCTTTCAATCAATACCCTTGACATGATGATGAGAGGAAGGGGCAGGAGGCATGTCGACCTTTTTAGCAACGGATTCTTGGCTTGGTCACGTTTTTCATGACTGTGGAGAAGCCCAGATTCTGACTATGTTGATTAAATTAATTCTAGTAAATAAACTTCAGTTCTAAACTCAGAGGTTACGCCGCACAACATTTTCGCAGAAACAGCGCACTGAGAATTTCTGCGTCGAAGTTGCTTTAGAACACAAAGATTATCATTACCATTCGAATTTAGTGCCTTGCTTAGCTCGAAAAAAGAGTAATTAGCATATCTCGGAAATATATTAGTCTACTTAGAATTATTCCACAATACAATGCCTAGCAATATCTCCCCCCAAAGCCTAGTATGCATAACACTTTATATAATAAATTGCTCACTATTTTGCCTAATGGAGTGCTTAGCATACTCCGCATTAGAGGGCTTAGAAATTTTTGCAAATGCAGAGTCTAGTATTTATCTGGAATGGTGTGCTCAGATTCTTTACTTACAGGTAGCTTACTATTTTTCAGAGTGCTTAGCATTTACGTTTTTATAAGTAGAGTGCGGATTAGCAGTTCGGGATATTTCCTAAACATAATTCTTAGAATTTTAAAAAGGTTCAACATTTATCCGGATTATATACCTTACATTTTTTCTAAACAGAGTACTTAGTATTTTATGTATTTATATTGAATAAATTTTTCCCGGGTAGACAGCCAGGTTTGAAGATCAAGTGTCTCCGACGTTTCAGAGGCCTGGCTGTCTACCCGGGAAAAATTTATTCATACTCTTCGCCAGGAAAATCTCAAATCTTGTATTTATATTGTTTAGAATTTCAACATGTTTGCAACATGAGTTTTTTTCCTAATTGAGTTCAGAATTTATTTGGAAAAGTTTAGTAGGGATGGGTCAATACCATATTTTCTCGATACTCGATACCGATACGTGATTTTTTCCTCGATGCTCGATACTCGATACCGTCAACATTTCCAGTTTCAATAAATAGATATATTAAAAATTAAAAGTTGAGAGAACTGTGTAATACCAGCTAAATTAATTAAGTGTGCATGTTTAATGAGAGAAAATTTAATATCATCAGTAGCCTATAATTATTTTTAAACTCTACAATAAAACTAAACGTTTGACAGGAAGCGAAACAATGAATAATCTCTTCTGTTTGGATTTTAAAAGTCGGAAAGTCTTTATTTATGACTGGACAAAAGTCACAGAGTGGTTTTCTCCATTTCAAGGAGAAATAGAAGTATTTACTATATTTAGTAGACTACTAAAAGCAGAAAGAGATACCATATTTTCCTTAAATTGCAGAATTACTAAAGTATCGAAAAAGTACCGAATAAGTTTTCTGAAGTATCGCTCGATGCCGATACCATGTAAGTATCGAGAGTAACGAGGTATCGAAAGTATCGAGAACCCATCCCTAGTGCCTAGCTATTTTTCTGAAATACATTAGTTAACTTTCTCCTACATAGAATTCCATACATTATTTTCCAAATAGCTTCTATAAGCATTTTAAAAATGAAACAGGTCCCTTAGCATTTTGTTTCATAAATAGAGCTATCTGAATTAAAATATAAGACTGTGCTAATGTTAGTAAAAAGTATATTTTATCGTTAGCAGATCGGTAAAAAATATTAGACTAGTCACAGTGTAACATTATGAAAGTGAAAATGTGACAAGTATTGTAATCAGTTATCGCACTCCGTACTTTGGATGCGCAGTCACGTTGTTATCAGTTTCTCCAATGGGGCCTCAAGGTCTGGTGCTAATTTCAGTGCAGTTGCCAATTTGTAATTGTATCACTGGAAAAAGTGCAACACGATAAGTCTTGAAGATGGACTGATTGTATTCTTAAGCATCTGTGTATGCGACTAAATGTTTAAGAGTTCTGTTTGCACCACATCCAGCAGTAATTCTGTTTTGTGCTTGCTCTAATAGTTAATTCATAAGTACCTATTATTGTTATTATTATTATCACCACCACCATCACCATCATCATCATCATCATCATTATCCCTTAGACAAGCCGTTTAGTTTCAAGAAACAATAAATTCATTAAAGAAGTCTCCCAGTTATATCTTTGTTTTTCAGAGGGCAGCCTATTATAAGTTGACATATTTATAAACAAAATCAATCTAGATTACAACGCACATCAGTAACGCAAAAAATCTTAATTCAAACAAAGTTTAAAAGAAACACACACGCACACACACACACACACACACACACACACACACATATATATATATATATATGTGTAATTTTTTATTTATTTATTATTGTCGTTTGTAAAAATACACCAAATACGAGGGCTATTTCTTTCAACTTCCGATGGGGCATAAAATGAAAACTACAGTGAAAATCAAAACTGTTTTATTTGGAACATTTAGGTACACCTTCTAGCTACTTCTCTACATAGTCGCGTTCCGATTGAGACATTTGTCGAAGGGTGGTGCAACTTTCAAATACCCTCTTCATAGAAGCTTGCTGAAGCGTATTGAGAATGGTCTTCACGGCATTTGAAGTGTTTTGAAATTCTTCGTTGGTGTGGAAGCCAGATCTTGGGTTTGTTCGGGAAATTTGTGTGCATCCATTGTTTGGATTGCTCTTTTATTCTCGATTCCACGAGAAACGAATCCACGTTTCATCCCCTGTCATGATGGATTTAAAAAACTCGTTCCCGTGCCGAGTGACTTTCATCTTTTTCGGCAGCTGAAGAAAGATCTGGGAAGACAGAGCTTCCACACCAACGAAGAATTTCAAAACACTTCAAAATGCCGTGAAGACCCTTCTCAACATGATGGCGGCAAGCTTCTATGAAGAGGGTATTGGAAAGTATAAAACAGTTTTGATTTTCACTGTAGTTTTCATTTTATGCCCCATCGGAGGTTTAACAAAGTAGCCCTCGTACTATTTAGTCACTGTCCATGCCCTTTTCAGACTTTTGTGACTTTTAATGCTCTATTTTTGCTTGTCACTTTTTAATTACTGTACATAAGAATTTAACTGGCTTCTTTGAAAAGTATGTATTAAATCGAACAGCACATTTTCTTATATGCTATTAAATTATTTCGATTTGACAATATTTGTCTACTAAAGCTTCTCTATATAATTTGTAACACATAGTATAGATAAATGATGTTAAGTCTCCCCATTACTGGAGAGTATAATTTAATATATAGGCCTACATAGATTTACGTTACAATACAAGACGTAAATCACAAGACGACTCCGCCAGATCTATTTTTCTCTTATTGAATTGTGTGTATTTTCTCTATAGGCCTACTTCTGTACTAAGCACAATATTGCAAAGTTGTTAATATAGAAAGGCAGAAAATTAAAGGGCTACCCAGAAATATTGATGCATTCAAATTTATCCGCACCAAATTGAGATTATATTATTTTATCGTTAGTTAATTTTTATTTTATTTACAAAATCACTTTTACTCTCACGCTATGCCTACTTGTTTGTTTATTTTCTGGTCAGTTTATGAGGTATATATCCTGTTGACCGCCTGAGTGGTCTCGTGGCTAGCGTCGCTGGTTACGGGTCCGGAGGCCCGGTTTGATCCCCGGTTTGTACTCAGCCTCGTGACTCAAATTGAGGAGCTACTTGATTGAGAAGTAGCGGCTCCGGTCACGGAAATCATCATTACCGGCCGTGGGTGTCGGAATGCTGCCCACATGCCCCCACTCCTGTCATCTGCCTGTGGCAGGCCTAGTCCGTCAAGAATGTCGCGCCACGAAGTTTATTTTTTATGTATTTATTATTTTATTAATTGAATTATTTTCCGTATGTGCATCCCATGTAGGCCATGAACTTGTTAGTTCAGAATTAATAGGACTTACTTTCTATAACGGAATGTTAAATTTTAAAATTTCACGTATTCAATTGGGCCTACTTCTCCCGCTGTCGGTTGAACGATTTATTTATTTAATTAATTATCTGTTTAAGCTATTAATACATTAATTCCTTAAGTTAATTAATTTGTTTAGTTCTATTTATTTAATTATTTACTTATGTGTATGTTTACATATTGACTGACCCATCAACAGCTAGAACCAAGCCTCCGGAAGCACCCAGCGTATCAGACTACAGAAAAGTGCAGATAACCCATGTAACAGGTCAAAAAAACAAGACCTTGCGAAAGATGATGGGATTATGTCATGCTTCCCTTGAACACAACACTATTATGCAAAAATCTGTTGACTAGGAAAATTACACAATATTATTAAGCAGTCTGTTCCCGGCGCTGATAAGCGGCGTGTTATTACTCTATCGCCCTATCATCAGCAGACGTTTAGGCCTAACTGGACATTCAATGACTGATAACATGAGTTGGAATTAATGAACTAGTTGGTAGACCATTATTTCTTCATGAATATATGGTATTACCTAGCATAACATGCGCGCTTTACGTTCAGTGAACAGATTTGGATCATTTTCTATAAATCAACTTTTAGAATAATGTATTTTTCCGAATGCGTTTATTATTTTTTTTTTTCAGAAACTTATTTTTCTAGAATCCCGTCTTACGAAACGATTATTCCCACAAAAGTTTATCACCGAGCATTTCTTTTCAGGAAAATCTTTTCTTGGACCTTTTTCTTCCACATTGTTCACACAACAGTGCTAAATGCTACTGCAAGACAACATTTTAACGATGTATTGCGTGGTTTTGAAGATGCTGAATCATGGCGCAGGGATTAAGTTGGAAACAGCTTGCTTACCCTGAAGTTCTTCCAACAGTGTTTCCTTTGCTATCTAGGCCTACTCAAAAGAGGGTTCAGGAATCTATTGGCTCAATTCTTTTATAGGTAGATAGGGCATTATAACGCAAAAATAGGCTACAGGTTACAAAACACGAAGAAAACATATATATATATATATATATATATATATATATAACCCCGGAATGCATTACAGACAATACTAAAGTAGTCGCAAAAGAAAAGTTAGGTCCGCTTGAACCGAAACCAAATAAACCGTGGTTCAATGATGAGTGCATTAAATCAGTAAATGCAAGAAAGCAGGCAAAACTACAGTGGTTGCAGAATCCGAATGACACTACAGACGAAAATCTCAACAATGCTAAACGAGACACCTCCAGAACCATTCGAACAAATAATTCATGTACGATGAATTATGCACTTGAATTACTTGGAACCTCTCTCCTATGACTGATTGCCCTTAATGGTCTACCTCACCGACAGACAAGTTGTGTCATTTGCAGTACTGTGAAGCACACTAATTAGTGATTTGTGTGACCGGGCTTCCACTGTTATTGTACAGTTAATTGGAGATGGATATATATGCATTCATGAACCACAGACTATTGTCTCTGTTGGACATTACATGAGAATATTATAGGAGAAAAATTCCTCATAGGAGAGAGGTTCCATCTGGCGCTGTGAAGTGAACTCCGGCTTAGCTCAGTTGGTAGAGCAATGGCACGGATAGGCAAAGGTCCTGGGTTCAAATCACAGTGTCAAAGGAATTTTCTCTTATAATATTCTCATGTAATGTCGAACAGAGATATTGATCTGTGGTTCACGAATGCGTATACATCCATCTTAAGTGGTTTATGTCTTACCTTTTCTGTTCTTGTAAATTACAATTTTTACCACCTCTCGGCATTTGAGTTGTTAAAGTTAAGGCATCGTTAGTGCCTGTAGTTACAAATTATGTCTGATGAGGAGTATGGACTCACCTGTAAAAGAGAGAAAATGAGTTCTATTAGTGATATCATACACACTTAAGTAGACTATGAAGCAACAAAAAAGAATAAAAACTTTTGAATAAAATTAAAAAAAAAATACATATTAATTTAACCAGAAAACTTTGCATAACATTTTACGCAAAATATTCATATTAATTTTAATATTAATTTTGGTCCCCGCTTCTATAACTCTACGATCAGTAGATACCCCGATCTCGCAGTTTACCCATATTTTAAATTTAATAAGTATGTAAAACATTTGTTGTAATTCTATTAGCTTTAAATCATTTATTTTCATTATTACTTATTGTATGTATTTATGTTTAATATTTTTTGTCTCCTTTTTATAAATTTGTCTTTTCTTTTTCTAGCTCTGTTTAACATTTTTTACCTTTTTTTTATAAGTGTGTCATTCTTTCTCACTTTGTTTTTTGTTTCTCCTCTTTCTCCACTCTGATGTTCTGAAACTACACCCGAGCACGAGCAGTTTGCTCAGTCGGGTGTATTTCTAAATAAATATTTGGTTTTTTTCTTTCTTTTTCTTTTCTACTTTCTACTTTAATTTTGAAATTTGTAAATGTTTTTTGTTTATTTGTGTATTTTTGTATTTGTATTTGTATTTGATTTGATTAACAATGGGCAGAAATAAAATAAATTTAAACTAGTCAAAAATGAATTAAACTCTCCAAAAACAAATTATGTTCTTAAACAAAAAAATTAAACAAAAATTGTGTTGAACTCCGAATCATTCATTACACTAAAATCAAATTCCTCCACTAGACGTTTCTTTAAAGATTCAATAATAATATTGGAAATGAGTAGTTTATTTGGAGTGGGAGAAAGTCATAACATTTTTTCGTAGTCTAGATGAATCTTGAAATGCCAGTCAACTAAATACTGTTCATGTTATTGACGATTATGTAACGAATTGTCTTCTCGTCACAGATAGCTCGAGACAATATGTGTCCTTTGCTTCGTTCTATTACGTAACGATCATTACGCTCATTTTCCTGGAAGAGGCAGTTTGCCCTCCAGGACGTGTCGCTCTTCAGCTCTCTCGCAACGTGACTTCATTGTGACTGCTCCATACAACTAAAACGTAATTCTCCAATTCCAAGCCCAGGGATGCCGAAATTTAAAAAAAAAAAAAAGTTATTTAGATATTTCTGCGAATACTGATATCTTATTATTAGGGGGCGGATTTCTATGACATGTCATATTTTTCCCCTTTGCATTATTTCAGGTTTCCGACTAATTTAAATCCGATTCCAAGCATCCTGGTGAAAATGGAACGGCTTTTATTGTGCATATAACTGCATATTTAGGAAATGTTCAACTATTGTAGCATATTTAGTATGAATATGCATATTTCGGTCATATTTTTGGCATATTTGTCTGCATATTAAAGAAATTTTGAAGTTTCATATCATATTTTGTAAATTTTGCATTATAATGATACTTTTTGAGAATTTACAGATATTTTAAATAATTAACACTATATTTTACTAAAATGTATTGTAATGAAAATTTAAAAAATATACACAATGTGTAAGTAGTAAAGTCATATTTTAAATTTGATTGGTCATATTTTAATGTTTTGTAGGTCATAAATGCATGCATATATCCTACCTTTTAGGTCATAGAAATCCGCCGCCTCCTTATTATATATTACTAAATTATTTCAAAGTCTAGAAAATTGTATCATTATTGTAAGTAATTTTTCTGAATATTAAATTCCCATGCAAATATTTTCAAAGAAATTGAAACTCTAATGTTAAAAAAGATCAAATAATAAATTGATAAGTGTTATTAATCTGTTTATTATGATTATGATTATTATTATTATTAATGTTGTTATTGGTTTTATTATTATTATTATTATTATTATTATTATTATTATTATTATTATTATTGGTATTAGTGTGACACTATATTAATATGTAGCTAGTTAGTACGTATTATCCATATTGTTTTAATGCACAACACTACATGGAACGTAACTCAGGGAGAGGCACTAAAACCAACTTGGCAGTCAACATATCAGTCAAGAAGCTGAGAAGGAGTAAGTCAGTTTATCGCCACAGTTTATGACTGTAAGATGGGACTCACTGTTTTTGTTTTATCGCCGTGACAAATGTTCCGAAACCGAGCCGGCAATATTGTTAAACTAACTTGCTGCGTAATTGAAATCCACCTTGGCGAATACGAAATGGAAAACCTTACAGGTTTCAATGCAATATAGATCTACATCCATATCTTCTTTTTGTAATAAGTAACTGATATGCTCTATCTTCTTACCGTTTTGTTTATTCAACATTATTCTAGATCATGGAAAATTTTCTTATAATAGTTGAAGAAATATCTTGTGGAAAATTCACAACAAAAAAGTGTACGCAAACGTAGCATAAACCGAAATTTTATACACGTTATTTAGTATACGCTGACGTAAAATTTGAGTAATGTAAAACGTTCAAAATTAGGCCCATTTAAAGGCCACTTGGCCATAAAATACAGGAATTAAATGTTTAAAAGTTTAAATCTGGTTTGGGAAATCCTTAGTCGTCTTATAAATTTCAATATTATTGTCAGAAATATAATTACTACTACTACAATGCTCTTGGCTGACAATATCTTCATCATGAAGCTGAGAATGAGTACATCAGTTTTATCACTACAATATTTATTACTGTATTATAGAACTGCTTTATCACCTTGGGATAGGTTTTCCTTTGTTTTGTTAGGAAAAAGAAAACATAAATTAGTTCTTACAGAGAAGTGTCAAAATATTTTTAGTGAAAACATACAGAAATATGTTTCTTCAAGACATTTATATTGGAATGCTTTGTTAAGTACACCGAAAAGAGGCTTCAAGAATTGAGAATTGGCCACAAGATATAGTAACAATTTAAAAAAGGAAAGTGTTCTGCATATAATTATCATAGGTAATCTAGAGTAGGATTTATTAAGACTACTCCGTGAATAAAATGTGTCGGATTTTGTAAATAATAATTATTTTCTTACTTTGTTGTCAATATTATGCCCGCTGTGAGACCACGGCATACTAAATGAATGGATAGTCCATGCATCGATTCGATGTATCGATTCCAGTTAACAATGCTACCAATAGTGCGTATCACAAGTTGGAGATCGTCGTCGTACATTACTAACATCAGAACCCAATAAAAGCACACAGACTGGCTTGCACCGAATCGAAATTGGGTTTCTAACCAGTGCACGTTCACTTTATTTCAATTTATAAACATGTTAGGTTGAATAACATAATGTGTTTTCATTCTGTTCACTGGAAGTGACTCCGCGTTTTATGACTTACGTGTCCAGTAACGAGCTGACGTTTGATCAGATGAAATTGCATTCTTTGCGGCCCTAGGAAACATATTATGAGATAAACGATCGTGATTGTTCTATATCCGAACAATTGCTAAACAGTTTATAATTGTTATAAGTAAGTAAACTTTCATTTTATTCCAAGTAACTTTAAAATAATGTTGTCACGATTTTCGAATTTGTTATTTATACACGTTCTTATCAATTAAATTTAGCAAAATAGGAAATTATCAGTAAATTTTCGTCTTTAGAGTACCACAGTTTGCATGGATTCTTCACCTGTAATTAATACAAGCCGAGAAATTATGTTTTCAATCCTTTGCAGCGAATCTTATTTCACACATATAACGGTCCTCTTCCTTAAAATATTCTAGTGCATTGGGTAACAGCCGAGTCCTTCAGAATTTATTTTGTTTGTCTTTCCCATGACCGAGAGTGTTATGAAATAGTACATAATGATAGTTGAAAACAACAACGCCAGAAGTTTTCAAAATAAAAAAGGCATATTTGTTAAACATGAAGAATAGTTTTAAGTAAACGAAGGGTGTGTATGTTATAAATTCGTGCTGTTCGTCAGGTAATTCAAAACATGGACATGGACTTTCTCCTCAGTTTTTTTTTTTTCCTCACGGACATGTTCTAATGAAAATTGTTGCATTTGTGGGGGAAATTTAATTCGAAATTTGGATGGATGAACATAAACTGACGTACATATAACTCGTGAAAAGTTGTGTCTATTTTGACGTAGAATATTTTGTAGAATTACTGCTTCACGCAAGCTAATCACTCGGTTAAGCTACACTGACTGGGACAGAACTTGTTTGGGTGACCGCTGTCATTAACGTTAATATTTCAATTAAAGCATATAAGAGGCCTACCGATGTTCGATTTCCACGTTAAACTGCAGGTCTCGACTACGTTAATAACAGCTGCATTAGTATAATTATCTCTGTACTCCAGGAAACAGAGTACCGGTAGCCATCGTCCCCACGATCATTTTTATGAAAAGGCTTACAGATCGCTTTGAAAATATTATGAAGTAAATAAGTCATAAGAGGAAGAAGAGGTACATATGTATGTATGAAAGTTCTCTCTTTCTCTTTTACGCAGTTTCACCTACCCCTTTTAGGATTTAAGCGACCCAAGCCGCCCGGGCTGTATGAAAGTTAAAGTAAAAAATTAATTCTACCTTTCAAATTTTCATTTGTTTGTAGTGATTCTGTGGATCCTGTTTAAGAAAACTCATATTTATACCATGGGAGTAACTTAAGGTTTTGACTAAAAATAAAATATGTGGATAAGAAGACGAATATCCTGTTTTTATAAAAGTAACTGATATGCTCTATCTTCTTACAGTTTTTGTTTATTCAACATTATTCTAGATCATGGGTGCGCAACTGTGGCACATCGTGTCACTGTGCGGTAGGGGAATTTCTCCCACTACCGTCGCCCTTGACGTCAGCATAAAGCAGTTTCGACGTGACACTGAAGATGAAGAACAGGTTTCTTACGTCACAGGAGGATGGGGGACTAAAACGTTTCCCCTCAGTTGCTCACCTATGTTCTAGATCATCGAACATTTTCTTATAATAGTTGAAAAAATATCCCGAGGAAAATTCACAACAAAAAAGTGTACGCAAACGCAGCATAAACAAAAATGTTATACACACGTAAAATTTGAGTAATGTGAGAAGTTCAAAATTAGGTCTATTTAAATCCCACTTGGCCATAAAATGCAGGAATGAAATTTTTAAAAGTTTAAATTTGGTTTGGGAAATCCTTAGTCCTCTTATAAATTGCAATATTATTGTCAGATATGTAATTTCTACTACTTCAATGCTCTTGGCTGCCAATATCTCCGTGAAGAAGCTGAAATTGAGTGCTTCAGTTTTATCACTACAATATTTATTACTATATGATCGCACTGCTTTATCACCGTGGGAAATGTTCCGTAACTTACTGCTGAGCTTTTCCTTTATTTTGTTAGGAAAAGAAACATAAGTTAGTTCTTGACGAATCTCTTCAGAGATGGGAGATTCTGAAGTTAATTTCTCAACATTTTTCATAAAGTGTTGCAATAAATGTCTTTCCCTCTATGTCACAAATGTTCATCAAATTTTGAGTTTATCTTCAACATAAACATGGGGATATCATGCAGAACTCGAGAACAGTTAGCTTTAATATTGTACACAATAAAGTAGACATAGCAATGTTTAATTAGTTAGTAATCAAAATTCAACTTGTAGGCCTATATTAAATTCATTGAATTCAGTGCCTTATATTGTAGCTTCTGTATGAAAAGGTAGTCATTTCAATTATTGGTTTTGGTTTATGAATCTAACTACAGGAAAAATTGCTTTATCAAATTAGGCCTACATAACGGAAACATTAAATAGGTACAATTGGGTGGGGATTTAGGCCAACGTGCAGTAAAAATAGAAAATATGAACCCAATAAGTGCAGCTCTTCATGATATTTCATCGTAGTTAACATCGTATTTTTAAGGACGTATATTCCTTTCAATTCCTATTGTTTCAGACTACAACACATTTTTCTAAATTTTCTCAGGTTTCGTTGGTTGGTGAAAATATTTTTAAAAGCAGAAAATGTACATTGTACTTCACATGGTTTTAGTGGACAGTACATGAAACCTGCTACTTCTCTAGCTGCGTATTTTCGATTCACGTGGAATAATTGCAGTCATTTTTCAAACTATCTAAATTTGGATTTATTTCCTTTATGAACAACATGAACTGACGCTGAATAAAGCCTAGAACTAGTTAACGAAAGTTAAATCATTTCAATTATTGGCATGAGTTACGGTATGACAAGTCAAAGAAATAGTAACAAAATGCCGGTAAGTAAATAAATATTATTGTGCATGATTTCCGTAAGAGCGAAGTTTCTGTACTTGTAAAAGGGGAGGTAAGAAGGAAGGAGGGCGTCAAAAACGATAGGCTTATACGATAATGTGATCTTGCATGATATTTCAGAGCTTACCATCTCACTGGTCTATAAGTCAAGAGTGGAACTAGCAGCTCTGAAAGCTAATGTCGACAATTTAAAAAACAAAAAATGAAAAGCACACACACACACACACACAAAACAAATAAAGATTACAACCGTTCTTCTTTATTAAGATTTAATAAATATGCGAATAGTACTTTTAAGTTGTAAATAATTGCAAATATGCTCAAATATGCACAGTAAATCTTACACAGTGATCTCAAATAACGGTAAAGCAGTTAATGCTTCGTGTGCATGTGCATATTCTTAGAATTAATGGGGAAGGAATGCAATCAACATCCTGGTAATAAATAATCGAAACATTTAATATTCCAAAGAAATCACTTAATTTTATAAAATAATTACTTTGCAACTGTTATAAAAATTCTCATAAATATTGGTGAATATATACTAGAGAAGTTTACGTTGAATGCCTGGGCAAAACACCACAAAAACTGGAATCACATTCCCATTTCTGCAGTGATATAGTAAATCGCCTTTTCAACTGACTTGCCATTTGGATATGTGAAAGCTGCTATGTGGCAATGAATACACACCTGCCATAAAATATATCCGAGACCATCTTCGACTTTCATGATCTGAATGGAAAGATGCCATCAAAATGATACTCGGAGTCTCTGCTGTGCGCTCCTTACCGGGGAGGTAAGCGAACAATACCCTCTGCCGATGTGAAAGGGAGTACGAAACCTTTGCACATGATCTGGGTTCCTTCTTACATGGAGAAGTTCTGCGCAACCCCAGGTAACTTAGCATAAAATTCGGAACTTGATTGCAAAAGGCAAGAAAGTCTATAGTGGAGGCTAGACCTATGTAGACAGTCGGGACGCTTTGAGGATTAAGCCATTGTCTGGCACTTAAGGAGTGGTATATGGCATATGGTATACTGACTGAAGGCACTCGTCTGGTGCCCACGTGGAGTATGTCAAAAATTCAGAAATGAGCATTGATTGGTTGCACACGAAATTCTATTGGCTGTCAGGCAAGTTCAACGCCAAGAAAACATGCTGAAAATCCAGAATATACAACTCTATTGTCCAAGACACCCTCATTTCAAGTTATTTACTGCGGATTATGAGGGTCTGTCGGCATTGCCTTGAAGAAAGTTGTATATGTAGAAGTTGGCTCCACTATACGAAGAAGTTTATGATCTAGCTACCATTGACCGCACTAGACGCATTTACATAATTCTGTGGCTTGGTTCTAAAAGGGAAAATGTCATAAAACTTACTTTTCAGATAACTGACTTTGAAGACTTTATAGAAGTAGCATTTTTTGCTGAAAACTTCCGACATTGGCCTCTAAGGTTTCTGTATTATGTCTATTAATAGCAACAGACATTGACACTTTTAGTTTACGAAAGATAATGACTAACAGAGCTCAATAATGCATAAATCTAATTTTTGCGAGAAATTGACATTGACCCTTTTAGAAACCAGCCACAGAATTTCGTTCAAGCCCTTCGCTAAAAGAAGCATCATGGTTGACACAACTGCTCGATTTGAGACCCATAGCGTATTGATGAAAAGGTTGATGCAGAGATAAAAGCCAATTATCCCTTAGTACAAAAATAAATATGATTTTAAGGAAATTTGTCATTGGCCTAATGGTAGGGGTGAGAGGCTCAATCCCCTCCAAAAGTCGGTTTTCGATAACTTGTGGACTGGACGAAAATCTCATTTTCATCATCGCATTCGCTGCGGTTAAGAGGATCAGTGTATATTTTTAAAATATTTGGGACTTATAATCTATTTTTATATTCATACATGCTATTCAGTTTTTATTAACTTAGAAAAGAATCTTTGTTAGTAGTGATCTTTGTCAGCTAATTGTATCATTTTGTATGCTTTGTCATTTGGCAACCCTCGGCAGAGGGAAGTTAAAAAATAAAATAAACACGTTATGGGTACAAAATCTGTCTCCCCCTTGGAAAATGAGAGTCTTTCTCTCATTCTTCGATTGAGTATCGCCTTAAGGAAAAACACTCAGTAGAAAATCACTCCCAGATAGCATGTTCTAAGCTAGATTCTGAAACATGCAACTTTTGAGCTGTCAGTATTATGTCACACTCATTAACGCATGAAGTTATAGTGATGATAAAGTAAGAGAGCAGTGGGGAAAAATCAAGATTGGTTCTGACGGAGAAAGAGGAGTTTTGCAGAACACGCGTTTATTTCAAATAGAGCGAGAAAACATTAAAGCACAGAAACTATTACAATGAGAGTTATGTCGATAACTTACTTGTTTTTCTTGCCGGAGCTATCGGTGGAAAAGGACGTCGAAATATCCCATCCATTTTTGGATTCACGTTATGGAATTTTCTGGAATTACGCTGCAATTTACAACTCTTTAAGTTGATTCGGGAACAAATTCTTTGTATTTACCACTAGAGAAATCAATCCACTCCAAGAGATGTTGGCTTAGTTGTTATTGAAAAGCACATTCAAGCTAAAAACTTACTATTTCACCACTCTCTCTCTCTCTCTCTCTCTCTCTTTCTCTCTCTTTCTCTCTCTCTCTCTCTCTCTCTCTCTCTCTCTCTCTCTCTCTCTCTCTCTCGGATTACGTAGGCTACGGCTGGTGCCGTTTCTCTGCCCCCAATCTCCATGGAGACTGGGTTCATTTTATCTATGTGAGTTTTTGTTACGTTTATTTTCCGAGAGAGGGCAGAGGGACAGGTGGTAAGCCCATCGCCTCGCAAACCCTTCAGGAATCTAATCACCACTTTCTATATTCACGAATAATTCACGGGATAAGCACATAAACTGAAAATCATGTGAATACTAAAAAACACTTAAACGCTTAAAATTTTTGTTTCGGAAATCACCAGAGTTGTACTTTGATGATGGAGTTGACACAGAGAAATCCAAATGTGCACTGTGGTAGCTGAGTGAGGGCTGAGAATAACTTTCTGCAAATCTGGAGGCAAAAATAATGCCTGATTTAACAAGTCAAAACTGGATGACTTATACATCCTTACTTCGTGTATTATTGAGTTGAAGATTCGTGACTGTGCTGAGCTATATCGAAATGGTCAATGACGTTGATACATAAATCACACGAGTAAATGCCGTTGTTTGCACGTGTTGCACAGGAGAAATTGAGTTGACATGAAGTCTCGCACAGTTTTGAATTAAATAATTTTCTCGGAACCAAAGTGTAGCATAATCAGAAAAAGATGTCAGTTCTCCAAGTTTATGCCAAATACAGTCACACACGCTTTCTTCAATTTAAAAACGTCATGTGGCTAATAAGCTTCTCCTTTTGAAGAAAAATAATATACATGACTGTCATCTGCAAGGTGGAGGTTAAGACCGGTGGGGATATATCGTTAACGGAGTGTGCTTGACAGCAATTTGACAACCTCCCCTAACAGTTGTGAAATTGAGCATGTTCTCTGAATGATTTCTTCGTCATTGATTTAAAACGACTATTTGTAATTTATTTATACAGAAAAGAAATTAAATACCATAATAATTTATCAAGTAGATCACAATATAAACGAGGATCAGTCCACTCTTTTTAAGAGAATATAGTAGCGTAATATTTATGAGTTACACAGTGTAAATACTGATAGGCAAGAATACGGATACTTTGTAAGTGTAAATAGAAAATATAAGCAATAATAATCCCAGAAACTTAAACTATTGTGAATAACGTACCTAAATCATTCATTGTAGATGTATTGTTCATCTGTATACCATTATTACAATATTGCCATGCAGTATTATTTTTACATCTTGAAAAAGTCATGATATTACATTGTTTGTGTTTAAAAGTAAACTGTTTTATTCACTCCGTTCACTTAATATATTTAAATAATTCTCTATGATCAATCTGAATAAACCATTATACACTCTACCTGAAGAATTTTTATTTTCAACCCAAGTTAGAACATACAGAATAATAGTAACATAATTTTGTACAGCAAGTGACTACAATCAAGCCATTTCGGTTACTTTTAGTTCTTGACGGTACTTTCAACACAAGACATTTCAACGGAAAAAGTAGTCCATTTTCTTGTTCGCCATTGTTGGTGTACGTTTCTTGGCAGCTAAATAATTTTAGTAACAACAATGTATTGAGCTACATTCAGTTTCATTTTAATTATCGTATCAAACGCATGTGCTATTTTTCGTTTACTATGTTCTCGGGTAAAGGAAGAACATTTTTATGTAATGCAGGTCGCATTAGTATTATCAGACTTTCGGATTATTGAGGTTTGGGTTATCAATGTTTCTCTGTACATTCTAGTTGTATAGACTGTATAATAGTTTGATCTCTGCAGTAGGCCTATAGAGCGTTTAAATACTAAAAGTAATAAAAAAAAAGTCGACTTCAGTCTGAACTAGTTAATGAGTGCAGGAAAAGAATAAATTAATGACTAGTAAAGCTAATACTACTAAAAACAGCTAGTAATAGATATTAACTTACATCCATTTTAAATAAAATAATTAATTACAAATGAACGTTATAGTTTCACATTAAACGACTGCATCCTGTGAAGATTGTTAGTTCTGTAATTAGAGAATGAAATTGTTTTGACTGTGTGACTCTTTTAGTAAATAACACACGAGCTATTTTAAGAAAGAATGGAAAACATATTCATCACTTATAAACGTAGAAACTGATGAAATGATTAAGTTGGCGTAATGCTGCAATGAGGAAACACCTGCAACGCTTTAATTATCGCGGCGGGCAGTTTGATAACAAATCGCGGACGTGATACGAGACACGCGGATGTTATGGGATTAATAATATTATAAGCAATAATCATGACGTGGCTGAGATGAAATTACTCACACAACTTTTGAATGGGGTAAAGATTTCACCATTTATTGCACAAATTACAAAAGCTAAAACACTTTTTAGTTTTCATGCAGCAAGTTGATATAGGTTTCATAGTTCAGCTGACACAGTTCCCTAGTAGATGTAGTAACTTGCTGGTAAAGTACTATTTCTGGACTATTCGTGGAGAATCTCCCAATACTATCTCGCGAAGTCCAAATTCCCAGAAATTCCTAGTTCTCTAATCCACATATTTTACCGCAGTTCTCACTCCATGGTTTCCTATCAGGGATAAAACTGAATTTTCATCTTTGCATAAATTCTTCGTATGACTACACAACATTTTGTGTTCTCCCACTGATTGGATATATCTGGGGAAGTCTATTACATATTAATGATTTAAGACTGACCAGAATACAAAAATGTACTGCAATCGGCAGCAGAAAGCAAAATGCACAATAACTACGAAATATAGGCCTAATAAATTGAACTAATATGGAATACACTTTTGACTTGTAAATTCAACACATCATCATGTACCTGTAGCAGACTTGACAGATTGACGATGCCGAATCATTGATACAATAGAACTTTTGACTTAAGAGGTAGGCCTACTTTTTCGCGTTTGGCAGGAGGTTGAATTCCTTTAGGATGCAACCTTCGCCGTTAATGGCGTTTACATTGAGATTGGATATATAGTAACTTTTTAGTTTCTCTTTACGGGTGTGAAAACCGTAGAGAAATAACTGTATTAGGATCTGAGTTATAACTAATTATTTTTCACCAGGTTTTCCCCGGACACGGTGTACTTCGACAAAACCTACAAAATAAAATTGCATATATTATATGGATTCTAAATGTTTTCAACAACAATATAACATGTTAATTTTTGGTGGTAAAAAAATAATAAATAGTCCTCAGTACCAGTACCATCTATAGAATCCCACACCTTGATACATATTGTTAACAAATAGGACGAATGAAATATTCACGATAATTATTTGCTTACAGACGGCATAATGAGAATTCTTTTTCCTGACCTTTCTTTCTTCTTTCCAAACTTCGTCAAGTGCACAGTGTATAAATTATTTTTAATACTTTTAAGACAGTTTACTTTATTTTATAAAATTATTTACAATTTTGTTCACCACATATTATATTACAGTCACTAAAAATATCATATAACTATCTGCTTTCAGACTTTAAAAATGTTGTGAAACAAATGAACGAATCCATCTAAATATTATTAATCTATGATGTCATTAATGTCAGTTCCGTTTGCTGTCTTACTTTAAAACTTGGCCGAGTTTTCACTGAACAGCATTGGTTTATTTAACACAAAAACAAATTTTAAACACAGAATTACGAACATTTCAATCATATCTTCCCACAGGAAATATATTGCTGAAATAAATATATTGTCATATTTTGAAAATCATGCGGGTTGTGCACTTTTTCTTTTTTTTTTCAAATGCTGTTGCCTAGATCTTCCATACTTTTTCTATAAAAAGATGCTGTCATTTTGCGTCAGCATTTTTATGTGGCAACCTCCTTTTTTCTTTTGTACTTCTATTGACATTATCGAACAAAGAAAGATTTCGTACATGGCTTTAATAGGAATGTCAGCCTATGATATCTCGTTATGAAATACCTGTTCTGATTAGATAACTAGCTGATAATGCCAGATGATGCACGAAACTCTCAAGGATGTCGTAATATTTTACAACGTTCTTTGTAAAAATTCATACAGCTCGTGCGACCTTTAGCCAAAACATCTTAAAACATAATAGATGCTTGCCAATCTAAGTATCCTAAAACAGGGATGATGATGCACACCGACTGAACCATCCATACATTGATTGCTGCACCCAAAAACGGAGCAGGCTTTCCTCTTTCCTCTAGATAGGTGTCCAGACAGCGTGGAACCAACATATTTTCCCCATCTATTGGTTAGCATGCTGATCACTAGCATAGCTCATGGGTTAAAATCCAAGTGTGAGCTTGGGTCATACGGAGTTCAGCACCCGAAACACTCTTCTTCCACAAGGGGAGGAAAATCACCGTGTTAAAGATCTACTCCGCATACAAATTCCCATGCTGCAAGAGTGTCCCGGACAAAATTACCGATTTCTTACTTGAAGTTCATATTTGACCGTTATCGATACAATACTTGAGCAAAATAAGGTCCTGTAATATTGCTTTCTTTAAAAGGGTGTCATTATCGGCTTGTAAGAAAAGGAACTCAACATTTTGGAATAAATAAAATATTCACATTGTCATTCATATTCATTCATAGAGGCCGATGTATTGTCTACATTTCACGAACGGGGATTCCATAGAGTTTGTTAGGAAATTCTTGTGAAACCATAACTCACAGTCAACATCCAATAAATGCGGAAAGCTTAGTGAAATGAGCATTTTGACATTATTATTTTTATTTACCTGTTTCATCCGTATGATTTGTAATATTTAATTTTAATAGTACATTACCACCTTCCCCTAGTAAAATTTGTTGTTATCGAACTGAATAGTAAGAAATAATTCCTCAAGAGCAACACATTTTCTAAGACCTATTCTTGACTTAAACATAAATGTACGTAAATCTATAGAGTTTTTGATAATACGAAGCATTTCCAGGAAGTCTGGATTGATGAAATTGTTTTCTGATGCAACAACTCCATCAACACTCTGCAGATGCTCTGATCATAAGTTAACTGATCCAAACAGATTTTTGGAGCCAAAACCTTGAGGTCTTGAATATAAACATGGGACAAAGAAATATATAAGTGAGGCGTATAAACCGCAGACTTGTTGAATGGCAAAGAGGAAGCATTGCGACATCGAACTCTGAATCGACAACATTAAGTGGCCCCTGTTTTCTGTTCATTATCCTTGAAGAGCTAACAGCTTTCAAAATAACGCCAGGGTTAGCATGGCAGGGTTTTAGACGCATTCTTAAGAGACAAGGCAACGGCATTACTGATATCCCATCATGACAACTGCCAACCAAAATAACTCATTTCACCAAGACGTCAAGGCAAAGTTATCCAATAAAATTTGATCTTAAAACGCATAACTACTGAGATTTAGGTGTGTTGCTTTGAATGAATTAGTTGATACAATTCAGCTTCAAGTAGCCCATTAGCTGTTCATAACAGAAAATACGTTAATAACCCGGTATGTTCGATAACGGAAGTATGTAAGCCAGCCGGAGCTCTGTCACTCCTTTTTTAAACCATGAGTGTTGGGGAAACATTACGGTATCTTCACACATTGAGCTTGCACGAAATACCTACTCTCAGGTGACAGAAAATCGTTAATCTGTTAAAGCTGTCTGTGTCATACTTAGACCTGGGATTTTAGGCTCTAAAAAAAATTAGTTTTAGGCACCTAAAATAGGTTTTTAAAACAAGTAAATAGGCTTTTAAAAGAGAAAATAGACACTTAAAATAAAACTAGATAAACTCGTAATCTCTCGTGAGATTACCTATGACTATTCCACTCATACGCCGCGTGTTTGATATTGACCAATAACGTTTAGCAATTCATCGGATATAGACCAATCACGATCGTTTATCTTATAAAATGTTTGCTATTAATATCAGGAAGGGATTTTGTCTGATAAAATCGTCAGTTCGTTACTGGACAGGTAAACATCAACGTGCGGTGATTAATACGTCACATGCTGCCATTAAGCAGCATGAAAACAGCTTATTTTATACAACATAACTTGTTTGTAAATTGAAATAACATAAATTTACATTGATTAAAAACACATTTTCGATTCGGTGCAAGTCAGTTCGTGTGCTTTTATTCTGTTCCGCTGTTAGCTTACCTGAAATAAGTTAACTATGTCTTATATGCACCATTGGTAGCACTGGTCACAACATGGTAACTCGAATCGATTCATGGATGGTTGATTCATAGTATGCCGTGATCTCGCAGCTGTTAGTTTTGTTTTTGTATAACAAAGCACGAAAGTAATGATTATTTGTATAACCCGTTACATTTTTATTCATGGAATAGTCTGCTGCGCGAATCCATCGATAAAATCGTAAACTCTCGTGAGATTACCTTTGGTAAATAACATCACCAGTACACAGTCTTGGGTTTTATTACCTGGTACATTTACCTTCACATAGAGTTCAAACAGTTGCTGAATTATAAATTCAAAAAGTTTTCAAGATTATATAAATAATTACAAATCAGCAAATTTTTCATTGTTGTCTTAAAGCAATTATTATTATAGAAAAGAATATCATTTCCGTAATAAGAAATTGATTTAAGTAATTTTCCTACTAAAACAATCAGACAAATTAATCTAATCGCTAAAGTATTACTGAAAAATCTCACTGAGGTCTGAAATTTACACCGGTTGGCCTGATAACAAATTTTATTATTATTATTATTATTATTATTATTATTATTATTATTATTATTACTATTACTATTACCATCAATTCCGGTCGTGGCATACATCATGAACGGCCGTTGATAATGGAATGCCGACCAAATGCCCCCCATCTTTAACGGCTGTCGGTATTGGAATGGCGACCACATGCCCCCTAGTCGTGCCTTCTGCCTGTGATACATGATGATGCGGTCGGATGACAGAGCTTATTTGTGGACTCGAACTAAGTCCTCCGTTTACACTCGAGCTCTTCAAGTCCGTGCTCTTGTTATTGCTAGCATTGACTGTTGCGATCAAGGACTATGAAACACGAGGAGAAAAGCAATGCTCAGTTCTATCAGCTTATCTGTTAGCAATAAAAAGAACCTTTGTTCAGAACACATATTCTACGAGCTAAGTACAATAATAAAATAGTAATGGCATGAGGAAAGTATTCAATGTAATTTAGATTAATGTTTAATATTCATGTTGACATTGATCTTGTTCAAAGTCATTGTTAATGTAACACAATAGAGTACAGGTATAGGCTTATAAGTATTAGTTTGTATCTTATCTAATTGTAATTACATTTGGAATAATTTTAGTTCGCCAAATAAGGGGACAGTGATAGCAGTAAAAGAGGTTCCTAATCAAAAAGGTAATAAGAGATCTGTAGAATTTCTATATAGTCATATGAATATCTATCAGGTCTATTAAATCAAACTTGACAGTTCCAAAAAACTAAAATTATTAAGAGGGTGAGTCCGAAAATAAGTTTCCCCTGGAGACTGTGTAAAGAGGTGTATATGAAAGACAAAAAATATGAGACATTAAAGATAAGATGTAGGCCTACTTTATTTTTCCACATACTGTAATTATAACGTACATTGAGACATTTGTCATACCGCTTTATAAGCTTCAAAAAGCCCTCCAGGAAAAATTCAGGGCTCTGCGCTCTCAACGAAGAGTTGCAATATGGTTTTGCGTTGCCGTCGCCGAGTGTGGTCGCGCATGGTCATCCAACACCAGAACGCCAGATTGGAGAATGCCAGGTCGCTTTTACCGAATCGCCTCCAATTTCGACAGGGTGTGACAGTACCGCGTAGCAGTCCAGCAACAAAATCCCTTGGGCATCCCAGAACACTGTGAGGAGCACTTTACCTGCAGAGGGCGTTGTTTTGAACTTCTTTTTGGACAGGTGATGACGGATGTTTCCACTCCATAGATGCGGCATTCGATTCAGGCGTGAAATGGTGGACCTACGTTTCAGCCCCTGTCACAATCCGAAACAGAAGATCATTGCCATTACAATGGTGTATGGGTGTCTTTCGTGTTCAACCGATGTTTTTTTTGCCCCATTGCTGTTCGATTTCCTGCGGAAAAATAGAGGGGAAATTTATTTTCTGACTCCCCCTCGTAAAACGGGACTGCTATCTTCGTTGACCAAGAGGATTGGAGTCATAATCGTATGCATGGTCGATGTCGAAAGTTGTGAAATGGTATTTTTGGTGGTCCCCAAAGTTCTACTTAATAAATATTTGTGGTAAGCAAAAATGCGATAACAAGGATGATGATGATGATTATGGTGTCGATTATGAATTTTGTCTGAAAATGGAATTCAATACCGTGTGAAGGTTTTTTTTTTGGGGGGGGGGGGTCACGTTGCAGAATTGGAACGCTGCGCAGTGCAGGTCATATCGGAGGACTGTGTACTCATGAAAACGGAGGCAAGCTGTCTGCGATCACATGTAGCCTATCTAGTTTATCAGCGGTTACATTGTATGCTTTGGACCCTTATCTCGAGAGCCAGGTGTGACGAGAAGATACTTGATTAAGAGAAAGTCTAAACTGTGCAAGTTTATAACGAACTAATGCCGCATTGATTTTAAAAAAAAGTACTGCAAGATTGATAGTCATTAGCAAAGAAAAATATGTAGGTCTACTGTAGGTACTGTAGGTAAAGGGAGCATGATAATAGATAAAGGAAAGAAAGCACTAAAAACAAAGAACAAGTAAGAAAGATATAATTTTCCCACCTTATACCCTCATTTAAATAACAATGCTTGGATGGTTTGCCCTAAATTCTTCAAGTATTTATTTATCAAGAATTATCAAGAATAAATACTTGAGGAATTTAGGGCAAACCATCCAAGCATTGTTATTTAAATGAGGGTATAAGGTGGGAAAATTATATCTTACTATAATATAATAAAACCCTCATTGGAAACAAAATGACGTTTATTAATAAGTAAGAAAGGTATTGAACATGCCCTAACTACAAAGAAGGGATTAAAATAAATTATATTCACAGGGTAGAAGGGGTACAGTGCAAATTTTAAGAACGTAGGCTATGCCTTCGGTATAAACAACAATTCCAATACCATATTTGTCGCAAATGGGTTTTCTCAGAAAAAAGTCTCTAAACTTTAACCGTGCTTTACTCTATTAGTTTTTTCCGTGTTTGGCAGAGGAAAGAATAGGCCTAAGGAATGTTTTCCCTTTGCGGGTTTTCTATAAAGGTGGCTGTTTTTGCTAAACCTAAGTACGAAAAAAATTACCTGAACCACAAAATGCACTGCACATGGCAAGATCGAAGTGGGAGTATATATGCCGTAGCATATCTGTTTTTATACTCGTGACAGAGGTCATGACCATCAGGAACCACTATATGAAATTGCGCTGTTGCAATCCGAGAGAAAAATGGCGAAATAAAGAACGAAATAGCTCACGAAGTATTGAAGAAACAACTGGGGAAACAAGTACTATAAGTGAAATATATGACGTAGGAATGGAAAAAACAGCGGATATTATATAAAAGCATTTAAAAGGAGGAAGAATAGAACGTGAGAAATAAATTGTGTATTGTAAGAAGGTGTCCTGTGAAAATTGAGGAGATTATTGAGGTGAAGGGGATGGAGGAGAGAAAGATAAAAGGAAACGTTTATGAAAGGGATGAAGAATTAATTTCGTTAATGAAAGAGATACAAAAAGGCAGAAAGAAATGAAATCGGGAAAACAGGAATATTAGGCCAAGTAGGCCTAAAACAAATACTGACATTATGACTGTCTTTCAATGAAACTGACTTGAAAATGTTCCAACAATATGAAATAATTACAGAAGTCAGTCAAGGCAGCCGCATTTATCTGTGATACGATTATACTGTCCATTAACTCCCTATTCTATAAGCTCATCATTCCTTGCGGGTACAATGGTTGTTACGACTCAGAAAATTTCTTCCATGCTTATCTCATTGAATCTGTGACTCTTATTTTTATCACGGATGCAAATACCTTTGATATTAAAAAATCTGAAGATCTCAGTATATAATTCTAGTATATGTTCTTTGCAAATAGTGCTGGACAAACTTCCCTTCCCGGTAATAATCTTACAGGAAATGTGTTACCTGTTGTATCAAAATTTAATATTTCCGTGGCATAGATATTATCAAGAACAATATTGCGAGATTTATCGTGAACCTCTAAATCTGATATAACTGTTTCCATGAAAATTGTCTATTCTATACTCAGTGCCGGTAACCTGACTTCCCGAATTACTTACCGCACAGGTGCGGTCACTATACCAAAGCCTGTAACTTTGATATATCTTCTATTCCAGAGATGGAATACATGTAGGCCTACATGGAATATTCGCTAGTAGACGATTGCAATTTCAATCTTACCTGTCTTTACATTTTTATTTCTTAATATTGACATAACGGTAATTTATTATGCTTCTAGGTTATGTTGGCATCAGTGACTCCTTTAGAGTAAATGCGTTCAAGTAATCGTGTAATAGATTACCATCCTGATTAAAATAGTATCAGTTTTATAAGGTTTCTATAGCGTAGAAAACAGTTGTTTGTAATCAATTACCGATTTTGACGCATTTCAACTTATCTTTCCCTATACAGTAGTAAAAAAATACTGTGCAAATTTTGAGATTGAAATGTATTCCTTTAACAGAATCTCGGAAATAGACAAAAAAAACTGGACTTTGACTAGTTTTTGTGACTTTTCCTCGATTCTATTAAAACGTACAACGCAATACACTATTTAACATCTGTTTACACTGCAACACGTGCGTAGACCTAATTTAATTTTTGTGGAAGATAATCCATCGGTCATTAAGCTACGACGTGAACAATTATAGGACTTCGATCATATCAACGACTGAATCGCAAGATAAGGCTGATAACACCTTTGATATAGCCATCAGTGCCTGCAGATGCAACGATCGATTCAGAAATCTCTTGTTTGTCTGGAGTACCCGACTGGCCTGGTTTAGGCTGTTAGATAACGAAAAAGGAGGGGCATTCCAAGAGCAGAAATAAGGACAAGTACACTAACCTTTAGTCTTCATTTTTTTATATTTTTTCTCTGTCGCTGCCTTGGGAAAATGCTCTATTACTATAAATGGATGTTATGTAAGATCCGTGATTTATCAATGAGTACTGACATTATTTAGGACAATTGATAGCTTATCGATGTCAGTACGCTTTAATTCAGGTCACGTTAGTAGGTTTCGAAGAGAAGGAAATGCGATTTTCTCAGGAGTGCTAGAAGATAGCGCGACGAATATTGACTTGTTTAATCGTTTGAGCGAAATACAGGAATGTGAAAAACGACAAACGCGTATTCCAACAATTGGTACATCACTTATATAATTATATACATCCATTCTGAGCTACACGCCTAATTGTAGCGAACGGAACGAAAAACATACGGATAATTTCATGATTCGTTTAGCATTCAGATATTATTATTATTATTGTTAATTATTATCACTAGGGGCGGATTTCTATGACATGTCATATTTTTCCCCTTTGCATTATTTCAGGTTTCCGACTAACCCGATTCCAAGCATCCTGGTGAAAATGGAACGGCTTTTATTCTGCATATAACTGCATATTTAGGAAATTTTCAGCTATTGTAGCATATTTAGTATGAATATGCATGTTTAGGTCATTTTTTGGCATATTTGTGTGCGTATTAAACAAATTTTGAAATTTCATATCATATTTCGTAAATTTTGCATTATAATAGTACTTTTTGAGAATTTACAGATATTTTAAATAATTAACATTATATTTTAATAAAACGAATTGTAATGAAACTTTAAAAATATATACACAATGTGTAGGTGGTAAAATCATATTTTAAATTTTATTTTTCATATTTTAATATTTTTAGGTCATAAATGCATGCATATATCCTATTTTTTAGGTCATAGAAATCCGCCCCCTAATTATCACATAAAATAAGAAATGTCAATGCGTACAAAGTATATGTTAAAAGTCATTGTTACTGTATCTTTTCTCTGCTGCGGAAGGATGTGCCGGCAAATATTAATGTTTTTAGTTTATATGCCAGTGTGGTCAATGACTTACTAGCCTGATGTCTGGCAAGAATTAAAAAAAAAAGTTACATGAGTTTAAAAGTTTTTGTGGGAGGGGGCTACTTCTTACATTAGATAGTTTGCATTTGGCAAGCTTGTGTTGACGCCATATAACCCAGATCAATTGCTATTGGGGTTTCATATTTACTAGCGTTTTTACGAAATTATTTTTACAATTCTTAGGGACAAATAAAAATAGTGGCACGCGGATCCTGAAGGCTGTAAGATGACAATCCAATGGACCATTCTTTCTCAGCAATAAGACTAAAAATGATCTTTTACGGTTTAATTTTATTGTTTTGTACAATTTCGCTGTGTACTCAACAACACCAAATAAAATTTACGATTATTATGAGTTAAAAAAAAACGGTTGTCTCACTTTTGCTTTCTTCCTGAATATAAGTTATTAAGTAGCACCTTGAGGTTAACACTTCCCTCTTACTGAGCGGGGGCGGTCACTGTATCCCAGCTAAGTTTCCACTTTGTTGTGATTTTAGTGTAAGGATTGTTGTTGAAATTTTAGGAAATATGACGAAGTTTGCCAATTTTTCTTACCATATTATATTTTAATGATTATTTACACAAGTTAAACGAGTATTGTTATTTTTCTGGGGATGTTATATTAAACGTCATCTCAAATTATAATTTCTAACCAATTTCGGTGGTAAAAGGTATTTTGCCAATTTTATAATATATCAATTTATTAACAATTAATCAAGTTTAATCATTTAAAAATTATATAATATGTAGTATTTGTCATTACTTTGTGGAAAAGAACAATCTCATTTTAATTTTTAACATTTTTTCATTCTCCTGAAAAGTTGTAAAAACTGACAAAATGCCTTTTAGCTCTGGACGATTCAAGTGCTAAACTATTTTAACTAAGTTCGAAAGTGATTCTCGTTTAGGCCTATGATTTTTCTTACAATTATTCCGTTATACTACGTAATAAGTAGACCTGGGATTTTAAGGCAAATGCCTATTTTGTTCCTTTTGAAATAACATGAAAATCTTTAAATATGTTGATGTTTCATGATAAATCACATTTATATAGGTGCACCACGCTTCTTACAGTAGAAAAAAAATGACGTTACAATTTAAGAGCAAATTGTAGTATTTTAAAGTCTATTTTCTGTCTATTCACACATTTTAAAATCATATTTTAAGTGCCTATTTTCTCTCTTAAAAGCCTATTTACTTGTTTTAAAAGCCTGTTTTAGGTGCCTAAAACTAATTTTTATAGAGCCTAAAATCCCAGGTCTAGTAATAAGTCGAAGATCCCCCTCTGGTGAGGATTGTCCTTTAGAAGAGAGTTATATAGGGTAAGTCTTAAGTTAAAACTCTGTACGCGTCCTATTGCACTCAGTCAATTGTAACTCCGAAGTATAACGTTGTACTTCAAACTACGAAGTGCCCACAAAATGAAGAAAGGTAGTAAAAGAGTGTTTTCGCTGTTTTCCTTGTCAAGTGGGTTTGCTGTACGAACTAAGTCTCAAGGAAAAGTATTTCGCAAAGACCGAAGTTTGCTGAAGTGGCGTTGGGAATGATTGAGAAACGTAAGATGCTGAGGAGAGACATTGAAATTTATGCGGTTATATCTCGGCCAGCTCGCTTGCTCAACCCGACATTGACATAAATAATAATCTATTTTTATCGACAAAGCATTTAGTTAATAGAAATATGTGTAAGTTCTCTCTGGTCCAGCATAATATTTTTCAAGGCTAAGTGGGTGTTTGGAAGTAAAAATAATTATCAGCTGACAGGAATACGGAGGACGATAACACGTTCAATGTATTCTCAATTACTTGATTCACTGCCTTCGTGTTTTACTTCTCCTTTTTTCCGTATTTCCTGTTGAAATCATTCCAATTCTATTTTTTCTTTATAATTAATTTCTGAACCTCCCTGGTAGTTACTTATCCTATCCCAAGTTAAATGATTCTGGTGACTTCTTTTCCCATTTTTTCTCCGCGTTCATCTGTTGCTCTTCCATCTATGTGCCTGTCTATATTCTAGCTAACTCCTATCCCCTACATACACACACGCTCTCTCTCTCTCTCCCTACCTCCCTCCCTCCCTCCCTCCCTCTCTCTCTCTCTCTCTCTCTCTCTCTCTCTCTCTCTCTCTCTCTCTCTCTCTCTCTCTCTCTCTCTCTCTCTATGTTTCCTTATATCTTAAATTCCTACCATAAACCTACCAATTCTGTTTGTTGTTCTTGATAATAGTTTTTATATCTCATTAATATTGCTTTTAATTTTGCCCCAATTAGTATGTTTCTTGCAAGCTACAGGCCTACTTACATTCGTCAGATGTTTATATTCTCTTTTTGCCTACTTTTTCGTATTTCTTCTACTGTTCTTCCCTTGTATAATTTCCAACGTCCTCTCTCTCTCCCTCCCTCCCTCTCTCTCTCTCTTTCACAAACTCCCTCTCCTTCTTTCATTCTTTCACGCACCCACTCTCTCACTTTTCTCCTACCCTGTAGCTCTATATAATTATTTACAAAACTTTTATCCAGCAGAATTTATTTTCATATTCCTGGTTTTTGTAATAATTTCCTTAGTTGATAATTAATCCCTTTTATTTATGAAAATAGTTTTCCTTTATTTCGCTGTTTCTCCTTACATCTTTGCTTATTCCTCTTTAATTTGAAAGTTCCTGTTTACCAAGTTATTTTATGCTCCTTTTCCTGTCTTGTTTTCTGATTTCCAGTGCTTTCTTTACTCCTTTCATCTTTACTTCTCTCTTGTGTCTTTATTTCTCTAATCTTTCTGTTTATTCTTTTTACTTCTACAAATTATATTATTTTTCCTTTCTTTTATCTTTTCATCCTTCCCTGTTCTTCCTTCCCTGTTTCTGCAAATACTTATATTTCTCTCTTCTGTCGTTTCGCTTCTTTTTACAATTTTCTGATTTTATTGTGTTTCCTATTGCTGTAATCACGGTCTACGTTTCAAATCGACCCCGATTAATATACGTTGTTTTACTAACATGTTCTTATCAAGTGATGTGTGTGCAAAACATGTTTATTGTTTGATAAATCTCCATCCTAGGTTGCTACAAAAGTAAATAGTTTATTGTGACGCTTCTTCCGTCCATATCTACCTTTTGTTTGTTCGTGGATTTGAATGCCTTGCTGGATTTGATAAAAATCATTGCATAACGTTGCTGAAGAATGCATATCGTCATCCTCACAGGTTACACCCACCATAATTCTCCAGTGTCCTAATACGGGAACTTCAGATAACGGTAGTCGCACCAACGACACGTAGGTCTCGTACTTCAACAACAAAAAAGAAAGATGTAGGCGTCTTCTGACAATCAGTATGAGAAAAGAAATCATGTGATTGCAATAAGATCTGTATTACTAATATCACTTCCTTCATCGTATGTTACGTTGAGGAAACAAATTATGAAGTCAGGCGATCGTTGAGGTTATGCGTCTGATGTATTCCAGTATTATATGAATACGTTGCCAGGGCGACAGACGCCAAATTGCTTGTCATATAAAATATGCAACCTTTTCTCTCCTTCTTCTTCCCAAGGCCCTTCCCATAAAATCGCCCACGAACGAGGCATATTTTACATATTTTAAGCAGATCACGCATGTGCGTCAATGCGTTGCGCATATCGACTCCGTGTATTAGCAAGTGTCAGCCTGTCTTCCGTTAACAGGTTAAATGACTCACTTCTAATACACTCATAATAATAAAACACATATACAAATTGAAATGCAAAGCACTTAAAACTAAAAAGGAGCTTAAAGCTAAAAAAATTAATCGATAAGTAAAATTTAGAGTACGCTACAGTGTGTTAAATGGACCTACATTAATTAAATAACGGTACTTTATTATTTTAATGATAATTTCATAATTTGTAATTACTTGCTACATGCAATTCTAGACTGGCTTCTGTCTGCTAAAAATGTCATTGGATGCAATGCAATTTATTATATAAATTCAGTGCATTATAATGAGGAGAGATTTCACGTGATTTTACCTTAACATGGAACAAAAAAGATATTTTTAAATCTACCAGGACCTTTGGTGAAACATAAAATTATATATTATCAATTACTTTCGAATCTTCAGTTGCATAATTTATTACTAGTATAGGAATATTAAAAATTGACAATTTCTTCAGTGATTTAGTTCGTGTACCGGTACGTTAAAAATTTCAATAATTTTGCAGTAAGACGTAATTTATGATAATAACCAAACTTTTCGAAATATACATATTTCTATTCTGCATTCTTTCTAAACCTTCAATAAGTATTTTATCAAAATCCGATTTCATATTTTTTATAGTTATTACTACTGTCTTAACAATTTTAGTATTAGTATTTTAGTATAAATATTATTACTGCTAATAGCATCAACAGCACCTCTTCATAGTCTTCGTCATTATCATCATCGTCAGTAAAACTTTTTACTTTTTCTCCACGGAGTGTTTAAAGAGAAACTAGGAATAATAGATTTTTTTAGACATCTTGAATAAAAAGTCTATAACACGATACACGAAGCAACACTTGCAGATTATCGCAATAGTGCAGTGAATTGAAATCTTTATGGTACTCCATTGTCACCAACTACGGTTTCAGTAATGTGGAAAATACTCTTTTAGTTAAGAATAATTGCATGTGATTATTAAATAGACATAGTTTGATAAAAATTTAAAATGTTAAAATTCATTACGCCTTTTGAATGTCAAATTTCTCTCGTTGGTCTAAAAAATAGTCATACTTGGTGACTGAAAAGCGTTATCCGTTCCATCCTTTATGTTGGCAGTCATGTACCAGAAAATAAATAATCTTTGTTTGCGCAAGTGCATATTAGATGGCAGGACAGCTGGAAGATCCCAAAATTAATGCACGGTACGTAATAAAATAATTATTGAATAAATATTAACGGCTGTCTAAAATAGTGTATGATAACACATGATAAAATAATTTTATTTTGCTCGTGGGATTGCTATACACGCCCTTGCTGGCTCGCAAAATGAATTCTCGTTTTTACAATTTGTTTCATAAATAACTATTCTAGCCATTATTTTATTATCACTGGAAAAAAGCTATTTATTCTGAACTTATTCTGGCATACTTTGACATACCCTAAAAGATATCCATACTGTTGTGTAATAATTTACTGCAGACTTACTAGTGGATAGTTCCTTCAACCGATTTTACGACTTATAAATACGTTAAGATTACAACTTATTTAACCTTTTCTAAACCGGTCCCTACAGCTTAAAATTGACGAGAGAGGTCATAGGCGATAATTCGCTAGTGGAAATATTATATATCCTTGAGCTTTGTGTTTTAAATATATTTATATAAGTTTTAACATTTGGGTTAATTTATTTCCCCAAATAATAAATAGTACTTTCGAAACGATAGGTATTAAAAAAATTAAAAAAACTCTGGTAAATTGAAGGCACCGAAATGTAATTAAATTTAATTAATTAAAATAATTAATAAATCGATAAAATATAATAATTATAATTATTATTAGTAGTATTACTATTGTTATTTTTAATTCTAAATTCTCTCCAATTTTCGTGGTAGCGTATAGTCCCTGCATTTCAGATTCTCCAGTCAAGAGTTACGCCGGTTCTCGACCAAGAGCTGAGCTAAGTTAGTTTTTCCCTTTTCAGCTTTTCTGGATAAAATGTGAGAGACCTTAGATGTGAAATCTATAAGAAATCAGAGATCGGAACTAATCTTTGTTATTCCATAGAAGTTGTGCTTCTCTCGCTGTCTCAGCTTAATCGGCCTGGACTATGCTCTTGTGAAAACGTGGGTAGGAACGGTAGAAGAGGAATCCTGGAATATAGAGCAAGGTACAACATTTCTATTTCAAGTTCACGTTGTAGGGATTCCTCAAACTGTTCTGCAGAATTGCATGTCTCTGTGCTCTTCAAGCTGTTCTGACGTCCATGTTTTGTTCAATGTAAAATTCTGTTTAAATGATAAGTGATTAACATTTCTAAGACTTTTTCTCACCGAGGAAGATTGTACGGTAAATGACCTACCCAAAAATATATTTGGCAATTTTTTCTGCATCTTTTGCTTCGCAACAAGTCTTGTATCTTTCAGGAATCTATTCCTCATCATTTATTTATAATTTCTTATATCCTTTCTTTATACCTTCTTCTTTCCTTCATTTCTCTGATTTCTTTCTTACTTTCTGTGTCTCTCTCTCTGTCTTTTCTATCCTTCCTTCTTTCTCTTTTATTTATTTTCCTCTTTCCTTCCTGTGTTGGTTTGTTTCTCTCTTACTTTTCTTCTTTTATTTATTCCATTCTATTTCTTTCTCTCTTTTTTTCTTTCTATCCTTTTTTCGTTGCTTTTATTTCTTTTTCAGTTTTTTCCTGTTCTTGCACTTGTCTAATTACCTTGTCACTTTTCGTGTCTTTTTCTTTCCGTCTAGTTTGAATGATCTCTTTTACTTATTTTCCTTCTTTTCAGTCTAGGTTGTAGTGTGCTGTTTGTAATTTTGTTTAATGCTTGCCTATATTTTATTTATTTATTTATTTATTTATTTACATATTTCATATTTTTCACCCATTACCAATGTTTTAAATCTTGTATATTCTTTCGGACTTTTTTATATGTATAAAACTACAGTATTAAGCGCTAGATAGAATGCTGCATGTATTTTTAAAATAATTTTTTAATAGTTCTGCAACTTCTGAAACCATTTAGTATTCTAATATGTTCAGTATGTTAACACTGAAAGTTTTAACTCGAGGATCATAGCAGAGTTTTGTACAGCCCTCACAATGTCATGAATCTTGTAGAGAGTTGGAGGATCTCTATCACTGGCATTGCGACCTACTTCAGCTACTTTCTTCGTACCACGTCAGCATGCTGTATTAGTGGACGAGCAATAGGTTACGACTTGGGTCAGAACCAATAATTTAATATCAACTTAAGTCTCTAACAGCAATTAGAGTTTTTACCAACGATTTCATTCTCAGTTTACAGGGAAATGTGAGATGGATGGCAGAGGACCAGTAAAATTGATGCATTGTTACTATCTGCGTAAATAATACCTCAGGAAATATAAATCTTAAGAAACAACTGGATGCTTTGGGAACGACCGTATTTTACGGACCATAAGACGCACTTTTTTACCTTGAAAACAGACTTCAAAGTTGGGTGCGTCCAATGGTACGAAGTATACAAAAATCATTAAATTATGGTAAATATTGCCAGAATACCATAGTTATAATCAAGGTGTTATAAACGATAAGATAGTTACAAATTTTGGCACAATCGTAAAATAACGGTAGCTGGAAGCCAGGTATGCAATGCAAAACGAAAGGAATGTTGAGTTATTTTATACGAAAGGAGTTGTCTCCATCGCGTGGTTTAAATGAAGTCAGTGACCTTTAAACAGCCTTGCCCCGTTACACTAACCGTATGGTGAATTGATGATTAGAGGGTGTAAAAGTATTTTCAGTCTTTAATGAGAAATCAGTTCGGTAGTTAAAATTTATGCGATGCCACCTGTACAGAAGAGATTTTCGTACGACGCAGGTTTTAAGTTAGAAGTGATTTACATTGATTCCATTATACATGGTCATAATTTGTTTATGCAATGAAGTATATTATTCCCTTTAAAATGTGTCGTTTAGAATCAGATTGAATATCTTTTCCTTTAAATGTCCATCCTGAAATCAAGGTGCGTCTTATGGTCCGGAGCGTCTTATAGTCCGTAAAATACGGTAATTCAAATCATTCTAATTTGGCTTGGTGATAAAATAATATTAGTTTATTATCCATGAAGCCTTTGAATGGCTCGTTCTGTGAGATTGTCTTTATTTCATATTTAGGAAAAAAATTGCGGTATGAATTACTACCATTGTCGTTGGAATCACTATCCTTTGTTACAATTGCTTAATCTTTTCTCCATAAATCATTACTTTTAATTAGAGCTACAACTTAGCAATTACAATATAATTTTCAAATCATCTGTCCAGAGTTAAAATTGTTTGCAGAACGTCATGCAAACCATTACAGACAGGAAGTTAACAGTAACATCATAGCTTTGATTAAATCGACTATAAGTCGTACCAATGCACAATAGAAAAATAAGGTACCATTCAGTCCTCAAAATATTGAGTAATAATTGAAGTTTGTGTTTTGTATGTAACATTACGAATATAAAATCAATATTTTACGCAGTAGGGACTAAGTACCTGTAGTACCTTTGACTTCTGACAAGAGACGAATAAAACATTTTGGTCTCAATAATTAAAAAATAAATTATAGTAAATTATGTAATGAGTGCATTTTTAACAAGAAACGGTACAGTACTACCTATTTCATAGTGTAATATCAAATAATTGACATATTGTTATTATTTTGATTTGCGCGAGAGAATTCACTAATTACGTTCATGTAGAAATGGGCAAGTAAAGAATTTAAATCTGCATAGGTCAAGTTGTTTGGATAATTCCTACGGCAAGGCATTTGATGATTTTGCATCTTTTTTATATGAAGGTTAAATATATATATATATATATATATATATATATATATATATATATATATATATATATATATATATATACACATAAATGCGTATCATAAAATAATTGATTAAATATGAGCAATTTGTTTTTTTCATTATTTTACTTTATTTTCCATTTTTCGTAATTTTCAACAGATAGGTAATTTTTTGGCAATTTTTAGGTCTTTTCAGCATTTTATGTCATTTTTGGCATTTTAGGTCATTTTTCAGTGGAGATAGAAAGGAACATTTCCATGTAGAAATCATTACTTCCAGACAACAGACAATCGTTTTTATTTGAGAATCTCCTCCAAGTGTTCATAGTTCATTTTAATTCAGGTTTATTGTAAACACCACAGCAGTATGCTTTGTAGCAATAAAGATTTTTTTCTTTCTTTTTAAATGGCACATATTTGCTAGGGACAAGTTGATGGGCATGCCAGTTCAGAAGGAATTTCTTTTTCGCTAAGGGTGTCCAAGTAGCATAAATTTACTTCTTTGGTAACAAAGTAAGTGTTTTATAATATAAATTCATATATAACGCACCGTCATAAACTGTTTTTAGCAATTCATTACTTAAGAAAAAACTAATTATAAGTAATAATGGTAAATTTATTGGTAATTTTGTTTTTAATTTTGGGTAATTTTTTCACTATTTTTAGCAATTCATTACTTAAGAAAAAACTAATTATAAGTAATAATGGTAAATTTATTGGTAATTTTGTTTTTAATTTTGGGTATTTTTTTCACTATTTTTAGCAATTCATTACTTAAGAAAAAACTAATTATAAGTAATAATGGTAAATTTATTGGTAATTTTTTCACTATTTTAGGTCATAAATGCATTTTCTATTTTGCATTTTTCACTATTTTATGGTCATCAAATGCCTTGCCCTAATAATTACATTTAAAGAGTTGTCTGTGGGTCCCCAATAAGCCTATTTGTGTACTGCCATTAAGTACTAAACTATTCAAGAAGACAGTTAAACGCTGTAGTCTTAAGTCACGGCATCTTGTTTGGAACTGTGAAGAAAAGGAGAAAAATCTAAAGGTTTAGCAAGAAGGATGTGGAGTTGTCCACTTTCTGCAATCTTGGTAATGACCTTTCACCATGTTAGTTACGTGATGGGGAGTGGAAGAAGCGAGGAAGTGGGAAAGTACTTTCTTGGACGACACACTTCGCGCATGGAAGAAGCCTGCGTAACTTTCCACAGATTTCTCTCATCGAGTTAACCTTGTTTCATAAACAATAAACGCCCAGTCGGAATCAGTTGTCTAATGCACTGGTCAAATAACCATGTTATATAACACTACAACAGGTTCTAATTTTTTTTTCAACACATTAATGTCGCGAAGCCAATTAGGACACACGTTGATCCCTTTTGTCATATTCCCAGACCTATATAAAAGAAAGCCATTAGCGAAACAAAAGTTGAACTGCGACATATATTGTGCATAATGCAATTATATTCTTCCCCTGTGATGCATGTGTGACCTAAATATGCTTGTAGGTCATGCATGCCAACTCCAAGTGAAGTAACAAGTGTTTTGCAGACTTTTTTATATTTCAACCAGCATTGTAACATTTTTCTTCGTATGAAATATCCTCTGCGATGTGCTTTTTGGGATTCTTGGAATTTTGCACCATAGGCCTAATATGGTAAACAGACATTCTTTACGTTTTGATCTGGATTTTATTATAGGATGTATTGGTGTATGTGTACGCCTTATTAAATGGTAAAATAATTATATGTTTAACATATCGATTTTCAACTTGCTTTAAATAATGCAGAAATAGCACCCTTTTTGAGAAAACAAAACTCAGACTATTTGTTGAGTTGTCCTATATTGAACATTTTATATGATAAAAGCAGTTACTTCTCTCAATATATATTGTTCTTTAACAACATATTTTTACTTGTTTTTAAGTTCTTATCAAGGATGGATACAAAAATCACCTATAAGTTTTGTTTATTGGAGAATGGAAGACGAGAATTTAAGTGTTGAAATTCTATGATTATAGATTATAATACCCATTCCATTAACTTACTACCCAAGCAACCCTAGTGTCACCTTCCATGACCTGGAACTCTTTACACAACACGTAGGAGAATATAATGAATAAAATACTTCTTATATTGAAATAAGATAATTAAGAAGGTAACACAAATATTGGATATGTAATTTACCATGACTCTTATTAGTCCACCATTTAATAGTTTTTTAGAAAGGCCTAAATGTAAAAAGTAAAATCGGATTATTAGAGTTATGGGTATCAGCATAAAAAGTGGTAATGAAAAATCACTTATTTAATGTTTCATCTAAATTTTGCCTATGCATTGCCTTGAAAAACACAACACGTTATTTAGAATTGCGAGTAAAATGAGTATGCAAATTAAGAAAATAAAAATGTTTACATTCGCATCATAAAACAAAGCACCTGCCAAAATAACCTTCATCGCAAACATGACGTCTTCCTAGTAGCAAACCTGCTGTTTACGTATGCGAAAGCATGGCGATAATTTGAATATGACATTTGGATCTACGTTCAACAGGCAATATATATTGTGCTTAAAAGTCACGTGTTATATTCCCCATAGATTCTTATACATCTGAAACAAATTGTAGAGCATAAATCTGGCATTCGATTTATTTGCTATATACCTGTCTATATATATATATATGTGTGTGTGTGTGTTGAGTGACCATCGTTTATAAAAATAAACGAATAAGAGTCAGATTTCATCAGCAGTCTAATGCATGTAGGTAGTACTCGGGACAAATTTGTTAAAATTCATTATAGATTAGCTCTTGTTAATATCTGTAAGTGTAATTTGCACAAAACTTTTGTCCAACAGGGACAATTATCTGTGGTGCATGAATGCATATGCATATATCTATCTTGAATGTTACTGTACAATAACAGTGGAAGCCCGGTCACAAAATCACTAATTAATGTGCCTCACAATTACTACATATGACTTAACTTGTCTGTCAGTGAGGTATACCATTAAGGGCATTCAGTCATAGGAGAGAGGTTCTATCTGGCGCTGTGAATTGAACTCTGGCGTAGCTCAGTTGGTAAGAGCATTGGCACGGATAGCCAAAGTTCCTGGGTTCAAGTCCCAGTGTCAGAGGAATTTGTCTCCTATAATATAATCATGTAATGTCCAATAGGGACAATAATCTGTGGTACATGAATGCTTATGCATATATCTATTTTGTGAAAAAGTTTTTGTAAACTTAATCTACTTTTATTCAATGAAGTGTCATTTCTATTTCACGTTGCCAAAATTTTACTTAATGTGATGTTTTGATTTTCATTTAACCAGAAATCGTCTATTTGTGAAACTTAATTTTAAATTCTTTACTAGGCCTATAAGCAAAATCCTTTTAATGATTACACAAATTAATTTGAACTAGTATTCTTTTTTCTTCTGTTCTAACTGAGTGACTACTTCATTTTGCAGACGTAATTCCACGAGATTTCATTACATTAATTGCTTTTCATCTATTAGAGTAGTTAAGGAAATTGTTTTTGCATCCTGAAAGTAGGACAAATGGGCAAACATGATGACACGATAAACAAAATGCCATACCTCTTAGGTAATGCATTTAAAACATATCGTGTAAGATAAACATTTCAGAATACCGAAAAGAGGGCTTGTTCTCGAGAAACGTGTTTTGTTAATAACATGTTATTTTCTTAGGGATTATGGCATGTTAATGCGTAAAAAAACCTCTATAGTATGGCTGTTTTCAATACGTTATAAAAGGTAGCGTACATAATTTTAATTGTCATTAGACGTAATCAGTTTCCCAATACCTTAATTTAATTGTTTTAGATTCAGGATGGAGAAATTAAAGAAATTTCGTACACCGTTGTTATATTATCTCATAATATGTCATTTTGAAATCAGTTCAATATTTCTGTTTGGTTCCAGCTAGTTGTAGTAGCAGAAACAGGCAGACAAGACATAAATGTTACACAATCTAACAGAGACTATAACATTGAAAATAGATTATGTTCAAAGGACGTGTTCGTAACGGGAAAGATTACACTTGTATATATGTATTCCATCATGTTATGAATTATGTATGACAGTTAAGCACTCCACAGAAACAGCGAAGGTCACTTTTGGAAACAACATGCTAGCCGCAAGGACGCAGTATCAGGAAGTATTAAATATTTTGATGAACACACGATAATCTGGACACGGTATTACTTGTGTTGTACGAAATTCAGCAGGCCGATGCCCATAAGCCACAGTTCAGCCTTGACGCGCTCTTCGAAAACCAGATTTGCAGTTCTTTAAACCTAAGTCAAGTCTTCAACACAACCTCAAGTTGGAGATAAACTTTTAATCAGGGAATTTAATCTTATTATTTGACAGTAGAACGGGAAACGAATACTTGAAAACCTGACCTTATAACTAGAGTTCGGACTTTTAGGTCACTAAAAATGCTGTTTTAGGTACCTAAAATAGGCTCTAAAACTTGGAAAATAGGTTCTAAAAATCGTAAAATAATCTCTTATAAAATCGTTAAGTTGTCAATTTTCTGAAATATCTCAATTGCAATGCAGAATATTATATGTATTGAAGTCACCATTAATCAATAATCATGATAAAACACAGATATAGGCCTATGGTGCACAGACTTCTTACTAGGGCCTGTATTGCTACCATAACAGTGAAAACCTAATCCCTGCGCCCAGAAGCTACGCATATCATACTAGCATATTCAACCCCTTGTATCCCTCAGTGATTCAGAGTACTACTTTTTTAATTTTATTTTTGCCTATTTTTACTGGGTGTGGAAGTCGGGAGAAAAACACTACATTTTCTTGGAAATTCGAAGGAATTTTTCTAATGAAGACAAAACATTCCTTACTATTTAACCACGTCACAAATGTTTCATGTACTGCACATTCCGAGCTAAAAAATTAGTACGAACTGAAAATAAATGCTAGAATTTATAACAAAAAATTACTTATTTTGATCTTTAGAGGGAAAACAAGCAAAAAGGCAATATTAAGCTCTAACGTAAAAATAGGCTGTCTTAGGTCCTATAAAAGTATCAGTTTTATGCATAGTCACTTATGAAACATGCATATACAAGTTTTCGTCCATAAATCACTTGAGGATTAAAATAGGCTTTTACCTAAAATCCGAAGTCTACTTATAACTCTTGCAGTTTTTGAAGGAATATGACTGTGATGTCTTTAGTTCTTTACAAAATGTTAAATCCATTTTTGGCCAGTTTCTTCAAGTTGTAATGAGGACTAACTGTCGGTGAATATAGTAAAGTATTCCCTATATAGGCCATGGAGGCCCAGAGGGTTCCAGGAGGTTGAGGCTCCCAGATTTTTAGACACTCGGCACATGGAGGTGGTAACTTCGTCAGCCTTACGCACCGGCCGCCTTTATTCTCAGGATTGCTCCTGATACTCATTTCTGTTAGAGGGTGAGTCGACTCCAGGGCCATAGTAGGCCTACTACCAGAAGGATTAGGCCAATTGAAAAACTCCAACGACCTCATCGGGGATTGAACCCGCGACCTTCCGGTTTGTAGCGCAGCAATCCTGGGGGTAAAGGCGGTCGGTGTTTAAGGCTGATAATCTTGCCACCTTCACATTCCGAATGTCCAAAATCTGGGAGCCTCAACCTCCCTCTGAGTCTCCATGGCCTGTATAGGGATCAATTTACTTTTTAAATATAGGCCTAACATGTGATTATATTGTAATATCACTTAATGACATTACCGTTGTAAATCAGCTTGCTCTACCCAATTTTCCTTCAGCAATACGGTGTTTTCACAGCATCCATTTAGTATTAACTGCAGTTTTCTTGTAATAAGGGGAAGTTCATACAACATAGCAGCGTTTAATTTCTGGTTTATTTCTCACTCTCAGTTAATTGTGGCTCCCATTCGGTGACTTCTATACAATCGACCCTTAAAACAATTTAGCTTGTAATTTGCAAGTCTGCGTTGATGTTTTGTTTTGCTAGCATCACTAGAGACCCACTTCCCCCTCCACGATGAGAGCTGTTCGACGTCACTCGACCTCAATCCAACGTGAAATGGGCCAAGTGCGAACCTCATAGTTTATCGATTCCATATTCTTTGCAATAAACATGCTGGGCTTCCCACTCACGTTTCTTCACATCAGTAAAAACCGGATGTATGACAGAACTTAATTTTGTCCGCTACGCCTTATCATATAAATATTTTCCAATGCATTTGGGGATATTTTAATAATTTTTTGCATGTGTCTATCTGTAATGAAGGCTCGTCGATGTGAAAAATTTGAGGGCAGGTTTCGACATGACACCCCGTACGGTTCCCTCGTAAGGTAAATACAGTGAAACATCTCTTAACGGACACCCCTTCATAGCGGACACTCCTTCTTTACGGACGATTTTTCTGGTCCCTAGGTCACTATAATGAAACTTCATAATAATTAACCCCTCTAAGACGGACACCCTATATTACGGAAACGGACACAAAAATCAACTTAAAAAGCCTCTTCAAACCTCTCTTAATGGACACTTGACGAGAAAATCATATATCTACAGTATGCTGTATTGTACTGAACTTCTTTTCTTCTTCTATTGGCTTAGTTTTGACACGAAACCTAAGTGAAAAAAAAAAAAAAACATTAAAGATTTTTTCGCATGTTAATAGTGCGCTCGACTACTACACGCAGAACAACAGTTGTGTAGGCCTATACCATTGTAAAAAATGTGATTTTAATTTTGATGGTAAGCCTAAAGTGGACTACATTATAGTGTTCGGGATTTTCGCAATATGTAGGCCTATAGCATTACATATATGTGTAGTGGATTAGTGTAAACTAAAGAGATTTTCATCTACTGTATAACACTCTCATGTAAGTACTGTAGATTATTTCACTCCAGAATTTTTTAACCCCTCTAGAGCGGACACCCCTCTATAGCGGACGATTTTTACGGTCCCGTACGTGTCCGTTATAGAGAGGTTTCACTTTAGTTCCCTAACTTTATGACATAGTATTCATGACGCCGTTTTCCTTCCTAATTTATGAGAGTATGACCCCCGTGTAAAATTTATCAGAAAGTGCTACGTGCTATAGTAAATACTTTAGCTATTGTTTTGGTGCGTATTTCAAGAATACCTTTTAAAACCTTTTAGTAAGTAGTAAACAAGGAATTGAGTCAACATAACGGTTTCTTTGTTCTCACGTTGGCATTTATTAAAACTTATCATTTTTTGTCTTATCAGGATATGTCATAGAGCTGATGTTGCAATGCGAAATCCTTTGTAAGAATTAGGAACAAAGCGCGATAAACGAATAATGGGATAATAAACTTCACAATGAATTAATGCTACAAGCATGTCTTTTGTAATGAGACATCAAGTTATCATTTTAGAGTATTACGCGTTCACTTTGGTTTTGCAGACGACAGAAAGAGGAACTTCTATTGTGTACATTACGACAATACACGAACATTACCGAACTGCATGCAGTGCAGTGCAGTGACACGCTAAATTGCGCTATTACGCGTCTCACGTCCCTCGCCAATAAGAATTAGGGTTGGGTAGAGACCAGATTTTCTCGATACTCGATACCGATACATGATTTTTTCATCGATACTTGATATTCGATACTAGAAACCGTCAACATTTCCAGTTACAATAAATAGGTACATTAAAAATTAAAAGTTGAGATAACTGTGTAGTACCAACTAAATTAAGTGTGCATATTTAATGAGACAAAATTTAATATAATCAGTTGCCTATAATTATTTTTAAACTCTACATTAAAACTAAAATTAGGTTTTGAAACAGTCCACTTACAAGTTTTTGTTAAACAATTACAATGGGATTTGGAAAGTCAGCTTGGTTGTTGGTTGTTATTGAAACATTTGACAGAAAACGAAGCAATTAAGAATCCCTTCTGTTTGGATTTTAAAAGTAGGAAAGTCTTTATTTATGACTAGACAAAAGTCACAGAGTGGTTTTCTCCATTTCAAGGAGAAATAGAAGTATTTGCTATATTTAGAAGACTACTAAAAGCAGAAAGAGATACCGAATTTCCTTAAATTGCAGAATTATCAAAGTATCGAAAAAGCACCGAGCGAGTTTTCTGAAGTATCGCTCGATGCCGATACCATGCAAGTATCGAGAGTATCGAGGTATCGAAAGTATCGAAAGTATCGAGGACCCATCCCTAATAAGAACCCATGTATATAGTTAGCAGCGCTCCATCAGAATGTGCAAATTTAAAGTGAACGCGTAATAAGCTTATATAAGTTCCTTATAGCCATTGTTTCATTAAAATAAGTATTCCAGAACTTTGAGCTCTTTTATCCTGGCTAAGACATGATCATTTTCTTACTTTTTAATGGATGTGTCCACATTCAATTGTACATGAGAATTCTGTTTATATAAAAAAACTAGCTTTGCACGTTTCCCATTCTAAGACGTTACCATCTCGGCCACCTCGATCGGTTTACGGAAATAATAGTTTCTATCGCTAGCATGTCTTCAAAGCGAAGTTTATTGTAACTTCCAAAGCCCTATGTGAACACTGTAGGTAATATTGTTACCATGGGATCTGCACAGAAACTGCGTCCGTGATTTTGAAGGTATTTTTTAGGAGTAAAAATTAAAAAAATGAACTTTTTGGAATTTTCCTGTGGTTTACAGCCTAAAAGCTATATGTGTACCAAATTTCAAGTTTCTAGCTCATCTGGAAGTGGGCAAACATTAATGTCAGTTAGTGAGTGAGTCAGTCAGCCATGTGGCTTTATATTATAGGGATGTGAACTATGGCTTAATCTTTTGAACCTGTCATGATAGGATTTTTCGTAGTGACTTTCGAAATCAGCCCGACCTTTAGTAAATTTATTATCGCTTTTTCTGAGTCTGGAGGCATGAACTTGTTTATAATTTTTTTAGTTTATATAAAATTATAATGATAATCACTTAATTTCGTGGATATCGTAAGACCACAAGAAAGGTATTCGTGTGCGACTAATTTGTAATAAATGTCATTTTGAACGCAGTACCTATCAGTGGTAGGGGTAGGCCGTAGCGTAGTGGTCGAGCTGCTACGCTACAAACCGGAATGTCGCGGGTTCCTCAAACTCCTGGAACCCTTAGGGCTTGTATAGGAATAAATTTTCTTTACTTTTTACCCTTAAGGTTATTTAAATAAATATAGACACGCATAACAATTTTATCTACTATGTAAATAATAGTTTCCGGTTGTAGAATTGCGCTATAAAAGAAGTTTGCGTTGCATTGGAGTTATTCCATTTATGCACTTTCTCTTTCTTCAGAAACATCTGAAACAATTTTCTGGATTCTGCGTGACAAATGCTACTAAATGAGGAACGGATGATGTACTGTACAGCAATATAATAAAACCTTTAGTGTTTGTTTCTTAGCAAACGTTGTAAAGGAAATCCACAGAACGTCATTAAATTTAACAGACTTATATAGTTTCACACTCACTTAAGTTAATTATCCTTATTTCATTCACCAGCGTATTTCACATAGCCTTGAAGTTATAGCTTGTTCAAGCATTTGAAACAACAATAATATTTCTTAGTGTATATTAAATATTTCTTAGTGTATATTAAATGTTTCTTAGTGTATATTAATATTATTTTGAATTTATTAGTATTATTATCATTATTATTATTATTATTATTATTATCTAACCTTATTTTTGCTGACGATCAAGTAATTATTGCTCAAGATGGTGAAGATATTGATTATACGTGTAGAAAATTGCAAGAGGAATACACAAAGTAGTGGTTAAAAGTGAATTTAAAGAAGACAGAGTACATGACATCAAATACAAATGACATAGCAATAGAAGCACTCAGAATTCGAAAAGTTGATAATTTCAAGTATCTGGGATCGGTCGTACAACTGGATGGATCTTCAAAATTAGAAATAAATAAACGCATATGTCAAGGAAAAAGGACAATTTGAATGTTAAACTCAATATTATGGAGTAGTAATATCATGAATAAAGCAAAAGTACTTACATACTAATCAATAGTGGAAAGTATAATGTTATATGGAGCGGAAACGTGGAGAGTAAATAACTAAACAAATAAATAAAAAAATTACAAGCCACAGAAATAGATTACTGGAGAAGATCAGCAGGAAAATCAACGAGGGAAAATGTAAGGAATACCTTAATGAAATAATTAATGCATGTGGAAGATGTCGTAGAAATTACTGGAAAGAGAAGATTAACGTGGTACGGTGATGAGAAAAGAATGAACGATGGAATATTGCCCATAGTGATGATGAACTGGGAACCTGATGGAAGACGAAGGAAAGGAAGGCCGACTGATAGCTGGATGGATGGAGTAAGGGGAGCATGGTAGCAAAAGGATTACAAGATGAAGATACGACGGACAGACGACTGTGGAAGGGCAGAATTAGTTAAAATTAGAGTGATAATTATTATGTATTGTTTGGTTGAGGGAAATACATTGTGGAAAGAAGCCTTAAGGAAAAAAATTATTATTATTATTATTATTATTATTAATATCACTGTTATTATTATTATTATTATTATTATTATTAATATTACTAGAACTGTTTTCTTCATTACTGAGCCCTTTTTATTGACAAAATCAGCGTACCCCATTACAGTGTAATGTGACATGCTCTCTCATACACATAATATTACAGATATATTACATTATTTAGAACTCTTGTATAATTTCGTAATATTTGAAGTAAAAGTTCTACTACTGCGACATTAGACCTATTAATTGCTGCAGTAATACGAGTAAAATAATGCTTAAGAGTTGTAGACCACTGCTGATGTCTGAATTTCCACGGGTTTAAGGGACAATGTACATATAATGCTAAATTCCACGTTTTGTTGGAAGTGACAATTTTATTTTCTAATAGTTGTGATTGTATCGAGAAATTAGCTTCGTATTAGATGTCGATACAGTTTTATTGACAATTTAGTGAATTTCAAATGTTGTTTGTGATGCAATTTTCACTTTTTAAGATGGATATTGAGTAGGGAGGTAGGGAGGTTTCTGACACAACATCTGAGTAGTTTGATCTGGGTTTTGTTCTCTGACTTCTGGAATTGAAAATGTTGTCTTTGGATATTTCAAAGTAATAGCAATTAAATAATAACAAAAATAATTATTTTGCTTCATAGCAAAGCGTAAATACTACTCCCAGGGCAATAGTATAGAAAAAAAAATATAAAAGCTAATATGGAAAATCTCAAATTAATGTGGCAAAAAATTCATCGCAAAGGATAAGCCTACTTTGTGGATAAGAAGTTTTACTTTGTAAGTCTATAAATGTCTATAAACTACATTTAATTTATATTCAATTGGCTGACTTGAGGCTGGGAGTCTTGATTTAAGAGTATCCTACTCCTAGAAGAACCGTCTTCACTTCGGCTAAAGAGCCTTTTCTGATCTTCGCAATTTAAGGTGTTGCGGTGCACATTCAAGTTGAAAAATTGGCATTGGCTATTTTCGTTTTAGACTATCCTATTAGTTTTGTTTGAGTTTTAGCTGGTAGGCCAATATATGTGAAGTTTTAAGAGATACATATAAAACTAACAAAAGGGCGCAACAGAATTCATTTTAAGTTTGGAATTGCATTTCCACGAATTTGAAATATAATTGCCCACATTTCAAAACTTTTTTGTTTGTTTTGCTTTTGCTAAACTCGAGAATTTTGTGATCGTCGTCACAGTCCGGGCGCACCGATTGGGACCAAGAGTTCGCAGACTTCACAAAAATGACTACATGCTGACTGAACTCGGCAGATGACTGAGTAGCGTATGGATTTTTGATTATAAAGGAAACTTTGCGCCGGTGTGTTATTTCGTATAACACAATGGTAAATACACGTGACGCATAAAATCATTGTTACTAGGAGTTACCTTAGGAAATTGTTAGAAACAAAGTCAATGTACTTCTTAGTGTAACCACAGTATACGTATTAATACAGTAACGAAAGTCAATCCGTTTTTCTGCCACGCGAACATGCGCGCGCATACACCTAGCGATCGTAGCGGCCATAAACTAATACTACAGTAACTACTGCGGGTAGTATGTAAATAAATAGGAGTGTTGTATTTATCGAACAAGCGTGTTTTGAAAGGACCTTATTGTTCTACCGTAAATTGCAATAATAATAAAGGAAGAAATCTTGAATTGCCTTTCTTCACTTTCCCAAAAGATCCAGAAAGGTGGGAACAAAAATACGAAACATTTATTGTAGGCCTACTGGCTTACTCTTGACACGTGTTTTTTTTATTTTATTTTATTTTATCCTGTCCATCGAAACCTGTTACATGTTATGGGATATGTCAATACAAGTGAGAATATAAATTTACAGTTATAAAAAGTATGTATAATGGAAAATGTATTTACAAAATATACATAATAAAAATATAAAGGTGCTGAATTATCTTGTTGTTTAAGTAGTTCTTTCAATAATGTTCTGATGTTATAAATACAGAATGAGTTCTTCTAGTAATAACAAATGGACTTCTAAGAATAGAGTAGGCCTAAATACATCTTAATATAGCTAAATAAACAGTCAAATAAAAAATAAATATAAAATTTGGAACAGGAAAAGCAGATGGGGGTTCTTCCAATCTTAGCGAGCTCACTCCATCCTCCAAACCCTAGCAACAGGAAACCAGAGTCAACCAAGCCGCTGTCCGAAAGGTTGAGCCAGTCCAAACTGCTGCTAATTTTAGGAGTTCTGGGGTGGTTATATTTCAACTTACTTTAATTTATCTTCCATTCTGTTGTAATATTTTCGGGTCTAAAAAATGGATCATTCATTAATAGCCGGCGAGAAGACCTACGTAAAATATTTGAATGAAAATTCCCGTCTATACTTAACACATTGAAAACAGCCAGTTGATGAATTCCTATAAAAACTCGTTAATTAAAAATGCTGTACCGACGGTGTTCTCAATTTCAAATGCTCCAAAACTGCTAGCAGGAAAACGGAAGCCTCAGCACTACGAAATACAACTAGTGTAACAGAAAACCCCTGACTGTGACTGAAAAATATGTTTTTTTCTCAGTAAATGTTGAAGGTAATATTTGAATAAAGGGCCTCAGTGTAAATTAATATTCCTGCATACTTCTTGCCAGAGAGGGTTCTACTGATTTTTAAATAGACATGCAAGCATTGAGTAAACGTTATTTTTAGTTTTGTTTAACGGAGTTCATCCTGCAGTGATTGAGGGTACAATTGAAGTCGTATAAGATAGAGAAATTCTGAACAATGAAGTGCAGGATGAACAGCTTGACAGACCTATGTTCCATTTATAATGTAAATGTTGATTTTAAAGGAAAAAGTTACTATTCTTCTATTTAGCTATTTCTTACATGTTCTTAGATAAAATATAATACCTTACATTTGAAATTCAAATTTTCAATAAAGAAGAACGCTGATCATTTTTCCTCTCTTAATATAACATATTTTGTGATGGGTTTATGTATTTTCCCAAGTCATTTGATGTGATGAGAATGTAGTCTTAGTTACTCGCCGCATGGAGCGCTGGTGTCGCCCAGCTAACATGTTATCATAGGACTTTTAACACACAGTTTCCTTATTGTTTTAATACTTATACCGTGGTGTAACGAAGTTTTACGAAAGTTGTGCTAGGGTAACAAAGCTGCTGCGATAAGGTAAATAGTAGCAGTTAGATGCTAGGTCAGTGACTTGTAGTGCTAGTGATAAGTTAGGTTAGGTTAGGAACAGTTATATTAGTTTAGCAGCAGCACACAGAAAAGCGTGCGTTTCATTATGTGCCACATTGAATCTTTTCCTGTGCTGGGAATTTTCATTATTGCGACAATCTCTTGTTTCCCACGGCTCAAAACGGAACGGATGGTAGTCGCGGAGCATACCTCCCTGTTTAGTGGTTGTTGTGATGTCGAGCTGTTCCACTTTTTAAAAGCTGTTCAAATCATAACTTCCACAATTTAAAAATATTTTTTTCATTCAATTTTGGACGTCCCTTTTGTGTGATCAACAAACTGTAGTTCTATTTTCATCCCATCTTTAATAGAAATAAATAGAACTGTGATTTCTCTAAATTAAAAAAATATACAAAAGATTTCCTCCCTCCTGCGGTGCAGATATTTTAAAAATTTTGCTGTTGCTTGTTACTCTGGTTATTGCTGTTACAAAAAAATGTATACGATATTTTCAAAATTACGTGAATAAACAACAGTCTTGCACAAAAATCAAAATAAAAAAAAATCAGTAATATAGAAGTTAATAATGTTACTCTTTAGAATAGTGAGCAAGTTTTAAATATGATGTATAAAAATTTTTAGCATTAGTTGGGTTTAGGGAAATAAAGGACTATAATTTTTTTTAAAAATTGTGTATTCTTGTAGTAGGAGGTATATGGACCCACTAAAAGCCAGAAACATCAGATGCAATATCCCGGTCTTTTAGTGATGGCGTTATGAGGTAAATATTGATTTTTTTAGATTCTTGTACTCATCGTAACGTACTTTCCAATGTAACTTCTGTGGTGACTGTGTGTTTATGTAAGGGTGAGGTGAATGTTACATTCTAAGCATGTAATGCATGAAGAAGAAATCCGTGTTGGCTTCGACAGGAAAGGAATGCTGGTAGCAGTATTGCTTTCCATTGTTACTCGCTGACAATAACCTTGAGGCATAAGTCAGGTTCACGACAAGGATTGGAGAAAGCGGTGTGCTTGCTGTCCTACTATCAGGTCGTTGCCATACACAGCCACTATTAGTCCGATCATTACCGATCTTTAAAAGTCTCTCCGATCTTGAACCGATCATTAGTCCTTTGATCTTGAGGGATCCTGTAACACCATTCCGAAAACGGCGATCCGATTAATACCTGAGATTTTTTCAATTATTTCAGTCCTTTCATAGTTGTTCATTATCGGATATAATAACAATTTCTTTCGTTATTGATTTAATTGGGGCTTTTGCTACTAGGAGTCGTTTTAATTATATTGTTTGTCACTAATCTAGATAAATACTTTCCATTCATTCTTGCTGAACTTGTTTGCAGACTTGATTTATTACTGATCATTCTGGTCTGTTTTATAAAAATATATTATCCACTTACTACTTCGGAATCCGATCTAAATTAAGTTTTCATGCTGAAACCTTTCAAGAAATTGTAAACCAAGGATTTATACAAATATATTATTGCTCTTCCTTTTTGTATTTCTTCCCCGTGGTCTATTAGTAGCTTTAACTTTTGGTGAATGAATGAGTTAAGGAATGCGTTGCTTATAGACTACCACCTAATGAGAGCGCCTTGGCCCGATGGTTGTATGTCCTAACTCACACGGACAAAAGCCTGAGCCCCACAAAAATTTCCACATTCATCAGTGGTGTGACCGATACCCTATCAACTTAGTTGATGCAGCACTCATGGCAATAATTCACCGCCGAACCACCAGAAGGATTGCTTCTTCTGCAATATTTGTTTAGGTATTGCAATGAACTGCTCACCGGAATCTTGCCGCTGACGAGGCAGAGCTCGAAGGACTGGAAGCCCGCTTCTTCCTATTGCATTAACGTATCAGTCAACACCGGTACTGCTCAACAACCAGAGTAGGGACTCAAAGGGGCACCGCGAGAAGATGGGGTTGTCGAATTACAAGGGATTCATTGTTTCCAAAAATTCAAACCACACCGTATACATCAGGCCTGTCGAACAGTAGGCCTACTCCGAAGGTGTGAAATAATTCCCCTTTCTTCCCCTCCCTTCGTGACATCCAAAGCGCAACTGATCCAATCGCTACTCTCTTTGTGACCTCCCAAGTGCAAATGAACCAATCGCTACGCTTGGGAGGTCACGAAGGGATGGGAATAGCATCACAGTTGCGCAACTGAACCTATTGCTACGGGTTGGCAGTCAAGAAGGGAGGGAAAGTAGGAGAATGACTTCACACTTTCGGTGTACTGCTTGACAGGCCTGGTAAACATCATCCGTCTTTCAGCTAACAACAAGTTCACAACAATTGTGAATGCACGGAACGACAACCAGTTGATTCTATATCATTCGAAAGGTTCATATAACATGTCACTTATTTTTCTTAGAATTTGGATGGTAATGAAATTATAAAGTGCATGGAACCGAACATGAGAAAAACCAACTATAACCTCATTTTGCTTTGAAAACAGAGACAGTGTTAAGAAAAGTGTCAGAGCATTCATCTCCAAACTTGCCTTGAAATCTTGATGACAGCATTGTTACACTATAATATGGTCACACACGACACGACAGTTTAGCGCGCAGCTGGACAACTCTCTTTGTACCGTCTAGGGGCTTACCGATAGCCGAGCAGATATTTCTCCCCCATTTCGACCAGTCTATTAGACTTAAAACCTTCCCTCGCCAAGAGTCCAGCTCAGTATTCAGATAGTATGATGTATAATAACATATTTATTAAGGATGGGTCCTCGATACTTTCGATACCTCGATACTCTCGATACTTGCATGGTATCGGTAAAGAGCGATACTTCAGAAAACTCGCTCCGTACTTTTTCGATACTGCAATTTAAGGAAATGCGGTATCTCTTTCTGCTTTTAGTAATCTACTATTAGTATTTACTAATAGTAAATACTTCTATTTCTCCTTGAGTGGAGAAAACCACTGTGTGAATTTCGTCTAGTCATAAATAAAGACTTTCGGACTTTTAAAATGCAAACAGAAGAGATTCTTGACTGTTTCGTTTCCTGTCAAACGTTTAGTTTTAATGTAGAGTTTAAAAATAATTATAGGCTACTGATGATATTAAATTTTGTCTCATTAAATATGCACACTTAATTAATTTAGCTGGTATTACACAGTTCTCTCAAGTTTTAATTTTTAATGTATCTATTTATTGAAACTGGAAAAGTTCACGGTATCGAGTATCGAGGAAAAAATCGTGTATCGGTATCGAGAAAATCTGGTATCGACCCATCCCTAATATTTATGATTTTACACAACTAAATGGCTGTCCAGTCTAATTAACAGCTAAAAGTATATACTAACTTTCATATCGTTTATTTGGGTAATTTTGAGCTCTGCTTCGGGGCATTTTCATGTAAACAAGTAGCTATTTTTTCTGTTAGAATCAAGGGTTTGACGTAAAGTTTTGAGGACAGTTTTTTTTATGGTTATTTAACGACGGTAAATTACTGCTTGAAGCCGTTGCCAGTTTGACGGAATTATGTTTTGCAATTCTTCTTTTACTGCCCTATAATTGTACAGCCAAGAGACTATGGCGTTTACGCTCAGGAACTTCAATAAATTTCCAACCAGATCGAAACTTAGAACAGAAAGCAATGCCTTAAGAACACTTTTATCCAATCGGATTAAAGACAGAGCAATTCAGAGACTTGTGCTAATGTGAGGAAGAACCTTCAAGTATTGTAAAAGCAATAAGTAAATGTGATCCAGGATGACCTAGCCGGGAGAGGAACTGTGGCATTGAGGCTGGGTTCCTTATGTGGATAACAGTTTGCACTGGGCAAAGGTCACAGACTAGCTCTTCCTCTGCTGAGGAAATGAATAATTACAATTGCACTCGGTCAGCGATGCACCCACACCAGAACACTCTTGTCTGCAAATATTCTGCTTAAGTGCAAAACAGTTAATGCAAGCAAAATACTTCCAATGCAACTGTAGGCCTACAGAACATGTTGGTTGGTTAACCCTAACAATGCCAAACCATGTCTATTACATAGGTCTACTTTCCTCTGAGACTCGCATAAATATTAGTTCATTATATGGCTGCGGTGGTCTAGAGTGCCCACCTCTAGATTCGAAGGTCGCGGGATGAAACCCGGCCGCAGTCGTTGGGTTTTACAGGACGTAAAATTCCTGGGCACGGAGTCCTCCGGGAGGGACTTTAAACTGGGGTGCCCGTGTCGTAGATTTACGGCACGTAAAAAACTCCAAGCCTAAATTAGAGCCTCTGGACAAAATTTCTCGGCCCTTTCACGTCCAAGTAATACATTAGTTTCGGGAGGGGGGTTCAGGGGCGATGGGCTTACCACCTGTCCTCTGACCTCTCTAGGATAAGCGTAACAAAATTCACATCGGTAAACAGAAACTTCCACTTGGAGGCCCTTCGCCCCAACATGGGGGCATAGGATGAGAGAGAGAGAGAGAGAGAGAGAGAGAGAGAGAGAGAGAGAGATTTTACTAAAAGTGGTTTGTATTGTTTTTATAGTATTGACGTGTAAATTTCAAAGCTGTTTTATGTTAGAAGTCAATAAATATAAAATAGAAATAAAAAATTATGTATTATAATCGTTTCAAGTATTGATTCAGTTTCGTAAAAAGAAAGATGTCTACATTTCAGTGTCCATGAAATTTCTAAATATATTTTATTAGCCTAAGTTTTATTAAGGGGAATTGATTTCTGGATGAAAACTATGAGTTTTTATTGTTGTATTTTATTTTCGGGACTTCCCTCTTTAAAAGGATTTATCATACATAAGTATTGTATGCCTAGTATAATTTTATCCGTGCTTTTATTTCTGAAAAGATCCAGACTATTGCACAAGGATGTTTTAACTGTGAATTTCAATTGGTTTTTGGATGAAAATATAGATTTTTAAATTTATATAATATTTTATTATCTGGGCTTTCTTATTTAAAATGTGTATCATACATAATTGTATTATAATTCTATCCATACTATTTTTTTTTTTCGAGAAGATCCAGACTATGGCGCCGGGATGTTTTGTATCTGAAGCTCGTTTCCCGTAAATTTACTTTTGCTATATAAAAAGTACCTTTTCTCAGCTTCTACTTAACCTACAATCTTGAAATTTTCAGGATTTGTTTATTCAGTGTATGTCTTACATACACTGAAAAAGAACACTTTTTTAATTATAAAACACTGTAGGCTTTCACGGTCGAAGCCAATATTAAGAACATTGTCCGTGGTCCAGTTGACTTTTTGAATTGGTTAATTTATGAAATATTTACAAGTCATGAGGTACTTAAAAATGTTGATAAAAAATTTTACAAAGCAAAAAAAAATCATATTCCAGTAAATAAGTACGAGTATATTATTTTATGGAAAAATATTTTTTCAGTACTGACATAGCGTAGGTACCTAGACACTATAAAAGATCAAGTGCCTCTAGCTTCAGTAGTTTTTGAGAAAAGGTACATTCTATTTATCATTGTAAAGATATGCTACTCCGTTTCCCCTTAATACAAATTGAAGCTTTAGATAATATCCACATCCACCTACATACGATATAAGACGAAACCAAACGAATTCTTTAATGAATCTGAACGTTTTATATCTGCAGGTCTCAAACACAGCTCTAGTTTCGGTCCCAGAATATTCAATCCCAGTGTTAAAGATGACCTTGATTAATCAATCTGAACGATTACAAATTTAAGATAATTAATTTTATGATATACACATATATTTTTATGTTCCTCCATAAAAGTTTTATCTTAACACAATTTTATGATATACACATATATTTTTATGTTCCTTCATAAAAGTTTTATCTTAACACCTTAATATTATTGTATAATTTTAATTGATTGTATTTTTATTTAATATAGTGTATTTGAATTTTTTATGTAATTCAATTATCTATTTCTGAACTGCCACTGAACACGAGCATGTGTTCATTCGGATGGTGTCTTAAAAATAATGTGGGCAAAAGTTATAAACTAATCATTCAATTGTAACATTCATTTAATATAGTAAACCAATCAGATCTTTTCTATCCAACATAAACACTCACAATATAGCTAGTAATAACATTGTTGACAAAAAGAATAATAATACTGGAAGTGTTCACAGCAATAGAAAGTGGAATAAAATGAAAGAAAACGTAAATTTTGGTCCCTTATATTATAATTCGAATTTAAATGTTCGAATTAGTCAAGCTCTGCTGTAACCTTTGCCCTTCGTTTGCCGGTAAAACATTAAAGTTACGTCAAAAACTACTAGAACAAAGTGTTAGAAAATGTTACTCTTAGTTTTCTATATCCTAGTTTGAACCGTTTGGCTAGAATCATTAAAAAGAATCGTTAAAAACAAAGCAGAGCATCACAAGAAACGGAACCATTAAAAGGGTCAACATCTTGAAAAGGAAGAAAAACACCTTACATATACGTCGTTTTAAAGACTTCAGCAACAATCTTGCCTGATTGGAAGAAAATCGTACAACGCGTTTCATCGTAACTGCGAAACACACAAATTTGCATACAGACGAAGTGATACTTCTCTCAGTCAATTAACATTAATGGCCGATTTCGCGAACCTTGATTAGGGCCGTTTGGATAAGACCTGGTAGTTAATCGCCCATTTTCATGTCATTCCGTACATCTGAGCCCGGTTACGAGTTGAACGACATAACCGGGAGAAATTAGCTAACCGGCCCAGAGTGAGCGGTTAAGTTGCTAACCTTCATAAATTGGATGTCATAGCATTCAAGAATTGAACAATAACATGAAATAGGCCATAATGAGCTTCACGGATATAAGAATTAGACTTCCCTAAATTTAGAAATCATTCCATGTCACCATGAAATAGACTTCTGACGGCATTATGCTTCTACGCAACAGGGATATTTCCTATATGTAATTGGTCATGTCAGGGACATACGTGAAACAACAGCTTGCAGAATATACCACGTATTCGCAGCAATAGCACCTCGATTATTTATTTAAAAATACTACTCTCGTTTATTCCTCTTTTCTTACAGTTTGACCTGCATTCTGAATATTATTACTGCAATAAAACAGTACCTATTCGGTTTACTCCTATACAGTTTTACAGTAATTTGCTATTAAACTTCGAAGAAATCGCCAACGTACAGTAGAGGATGCGTTCGCTCATCTCACGCAGCGGGTCCGGGTTTGATTCCTGGTCGGGACGAGTTACCTAGGTGGGGGTTTTTTAATAAGGTTTTTCCTCACCTGTGAGACAAATGTCGGGTAACTTGAGGCCCCCAGATATTATCTGGCCGTCATTATCATCTTCATCCCATCCTCGCTTTGTTTGGAGTGAGTGAGTGTGTGTGTGTGTGTGTATGTGAATGGTGTGTCTCGTCCTAAGTGTTCGTGTTGTCTCGGAGGTGGCCCCGGCATCGGGCTGACCACTCATCCGGGGAGGCCCTCCATGTCCTTGTCTGGTCAAAAAACTATGTATGTGATCCTAGGATAATCACTCTCCCGACAGGTCGCGGCCCTGTAAGGCCCGGGCGGCTTGGGTCGCTTAAATCCTAAAAGGGAGAGGTAAAACTAATATAAAGAAAGAAAGAAAGAAAGAAAGAAAGAAAGAAATCACCAACAAATAAGTAACTGCTGTCTACAAAGTACTGATGAATTGTTCCGGAGAGGAATAATAGCGAGATAATCAGGCGGCTGATAACCGTAGATTCTTAACCAGGCCATATCGTAGGTGCAACGGCTTTCTGTCTGACCAAAGTTACTGTAGTCAAGTAACCGGGCATCCTGACCGAGGTCGGTGAAATCGGTCATAAGTTGGCTAAGGTAAATTCGATAGTCGGGAGATCAAATACCAAGGTCCCACAATTAGAATTCTCATTTACTTCTTCTTGCCAATAGAGTAGGTCGAAAAAATACGGAAATATGCTGATATGATCTATCGCTGTCTAAATAATACTAATAATAAGCAATGTTTATTAATATTATGTTGATGCTGAAATGATTACTGCGATATCATGAGAGTAGGACCATGTTTCCTCTTTCTAATAATAGAGAAAGGAAGAAAACACAAGACATCCTTCCTGAGATGTGACATGGATTCTTGATTCGATGGGAGACTGAGGATTTGGAAAGTGGCTTCCTTCCTCCAAGTTGGCACCGATTAAGAGGAGTCGCTATCCTTGGAGACTCGGAGGTCAGGGTAAGAATTAAGTAGAAGGACGGACATTGGTATGCATTGGATCAGTAAGGTGCAACGCTCGCGATGGAAAATATTCAACGGAGTAGATTTGAATGGAAAGTATCATGCACGTAGAGAAAGTTACTATGTTGTGAAGAAGCACACTCCAGCTAACTTCACTACAGAAAAGTATGTAGGCCTAATATACCACAGTTAAAAAAACTTATGATTGCACTTAATAAAATACGTACAGTGCAGCAGGCATCCCACTCATTTTAAAAATATAAACGAAATGTTACCAAAAACGAAGTATTAAGAGCGATTTTCTGAACTGCTTGTGCTGTAAACGTGAAATTTGCCACACTTAACTAAAACCTGATGGTTTTTATTCTGTTGGTCTGTAAATTTGTTTGATACGCAGTCACGACTAAATGGGTTGTTCTATTTACTTCGAATTAGGCATGCATTTTCCTTGAAGTCATTATAAACGACGTATGAGAGCATTTTTATATTTGAATCCTTTTCAAGCTAGTGGCCCTTTCAACAGATGAAGAGCAGAGGTCTAATGAAAGGTCTAATGCTCAAAGAACTACTAGTGATAGTAATAATGGTAATAAATGGTAATGATAATAATTATAAATATTGATAATAATATGTAGCAGTAAGAGTAAAGATAATAAAATAGCAATAATAGCAATAAAAATACATAAAATAGTAATAGGCGTAATCCCGTCACAGATTTCAAGGCGTTTGTGTGCCTCACATCACGATGACATCGAAAGCATGAAGGGATTGACAATTTCAGGCTATAACCTGATGATATTTTTTGAACATAAATAATCGTTAGGATAATAGATAGTTCATAATTTAGGGCAAATAGCTGAAAGCTTGATATCCAAGCATAACACCTGACCCGATAGTTCAGTTTAAAATTTGTCTCGTATTAGGCCTACACGGCAAACATTTTACTTACGCCCAACTCTAACCATGCCGCGCCATTTCCTATTTTTCTTCTCCTTTCCAGCATACGGTTTTTCGCATTCTAGCACAATATAAATGAGATAGTGAAGACCAAAAGCGAAGTAGTGTTATTCAAGCCAAAGTGTTTTATGAAAGCTGAAATACAAGGGCCATCCCCAAAGTAGTTTTCCCTAGGGCTGCTTACATAAACAATACAAAATTTCATGGAAATATTTATTGCAACAGATATAGCAAGTGTTCAGCTATTTTCCAACATATTCGCCACAGGAATTGAGACATTTGTCATGCCGTGGAACCAACTTTTGAACACTTGTGTCGTAGAAATCTGCCGCCTGGGATTTGAACCACTGTCTGACAGCCATTTCCGCTTCTCTGACATTCTCTGTCATTTATTGAGGTCTAGGAAAAGGTAGAAATCACCGGGAGCGAGGTACGGACTGTAGAGTGGATGTTGAAACACCTCCCAGCCGAACTTTTGCAGGAGACTTGCAGGGAGGTGTTGAAGTCTCCATCCTATAGCTCGGACCGCGCAACCAAAGATTTTCATCTTTTCCTACCCCTCAAGAAATGACAGTGAATGACAGAGAATGGTAGAGATTGACAGAGAAACGGAGAAGGTTATCACACAATGGTTCAAATCTTAGACGGTAGACTTCTACGACACAAGTGTTCACAAGTTCGTCCCACGGTATGACAAATGTCTCAATTCCTGTGGCGAATATGTTGAAAAATAGGTGAACACTTGCTATATCTGTTGCAATAAATAATTCCATGATTTTTTTTGTAAGCGGCTCTAGGGAAATTTACTTTATGGACGGTCCTTGTAAATTCGTTGGATAGTTACTAAACATATCAAGTGTACCTTCCTTAAGAGCCTAAAATTCTGCTGTAAGGTAATAAAATCGTATTTAAACGAAATTCCACACGACGCTATATTTTCTTCTCTACCCATACCTTAAGTACTAAAGGCAAAGAAGTATTTTGTTTGCCCATGAAATTCGTTATCATATTTTCATTATTAGTACACATTGTTAGATCTCGTTAGTTAGAACTTTTTTTTACAGTCGTGTATGGGTGTTCGTCTCTGGTGCCTTTCATTCACAGCATAGCTGAAGGAAAATAAATTTAAAAAATAACTTATTTTTGCATAGCCTAGAGTAAATATCATTTATCCCAGTCACGGTGAAAGCTTTCTTTTGGCCTATTGTTACTACAGTCAAGTCCCGCAAACTCGGTCTAATATGGACCGAAAATGCGCAAGATTACGAAATACCAAGCTATCGCGAATAAGGGCATAAATATTAAAACTGTTATTGCGAAAATTTAAAAAATGCCTATATGGGCCTCAAATTTAACAAACACCGTTAAAAATCATCATAAAACATGTCAATACGGATATAGTTACTCTTCTATGAAAAAAGTTATATGTGTTAATAAATTACAACAAAATAGTTTACCCAATTTCTTGCCAAAATTGTTTATTTTTCTTGGCATTGTTGCTGAGTAATCCGAACTTCCGGGTTATTGAGTGCTGAGTTTGGGGGACACTACTGTGCAATTTTACATGACAATAACTGTTTTCTTGAAGAAGGATTTCATTATTCAGTTTAATGTTTTAGCCCTGCTTACAGCGTTAATGAAAGCTTAATACTCCTGTTTGAAGCATTTTTTTTGTAGACATTCTTTGAAGGGTAGTTCTAAAATAGCAATCTCTTCTTGAAACTCAAGCGTTCAGACTGGTCTCGCGAACAATAAGACTTTAGCTGAGATAACTGAATGCGAAATTTCTTGATTCGGAAGTTTACAATGAGTCGATGTGAAAGTGAAAAATATGTTTGTCCTTGCTTAGAGTAGAAAAAGCTGTGTAAGTGTATCTCACTATTAAAGCTCGGAAGTTCAGGCGTTTATTTTGGTTAAAATAGGCAGGCAAAAAGCACTTAAAATACCGAAAATAGGTATAACGATAATTAAAATAGACACTTACTTACAATCAAATCGTCGAGTTTTCCTACTTCTTATTATTAAAAATAGCTATCTGAGATACTTAATACTTTTTGGAGGTGAAATGTTTTCAGGAGATTTTTGACTGCTTGAAAACAAATAAAAGCATTTATAGGGAACACGATCTTAAAAAAATATTTTTGTGACGTGAATATGTCATTTAATTATTTGTGTAACATTATTTTCACTTCCATACATTGGAATTCTTTTAATGCTCTTTAAAATGTGTAAATAATCACATAAGAAAGGCATAACAGTGCCAAAACAAGGCAACAGAAGCCAAAATGGGCGAAAAGGCAAAATAAAACCTCTCTCTACCTTCCCTTAAGGTATCGAAACATGCTTTTCTCTATTTAACTCTTTAATATAACCACCTAAATGGAAAAGGCATTTTGTCCTAACTTCCTGGCCCTACTCATTATACTTATTTTTAGCTGACAAGTTACCACTAATCATTACTCGTCTACTAAGTAGTTTGTGAAATGGTCATTTATGGATCCTATATATGAATAAGAAGAACTATATTTCTGTAAGATTCGTATTTTTAACGAGCATATTTTCCTAAAATAACTCGCACGTTTCATACCGGCACATGAAACACATTTGGAAGTTGGATAGGCATCGTCATGCCGGAAGGAAAATGAAGTCTGCTACCAGAAAAAAAAAACACCGCAGGCGACTTCTTATGTACTTGATTGACCGGGATTTGAACCCACGTCCTTGAAGAATGGAAGGTCGTGGCTGAACCACAGAACACCTGACTGGTTTTGTGGTCAGCTCTGCTTTACACTACGTGCTGTGTATTATAACGACTACAGTAGGATATGTAGTTGCTGAAGTGATTAATTCTCCATTTAGTAGAAGACTTAGTAATGATATTATGGTCAATTAAACAATATTCCACTTACTCTCATGCCTCAGGTGGTTACTTACTTAGGCCTACGCAATGGCAATAGACAATTCCTTAGCAAGCTAAAGGAATATTATCTATTTTATGGAACCCGAAGGTTACCTGCCGCGCTTACCTGAGTCCGCCATTCAACCCTATTCTGTGCTAACTCCATCCAATAATTCCTAGCAAATCCTAATTCCCTTAAATCCATTCTAAGGTTGTCCTCCCACCTACGCCTAGGTCTTCCGCTTGGTCTTCCCTTCAGGTCTCCCAGTCAATACTTTTGAGATATGTCTTTCCTCCCCCATGCGTGCAACATGTCCAGACCATTTCATCCTTCTCGATTTAATTACCCTTACTATATCCGGTGAAGCGTACCGGTCATGAAACTTGTTATGCAATTTTCTCCAGTCCCCATTTCCATCCCTCTTGGGCCCAAATATTTTTCTAAGCACCCTGTATTCGAACACTCTCAGACTATGGTGGTAGGGAGTATTATTTGGAATCGTAGAGCACTCTGCTTCATATCTCGCTCGATTCAAATTATACAGTTGAGGTTTTCGTGCTTAGGCTTTTCTCTTAAATGTTAGGACAAAGGTTGGGTGATTCCTCTATCACCTGAATTATTCTTATTATTTCATTCACCTCACGGAAGGAAATGGAACAACACTGCTAGTATCCTTCCCTCGTAGAGGAACATACACACAATGAATTGATGGATAGGGTCGTTTGCTTTGAGATATGTTTAGGTTGTAACACCGTAAGAAGAAGATGAAGAAGTCGACGAAAAAAGAAGAAGTAGAAGAAGAAAGGAAAATGATAAAGAAAAATAGGAAGAAAAAAGAAAAGGGGGAAGAAGAAGAAAAAGAATACAAGGAAGAAGAAGATGTCAGTCATGTGCACAACTACGCCACTGTGCCTCGCAGAGGTACTGGCTTCGAATTATGGAGTCGTATTTTTAAAAAATGTATTGTAGGCTAAATATTTGCAAATAAAGTTTCCACATAGGGACAGTTGTGGAGGTACAGATGATATATTGGACTGAATGTTACGCGAGGGAAATGTAGCCTACTGTAGGCGCTGATATCGTTCCATTCCAGGATTATTTGCGCATTTCGATAACGGTTCACTTCGGGACTATTTCATTCTCCTGTAATGTTCCATTGCCGTGAGTGCACAGGAAAGCAGCGCACGCCGCCATACTGAATCATGTATGAAACGGGGTCAGCATTGCCAAGTGACACTTTCTAAGTCTTCATTTTATAGCAACAATAAAAATCCGCAATGCTACATAACAAAAAGTCTGCCCTCGAAATTTAGGAAAGCGGAACAGTCCAAGGTGGCGGTTGCTGTTCCGAGCAATTGACTGCAGGGTTTCGAACACACTGACCACGATCCACAAATCTGTTTCATTGGTAAATCAAGCGCATACTAATGGCTGTATTCAATATAGCCTACTTCCCGATTACTATAAGCCTATTGTAATGTTAGAATGAAATCGGTCTCATCCTTCCTATTGGGAGAGAATTCTTCATTTAAAAAAATCAAGTACCTATTAGATTAGTTGCATTATTTTCTAATATTTCCTTTACAGCAACAATCATGGTGATGATGACTATTACACATTGTTGATTACTACAATACAAGTTTATTGTTAGAACTAATGTAGAATGTACTCTCCAAGTTAAAACAAATGGAACGGAGGATCAAAGAAACTCTTGAAAAATTAAGTTTACCATGTAATATCATTCCTGCTGCATAATATCGTGGCAGAGAAGCATAGCTTGCTTATTAATTTTAAATAATACTTAGGCCTAGTAATAGCAATAGTGATAATGATAATGATGATGATAATACTATAATAATAACAACAATAACAACAACAGCGGTATTTGCGAGAATACAAACTGACCAGAACAAAAGTTATACCAACAGCAAAAATAGGTCATGCTTTCAGAAAAAGAAGAATAAGATTCTATGGTTATTTGTACACAGTGGAAAGAGACACATATTGCTATGCGGGGGTTTGGCTGAATTACGATTGCACGTTCTGGAATTATGGTATTAAAAAAGGCAGAAATCAGAGTTAGAAGACTATTACACATTTGATTGGGATAATTACTTCCTATTGCAGAACAAAATCCATAATGCTCACGTCATAAACGTCCTTCTTGACCTGCATATAGGCATCACTTGTCTGTATTTGGATAGTCATGTAAACACTGGCATTGAGAACGCAATTATTATTGGTTGCTAATTTGTTTCAAACCGGAAGTGGAAGTACGCAACTTAAGGCCACTGGAAAGCTGCTGGAGTCAGTGGCACCAGATGAAATCACCGACCGGCCTTGGAACTCGACGGCTGAATTCATCGCCCAAAGTAACATAATAGAGTTCCACGCAATGTTATGCATACAGTGGCTCGAACGTAATGCTTTGTTAAGTAATTTTAACAGGAGGGAATGAATTAATATTCGAAAATGCCACATGCACTCTTCCTTTGTATTTTTCATTATTATTTTCAACATAAACTAAGGCCTACTATATATCAGATGATCTCTGTAAATTGCTTCTATTAACTTCCATCACTATTTTAAGATAATTCAAATACCTGAAGAAGTAAATGACATTGTTGCTATTACAGTAAGCACTTTTATTGAAAATTGGAATTAATTAAAAATTAATAAATATTTTGCTTGCTATTTTTACTGAACGACAGCTGTGAGCTCAGCTACGTAGATTTTAGTGTTCCGAGGTCAAAATAGCATCGCCAATCTACTAATTTCTTTTTAAAAAATGGCCACATCAATACATTTAAGTAAACAAATTAATCGATGATAATAATAAACTACTTTGTGCTAATTATATTTGACTTGTACAATCTACATTCTCAGTATGACAATTAACTAATAAATAAAGTTCGTTAATTTAAACACTGAAAAACGTGTAGTCCACCGCTGTGGCTCAGGGGATGCGTCCAATCCTCTCACGCAGCGGGCCCGGGTTCGATTCCTGGTCGGGACAAGTTACCTAGGTGAGGTTTTTTCCGGGGTTTTCCCTCACCTATGAGACAAATGTCAGGTAACTTTAGGCCCTTGTGGTCCCCGGATATCATCTGGCCGTCATTATCATCTTCATCCTCATCCTCGCCTTGTTCTGAGTGAGTGTGTGTGTGAATGGTGTGTATCGTCCTATGTGTTTGTGTTGTCTCGGAGGTGGCCCCGGCATTGGGCTGATCACTCATCCGGGGAGGCCCTCCATGTCCTTGTCTGGTCAAAAAAGTATGTATGTGATCCAAAGGTAATCCCTCTCCCGACAGGTCGCGGCCCTGTAAGGCCCGGGCGGCTTGGGTCGCTTAAATCCTAAAAGGGAGAGGTAAAACTACGAGAAAGAAGAAGAAAAACGTGTAACTTTTTAAGACAGTTCACAGCCTACTTATAGAATGTTCGGCACTTTCATGTAATAATGTACCTTCCTCTTGACTCTCGAGTGTTGGGTATCTATCAGAATAATTACGCTACAACTAATGAATAAGGAACTAATTACATATATGACTTACGAGGGGTTTGGATTTAATTTTATTTGTTCATGACTTGGGTGAGTTTTGGAAAAAGCAGGATTTTCTCAATTGAATTCCAATGTGATTTAAGGGAGTTCTGGATGATGCTATAGTTAAGTACGTGTAACTCATCTTAGTAAGAGATTAAAAGACGATAAAAAATGACTTAAGTGAAGTTTGGAAGCAAGCTCTTTAGTTAATAATCCCATTTCAAAATGATTAGGTTATATTTTCCAGAATCTATATTATATTTTGCGATGTTCCAAGCCGGCGTTTGAATACATATTGGTCAAAAACGTTCAATTGAAGCACTAGTAAACGTTCTGTTTTCATGTAAACTCTACTCTACCAATGGGCTTTGGAATTACAGTCGATTCATTACAAAAAATTACGATAGAGTTATGTTAAGAAGAATTTTACAAAAGCTTCGTTTTCATAAATTGAAAATAATCCTGTTTATATCTTACACCAAAGGAATGTTGGACGTTTCCTGACCTAATGAAGAAAGTACATGTACGGAAGATGTAAATGCATATGGTTGTCTGATTTACAAAAGGAGGAATAATGGTACCGGTAAGGTTATTTCTAGCGGTTCGCTACAATCAGATAATAGCTGGACCTTTCAGTATGTCTCTGTCCTTACAATACGACGTTCATAATAAAATTAACGTGGAGGTTAATTCATCAGTACATGCAGTGAAATTTGATTGATACCTCTATCATAGGGCTATGTTTTGACTTACTTTCCGCGTACATTAAAATTATCTTTACAACCGCCATAAAACATAAGTATATTTCATAAAGAGATTTGTAAACTTTTTAAAAAAACATTGCGCACTAGTTTTTAAGCATTTCATGTGCGACTGCATAAGAATTATTTTAATTCCTTAACTGACGTCCGGTTTCCCTGGGCACCTGTCAAAGGGCTCGCACGGGTTTACTAGGCCTACTTTCTATTAATCTCCGCCAAGAATATCGAACAATCCCGAACAATACCCGCTCACACCACTGCATTAAACAAAAACAAGCAAATTATAAAATCAATTTCCACAGTTAGGCCTGTCCTTGGCAATACGCAGTAGTCAATGTATTGGTTTTTTTAAATTGCCATTATTTAATTATAAGATTAAATTGCATTTTTATAATAAGGGAGATATTAGGAAAATTCCAGAGTCTCTATTACTCTTTTATTCTATTAAATAATTTTTCTGCTTATTAAACAAAAACATTCCCTTACGTCTGGTTTTATTTCTCTCATAATGAATGCACTAATCGACTTTCTTCTCTTACAGGTCTCCAGAGGCAGTGAATGGAGATAATCAACAGGATCGCTACCGGTGAGTGTTAACCTTCATTACCGAATTTTTAGACTTACTAATCAGTTTCTCAAATAAACTAGTTCAAATTTAGTGGGATTATATGAACAAAATTACGACTGAGACATACTTTTTGTTTAAAATTTAGTTCTTATGCTTATGCCGCATTTGTATATTCGCATAGGGCTATCATTTTGAGTCCGGGAAAACGTATATAAACTGAATAATATTAACTCCACAGTAATTCTTTAAACGGATTTCTATTACACAATAAAGCCAAATCAATAATTTTAGAAGTACGATTTGACCTGTATTGTTCAAGACGCACACAACCATAAGACATTACTATTAGCTTATTTATTTTATTTATTTATTGATAACTTTGTGCCATTACTTTATTTATATATTTATTGATTCATTTATTAATTCAGTTATTTTATGTTTTAACGACGACTGTGTACTAATACTTATGCATGCCGAAAAAAGTCGCCGGTGTGTAGGAATTTAGTTATGACTAGTGGTATAGACACGGTATCTAGATATGGGGAAACATAATTACGTATTAAGTGTAACATGAGTATAGATTGCATTGATCGATATGTTTATAAATTTAAAACTTACGAAGATAATGAAACCGGAATACAAAAAAAAATTGAAACCAGTCTTACTGGTAAGATAAATTGCTTAGACTCATACGACGCATCTAACTCGAAAATACTCAGTAATATCGAAGTTTTCAAAATCCCCAAAGAGTTTTGTACGCTTGTGATGGATTTCGCAAACCTCTATTTCTCTATTCTCTACAGTCAGTATATTTTGCTTGTACAGGTAAGGGGGGGGGGGAAGCGGACCGACTAAAATATCTAAGTTGCCGAAATGAGCCACTGCGCATGCCTAGGGGCATTCACAGGGTAGCAGGGAATGTATTGAAATTTGTTCTACAGCCGATAAATTGCTTGAATTGAGAAATAATTTCACTAATTTGCATTGCTTGTGAAAACACAAGGCTCTGAAATCAGCTACAAGAGTAGGTCCACTTTTTTCCCCTACCTGTACATTCTATACTTAGGACTTAAGCAGCAAATTTAAACTGCTTAAAGAGATGTGAGTTTGCTGAGTGAAGCAGATTTGATACAGGAACTTGCAAACCAGGTTAAAGACACCGAGAAGCGAAGTGCTGTAATTTGTCAGAGAGAAATCTGGCCGTGACGTTTAGATGTAAACGAGTGTAATTTTTGTTAGGCGGTGACGTCACCCAGCTTGGTCACTAACCCGCCAGAGTCCGGGAACAAGTCCGCCATTACTCCCACTCGTAGCATCAACCAAATTACAATAGTGGGCCCGGGCTTCATAGAAGAGTTGGGCGGACACATCTGATGAGCTTCAGGACTTCTCAAGTATCAAATTTTAATTCCATTAATGAAGCTATTCCCCTTTCCAGAACTAAACACACCCTACGTTCAAGACGTATTGAGCATTGTTCGTGCCATTTTAAAAAGACCTCGTCCAAAACCATCGTCTATCTACAAAAGGATATAATAGCATTATTCCCTAATTCGAAGATCTGCACCAACACCGATATCGACAAAGAACAGGTGCTCTTGTAGTCGCGTAGATTTCCCCAGTGTTGCCGCTGTCATTCACTTTTCAAGTGAAGTAGCCATGCTGTGGTATGTGTTTGACAACATTGTACTGGACTGCAGACAAGTGTAAATACGCCTAAGTACCTTTCTATTCACTGATTGACAGGTCGAAGAGGATTAGGGTGGCAGCAGGTAGGGGAAGTTCTTGGAAAAAAGTCTTTAAAAAGTGGTACCCACAATATGTGTGTGAATTTCAAGAAACAGTGACGTGCAATTTGCTTCACTGAATAAAATTATATCGCGGTTTCGGGGGAGAGAGTGTAGAATCTATATCAGGCTATTAAACCTTCTTTTGAGTACCTTGAGAAGGTCACGTGAACGGGCAAATTCATTTAGTTCATGGATCAACCATTATCAGGTGATCTTATCCAGCTAGTGTTATTTTAAAGCTATTATAGCTAAATACTTAGACACAGATTTTGTTATGCGATATTTCAAGTTAAGCTCATAAAAAAGGTTTTGTGAATTCGACGAAACGAATTTGGAATCTTGTGATTTACCCATACTTTGAAAATCTTAAATTGTATTTTGTGTGCTCAAAACACTCCTGTTCAGACGTCACAGAGACTGGAAATTGTATAATTATTATTTAAGTCAGCATAATATAAGGCGTCTAATCTGTTGGGGTCCCCGAAAGTCATCACAATCTGTCATCTTGCTGCAGAGCAGAGTAAACCATGATTTTCTGGATATGTTGGTGCACTCATGCAGTAGGACTATCCTGCCCAACTGTTACCAAAATAATGCAATGGCATTTAATATCCTTAAAGAACAGTTTGGCCAAGTAATATTCGTCCAGTCTGCTAATAATGTAGAATACATAAACTATCTTTAATCCCGAGTTCCAACCTCATCGCTTCGAACTTTTCTGAGATAGAACTTTTTGGAACGGATGTATTCAGCCTCATGTGGACGACAAGAACGCGTATGTTGCTAATATATATCGTCCTTTAACTGGTAATTCTTTGTAAATCCATTGTTAGGCCAATCTTCCGGGAGAGTACTGGACTGAGAGCATGTGGTCAGCATGGCGAGACTCACGGCCGTTAATTATTATTAATATTATTCTTATTATTATATTTTGTAAATGGAAGCGCTACTAATTAATGAAGTACTTTTGAGTTTAAATCACGAGGCTGAGTGCACCCGGCTCTACACCTCCCTACTTCAGAAAAATCCGAGGAGGTACCGGGGATAAAACCCGGGTTTGCGGATCCGTAACCAGCGACGCCAAAACGAGAACACTCAGGTACTCTTAACAGAAATAGGTGTTCGGAAATTTCAATTTTATAAAAAGTAGAATTCAGACATACGCCTACATTATCCAGTAACCAAGTTTCATTGAATGTTTAGTTATGTTCATAAATTAAACATAACAAATCACATGCATATTTAGGTTTTAATAAAAGAAAGTAATCTTACATAAAAGGAGAAATTTAATACACGTTAAATAACATTTTAAAAAATTTTCATTATGGGTACTGTTCTTTCTGTTGATGCAGTCTCTTGGCTGCACACATGTTCTCTCTCACATGCCTAGCTATAATGTTGAGTGTAAACTTAGGCCATTGATTTTTACGACATAGTTGCATTTTCGGGGAAAGGCGACCAATAATAGGGGTCGTTACATACTACATACTAGAGCATGGGTGCGCAACTGTGACACATCGTGTCACTGTGCGGTAGGGGAATTTCTCCCACTTCAGTGGCCCTTGACGTCAGCATAAAGCAGTTTCGACGTGACACTGAACATGAAGAACTGGTTTCTTACGTCACAGCAAGGGATGGGGACTAAAACGTTTCCCCTCAGTTGCTCACCTATGTACTAGAGTGTAACTTACTGAACGGAAAAGAAAATGAGAAATGTTATGTGGTGTATGGAAAATCTTACTCTAACTTTTCTGTTTATATTTTTTCCATGAGAAATGTCATTCCAAAAGCAATATACTGTACATGACTAAACCGTCTCGTCAGTAGAACTGGTAAACGAGAAACTTCTAAAAACGTCCCACTCCTTGTATCTATGGAAACAGACAACAGTTCAACGCGATCTCGGATAAGGATCATTGATATGTTTGTGTTACACAAAGGCACTTAATAGTTCGAAATAATTTATGAAGCCTTTGTTAATTCATTTTATTCACCGCGACCTGCTGACGATCGAGTTAGCATTTGGTTTCATTAATAAATTTACATTCGCACTATGTTGGTACCGGTACCTAATAGATAACCACAATCATTTAAGCGAAATTGATTTCTCGGGATTACAATTTAATGAAAAACTATTACTAACAAAATAATCTATTATTTATTTGTTAAACCGGCACGTAATGACTGGTAATCAGTTAAATTGTTTCTACTTTTTTACTAGTAGATATTTTATTAAATTCGGTCTTGTAAAATATAAATAAAGGACAAGAAAACAATTAACTTTCTTGTACGAATTATATATTCTTTATAAGCAAAGGGATTACAGCGAATACCATTTCCTGCAAACTTTTAACGACACTTCCATATCTCCAGTGATCCTAAATTTCCTTCGCTGTCTTCAGGACGCTTAAAGTAAAAATAAATTGCAGTTTACATTTTTTGTGCATCATGCGCAAAAACACTATCACAAGAAGATTAACCTTCGAGGTGTGGTAACTCTCTACCAGAAAAAAAAAAACAAGCACGCTATGCACTAAATCCATTGCTTACGTAATGCCACAGAATTTGACCTTCGAATGGAATCGCAAATACAGCATCTTCACTACATGGTCCTCATGCAGACTCGCGGTGTTTTCAGTTTTTTCTAGCGCCAAACCAAACAATATGCAAGATAAGGAAAATCTTTGTTGCGTAATATGTTCTTGATAAGCGTACACAACCTCCGTATGTTTACGTTTCTGCCGAGTAAATAAAATATAAATATCACATGCATAACGCACTAACTTCGTTTCGGAGAACTACATAGTCTTTTCCCCAGCTACGAGTATACTGTTATAAATAACGTCGATGGATATCAAGGCAAGGAACATATTCATTTAAATTTCTGGTTGGAGATGTGCTTTACTCTACTAGCTTCGGGATTAATAACACAGACCAACAGCCATTTTGGTGCCTTAGAATTTATACCTATTCTTGGGTATATTTAGGTCGCTGATGCCAAATGTGCCATTAGTTTTGCCCTATCAGCTTTAGTATTGTGGATATGGTATTACCATTATGCATGTTATCCCATTTTACGTCTGATATAAATAAAAAACAGTGCCTATTTTTAGCTTCTAAATCATGTGAAGAAAAAAGCGACACACTAACATTACATTAACATTACAATAACAATATAACATGGGGTCTTTCAAAAAATTGATATTATCACATATTGGTACGGTCATTTATGACTTGTGAGCTGTCAATTTGAGGGCACAAAATAAGCCAGCTTTTAGTTTTTCTGTACTTCGTACAGTTTTCGTTCTTCGTGTCCAAAGTATGGTCATGAATAAAGCCCGGATTTTCATGCACTATCAAACTTAAAAACATGCATGCATTCATGCACTATCATGTCTCCAAATATGCACAATGAAGGGCGAAACATGCACTATCAAAAATGTGCAATTTCAATTCCTCTTAAAACAATATACAACAACGAGTTTTTCCAAATTCTCCTCATTTAAACTCGTGCGTTTTACATTTTTTCCAAATAATACGTCTTTCGCTGTTTTCAGAAGTTTATGACCAAGATTTGAACTAAGTACCTTCTTAAGTTTTTCCCTACTTAACTGTCACGCCTATTTCTCCACTACACGATTCTAAAGATAATTATTCAACGTCTTCAACAATGGCTAGTGACTGACAAATTCAAGCAGTGAACATTCTGTTTAGCACATTTCTTTCAGTGGAAGCTGGTGGGGGTAAGCGAGTCGGCATTTTCTTTTGTAGTGTATTATATTACTGTTTATTTAGGCTAAACAGTAGTTTGCACTCTCAAATTCATGCAGGTGGCAGACTCTGTTGCCAAGTCAATCAAATAACAATGGTAATACAATACAACATTTTTACGTTTCTTTGAAAAGCCGAGATTTTAGGGAGGCTCATTCATAATATGCACAGTTATGCATGGTAACTTGATATTATGCACTAAAACCAGATAATGAGGGCTTATATGCATTAAAAACGTCTGATTATGCTATATTAAACCAAAAAATCCAAAATATGCATTATGCATGAATTTTGCCATAAAAAGGCCGAAATATGCAAACATGCACGGAAAAAATATGGTTATTTCGAATCCATAAGTCATGTAATGAGTAACTACAAAGTTTGAGAAGTGTAACCAAAGTATATAAAAACATGCATTTGCATGGAAATCCGGGCTCTAGTCATGAACATTCACTAGCTATATTATCAAGCAAGATTTTGTTTCGCGAAAGAGGTTATTCAAATTAATGGCACTCTATATAAAAGTAGAACTGGTAGAGAAAAACTTTTACATAATTGGAATAAGTATAGCCAAAGTATAGCCAAAATCCAGTAAAACATCTGAGACCCCAAACAAAAAGTTCTTTTTTGTTGGGCTATGTAATATAACTGTTATTGGATAGAACTTAAAAGGAATACGGAATTTTTAAAAATCAAGAACAATTGCAGGCAAATTAAAAACACGGGTATCCTTAACCGAGCTCCACAGGTTGAAAACCCATGCTGTTTAAACGTGTTGCACGGTAGGCTACTTATATGTTACAACGATTGTAGTCCTTTGGTTTCGATTAACTAAAACCTCTATTTCTTTGAATTTCAGGCTCATTCAATAGAATAAATGGCTGGTTTTCTCAGGAATGTTTACACTTTTTACAAGCTATTACTGTTGATTGTGTACTCTTGGAATAGTAAAGATAGCCTGTGCATTTACAAAAAATGACAAAAATACTCGTAAGAATGACCGAGACTTTCACATAACATACATAATGAATTGCAAACTTACCCATTCCTTTGCATGTGGTGGATCATAAGAAAATGAACCGTATTAGCAAATTCAACATTATTGATATAAGGCATTCGTAAAGGAGCTACATCTACTGTATACATATCTAATGGTTATGAGTAGGGGCGGATTTCTATGACATGTCATATTTTCCCTTTTGCATTATTTCAGGTTTCCGACTAATTTAAACCCGATTCCAAGCATCCTGGTGAAAATGGAACGGCTTTTATTGTGCATATAACTGCATATTTAGGAAATTTTCAACTATTGTAGCATATTTAGTATTAATATACATATTTAGGTCATATTTTTGGCATATTTGTGTGCATATTAAAGAAATTTTGAAGTTTCGTATCATATTTTGTAAATTTTGCATTATAACGATACTTTTTTGAGAATTTACAGATATTTTAAGCAATTAACATTATATTTTAATAAAATTTATTGTAATGAAACTTAAAAAAAATATACACAATGTGTAAGCGGTAAAGTCATATTTTAAATTTTATTGGTCATATTTTAATGTTCTTTAGGTCATAAATGCATGCATATATCCTATTTTTTAGGTCATAGAAATCCGCCCCCTAGTTATGGGTAAAGAAAATCGATTACTAGTTCCCTTTTAGCTCAAACCCATCACTCTGTATCTGCTGTATGATACTGAGTAAACATTTTCTGATCACTCTATACTCGAAGTAAATGAATATAACACGTCGACCTGGATCTCGCTAACGTGAAAGTTGGTGTCTGAGATCGTGGTGCCAGTTCCAGATGTTTCCGAACCCAATGCCAGTGTCCTCTAGAAGCCTCCAACTCATTAAAACAACATTACTAATCATCTTGTTGATTCTTTTCCCTACATTATACTCTTTTCAAATGGTATGTAATGTCCGAAATGCTTCGTCTAATATCATGGATAGACTCGCTCAATATTTAAGGCCCCAGGTGTCTTTTTGCATCCCACTTTTTTTTTCTCGAACGCATAAATTTCAATTAAATACATGTTTTCAGACATTTAAATTGAAGTTCCTCCATCTCTCCCTCTTTATTCTCCTATCGTATTTCCAGCAAAATATCTACCATAACCTTTTAGAAACTGTATTTCAATGCATTTATTTGTGAGCTGACTGCGTCATTCATTGCTAAGCTTAACTGACTATGGATCTGAGGGCCAGGATAAATTCCCTCTCGTATAAAAATTAAAAAGATATATAATAATAATAATAATAAAATGTTATAAGCATTAATTATAATGACGAAAACTATGAGGATGATGATGATGATGATCTGAAAGCTAAAAAGTTTGTTTGTCTTGAATAAAAGTTACATAATATGAAGTATTTATTTACAATTTGTTCCATATTATTATTATTTTTTCATTAAGACGCGACCCGAATGCGTACATAATCACGTCGGGGGCAGTTCAGAAATGGATATAAATACATTGCTTTCTTCTCTATCTTAGTTTGGCCTCTCCCTTTTAGGATTTAAGCGACCCAAGCCGCTCGGGCCTTACAGGGCCGCGACCAGTCGGGGGAGGGATTATCTTTGGATCACATACATACTTTTTTGACCAGACAAGGAGATGGAGGGCCTCCCCGGATGAGTAATCACCTCCGATACAACACGAACACATAAGACGAGACACACCATTCACACATACACTCACTCCGAACAAGGCGAGAATGGGGATGAAGATGATAATGATGGCCAGATGATATCCGGGGACCACAAGGGCCTAAAGTTACCTGACATTTGTCTTACAGGTGAGGGAAAACCCCGGAAAAACATCACCTAGGTAACTTGTCCCGACCAGGAATCGAACCCGGGCCCGCTGCGTGAGAGGAGCAAACGCATTCCCTGAGCCACAGCGGTGGACAATATATTGCTTAAAATGCAAATTATTTTAAATAAAATACAATTACATTCGTTTACAGTAATAATAGGAAGTAGGCCTATGTTTTAAAAAGAAGAATGAAACATAAAACATTAGTAGGCTTATTCATATAATAAATTTCATTATTTATTAAATTTGTAAATGTTCAGATTAATTAATTCAGGATTACTTTTAGCAATGGAATTGAATAATATGGGACTAGACTAGATTATTATAATGTTTATTATTATTATAATTATTATGTTCATTATGTTTATGATAATCATAATATTAAAACACGTACTTTTAACTCAGTACTTAAAAAGTGTAGGCTAGTCTTGATCTCTTCTCGCTAATAAGAGCTGTTTCCATAGAATTACATAATTGCGATAGTCATGTAGATGAGCAATAGGCTTATCCCCCCCACACACTGAGTGGGAAGGGAATTCCCGCTGTTTGCGAGAAAACGGGAAGCAGTTGGAGCGGATGTAGCTACAATATATGTTACAGTGGGACTTACAGAGAGAAAGGTGCTATTATATCACAGTGACTCAGCAAGAAGAGACTTCTAGAAACTCCAAGAAAGCTCCATAGAGCTTCGACAATTTCTAAAATTGAATGTACGAGTACAATATCTACTTGGAATTTTTTTCGAGAAACAGAATATGAACACATCACAGCCGTTTCATAAAATATGGGAATTTTTCCCTCAAAGAGAGATGTTATAAAACTATTGTAATTGGGTGGTCAAATATAAGTCATCTCGGCTATCAAGAAAATGTTCGAGGATTTGAAATCCTCTCTACAACAGGAGGTGAGCGAACTGAAAAAGTCAGTAGAGTTTATATCTACTAAATTTGACGACCTGCGTGAAGAGTTGGCTCAGGTGAGAAAAGATGTCAAAAGCAATCAGGACCAACTGCGAGCTCTGACCAAAGAAAACGAGAATCTCAAGCTTGAAGTTAATGATCTACAACAATATACCCGCAGAGAAAATATCATGATATTTGGTGTCCCTGAAACAGACGGCCAGTCTACCTATGATGACATCGAGAAAGTGTCTCAAGCGATTGGGGGTGCTCACTTACTGTCAGATGTAAGTATCGCACACAGACTGCCTGCTAAACCAGGGAAAACCCGCCCTATTGTCGCTCGATTCTTCAGGAGAAGTAGCAGGGATGAATGGCTCCATCTCTTCAGACAAGAGACGAAGAAGGATTTTAGCGGCCCCGGGATTCCTACTAAGAAAGTCAACACCCACCTAGCCCCGGGGAGAGTGACAGCCGGCGAGCAGTTGACCAAGGAGACGCGGGATTTGCTAAATAGAACAAGGGATGCAGCCAGAATGAATGACTACAAGTTTGTATGGATCCGGGATGGAAAAGTCTTTGTCCGAAAAAATGAACAAAGTAATGTGATCAGAATTGTCCACTCCCGAGATCTGAGTAATATGTAAATAATTATGTATTATATTAATCGTTAGTTTTCAAATTTTTTATATAACATTAATAATGGAAAGTGTTTTAACTGAAATTGAGCAATACAACAATAGCAATAACACAGTCCTTTTCGATGACATTGTAGAATGCAATAACTACATTTTTCATCTTTCATCAGGCCTCAGTTTAATGCACTTAAATATACGTAGTATAAACAAACACTTTTCCGAATTGTGTGCTTTGTTGCAGTGCTTTTCCTCCAAATTTGAAATTATTGTCTTAACTGAAATTTGGCTTGACTTTGAATCAGGATATGATATAGATGGCTATTCTAAATATATTAAGATTAACAAATACAATAAGTGCGATGGCCTTGTAGTATATGTTATAAATTCTATAGATGTTAAATTGATAGACGTTGACATTGTTCAATGCAATTCTGTGCATTTGAATCTTACTTACAATAATATTGATATAGTTTTATCCGCAATCTACAGATCGCCTAATTGTTGTGAAAGCGATTTCCTAGATAGTTTTGAGAGTTACCTTGCCGCTACGAAAGAGAGAAAATGTCACGTCATTGTCGGTGACATTAATATTCAAATCCTAGAAAATAAAATGGACAATAATGGTCATAGATACATGAATATTTTGCACGAGTTCGGGTTTCTGAAATACTTAAATGCTACTACAAGGCCATCCACAAATTACGGTACTGATTCTTGTTTAGACCATATATTTTTTAAAAGCTTGAACAAACATTGGAATTTTTCTTCTGGAGTTTATAGTAGTTCAATCACTGATCATCATCTGATTTTTGCTGTGTTATCTAATGCTAGCTTCCCTACTCCTAATATATCTAACGAAATTTCAGCTCGTAGAAATGGTATTTTGAATTATAATGACTTTATCTTAGATATTAAAAAAGAAACTTGGAATAATGTACTTAACAATCAAAATTCGGAAGAAAGCTTTCATAATTTTTATAACATATTACAGAACTATATATTTAAACATACTTCTAACAATTTCCGAAACACTCCTTCCAAATACAGAAAAATAAAACCGTGGATTACAATAGGTATTATTAAATCAATTCGCACAAGAGATAAAATGGCAAAAAAATTAAAAAGCATCCCATCTAACACAGAATTGTCGAATAATTACAAGGTTTATAGAAATATGCTAACTCTGGTTATAAAAAACACGAAAGCTAGATACTATGCAGACCAATTTAATAAAAATATGAACAATCCCAGAAAATTTTGGCAGCTCATCAATGAAGCTACTGACACGGAACCAAATAATAATAAAGTCATAAAAGAAATTATAAGTGATGATGGCGTCGTATTAAAATGTAAGCAAAAAATGGCAAATGAATTTAATAATTATTTTTCAAAGGTGGGACTTGCAATTGCCGAAAAAATAAAGACATCGAACTTGAATAATTTTCTGCCAGATAAAGTGTCCTCATCTATGTTTTTATATCCTATAAGCGAAAGTGAGATAATCAATATAGTTAACAAACTAAAACTTAGTGTTTCTCCTGGTATAGATAGTATTACGAATAAAATTCTACAGAAAATTGTTGACTTCATAGCTAAACCGCTGACTCATATTTTTAATTTATGTTTTTCGCAAGGTATATTTCCAACATATTTAAAAAATGCTATAATCGTACCAATTCATAAGACAGGGGATATGAACCAATTAAATAACTATAGGCCAATTTCCCTTCTACCAAGTATCTCAAAGATTTTAGAAAAATGTATAAAGAATAGGCTGATGAGTTATTTAAATAATAATAAACTTTTATCCAACAATCAATTCGGTTTTCGTCCTAACCTGTCAACAGATGATGCCATTTTTACGGTCACAACGAAAATCATAAATGAATTAGATACTGGAAACAAATGTTTAGGTATATTTTTAGATTTACAAAAAGCATTTGACACTGTAGACCATAATATTCTTCTGACAAAATTACATGCTCTAGGCATTAGAGGCAATGTTTTAAATTTATTTCGGTCGTACTTAAGTAATAGAACTCAGGCTACAAGAATAGATAATGATCTCAGTGATTTCCGGAAAATAAATATCGGTGTACCGCAGGGTACAGTATTGGGTCCCATATTGTTTTTAATATACATAAATGACCTACTGAAGATTAATTTGAATATATTTAATGGCTCCATTTATTCATATGCTGATGACACCGTTGTAATATTTAGTGGTTCTTCATGGATTGAAACTTACGAAAATGCCAACAAAGGTATAAATCTTGTTAAATCATGGCTGGATTTTAATTTACTTTCCTTAAATGTTAAGAAAACTACGCTAGTTCCTTTCGCTTTAACAGCTACCGGCATGCAACAATTAAAAGTAAGTAAAAATTTAAGCTTAAAAATACACAATTCTGGTTGCTGTATTAATAGCTGCACTTGTCCCTCCTTAAGTGAATCAAATCAAGTGAAATATCTAGGCATCATAATTGATCGACATTTAAGATGGGACAAGTACATTGAATATTTATGCAATAGGCTACGTAAAGTCATTTATAAATTCGTTATTCTCCGTTCATGTTTACCAGCTCATGTTTTACGTACGATTTATTTAGCCCTAATTCATTCTATTATTCAATATGGCATAATTGGGTGGGGAGGAGTTGCAAAAACGATCCTCAGCCCTTTGCTTTGTCTTCAAAAACGCATAATAAAGATTTGTTTATTTAAGCCTCCTGACTATTCTTCCAAATTATTATTTTCTGAATTTAACGTTTTCACCATAGACCAAATTTACAAGTACGTCATACTGGATTATTTTCATAAACATCGTGACAATTACAAGTCAGAATCTCACGTATATAACACGCGAAGGAATCAATTTAATTTATTACTTGAACCGAAAAATGTTACAACTGCTGGAGCTAAGCACTGTTCAAGTTTTGGCCCAAGACTATTCAATTCATTTATTACCAACCATCCTGATCTAAATAGCTTAAACAACAAACAATTTAGGTCTAAAATTAGAAAATTTATATAATTATTACTTCTGTTATCGACTATTACTGTTATAACATTTTTCATATTAAACTTTAAAATTTGGATAGAACTTAATTTCTTTGTTTTTACTAAAATTTGAACAAATAAATAGTTATGTATTATTGTTGTATTGCTTCGTACCTTTGTATTGTAAATAGAACATGTTCTAACCTTTCATACATAACATTTTGTCATACTTCTCCAAATTATGCATTTTTTTTTTTTAAAGTAATTGTTTAGTATAAGTATTTCTAATATATAACTGAACCACCCCCGAACACAAGCTCTGCTTCTTCGGGGGGTGTATCAACTTTTGTATATATTTTTCGTGTACTTTGGAGTAATAAATTGTAATTGTAATTGTAATTGTAATTGTAAAACCTCAAGTTCAGTGAATATTAAGGAATTAAGTGTATTTGAAGTTGTTTTATGTGTAAAATCTGTTGATTTACTTATTTATTGCATTGTAGTTACTTTTTTTTGCCATTTTAGCATGATTTTAACACTCTTTAATACCATGTAGTCAAGAGTAATTAGCTATGTCCATTTTGATTTTTGATTTGACAAAATATACATCTTAAGGCAAAAGTTGGTATAAGATTAAATTCAAAAAGTATGTGTGGTTAATTAGTATGTAAAATAAATAACAGCTACTTTTTGTCCCACCCGTAATGTTGATAGTTTTACTAAATTATTATTGATTAGTTAAATAAATGTTCTGACAATCTGGAAACAGTTTATAATTTGTATTTAATCCCTCATATCTTCATTAATAACGACATCAAGACCCTAACAGTAATAGCAGAACAGCAAATGAACTGTTTTTGTGCATCATTAAAATCATTGTCCAAATAATGTCCCAACCGTAATAGATTTTGAAAATAAAGTTTAAAATATTTAAAATAAAATTTAAATAATGCTTTGCGTGTAGTGTGGAGGAGAAGGCATTGTAAATTTTACAGAATGTGAACAGCCATTTCATAAAATATGGGAATTTTTCCCTCAAAGAGAGAAGTTATAAAATTATTGTAATTGAGTGGTCAAAAATAAGTTTAAAACCTCAAATTATCTGAGTTTTAAGGACTTGGGTGTATTTGAAGTGGTTTCATGTGTAGAATCTGTCGATTTACTTATTTATAGCGTTGAGTTACTTTTTTTGCCAGTTTTAGCATGATTTTAACACTCATTAATACCAAGTAGTCAAGAGTAATCAGCTATGTCCATTTTCATTTGAGAAAATATACATCTTAAGGTACAATTTGGTATAAGATTAACTTCAAAAAATATGTGTGGTTAATTACTATGTAAAATAACAAACAAGGGAATTTTTGTCCCACCCGTAACGTCCCACCCGTAACAGTGATAGTTTTGTTAAATTATTATTGATGAGTTAAATAAATGTTCTGACAACCTGGAAACAGTTTATAATTTGTATTGAATCCCTCATACCTTCATTAATAACAACATTAAGACCCTAACAGTAATAGCAGAACAGAAAATGAGCTTTTGTTTGGCATCATTAAAATCAGTGTCCAAATTATGTCCCACCCGTAACAGATTTTGAAAAACATATTTAAAATAAATTTTTAATAATGCTTTGCAAGTAGAACGAAGGAGAAGCCATAGTAGATTTTACAGAATGTGCAGAACAAGTTCTAATTCATTATTTATGATATGTAATGAACAAAAATAGTTGTTATAATTTGCTAGAATGTCCCACCCGTAATTATGAAATGGCTGATCATCTATTATCGGAAAGAACGAAAGACCTCGACGCCAATGAATTAGCAGTAATGCACAAGAAGACTAGTCTTCTGGCTTTCTGCTCCCAAGCGTTAGGATTCGATCCCGGACCAGGTACAGTTGCGGGTATAATAATAATTTTAAAAACCATGACAGTCAATAAGAATTATGGTTTTATTGTTGAACTGTCTTGTACTTAAATTATGAAAATAATCGTAATGATTTCATTCAATGTTTAACAGATCATTATTTTTGCTTATTACTGTTGATGTTTCAACGTGTGCTTATTATAAAATTATGATAAGGGAGCTTCATAACTTGTACTCGTAACCGTAGTAAGGGTAATTAAATCACGGAGGATGAAATGGGATGAACATGTTGCGCGCATGGGAGAGGAATGGCATATCTAAAAAATATTGGCTGAAAGACCCGAATTGAAGAGACCATTTGGAAGACATAGACGTAGATGGGAGGACAATATTAGGATAGATTTAAGAGAAGTAGGATTTGAGAGGGATGGTTGGATGGAGTTAGCACAGAATAGGGTTGAATGGCGGGCTCAGGTAGGCGCGGCAATGATCCTTCGGGTTCCATAAAATAGATAATATTCCTTTAGCTTGCTTAGGAATTGTCTTTTGCCATTGAGTAAGTAATTGCATGAAATGAAGGGATTGATCATTACATTCTCCCGACTCCAGTTACTTTCGGCGTTCTGTTTCCTGTATTTTCGTTGAATTTAGGCCTATCTATTTCGGAGGGATTTTAACACACTAAATGATAAGTTAATAATATAAAGCGAATTCTGACCCATTATCGGGCTGTGTTTGTGATTAAACGGTTATTAATAAGAATCTTAAATATAATACAGGGCGAAAGTTTTCCGTGTCTAATATACTCACCCACTTATTCACGACCGAATATCCAACAACCGAATCATCTGCGTGTTACTAAGAAATTTGACTTTGATACTTCGTTTGCTACTCACTAGGACGCTAAGGGTATTGAAAATATAAATATATGACTGCAATATAGAACAATTCAGTATTTAGTGCTAAATCTTCAATTCTAGAAAATGTCAACGCAATCAACAAAGGTCTTAAATAGAGTCCAAGAAAACGTAATAGGCCTAAACTGGAACAAGCACTAGAAATGTAGACATTAAAATTTTTGCATACAGAACAATCTCATCCGAACTCCTTTTCCTATTGTCACTAGAATAAATGCGGATAGTTGGATCATAAAGTTGCTGTAATTTGTCACTAAGTTTCAGTTGATTGAATAGCTTGACGTTTGAACCCCCCACTATTTAACGATAAGAACAAGCAAATTTGTTTCGGTAAGATTTTAAGTATTACTCAAAACAGAAACTCTTCCTCAGAAAAGTTACCTCAGTATAACATGAAATTACCGAGGGTGCAATATGCTCGGTGCGTCATTACTTCCGTAGTTACACTTCCTAGATAGATGGCAGTTTTCTTGACCACGGCCGTTACCTACTTGTTGAAATAGCCCATTAGTTTTCCTCTCGAAATAGAGTGTACACCAATCCAAACCTCCATATCTCAGGAAATGCCAAAGTATCGAGGATCGAATTTAGGTGTTCATGTCTTCATACAGCAGCGCTAGTTACTGAACCACGAATGTGAACATATTTTTACGTATCTCCGCATCCCTTCGAGCACACCTAGAATAAATCCCCTTTTTGTTAACCCTAGCAATACGAAGCTTTTTTCATGATATACCGGTACTTTACCAGGGGCTCTCAGACCCAGAAATAAATATTTCGTGTATTTACTAAAATTAGTTTTTATTGTTCTTATTGTCTTGATCCATTTATTAAATATGTGGTGTACTATTTATTATATTAAATAATGATACATTTTTGCTAAAAATTTCTAAACATAAATATCAAGATAAATCCTGTGACAAAATCTAGCAAAACCATTGTTGGAAAAAGTCTACTCGTAATGTTTTACAACAATCGAAATTCCAATAAAATGCGCACTTTAAATTTAAGTGAAAATAGAAATTGTATGGTCTCTAAAATTAAAATTTAAAAAATTTTAATGGCCCATAAAACATGTTGCCCTTTTATTATTAATATTATAATTGTTATTATTTGTAATTTGTAAAAAATTGTAGCATATCTAAATAAATAATTAAATAAAATTATTATTATTATTATTATTATTATTATTATTATTATACAGAAAATATTTTGAACCGTCTTCGTACTTCCTAAGCAGAAAGTCTAATCCACAATTAATTATACGTACATGTTTTACGCTTATTCCACGTGTGTATGATAAAAAAAGAAAAATTAAATGTTATGGTCCTATGAAACGTCCTTCCTCTTGGTATTGCTAGGGTTGAAGTCGAGGTAACCTCTATGGGTAAGCTATGTAAAGTCAAATAACCTGATTTCACTGTCATATTGTCCGAATTGAAATGGAGTCCATAATCCGGACCAATATAATTTTTCTCCGGATGAAACATCCATTTTATTCGGTCGATAATCTAAAATTGAAAGTAAAATCTTTTCTTTTGGTTAATTTAATATACATACAATGTCAAGGAATTATTTTTATGGTGGAAATTGCTAATGTATTCTGAGTGTTACAAGCGTCGGAACGAGGACATCACTTAGAATTGGAAGTGTAGTTTAATTTGCTTGCTCTCTCTAATGAATTCACTGACCTTTATATTTCGTGGACTGGATGAAGCTCTCGTTGCCTCACGGTAGGATTATGTTTGTGTAACACAATTGCGAATGAAGTTTTTAAAATATCAAGAGATTCTTGCAAGGGAAATGTGAATTGTGCCAATCAGAAGAAAGTCACTTAATAAATAATAGATGATCCCACGTTCGTATACATTTTCTTAGATACTGACCTTTAAAATATTCTTTCAGACTGCAATTTATTACATTGTGTTAATACCAGAGTTCATCACGGCAATAGAAAACAGTCTGGAAATTCTTTTAAAAAAGAACTTACATACAATGTAGACGTAGTTATTTTGTAGTAATGACTTATTTTCCACAAATGACTCTTCCACGATATCACTGTTACCGGTATCACATATTTGTTAAGTTTGTTAATGATCAGGGTATGTTTCGGACGTAACATAGTAATCACGTTATGAAATAACACGGTCATTAGAAATGATACCATTCAAGGTTGTCTATGTTGTGTTCCGTAATCTCAAATTAAGTTAAAGAAATGAGCGTAATAATATATTTATTTTTAAACTTAGTATTTTGGACGACTCATTAGGCAGATAATTATCACGCAGAAAGTATAGGCTACAATAATGAGTATTAAAATACTCATTTAACATGTAGAATTCAATTACGTCATACTACTGACTTTTATGTATCTAATAATTTTACTCGTAAAAAACATTTATTTCTGTAAATGTGCACATTAATTCAGTCTTATTAATAGAAAACCTAAAGTAATGTGTTCTTGAACATTCATATCAGTTTGTTGTCCTTTGCGTAACAATTACTTTAATATAGTGCTCGTGTTTTGAAACTCGACCCATTCCTGAACTGATGTACGGTATTCTAATTTCAAAACTTCAGCGCGCTTATTAGCGATTTTTAAAAAAATTCTTTATTTACAGTGTTTTAGAGTTAGCTTAATGTAATACTGGTTTTTAATCATATAGTAACTTCTAGAAATTTACCACACAAAACAAAATTTCTTTGCGTAGTTGCCTGATCCTGTCTCTTTAATGTACAGCTTATTTTTAGGAGTACTCAACTTCTTTTTAAAAATTGTATTTCAGATTGTATTTGTATTGAAGCGGTTTCTAATCATAAATTTGTTCAAACTGAAGTCAGGTATTATGTTTGTTTTGGAAATATCCTGTAATGGGTAACTCAGTTGGGTAGCTATTTTTTTTAAATAAAATCGCTTCATGCATATTATGTTTTGAAAATTACAAAAATAAACTCACCTGGAGGTGCTTGGTACATTAGCCCTCCGTCGGGATGCATGGTTGCAGATTTATCAGCTGATATTTACACTGTTCCCGTCATCCACTGAAAACACAAAAGTCCTTGGTACCGGCCTTCTAGAGTCCTTATGGTAATGTTCCTCAATGTCGAAAAATATTATAACACCAATAACAGCACACGGATCACACAAGAAGACAGAGCAAACGTCTGAAGTTATTGCCACAGGAAAACCAAAAACACTTAACTCAGTCCAACATAACCTTGAAAACTTTGGAATTGTATAACACTCAGACGGAAAACGTACTAACACCAGAGTGGCGCGAAATAATGTGACTTTACTTCCATTCGTTCTCTCGAAACTTTCAATCCGAGACAATGACCTACTTGTTTCAAGGATGAGAGGGGGGACGGGCGGGGAACTAGGCTGCATAACCAGGGGCTACTATTAGTTTTATTAGCATCGCCATACTCACATACACGTTATTAGGTCACATTCTACACAACTCACGCGGAAATGGTAACAATTTCGTTTTCCGTGGCTAACTTACTTCCTAAGCATCGGCTTTCAAAGAAAGCAACAACACTTCCACGAGAGAGAAAAGTGTGTTAATAATAATAACAGCTGTAGTGTGTGTATTCATTAGGAGTATTCAAGCTGAAGTCCTTGCAATCAGTTCTCCAAAATAATGGTTCCTACTAGGGATGGGTCGATACCTGGTTTTCTCGATACTCGATATCGATACATGATTTTTTCCTCGATACCCGATACTTCGATACTCGATACCGTCAACATTTCCAGTTTCAATAAATAGGTACATTAAAAATTAAAAGTTGAGAGAACTGTGTAATACCAACTAAATTAATTAAGTATGCATATTTAATGAGACAAAATTTAATACTACCAATCAGTAGCCTATAATTATTTTTAAACTCTACAATAAAACTAAAATTAGTTTTTGAAACAGTCCACTTACAAATTTTTGTTCAAAAATTACAATGAGGTTTGGACGGTCAGCTTACTTGTTGGTTGTTATTGAAACGTTTGGCAGGAAACGAAACAATTAAGAAACTTTTCTGTTTGGATTTTAAAAGTCGGAAAATATTTATGACTAAACAAAAGTCACAGAGTGGTTTTCTCCATTTCAAGGAGAAATAGAAGTATTAACTAAATATAGTTACTATATTTAGTAGACTACTAAGAGCAGAAAGAGATACCGCATTTCCTTAAATTGCAGAATTACCAAAGTATCGAAAAAGTACCGAGCGAATTTTCTGAAGTATCGCTCGATGCCGATACCATGCAAGTATCGAGGTATCGAAAGTATCGAGGACCCATCCCTAGTTCCTACATTTTAATGTACAGTCAACCCTCGTTTCAATGCACCTCTTTACAGTGCCACCCTCGCACTGTGCCAATAAATGCAAATGAACGGATCTTCTCCCATTTAAAATACATAAGAAACCTCGTTACTGTGCCAATTCATTTAGTGCCAGTGAATATAAGACAAGGTTTTTAAAAAATATAGCTTGCAGTATTTTTTTTTTCAGTTGCAGAATTCTTTTAAAACTGGCTTGAATGTTAGGAAGATTATTTAAGAAAGATACTGTACTGTATTTCCAAGAAGTGAGTGTTCCCCTGCCGCTAACTTTAAATGAAGTGCAGTGGAATGAGGAAGCTATGTTAAGAAGTCGGACAGACAGCATGCGTGAGGATGAAGCAGGTAGAAAGAGCCCTTCATACAATGAGACATTCCATACTTTACCTTATTTTAGTCCAGTGTCCATTCAGCTGTTAAACACTACACTATTGATACTCAGTTACAGTTAATGACTTACATGGACCCACATGATTTTCAACCCTTTTGTGTAGCACTGGACATTTACTGTAATATGCTGTTTGCCTTTTATTTAATTGTTCTTTCATAATACAGTACAGTAAATTAATACAGCACAGCATTAAGCCATTTTTATTTCAAAAATTAGATTTCGTTTTAGTGCCACCCTCGCTTTGTGCCACTAAATGTTAGAGAACGGATGGTGGCATTATATCGAGGGTTGACTCTAAATATCACTTCATAAAACCTATTTTTTCAAGAAATTTTGTTAAACCTCTTTTATTACAATTTTTTTCCAGAATAAAACAGAAAGAAGTAGTATAAGTGACATTTCTAAAATTCGTGGGAAAGCATGATTTAATTGTAATATGTAATAAAAAAATCATAACACACATTCTCAATTAATAAATTTCATTGTGGCCAAAGAGGGTGAATTTGTTCCAAATAGTTTTCTCCTTATACCCTCTAATATTAATCAAAGACACACTGTATCCTTAAGAAGCTGAACCTAATTTATTAGGACAGTTTTTTTTTTTACATACGATAACATTGAAATTAAGCACTAGGCGCCTCTCTCTCTCTCTCTCTCTCTCTCTCTCTCTCTCTCTCTCTCTCTCTCTCATCCTGTGCCCCCATGATGGGCGAAGGTCCTCCAAGTGGAGGATTCTGTACTTTTGTGAATTTTGTTACGCTCATTTTCCTAGAGAGGGCAGAGGGACAGGTGGTAAGCCCATCGCCCTTTAAACCCCCTCCGGAAACTAAGGTATTACTTGGACGAAGCACTAGACCTACATATAGAGAAAGTTGTGTGGGTCAATGGGAGGCAAATTGAAATAATTAAAATCAATATATGTACATATTAAAAACAATAAAATAACGTAAGCCACCAAGTAGCCCTATGTTGTCAATGGCTAAAAGATAAAATTACAATAAAATAATTGGGCCTTATAGGCTTACCAAACTTAATGGAGTGTCTATACACTGCATAATCTCCATAGAGTATTATACTATAAATTATTTTAGGCTTGAGAATATCCAAACTTAATGTATGGAGTGTCCAATTAGAACTCCTTGGAGTTTTATGTTGAATACGCTATAAAGGATAATATCATTAAATGCCTATGGTGTATAAGAGCCTAGTTCACATTTATAAAGCACAGAAGAAAACACACATTTTCAAAATTTAAATTGTTTAACATTCACACAAATACTTTTTTAAAGATAGTATATAATCTTCACGTGTAAAATTCACGTTTTTCTCTAAGTAAGATTCATTTATTTGATAGTATTGACATAACTGCAATGTGAATAATTAGAAAAAATAATTATAAAAGTGCACTAGTAGAGAAATGATTGTTTTATGTGTTCAGTATTTCACTATGGCTCTCAAAGATGTGTAGTTATATATGAAATACACTTTATACTACATTCTGTTACATTAATCACTTCCATCTGAGTCGAACACAGTCCTACTATTTGAATCAGGATCTTAGTCATCACTTATCAGTATCACTTAAGGCATCCAAGTGCACTATTATCATGTCACATTGGCAATCTCTTTCAAGTTCTTCAACATTCTGTAATAAATTTTTGCTATTATTACTATTATTAACGTTATTATTAGCAGTAGTAATCGTAGAAATATTGTTAGTAGTAGATGTTTCAGCTAATTTAAAAAATAACACTAGGCCTGCCTAGTTATTGTGAAGTACACACGAAATTACCATTATAATTAATTGTAGCAATAATAATAGTTATATCTGAATGAAAAAATGGTTTGAATCGTAAGGTTATGTCATACTAAATAGATATCCCGGTACCACAAGCCCGGTCACAAAAATCACTAATTACTGTGTCTTACAGTACTGCATAGGCCTATGACATAATTTGTATTTCAGTGAGGTAGACCATTAAGGACAATTAGTCATAGGAGAGAAGTTTCATCTGGCGCTGTGAAGCGAACTCTGGGTAGTTCAGTTGGTAGAGCGGCGGCACGGATAGCCAAAGGTCCTGGGTTCGAGTCCGTTTCAGAGTAATTTTCCTCCTAAAATATTCTCATTAAATGTCCAACAGATACAATGGTCTGTGGTTCATGAATGCTTATATCCATCTTTAATGTTACTGTACAATAACAGTGGAATCCGGTCACCCAAATCACTAATTACTGTGCCTTACAGTACTGCATATGACATAACTTGTCTGTCAAGTGAGGTAGACCATTATGGGTAATTAGCAGGGCCCGGATTCTGATGACCTAAAATTGTTTGAAAAATGACCTATAAAATGACCCTAGATTTGAAAGAAAATGACTTAATAATTATAAAAAATGACCTAAAATCTGATATTTTATTTATAAAAAATTATTATTGTACACACAAAGTTATAGATTAATTTGTACATAATTGTAAAAACTGTAAATAACTGTAATGTTATGAATGTTCTTTTCTCACGGAAATTTATACTGGCACTGAGGCACTGGCGAGTCAAACTTCGGCATTCCTTTTTGCGGTCTGCCGGATTGTATTATTGTTTATTGAGGGTAAACAGTAATTTGCGCTCTCAAATCCAAGCAGGTGGCATGCTCTGGTGCCAAGTCAATCTAAAAACAATAGTAATATTATACAAAATTTAGGAGTTTCCATGATCCTTATTTCCGACAGAGACACGACAACACTACAAAGACAGCACCGCTAGCGACGAAAAAAAGTTAATACATTCAATGTAAATACATGAAAATAACTAAATAAGGAAGCAAATGACACGAAAATGACAAGATAATTACGTAAAATTGAAATTAATTCCTTCCAAATTTAAAATTTCATAAAATGACAAAAAAATGACTTAATAAAAATTTATTTCTATAATCTAGAGGCCATGAGTAGGATTTATCTACAAGTTGGTAATGTCTATGCCGCATCAATAAAAAAGATGACATGTCATTAGAATCCGGTCCCTGGTAATTAGTCATGGGACAGAGGTTCCATATGGCGCTGTGAAGCGAACTCTGGCTAACTCAGTTGGTAGAGTGGCAACACGGATAGCCGAAGGTTCTGGGTTCGAGTCCCAGTATCAGAAGAATTTTTCTCCTATAATATTATGTATGTTGTATTGCTTGTCTTTTTTTCTTCAAAGAACGTGTCTGCTAAGCATTTTTTTAAAACAAACTGACACCAGAAACTCTTCTATTTAAGTACAACCAATAGTTTTCTCCAGACTGCCATTCCTAACACGACTTCCTGGAAGGGTCATTGCTATGCATAAGCACAAATTCACATTCTTGAGTGAATGCATTATATTTTCGACTTCTTTGTAACTGCATGCAGTTTTCCTGACAATGTAATTTGCAAATTTGTGAGTTAGCATTAAGCTGACCTCGCATTTGCAAGTAAACAATGCAGACGCAGCGAGGTGAATAAACTGAAGATAGACAGAAGAGATGAAGGAACTCGGTTACATCATCATGGAATACACAGGTTCTTGTATTTCATGCTATCTTCATATCATAACTTCAGCATTCTCAATGACATTTAAAAAAATTACACAGCACCTTCTAGTGTAGAGAGAATTTAAGAAATTGAATTATACCTGCCGTGTCTATGTTTTTATTTTGGAATCATATTAATTAACATTAGTAATTCTTTCTTTCTTTCTTTCTTTATCGTAGTTTTACCTCTCATTTTAGGATTTAAGCGACCCAAGCCACCCGGGCAACATAATAATAATAATAATGATAATAATAATAATAATAATAATAATAATAATAATAATAATAATAATAATAATAATAATGGTAGTACGTGTTGATGTGAATTATTAGCTGATTATTAATAAATCCCTCCCGTCTCGGCTTACAGCCTCAGGTAGATTTTGAAGTTCATATTTCTGTAGTTAGAACAAAAATGGCCCAAGTCCATTTTACAAGATTTACAAATTTGAACGCGTTTGATATTGTACCTATTAACAGAGTAATGAATCAACTAAAGAAATAATTAGAACCTCATATCTACCAGCTAAGTCCATTAAGTCATGACCTAATAAAATTAATATTATGTACTCAGTAGCAAGTTTTTTTTATATGTAATAGGTACGTATAGATCCCGCACGAAATCTGTGCCGATTGTCTACGTAATTGCATTATGTTTTCGTGGGAACTGTAGCGTCGACTGGCCTGCTACCTATCTCTCTCGCATAACAGTATCTCCCTTTATATTTGTAAATGCCAAGCTACCTCTCTCTCTCTCGCACAATAGCATGTGTCTCTCTCTAGCGAGTAACGGTCGTCATCGGCACAGATTTCGTGCGAGATCTTTACCGGTATATGTTTCTTATACATTCCATTGCATTATATGGGCCTTTTCACACTTCATCACTTGTGACGGTCACCGGTTTTTGCAATGAACACACCTGGGTCACTTGTGACCGTCACCGCTAGTATTCCCAATAGCAGCTTCATGATAAAACAATTTTTAATCGCTTTTGACATCCCAAATGACAGGTCGACTTTCCACTTCACTTATAAAATCTTCAGTATTTAATCAAATCTAAACTCATGGCTGGATAATTAGTTTCGCTGAGCTCGATTATGCAACTGAATTATGTATATACAACTTGCATTGTTAGCAATCATAATAAAAGTGACCGTGCGGTGACTGTTACAAGTGTCCCAGTGTGTGCTCCCATTTAAACCAATGCTTCTTCGCCGGTGACCGTCACAAGTGACCAAGTTTGAAAAGGCTCTATATCTGCTGAAAACAAGAATAACGTGAATTATATGGTGTCCACTGCTGGTGGTAACATTTTGCAAATAGGTGTAAATAAATTAACACTTCGATTCAGTGCAATTGAATTAAATAATTGAAGGAAAAGGCATGAGGGAATTCTTTAGCTATCTATAATATCAAGGCAGAAAAGCTAGACAGTCTGCTGAAGGTGTCTAAACTACGTCATCGCTCAGAGCGGACCAAGCCTTATTTAATAAAAGTTACAGTTGTAGCCTACAGGTGACGGGTGACAGAAAATATGTCTTACTGGCTTACATTTTAACAATTGTGTGTTTCATGAATGCCGACAACTTTACAAAAGTGTCACGACAAGTTTGTAGATTTGTATGAAAATTTTACAAATTTTTGTCGCCTAAAACTTTGGTGTTGATAGGTAAAAATCTGACAAGTTTGTCAAATCATAGGAATCCTAGCGTTTATAAAACGTTATGCTCACCACATGTCCGCCACTCCTGCCATCTTACAACGAAGTCAAAAGATTTTGATTAATGACGACAATGAGGTATGGTGTTGGACCTTTTCCGGCTAAGGATGTGGTTCGGTGAAGTTTTATTATTATTATTATTATTATTATTATTATTATTATTATTATTATTATTATTATTATTATTATTATTATTATTATCATCATCATCATCATCATCATTGTCATCATTACTATTATTATTTACATTATTGTCATCGTCATCAGCATCATTATCATCACTAGGGCCGGGATATTTAGGTTCTTACAGATTACAACTGATTTAGTGTTGGCCTGGGTTGGAGCAGCTACTGTCATGCTAGCTTTCTGTGCCCAAGGTCGCGGGTTCGATCTCAACCCAAGTCGATGACATTTGTGTATCCATAAATGTGACAAACTCATGTCTGTAGAACTACAGGAATGTGATGGAACTCCCGCGGGGAAAAATTCCGGGACACCGGCGGCGGTACATGAATAGGTCGTTAAATAACCATGAAATCAACCGACTAAGTCGTTGGAGGTGAAGGAGTTATGTCGTTGGGTAGATTAGTATCCGTGATTATTTTGCGGTTTTATTAATCAAGCATTTCCAAGTACCGGATGATGTGTCCGTAAAGTGTTTCAATTGACAAAGTAGGGCTGGTACAGTTTCCAACAGAAACAAAGAATGATTCATATTTTAAGGACAGCTAAGTGAAAACATGCTCATAATGCAAATTGCCCACTTAAGCTTGTCAGTCGTCATATTTACTCATCCTATACATAACTCGCAATTATGTACTCCTACTCGTTAAAAATTGTAAGCACAGTTTAGGCCTGTCGTTTTCACGATTTCACCTGGTGTAATTTTTTATTTGAGAAGGTTTAAGGAGAATACAGAATCACATTTTTAAATTTGAATTTTAGAGGCTCAGGAGGGGAACCTGTAAATATATATATTGTGTCATACTTCTAACTGTAAAAAAATTGAACATTTCTAATGATGTAAGTGTATCACAACAATGCTTATGTTCAACAGAAGCAATCTTCTGTGGTTTAGTTAATACATATCTACATCTTAAATGTTACTGTTCAATAACAGTGGAAAGCCGGTTAAAAATCACTAAGTTGGTGTTGCTTACAATAAATCTAATTTAATTGATCAGTATTCTTTGTAAGGCAATCTGCTTTGTGCAGAAAGGGTGAGTAGGCCTAATAATAATAGCTTGGTAGACATAAGACCATCAGTCTTCTTTTTTCCTCTACCAGGATTCCAAAAACAAAAAATTACAATACAAAAATTACAAGGAAAATGTCTGGAGAAAGATTCCATCCGGCGTTGTGAATTGAATTCTGGCAATCTCAGTTCGTAGAGCATCAGCATGGAACGCAAATCGTCATGGGTTCGAAACCCAGTGTCATATATGTTTTACTCGTGAAATATTATCAATCAGGTATGTAAAAGTTAGTATTCATGAAAATGTGTCCCTTACATCACTATATTAAACACACCATTATTCTTCAGTGAGAAAAAAATTAGGTAGATACACATTTCACCTGCCATGAATATTTCTCTGATGAAATGATCTTGGCAAATTCTGGTCATTCAGAACGTAATCATAAAAATCTCCCATTCGATGAACTTTCGTTCCATCACTACACTGCTTGTCCATTGTAAACAGCAGTTTCGCCTTTTTGACATTGTTAGCACATAATTAAAGTCTTAAACATAAAACTTAAAATTTTAATGCTACACCACACAAAGTGATAGTTTCTCTGAATAAATCGGTGCAGGTATCCATACTTAGTACCGAATAGTGCAACTCCGTGATTATTGAATTTATTTGTAATCATGATATTGATATACGATTATAGCTTGCGAATAATAAATTACACTTTACCAATATTAAACTGTAATAGGGTTTAGGAAGAAGTTAAGTCTCGACTAAAATCAGAAAATGCTTGTTTTTATGCAGTTCAGAAACTCGTTATCTTCTCGTCTTCTGTCCAGAAACCTAAAAATAAAGATTTACAAGACTATTATCCTGCCGGTTGTATTATATGCATGCGAGACGTGGCCGCTTATTGACCAGGAAGAACATAATCTGAGGATGTTTGCCTAGGAAAATATTTGTGCCTAAGAGAGATGAAAATGGGGGTTGGGGAAAACTGCATAACAACGAGCTTCATGACCTGTACTCTTCACCGAATATAGTAAGGTTAATTAAATCATGGAGGATGAAATGGGCTGGACATGTTGCGCGCATGGGAGAGGAAAGGAATAGGCTATCTGAAAAGTATTGACTGGGAGACCCGAAGGGAAAAGACCACGTCGAAAACCTAGACGTAGGTGGGAGGAAAAGATTTAAGGGAAGTAGGATTTACAAGGGATGAATAGGGTTGAATGGCGGGCTCAAATAAGCGCGGCAATGAACCTTCAGTTTCCATAAAATAGATATTTCTTTAGCTTGCTGAGGAATTGTCTATTGCCATTTAGTAGGTACGTAATAGGGTTTATTTAATTGGTACAAAATTGACATTTTTATTAAAACTCAGGACGACCAAAAATATGAAGAAGAAACGGCACATATGGTCAGCCGGCTTATACCTTTCTTGCGTAAAGACAACAAGAAAGGACCAACGATTTGTTATACTTCAAACTGTTGTAGTGTATTTATGTTATTGACGCCATAAGTTAATTTTATTTTTTAACATCTCAACATTGTATGCTAAATACACAATTTTTATTACTGACTGTATACAAAAACGAATGTAGCCTATAATATAGTGTAAATTTTTTTATCGTAACTTAGCATGTAATGCAAAGGGAGATCATATGAACATTTTATATAAGATATTACTCGTGTATGAGGGTATTTGGGTGCTTGTATCAGAGTAATAACACATTTAAAACTTACCAAGCAAGAATTGCAAATTGACGTCTTGACACCGCTTTTGTTCCTAACCCAAACTGGAAGCAGCTTTTGGGAACAGAGGCTATATTCAAAGTCTTGGCTGTTTTCTTTATTTTCAACTCAGTGGTCAAAGTCCTTCGTGTTTTCGTTATCATCTTCGTAATGACTGTCATTTCATCGTTACGATCGTTTTCACAACAATAGTTACATCCAGTTTAATTCTATTGACTTCATCTCTCTTTATTCTGGTAATTTAAGACTATTGTGTACTGATATTTAGCTTGTAACCGTCGGAATTTTGTACCAGGGGGGTACCGGCATGTGCTGGAATTTTGTCATGCATAAGTTCTTCAAAATGTACGGACATAGGATTGTTGCATTTATGAACACATAAATGTCACTTAACTTTGGCCGGGATCAAAACAACAAATTCGCCATAGCTACTGGCTGCTCCACCCAGATCTGTTTTGATCTATGATGGATTGTGATCTGTCCCTAATATTAGTAGTCCCTATTGGAATCAGTTGCAGAGAAGGAATGGTGGATAAAATCGGTTGTGCTTTCGTGGTGTTCTGTTGTGGTAGGGAAATGTATTCACAAATGGCCAGACTCTCTACAGAGTGCTCAATTGTACAAGCAGAGCTCTTTGCTATAAAGGAGGCTGTCTTATGGTCTAAATCTAAAAATTCTGACTGTTGCATTTTCAGTGACTCACAAACTGCACTTACTGCTATAAACAACAAGTTCAATTTAAATGCCTTGGCAGCAGAAATTAGAACTAAGATAATATCATACGAGAAACACATTTGTTTATCCTGGGTACGAGGCCATATGGGCACATTAGGGAACGAAAGAGCCGATGAATTGGCAAAAAATGCTGCGACCTCGAATTTAAATTTTAGCTACAAATTGTGTCCCCTATCTTATGCTAAGAATAAACTTAGAGATTATATTAGGACTGCTTGGAATGAGCATTGGGTGTCCAGCTCCAAAGGGACCACTACGAGAGAAATCTTTTTTCCAACAGTTGAGTGTCGCCTACGCTGTACGAGTGTAAAACCGGACTTCATATTCACTCAGTTTCTGTCTGGGCATGGCAAATTTGGTTTTTACTTTCAACGTTTCATGATCCAAAGACAGAACGGTTATCAATGTATATGTACTGAACAACAAACTGTTGAACATTTAATTTTTCATTGCCCAGTCCTAGAGCATAAAAGAAGAATATTGGACACACACTTAGATTATTGTAAAAAGAAATTAGATAAACCACTCTTTGATATTTTTAGGAAAAAATGCTGTTATAGAGAATTCCAAAAGTTTTTGTGTTCTATTTTTAAGATGTTATAGTTTTCTTTTATAATATAATATATTAGTTATCTTGTTTTCTTAGAGTATTAAGGCCTGCATCCAGCCTATGGATAAGAAGTAGTAATATTGCAAATATATTGTCTTGTAACTATAACCCTAATATACCTCCGGGTGGAATAGGGTTTAAGTAATTGTATATTCAATAAATAAATAAATATTGGAATCAGTTTTAGTCAGAAAGCAGATCTGTTTATCTGTAGTATTACTCATATCAGGAGATAGTATTTTCAAGACGAAATAACCGGATGACCTCATTTGATAATAAATGACAATATTGGTAATAGTTTCGCAATTAGTAAAGTAATCAGATATTTTCAACTTCCTTGTGACAACACAATTCTGTGTTCGGGTTAAGTAAGTTTGAAAAAACGAGGAATTCGTTGAAGGCGATAATAAATTATGATCATCATCAGGACCTGGATTTTGATGACATATCTTTTAACAGAAACACCATGGATGTTGCCCATTAGTGCTGATAATCTGACCATTACTCCTAGATTATTTAAAGTATAATGTTAGGTCATTTTTTGGTCATTTTCCACATTTTTTTATTTTTAGACCATTTTTTTAATTTAACGTAATTATTTGGTCATTTTTGGTCATCTTACGGTATTTTTTTCCACATTTCATATTTTAGGTGATTTTTTTAAATATAAAGTCATAATTTTTCTATTTTTTGTTGTTTCTCGCTTTATATAGAGTTTTTGTGCATTTACTTACATTGAATATTATCAGAACTCTAAAAAAGTATAAATAAATAGATGTTGTTATGATTTGAATTTTGATACTGAAATACTTTTTTTTTGCATTTAACCTATGTAAATAACTAATTACAAGCCTATAATTGGTTCAACATCATAAGTGTAAAATACACTCAAACTTGATGAATAAAATATATTTTCATGCAAATTTGTGGGTCTTTTCTTTGTTTTTTGTTTTGTTTTTGGGTTATTTTTTGTATTTTTGCAGTCAATTTATAGCTAATTTTGTTTTAAATTTTAGGTCATCAAAATCCTGGTCTTCATCATCTTGCAGGTGATAGCGTGATATTACGGGATGACACTGTCAGGCTAATCTACATTATGTGTTAATATAGAAATCTTAACGAAGATCACCCCATCTCAATTAAAATGCTGAAGCCTCCAGCTGTATGATATTTTATAATGTTTTGTAGCAAATATTTGTTTCATGATTATCTTTATATCTTGTCGATGGTACACAGTCTAAAATTTAACTTAGATACCCGAAAAGCCATACATAATAAAACTAGTTTTAAACTTCACAGATAAATGAGATTCAAGCATTATTTTTGTTGACTGTTAATGCAACTTATGCCTTTGACCATCACCGATGTGCCGGATGAGTTCGTTTTCATGCATGTAAATCAACAGATATTAGACTACATAATTTATAACATCGACCTTGGAAAGGATCGAACCCACGACCTTGGGACAGAAAGCCAGTGCCACACTGACTTAGACACCAAGGTTGGCTATTAGGTAGATTTCGAAGAAAAATCTAACTATTGCAATGGATACCATGTCCATTTTCGAAAAATTCTTTCATATCTTTACGTTTCATGCTCCCCTAAGTACGAAACCACCGCCCGTTCAAAAAAAAATTGTGATATATATATATATATATATATATATATATATATATATATAAATATCACAATTATATATATATATATATATATAAATATATCTTTACACGATAGCGGCCGTAATTTTGAAGATATTTGAACCAAATTTTAATATGTTATTTCTAGGCCCAATAGTTCGGACAAGTTCGTTAATGAGCAAAATTGGCCCAAGGGGGTGGTCGGGGGAGGGGGTTGAAATTTTTAAAAATGTATATCTCGGCCCCTATGAAGTATAGAGGGAAACTTTGTTTGAATAAATTAGAGTATTCCCTATGGAGTTCACAGTGACACCAACGATTCGGGGTTTCGAGTGAGGATGGGGGTGGGGGGATGAAAATTCGTAACTTTTGGAACCACGTCTTGTAGGGTATCGTTGAAAAGCTCTTGATGAGTACTCTACAAATCAATAACTAGTTTCTTGATAGCTCTCATATGACGCGAGATTTTAATTTTTGAAAATAATAACTTTTAAAAGAATTATTATAATATCATAATTTTGTCTTGTTTAGCGGCTTTGCTAATTTTATTCATTGCTGATCTTGCGCACGGCCTCCCAGAATATTATATCCTATTCTTGTTGTCAAAATAAATGATTTTAGGCTCTTCCTCTTTACCGAATTCAGTTCTTATTACTGCGGGTTTGCCATGCCAAGGCTAAAAAAGAAGAGTGTTGCGCAGCGATAATAAATTAAACCAAAGGCACTTTGAAATCTACCTCAGCCTGTAGGCCTGCCTAAAGGGATTTTTTTTTGAATTATTTTATCGAAGTGACACGAAATTTCTACAGCATTGCTAAAACTAGGATCCTGTAGGTTATTTCAATAAATACTACCAGTTTTTACGGTGGTTCACTGACTGCTTCTTTGTTATTCACCAATACAATGCACAGCAAACTAATTAGATTACGAGAAGACGAGTTTCATTGAGATAGATTCTCTCCTGCTTCGTACCCGCGGGTCTATCGATAAACTCGTAAACTCTCGTGGGATTACCTAGTATAAAACGTGATATTGTTGTTGTTATTATTCAACCGTTTGTTGTGTTATTGTTATTATTATTATTTTATTTTCCATTATTGATATTGTAATTTGTGTTAGGCCTATTTGAAAGTTTAAAAGCAAACCCTTCACCCTCCGTGCCGAAGTCATCTTCAAGAACCTAGGATTTCAGCTTCACCTCTTACCATTGTAATCCATCCCCTGCTACACCAATTGGCGCGGAATTGTTTGCAACTAGAGATGAGCATCGATAGTTAAAATATCGCTGTTCACCATTGACGTTAAAATCGGCGGTATCCATCGATGTGACGATCATATCGAACTGAAAAAAACTATGCATTTTGACGTAAAATGTCAATGCTTATTATAAAAAGTCATGGTCTCAGAAAATCAGGCAAAATGCATAAATAAACTGAAATATTTCCATGAAAACTATCGATGAAAAAATCGATGTTTTTGGAACATTTCTGTCAATACGTCCTCATTGTCCGACTCAGTACGTTAATTCATCATCAATTTATCATAGGTAATCCCACGAGAGTTGTCGAGTTTATCGATAGATTCGCGACTCGTCAACTCGAGTTTGATTTATTAAGACTATTCCATGAATAAAAATCCAACAGATTATACAAATAATAATTACTTTCGTGCTTTTTTCTACAAAAACAAAACTAATAGCTGCGAGATCACGGCACACTGTGAATCAACCATCCATGAATCGATTCGAGCTGCCTTGGCGTAATCAGTGCTACCACCAGTGCATATAAGACATAGTTAACTTCATTCAGTTAAGCTAACAGCAGAACAGAATAAAAGCACACGAACTGGCTTGCACCGAATCGAAATTGTGTTCTTAATCAATGTAAATTTCTATTATTTCAATTTCCAAACAAGTTATGTTGTATAAAATAATCTGTTTTCGTGCCGCTTAGTGGCAGCATCTGACTATTAATCACTGCACACTGATACTTGCGTCTCCAGTAACGAGCAGACGGTTTTATCACGGTAAAACACCATCCTCGCGATTCCTACAAGAATATTGCAAGATAAACGGCCGTGATTGGTCTATATCCGAGGAATTGCTAAACGTTATTCGTCAATATCAAACACGCGGCGTATCAGTTGAATAGTCAAAATAAATGCAAAAATCTGTAAATATTTTTAAAAATCGATGGCGGGGAGAAAAATCGATGTAGCAAAAACATCGATTGTTATCCATCGATGTGGAAAACATGAAAACATCGGCCATCGATGTTCAACCCTATTAGTAACTAAGCTCTCACGGGTGTCTTAATAAGAACTGGCAATCAGATCGCTGCTTGGCGTAGTATGATGTTGACAGCGATAAAATTCTTTCCGGCATTTAGGAAATAACAGAGACTCGTGGTCGGGTCACTAAGTTGCTGCTAATTGTTATTTATCGTACTTGCGAGTGGTTTGCTGAATTCCTTTGCCCTTGACCTTGGCTTTGGTTGCCATGGAATCCTGTTTCACACCAGCAAGACTGGTTTCAGCTTCTATCGCATTTATATCACCTACTTAAAGTTATTAGCATTGTCCAGGTATTAATAACATGTCGTAAACAGCGTATTCATACGTAGGATGCCAGAGGAATATCTCCTAGGGCCAGTTGCATAAACACTTAATCTGTGGTTAGCATGCAAAATTAACTTTCAGTTACATTTAACTGTCTCTTCTTGTTGTATAACGTTAATCCAAGTTTATCTTATCGTAACCAATGGCTACATATAACTGGTGATTTTTTGCAAGTTAAAACATTAACTGATGAATTTGGAAATTTTAAATACATTTCAAACAATGAAAATACACTAGAAACTTAAATTTTTTGCACAATGTGAGTTATTAATAATTATTTTCAATTTAGAGATTAAAAATACAGATACCGGTACCTCAGCTTTGCTGTTGGTTATGTTCGTGTATGTCATTAGAAAATAAATCATTTATTAGAACTGAATAACATGTAGATTATAATGTATTTTCTTTGCCAATTCTAAAGCTCATTTTGCCCTATCCTGCCTATTTTATCCCAATTTTTGTTGATTCTTATAACTCATATTTTGATTTTTTAATATATTTTTACCGAGCTGAAGTGGTAACCTCCCACACTAGCATTGGGCTAGTCGCGTCTTCAAATTCCATGACCATCCGACCTGAGGATGGTCGTAGTTCTTTATTCCAACATAGTTATGCAGTTTTTCTTTATTCCTATTACTTTCTCTAAACCAACTTTCTAGTCCTGGAATGACAGATCTATTGTAAGTCAAATCCCGTTGCAACACAGTGATTTTCTAGTGGCTGTTCCCTTCAAAATTTTGCTGTTCAATTTCATTCCCCAGCCTGTATTCTGCGGTTTTGATATTTCCAACCAAATTTCTTTTTCTGTCTATTTTATGGTTGTCCAACATTTCTTACATAAACGTTTCATCCTAGTTAGAGCAAATTTCCTAGTTTTTCGTGCCATTTTCCTATTTATGTTATGTGTACACATTGGAAAGTAGCCTACATTTCTTGCATTTTATAAGTAAATTCTTTATATTCTAAATGTTACTTCCATCCGTTGGGTCCACTTCTTTTCCTCAAATTTTTGTATATGTTTGTATTTTAGCTGCAATTTTGAGTAGTTTTTTTTTAATAACAATATTTTCTTCTGTTGAACTGAATACGAACACGAGCATCTTGTCCACTCGAATAAATGAATAATACACTGTATAGGCTATTCATCATTATCCCCCATTCATGAGAGCTGTGGTTATGTATCTGCGTTTTAATCAGTTCTTAGTAGTTTTCTCTCTTGGAGCCTGAAACTTGCTTGTGGATATACTAAATTCTGTTCATATTTCTGCCTTCGATTACAATTTTTGTTGGGTGTATGTAATCTGCGCCACGGTTGACACCTGATTTGAAATATAATAAGAATGATATATGTAAACTGTGTCACACAGATATGTAAACTGCGGCACACAGCTATGTAAACTGCGGCACACAGATATGTAAACTGCGCCACGGAAATATGTAGGTCATTTCATGTAAAATATAATTCGATGTTCTACCACGCTTCTCCCAACATCTTCCTTGTGTTAGATGCACTTCTCCAGTTCCAAACAAGTGCCTACGTAAAACTGAGAAATATTGAATAAGGGATACCTGTAAGAAAAACATCTAAAATAAATGACAAGAATTCTCGTCTACTCAAGTGGAGAGAACAATATAAACAATGAAATATCCCGTTTTGATTTTATTAAGAAGGCGTCATTTGAGAACAAAGTGCTCATGTAAAAAAAATTAGGGTAGTGTTTTTAACAATTTTATAAGTGACGAAGTGTTCATGCAAAATAAATTAGGGTACTGTTTTTAACATTTTTTAAAATGACAAAGCTACTAAGCCTAACATTTTAAACCACATCTATACAATTTCGTAGCCAGTCCTAAGTCTGGAGAAGTGGAAAGGAAAATGTTAGTGCGTTAGTATGACGGTGACGCCATTTAAATGTCGGTGGCGCAGTTTACATCGTGCAGGTTGGGGGGAAAAGGTAGAAGTGGCGCAGATTACCTTTTCCCTTTTTGTTGACAGTGAAATATTGATGTTCCATATCAGTGCTTCGATTTACGGCTATGACTTTTACTACTAAAATGCTTCTATGCCGTAAATAATAATTCAACGTAAATTCTGATGTCTTTAAATATGCATGACTGAATTAGAATATTTATCTTTTCAATGAGTCTAAAATATTTCTTTCAAACTTCTACAGCCATCTTCATTTTTAACTATTCCTATCCAACTAATTTTCGTTTTTCTTCTGTAGTCTGATTAAATTATTTTCTTTAGCAATGCCTCGCATATCGACCAATCAGGGTCGTTTATCTTATAATATGCTTGCAAGGATCGCAAGGATGCTATTTTATCAGATAAAACTCCAAATCGCTACTCAACCGTCATAGTATCAATATGCAATGATTAATAGGCTACGTCAACCGTCTCGATTTCTTTAACATTCAACTTCTAAAATTCTGTTTTTAATCAATGCAATTCGATTAGTGACAGTTTGCAAATAAATCATATTATACCTATTAAAAATGCATTTTTTATGATTTTTAGTTTATCTTGATCATGAGGTTAAACATTTTCTCGTTATCGCTGTTGGTAGTATTGTTTAGTATTCCGTAACCAATGGTGATTTGATTTTAAACAACACAAGTCTTCTTCTTATTATTCCTTTCTGGGTTTAGGTCAATGCGACCTGTTCCGGTCTCAAGTCCATCGTTTTCTTGGTCGTCCTGGCGTTCTTTTCCCGTATGGCTTATAAGAAGTGATTATTTAGGTAATCTCGTTTTTTCCATCCTGTCCAAATGTTCTTTCCATTGGTTATTATATTCCTCTATTTTATCTTGTATAGAGAATATTTTTAGTTCACGTCTTATTGAATCATTGAGAGTCTGTCCATACGTGTGCAACCTTTTACCGATCTTAAAAATTTCATTTCAGTGGCTTGAATATGTGATATATCGTTTTTTGTTAATACCCAAAATTCAGACCCATACAATAGAACAGGAACTGCCATTATCTTATAAAATCTGACCTGAGTTTCTTTCCGAGTTTTCTTGAGAATTCTTCTTATAGTACCATACATCATTTGATAGCGGTTTAATTTATTTTGTATGTCCCAGTCATAACTATAAGTTATATCAAATCCAAGGTAATTGAAATGTGATGTCTGTTCTATTATTTCCTTGTTTATTACTATTTTTGCTCTGACTGGGAATTTGCCTTGAAAAGCCATCAAAACAACACAAGTAAGAAAATAATTATTATTTATATAATCTGATACATTTCATTCTTGGAATTTTTACTCGACATCATAGGTTCTATGTAAAATATTTTTAATCCAAAAGATTGAATTTAGCATTCATATAATTCTCTTCCCTTCCGTTATTCTTCTTTGAATCTCTAAATTTGTTGTTGCGTCCTTTTGTATAATAGACCCTAGATATTTAAAATATTCAACATGTGCAATTTCTTCCGTATTAAGCCCCCTGCACACAGGGACAGTACTGGCAGCCAGTAGCACTAGCCAGTACTGGCCGCCAGTAAATATCCCTCTACTGTCCCAGTGTGCAGGGGTATTCCCTTCAACGTCCAGAAGCTACTGGCGGCCAGTAAACTTAAGGCAGGTTTAGCCCCCTGCACACAGGGACAGTACTGGCAGCCAGTAATTATCCCACAACGTGCAGCAGACTACTGGCTGCCACTAAACTCAAACCTGCTTGAGTTTGAGTTTAGTGGCCGCCAGTAGAGTCATTCCGTGTCAGATCAACACACCCTTTTAACCTCACCGTTCCAGATTTTGATGACATTTTGTAGAGAGGTAATTTTCATGTATATTAAGAGAAATACAAATTTTTATTTAAATATTTCAATCCGTTTTGAAAATACAGCCATGTCAAGTACTAAAAAAATAACAAAAATCACATCAAAAACATATCTTTCAACTAATATAGCAACTCTTCTAATTAACCTATATAGGTGAGGAAAGTGCCATTTTTTAGCATTTTTTACAAGCTTTCCAATGACATGTAACACATGATAGTTCTAATGATTTTTTTTTTCAGAATTCAAAGTGAAAAATTTTGATTTTGAATTTTTATAAAGTAAAGTTTCAAAAAAATCCTAGGAAATAGGTTATACTAATGTTAAATGATGTACCAAGTTTGAAAATGGGATGGGAATGGGTTCATGGTTAAAAAATTAAAAAATTACCACTTTACAAAAAAACAGGTCAAAAATAACTTATATATCCCAATGGAAAGCATAATAAAATAATTTCGACAAATAAATTGAATCAAGGGAAGTAACTCACATACTTGACATCTTGTTGTTCAATGAAAATTCTTGTCTAATGCCTTATTGGTTTGCAAAGTGTTAAGATAGCACATAAATCCTTTTGATCGGTGTCGTAGGATACATAATACATGAATATGTGTTGACCGTAATAATAATAGCAATAACAAGCAATAACGTAAAAATCTTTAAATATTCTATTCGTGGACTCAGTAATAAAACTTTATTAACTTACTACTTGTACACATAGTGAAAGATTGACCGCTGGGGAAAATGTAAGAATCAAACTTTTCTCTGACTTCGTAAATCTGCACTATTTTTATTTAGATATTTGATGGAATATTTATTTTATGTTTTGTTCATTTATGTCAAAACCTTCCCCATATAACAGGAAAAAAATAATATCAATATAAGTATAGCCTATTACTTTTAATACAATATTAATACAAATTATTAGCCTACAATATTCTGCACAATGCAATATTAATATTAGTACCACATTACTATTTAAGTATAAAATATACCTTAGCTGTTTTCTACCCTTATTATATGGCGTAATTCCTATAAAAGTATACATTCTTTAACAAATTTTCCTCAAAGTATATTAACGTACACTCTAGAATGAGGAATATTTTCTAGGCAACAAAATATTAGATCAAATCACCCCTAGCTGTTTTTACCTGTCTTAATCTCTACTCAAAACTACATTTTTTGACAAATTTTATGCGATTTTACAGACAAATCCTCTAAAAATCAAAATAACTTTTTAGGCAGCTTGAATAACAGAAGAATCCACATCTTAGCTGTTTTCTACCCATATGTTGTGATTTCTGCAATATTATTCGAAAGATTTTACAACCGATTCTGTTTTCTACCCCTATTACACAATCTATTTACAAGTCTACAATTTTTATAAAAGTTTGCCTACTTTGACAATATTAATACAAGTTCTATAATATTCTATATTCTATAATATAATATAAATACTGTTTATATTAATCATAATCATACATAAATAAATAATTGACCCTTGTACTGCCTACTGGCTGCCACTAGAACATCCACTGGCTGCCAGTAACTGGCGGCCAGTACTGGCTGCCTCTACTGTCCCTGTGTGCAGGGGGCTTTACATATTAACTTTTCTTCCAAATCCATTGCCATATATTCAGTTTTATTGTAATTTATTTCTAATCCCCATATCCTGTACTCTTCTACCGACTTTCTGATCATATATGACGCATCATCTGTATCCTCAGTAATTATTACTTGATCATCCGCGAAAAGTAGATTATGCAGGATGAATTTTAATTCCCATTTATCGACAATTCCTAGTCCAGTTTTGAAGAGCCATATCAATATCAATGACAACTGTTATCAAGAGCCAGGGGCAATTGAGTCTCTCGATAATAATAATAATAATAATAATAATAATAATAGGTTGTAGTAATAATAGCATAGTGTTGGTGATGGTGGCAGAATTTGTTCATTTTCCCCGATTGACAAAATTTCTGCGGACGTCCATGGTCTATGACAAAGTTTTTAGCCTCATTCTGACATCGCACAAACAATTTTCGGGGTGAAAAACCTGTGAGCTGAGAGACTTGTCAAACAAAGAAGTGGAGTTGGCATAGCGTGCTGGAGCTTGGCGAATTGTCGGGTACCGTTATGTTGCGCAATACAGTACTCGTGTCACCTCTCCATTATGTAAACCCACTGCTTCTTTCACACTGAAGCTTCATAGCTTATTCGAATCAAATATAAATAGGTTTAAGGGCATTGGGAAGAGCTGCTGACTCCAAAATGCAAATATACAAAAAAGTTTTTATTTTCTCTGCTTCTATCAAACATAGACTAATTTTCTTTACACCAAGTAATAAAAAAGATGTGTTTGAGTTGAGAGCAGATAACAGAAATATATTTCAACTCTGCATTTTAATATAGAGAAGGAAGAAAGAAGAGTATCGAAAAAGAAAATTGTAGGCTATGATTATCGTCAGTTGGTGCACGCATTATAAAAACTATTATTTCTACAATTTTAAAACTTTCCTCGCATGTCAAGAGAAATATCTTGAATGATATGGAAATTACATTTTGTTGATATTGTATGTAATAGTGCGTCAATCACTGGTCACTTGTAAGGAATTTTTCATTATTTTTTTGCATTTTCCCCATTTTGACTTCAGAATGGACTTTTTCCAATATTACAGACAAAGCGATCTCATAATTCCTTACCTATGAGGCATTCATTAATGAATATAGAAAAATAATAGCAATAACGAAGCGAAGTGATCGACATACAGGCCATGGAGAGGGCCAGAGGGTTCCAGGAGGTTGAGGCTCCCCGATTTTGGACATTCAGTGGTTGTCAGCCTTACGCACCGACCGCCTTTACACCAGGATTGCTCCTGGTTCTCATTTCTGTTAGAAGCTGATTCGACCCCAGGGCCACACTACCACCAGAAGGATTAGGCCAATTGAAAAACTCCAACGACCTCATCGGGAATCGAACCCGCGACCTTCCAGTTTCTAGCGCAGCCCCTCAACCACTACGCTACGTCATACCCCCTAATAATAATAATAATAATAATAATAATAATAATAATAATAATAATAACCATAATAATAAAAGTAGGCCTAGTAGTATAAAATACTTAAATCTTGTCCTTTATTTATTATTACTTATTATTATATTACTATACTTATTTACTTACTCAATGGCAATAGACAATTCCTAAGCAAGCTAAAGGAATATAATCTATTTTAAGGAACCCGAAGGTTCATTGCTGTGCTTGCCTGAGCCTGCCATTCAACCCTATTCTGTGCTAAATCCATCCATCCATCCCTCTCAAATCCTACTTCTCTTAAATCTATCCCAATATTGTCCTCCCACCTACGTCTAGGTCTTCCAAGTGGTCTATTCCCTTCGGGTCTCCCAGCCTACTTTTTGAGATATGTCTTTCCTCCGCCATGCGCGCAACATGTCCAGCCCATTTCCTCCTCCGTGATTTCATTACCCTTACTATATCCAGTGACGAGTACGGGTTATGAAGCTCGTCGTTTTGCAGTTTTCTCCAGTCTCAATTTTCATCTCTCTTAGGCCCAAATATTTTCCTAAGCACCCTGTTTTCGAATAAACTCTCAGATTGTGTTCTTCCCGAAGAGTAAGCGACCATTTCTCACATCGATATAATACAACCGGCAGGATAATTGTCTTAAAAAATATATTTTTAGATTTCTGGACGAAAGACGAGACGATAAAAGGTTTCTGAACTGCATAAAAGCAATCACACTGATTTGAGTCTACACTTAAGTTCTGCCTTAATATTATTTGAGTCTGTAATTATTGCTCCCAGATATTTGAATTTCTCCTCTTGTTCGAACGATAATTTTTTTTATTGCATTAGTTTTACGTTTTATGACCATATAGGCCTACTTAGTTTTTCTGCATTAATTTTCAATTCAATATACCTGCAGGCATCGAAAAGAATTATATTACTATATATTTCCTTTTTTAAATATATGTTTAGAATTATCAAGTTCTTTTTTCTTCAATTTTTCATTTCATATCTTCATAAATACAAGGTCATTTCATATGTTATTTTTCAGGCGTTATAGGTCATCAACTTCCGAGCCCAATTCATTACTGAAGGAGAATAATTCGACTGAAAGCCTTTCTTTCACCATTGTGAATAAATACATTGGGAGAAAAATCCAAGTTCTTTTGCATGAATTACTTAATATACATAATACACTTAAACCTTTTGACCTTTTATAGTCTTTTTCATAACCTTTTAAATGCCTTCATGGTCAGGCGTGGGAGTAATACGATCACGTATTTGTTTGTTTTGATATTTTACGGTTCTGTTGTACACGCGTACTTTCTTGAAAGAGAAATATCTTGAATGTTATGGAAATGACATTTTGTTGACATCGTGTGTAATAGTGCGTCAATTATGGTCTGGTGCCCTTTAAAAACTGGAATTTCAAAAGAAAAGTAAACATTCATGTTCAGAACATTATTGTTGTTTTGTTATGATTCGGCTTATATAAGAATATTGTGGTTCACAACCCCTTGAAACTCTGTGAGCTGAACTTTCTAAAGCAAGCTGTGCGAAAGCTATAAATTTGTAAACTGAAGTTTTTGGTAGCCTACTTTGAAATAGAGCGAAGTATTTAGTATATCTGTTGGAAATACTGAAAAATTGGATTACTTCTCAGAATATTCTTCTGCTATAATGATTGCAGTAATATAAAATGATAGCTTATAAAAATATATATAATTTACAGAAGCCAGTAGCCTACAGTAAATGTCACTATCACTTTATTGTTCTAAAAAAACTTGGGAATTTAAAATAACTGACCTTTGCTTTAAGTGCCATCAGTTTTTCTTTATATTCAATACTTGTAATATCGTTGTAAGGAAAGTGTCACATAATTTGTAATTTATTTATTTCTTTCTTTCTTTATTTCTTTCCTTCTTTCTTTCTTTCTTTCTTTCTTTATCATAGTTTTACTCCTCCCTTTTAGGATTTAAGCGACCCAAGCCGCCCGGACCAAATTTGTAATTTGAAAATTTAAATATTTATTATGAAGGATGAGACGTTAGAGAGTTAAGAATGTTTTGATTTTTCGAAATCTGAAATTGGTTTATCATAGGCACGAGAGATTACAAGCTTATCGATATATTTGCGAGAACGAAGTTCGAGCAAATTTATTTGAGTTTATCGAGTACGATTTATTAATACTATTTCATGAATAAAATTTAACGGATTTTGTAAATAATAATTTTCTTACTTTGTTGACAATATTCTGTCAGCCGTAAGATCACGGCATACTAAATGAATGAACAATCCATAAATTAATTCGATGAATCGATCCGAGATCCCAATGCTACCAATAGTGCGTACCACAACATGGAGAGAGTCGTCGTAGTTCCTTACATAAAAAATCACACGAACTGACTTGCACCGAATCGAAATAGTGTTTTTAATAAATGGACATTTATGTTATTTCAATTTCCAAAGAAGTTATGTTGTATAAATTAATGTGTTTTCATTCTGTTCACTGGCAGAATAGGCTGTGACGTATTAATCGCCTCACGTTGATGTCTTACGTTTCCAGTAACGAGCTGACGTTTTATGAGATTAAATCGCATCCTCATATTAATAGCAAGCATATTATAAGATAAATGATCGTGATTGGTCTATATCTGAGGAATTTTTAAACGTTATTGGTCAATATCAAACACGCGGCGTATGAGTGGAATAGTCCAGTTAAACCAGTAGAAAAATAATATTAAAAAAAACAAAATGTTTATAATTTGTTAGCTGCATGGGCTACACAAAACCGCTGTGTCTAGTGCATTCTGAACTGCGTGAGAGTTCAGGAAATGTTGTTGCTCTACTGGTGCTAATTTTATCTTCGCGTCCGAATGTTGATCTCTCCTTCGTGGGAGTAGCACGCGCGAACAAAATGTCAAATTAATACGCAATTTGGATCTGGAACCTCTCCCTTTGTTCCCTGTCCCATCACACTTATCCTGAGAATTTCTTTTCTCTGAAACCCACATAAACCAAACATGTCAGTTCAAATTGAGGGCCTGTAAAGGTGCATCTAAAAAAGGGATATATTCGTTAACTCTGTTCACGAACATTCCAAACGAGCAATGGTTATGGACACTTTATTTCAAAGCGAAATAAGCATTAGGCATTTCAATTATTAGCACAAACACATTAACCTTAATCCTAATAGTCAATACTTCAATCATTATATTTAGGGTTGGGTCCTCAATACTTTCGATACCTCGATACTCTCGATACTTGAATGTTATCGGCTTCGAGCGATACTTCAGAAAACTCGCTCGGTACTTTTTCGATACTTTGGTAATTCTGCAATTAAGTGAGAATGCTAGTATTTTTGAACAAAAACTTGGAAGTGGACTGTTTCAAAAACTAATTTTAGTTTTAACGTTGAGTTTAAAAATAATTATAGGCTACTGATGATATTAAATTGTCTCATTAAATATGCACACTTCATTAATTTAGTTGATATTACACAATTCCCTCAACTTTTAATTTTTAATGTACCTATTTATTGAAACTGGAAATGTTGACGGTATCGAGTATCGAGGGAAAAAATCATGTATCGGTATCGAGTATCGAGAAAATCTGGTATCGACCCATCCCTAATTATATTTCTTTATATATAGGAACAGGGGTGTGCTGCTACTGGTATGCCGGCATTTGTCCAGCTAGAGGTCCTCATGCCTCTAAATCTAAAGATAATGAGACTATTGTATGTACGCACATGTATAATTATATGCCATTATGCCGCCCCCATTGCTGAGTGGTTAGACCCGGGATCGAATCTCGGTGGATCCATGTGGAAGTTGTGTTGGACAAAATGGAGTCGGGTCAGGTTTTCTCGGGGTGCTCCTGTTTCCCCTGCCATATACAATTTTACCAGAGCTCCATTCATCATACTTTGACCATTGGTTGCAATAAAGGAATTTTTATAATTATATTCCAATATCCTGGGCCGGGTACAAACCCGTGAAATGGAAAACCTTATTATGCGTCAGTCTGAATCAAGGTTCTTAAATTACTAAATGTTGCCCACTAGCCACTCTGAGTGCTCATTGGCTACGGGTTGTGACGTAGCAAACATGAGAGTGGGCCCGGCTCCCATAAAGAATAAATGAAAAACATGTGAGGTTTTAAATAAATATTTCATTCCTGGCACCAACTGCGTAAGTTCGGCTGGAAAGTGTTTAAACATCCACCCTACATCCCGGACCTCGCTCCCAGTGATTTCCATATTTTCCTACACCTTAAGAAATGACAGGGAATGACAGAGATTGACAAAGTGGAGGAGGTGTTTGTCACACAGTGGTTCAAATCCCTGGCGGCAGACTTGTACGACACAGGTATTCAAAAGTTGGTTCCACGGTATGATAAATGTTTCAATTCCGGTGGCAAATATGTTGAATAATAGCTGAATACTTGCTGCATCTTTTGGAATATATATGTCCAAGAAATTGTGTTTTGTTTCTGTAAACGCGCCTCTTATTATTTCCTAAGTTTAAAGACTATTACTGGTCCATAATATGTTCCCAAAATTATTAAAACAATGAACTTTTATGCAGAGCATATACTTCATTATTTTCAGTAGCCACTCGACTTGGTTCTAAACTGCTAAATATACATTACACACCGCTTGAAGTAAAAATTAAACATTTACAGGATTATTTTTATTAATTCCTAAAGTGCTGCAAGGTTATAATAGAAATGGACACTTATACTAGGGTTATGGAAATATGTTTGGGTTAAACAGGACGTAGACTTGTTTATATTATTATTATTATTATTATTATTATTATTATTAACAATAAATGCCTACACTACCCCGGTATTTAATGGTAGGATATTATTATACATATGTAATACCAGAATAAATATCTTAGTTGTAATATAAGAAGATTTTACATGACGTTAACCAGGGCAGAGACTTGTAATGATTAAAATAATATAATATTATTATAAGCCTATAATATTTCCAGTAATTTACGGTATCATGTGGGGCGTGAGTTTGTTTATTACAGATATAACGTTTATGACCAAATACAATATATATTATATTATTTCATTTGTGTTAAAATTTTGCATGCCTTTATCCAGGAAAAAAATAATAATTTGTTCTGTAAATATATCCGCCTTAAAGCACTAAGTTATCAATGTGGCATTTACTATCCGATAAGTTGCTCAAGACGAAATAAAAGGCATGAACGCTTTGTATAATAAATATACTGTAAATATGTTCGTGTACAATAATGCATGTGTTTTTGTATTATAAAAGACCTATACAACATAAAATATTTACAATTATGGACATGAATAGGTCAGAATACTATAATCCCATGTGCATCAAAAAACATTTACTGAGTTGCATAAAGTTGTGTACAGGTATGTTAGTTGATAGTTCAATTTAGCTTGCTACAAAATGCCTACCTTACAATGGCAACCACTATCTTAATTTAAAAACATATAATGCAGTTTACAACTACAGATAGCATTGTAATAAAATTCTTTGCTTGGTCATATAATATGCTATCTGGTAATTAAATTATAACTGTATAAAGTTTAAATTGGTATTGATAACAACCTTAAACAGAATTTAAGTAATAATACAAGAAATAATGACAACCAATATGACCAAAGTATATAAATTAAAATAATAGTATTGTGTCAAGGTACATATTGGGTAAACAGGTCGCTCTTTCAAAATTATACTCAACGAAGATGTCACAGGCTTTAAATATAATAGAAATAAATCTGCTTATGCTAATAATTTATTAACTAACAACCATTCTGTGAAGTTTTATGTCAAAATTAGTTATTTTCACTGAGTTACATATACGTCTGATAATGTGTGGCTATTTTAACTTACCGTCCAATCTTTAACTCGATTTTTCCGGGAATAAGTTTTCTTTTGCAACGCAAAACTACAACTATTGCTCAATTTTTAAATGAAATTATGCAGCCTCACTTCGTTCCTCATGGTTTAGAAGCTTAAAGAAAAGCAAAGCAAAGAAAACGATTACATTGTGAAAATATGAATTTTTAGTGTGTATAGACAGTGAATTTTTTTACATTTATTTGTTAATGTAAGTTCAACAAATCGTAAAAGTTATCTGAAAGCACCTACAAAGTAAGATTTAAGTTCTAGCCTAGGGTCTTAGATACTGGGACAAAAGAATTGAAGCTTAATAATATAATAATTTAATAATTTTCATCAAAATCGTGTTTCTCGTGATATCATTTGATTCAAAAATTTAAAAGGTATATTCCCTTACTACTGGGTTTAATACAACACATATTCAAATTTCTTATACGTCACATTGAAGGGCATGATGTATACTATTTATGTACACACTTTCGTGTAAATAGGTCGCATAATATAGAATGTATGACTGTTTTAACGAAATTTTCTCTTACGTATATGATAGCGATGTAACAACCCCTATTGATTTTTCCATGTCATCTGAATTTGTTAGCAAAACCATGGGTGAAGTTGTTTACGAGAATGCTACTTCCCCAAACGTTACCTTATACGTTTTATGTGTTTTTTATGACATGAAGAGGTGTTACTGCATGTTGTTGCGCAAGATGACCTCTCATGTAATATGTTTTTCTCGTTCCTAAGAAAAGGAGTTCCCGTTATACAGAGCTCTGCAATGGCTGACAGCAAATCCAATGTCGTCACGGCTCTTCAAATTAAACAAATATGCATTTTCAGTTAGCATCAAGGTTATTTGACTTTTCCTATAAAGCATCGTTAACGTTTTGACTACTTATGGTCACTGAATTTTTATACATATTTATTTATTTAGTCTAATTTAATTAGTATAATTATTACAGAAAACTGAAACTCAAGTTAGTACAATTAAATTATAATGAAATTTACGTTTACAATTTTACAACAGACACTCCCGAGTGGTGCTACTTGTGCCCAGGAGTGTAGTTTACTATATACATATAAAATTAGGGACGGGTCGATTCCAGATTTTCTCGATAGGCTACTCTATACTCGATACCGATACATGATTTTTCCTCTATGCTCGATACTTCGATACTCGATACCGTCAACATTTCCAGTTTCAATAAATAGGTACATTAAAAATTAAAAGTTGAGAGAACTGTGTAATACCAACTAAATTAATTAAGTGTGCATATTTAATGAGACAAAATTTAATATTATCAGTAGCCTATAATTATTTTTAAACTCTACATTAAAACTAAAATTAGTTTTTGAAACAGTCCACTTACAACTTTTTGTTCAAAAATTAAATGAGATTTGGACAGTCAGCTTGCTTGTTGGTTGTTATTGAAACGTTTGACAGGAAACGAAACAATTAAAAATCTCTCCTGTTTGGATTTTAAAAGTCGGAAAGTCTTTATTTTTGACTAGACAAAAGTCACAGAGTGGTTTTCTCCATTTCAAGAAGAAATACAAGTATTTACTATACTTTATTTAGTAGACTACTAAAAGCAGAAAGAGATACCGCATTTCCTTAAATTGCAGAATTACCAAAGTACCGAGCGATTTTTCTGAAGCATCGCTCGATGCCAATACCATGCAAGTATCGAGAGTATAGAGGTATCGAAAGTATCGAGGACCCATCCCTATTTAAAATGTATAAATGATATATAATATTCTACTGTTTAACATTTTGTTTGGCAAGTTATTGGAATATGTTATGAATTTGTAATTATTTTATATGCTTCTCTTTTAGATAATTTATTATTTAGTATTACGCTCATTATATTTATAACTATTAATTATGCAAGTATTTTTTCTTTTTACGAGAGAATTCATGGATTATTCCCTGGAAAATACACGGTTTATAACATAAAGGGTGTGAGAAGTAATTAAAGCTATGGGTTCACTGTGGATGATTTAATACCCATTAAATCTTTGCAGTAGAAGCTTCTTTCATATTTGCCGGACTGTTCATGATTATCGGTTATTTCCTTCCCGAGATATGTACTTGGTAAAAGAGGTCAAGGAAGAAGTACGTGGAGATTGTTATCCGCAATTTTCTAGAAAACTAACAAAAGATTTCATTTTACATCCTTTAATGTAATGTATAACTAGTATAAATTCCATGGCGCTGCATCCCTTTTGGGATAAGGCCTACCATCCTCCCGCTGCTTCATCTATCTTGGGCAGATGGCAGGATTGAGGGCATGTAATCACCAAGCCGACACCCTCGGCCGTTATTGATGGTTTTCTAGACGTATCCGTTATGAAATGGCATTAAGTTGCTCTCACGAAGCTGAGTACATCCCGTTCCAGACCTCTCCTTTAGAAAACTCCAGAGATGTACTGGAGATCGGACCCAGACCTGCGAATCCACACAACTACTAGAGCACGCAAGCAGTCAGTGTTTCGTATAAATAAAAATAGCTTTTTATATGTAGAAACAAAAGTTCGTCCTATGCATGTTTTTGAAACAAGAATATAATTTTGTGATTCTTGTTAAATTTTTCAGGATAGTTACTTTTATACTGGAATATTGTTTTTTAATAGACTTACCGTACACAAACATTCTTGTTTCAATTTTAATACACATCAAAACTCGCCATTGAGGTCATGTGTAGGATGCTCGATATTAAAAGTAAAACTTTTTGCTAGTTTAATATGCTGAAGGACAGTTGCTCACAAAGCTTAAATTAGTCTCTTAAGCCTAATTTGTGTGTCGGTACCATTTTAACCTACTAGCTAATTAAAACATTTAAGATAAGGGACAAAACAAAATATTTCAGTTTTAATTTATATCACCATCCACTAACATTTCCTGGGTTCTTCTGGTGTAAAATAACTGGAATTTTTCTACCAATAATGGATTCAAGCAACAGAATAGTCTGCATTTTTCAAAGATATAAAGGTGTTATGGCAGTAACAGATATTCCCTGTATTTTTGATGTGTACAATTGGCTGTGTTGCATGGACAGGAAAGATTAGGTGGATGTTTATGCTCTGTATAGGAGAATTAACTGTGCTGATATTGGTATGACAGGTATTGGTTAATTTTGTGCGTTGAAATTGCAGAATTGGTTATAATGGCGGTATACTGTATAAAGGTCATGCGCCTCCAGATAGCAGTATTCGCTATTATAGCTACGTTATTGTGCCTACATCTCTCAAAGAGGAGATTATGGTGCATGTATGTAAAGTTTTAAGGGAATTTACAGCCATTTTTATGCCTTCAGCTCGCAGAATTAGTAGTGTTGCTGGTTAAAAAAAAAAGAAAAAATGAGGGATGTTCTAGCAATTTTTGCATCTCTAGCTTAGAGAATTAGCTGCATTGCTGAGTTACAAAACAGAAAGCCCGTTTTTGTGCCTCTAGTTAGGTGAATATGGTATATGGGGGATAGTTCAGCAATTTTTTTTGTGCCGCCAGCTCACAGAATTAGTTGTGTTGTCGACAAATACGAGGGATGTTGCAGCCATAGTCTATAGGAGAATTGTCCTGTATGGCTAAGATAGAAAACTCGGGGTCAATTTTGTGCCTCTAGCTAGGTGAAGCTGGAATATGGGGGATATTACAGCCATTTTTTGTGCCGCCAGCTCGCAGAATTAGTTGTGTTGTCGGCAAATACGAGGGATGTTGCAGCCATATTTTGTTCCCCTAGCTAGGAGAATTGTGCTGTATGGCTGAGGTACAAAACTCGGGGTCAATTTTGTGCCTCCAGCTAGGTGAAGCTGGAATATGAGGGATATTACAGTCATTTTTTGTGCCGCCAGCTCGCAGAATTAGTTGTGTTACCGGCAAATACAAATATGAGGGACGTTGCAGCCCTATTTTGTTCCCCTAGCTAGGAGAATTGTGCTGTATGGCTGACGTACAAAACTCCGGGTCAATTTTGTGCCTCTAGCTAGGTGAAGCTGGAATACGAGGGATATTACAGCCATTTTTTGTGCCGCCAGCTCGCAGAATTGGCTATGATGTTAGGCAGGAAGGACGCCGACATTGTTCCAGCGAAGCGGCGACCGCTACCAAGAGTTGAATGTCCGCAGAGCGCAAGGCCACTGAAACTGCCCACAGTTTCAACATTGCGTGCGACCTTGACGGATTTGCTTTAGCCTTTACGGAATGACGTCATCGTGCAAATGCGTGCCGATTCCTGCATGAGCCTCTATAACTCCCAGATAAACTTTAGCAATGTATATTCAAACGTTTGCAAAGCGTGCTTCATAACACATCGTATTAATAAAAACAATCCTTAGAAAAAATTAAAAAAGATCGATGAAACTCTCACAAAGAACTAGTCGCCAAGGTTGTTTGCAACAAACAGGGAACGGCGAACGACCTTGAAAACACTAATGCAAGACGTGAATTCTTTGTTGCCCAGTTGGATGTTGCCGGTGGCTTCAGAATCGGTCAGTTACCTCGGAGTAATGTCATCACTGGAATGTAACATCAGTCCTCCAGTTTTTCCCTCCTATCCCTTGATCGGAAAGCAGTACGTGTCTTTTTGATTCAATAAAAATTGGCAATGTTTTAAATGAATTATTAAATTTTGTTACCTTCACATTGTCTTTCTTGCTATTGTTCTGCTTATCACTTCAGACGTGAATGGGGGTGACAGCGTTTGGTTATTAGAACACACATAATTATTATTTACTCTTGATTGTACATCTCTGAACAATGACAACGATATTAGAATTCCAGAGAAGGACGTTATGGTCATAAAACAATTAATGGCTTGTTCATAAAGCACGTACATATGATATACTCTCTCCGCCTACACTCAAAATAATCTTTCTGTATTATTGCTTATTGTTCCTATAAATATAAATATTAACATTCAGCTATAAAATGCATGTTTACTGGAAAGTTCTTGCCAACCTACCGATCATAAATAAAATAAATTAGATTCTTGTTTCCAGTAAGCTTTTATTGCTCATAAAATTAAGAGGATATATGTTGTTCTCCGATTTTACTTTCTTCTCTCATTATTTTGTTTTCTTCTCCTCCTTCTCCTCCTCCTCCTCCTCCTCCTCCTCCTCTTCCTCCTCCTACTTTAACACCTCCTGCTCCTCCTTCTTATCCTTGTCTTATATACAGTGAACACCGCTTAATGTAATCGCGGATAAAGTTATGAGTCGGGTAATGTTATCACTTTTATGAAGTTCCGTACGGGTTAATACTCATACATTAAAATAATACTGTTTATTGTGATCAAAGATTCGGTTTATGTTATCACATTTTCCGTTTTGCGGCTTTATTTCCAAGTATTGTATGCCATTAAAAATATTGTTTTTAAGGATTTTGTTTCTAACTCAGCTGTATTATGTTGTATTAGAAGTAAGGGTAGTGTAGTGTTGGTATTCCCTAACTTTCCCTTTTAAGCAGCAAAACATGTTTCACCCCTCAGTTTAGCTGTTGCTTCTGATTTATGAAGATAACAGAGTTGACATGTAGTGATTGTTAGTATAAAATGAAAAGACTGGAACAGACAGGCGTTAGATGTTTTGCTAAGCGGTGTTCACCACTGGTCAGTAAACTTGAAAAAAAAAACACTATGAGCATGAAATATTGGTTAATGGACTCCAAAGGGGAAACAAAAACAATAAAAACTTTTTATTTATTGCAAAAATAGTTCTTTGCAGGCTATTATGAGTGGTGGAATGATTCACAGTTAAGATATCTTGTATGTATGAATAAATAGCTTTTAATTTTGTTTGTGTAGAGTATTATCTGATATATGAATAAATATCCTTCAAATAGTTATTTCGGCTACTGTTATCAATCGGTTATTATTATCAGATTAGCTGCTTCCTGAAGTGATCACAATAAGCGGCACCAAGTCTACAAAGTAAAATAAATGAGTTAGTAACTAGTTATTATATCATTCAATTACATTATAATTGCACTGTGCTAAAAAATTCAGAAATAGAATAAAAAGGGTTTTTCACTAGCCAAGTGTACAATTTACATTTAAACATATTTAAAAGCAACTTAATGATTTCTTATGGTAATTTATTAAACATTCTTAAACCTAACACTTCATAACTGTTCAATGATTTTGATAATCTATTATATGACACATCTATCTTGTTATTGTATATATTGTCTTAATGTATGACATGTGAAATTATTTTTCGTGTACAGCAAAACATTGTAAATATAAAAATTAATTTACAGTAAGATAACCTAACTTAATAAACAACGGCCTACAGTGGTTTAATTTATGGGAATGTGTTATTATCCTAACTACTTTCTTTTGTAGGATAAGGATACGTTGAACATGAACACTGTTTCCCCACAATAATAAATAGGGCAAGGTATTTAATGACCATAAAATAGTGAAAAAATGCAAAATAAAAAATGCATTTGTAACCTAAAAATAGTGAGAAAATGACCTAATATTTTTAAAAATGTCCAATAATTTTTTTATTATTACTTATATTTAGTTTTTTAAAGTAATGAATTGCTAAAAGCAATTTAATGGATGACTGCTTTATATATGAATTTACTATATAAAACACTCATTTTATTACTAAAGAAGTTAATAAATTTATACTACTTGGACACCCTTAGCGAAAAAAAAATCTATCTGAACTGGCATGAGCATCAAATTTCCCCTAGCAAATATGTGATATTTAGAAAGGAAAAAAAAAATTATTGCTACAAGACAAACTGCCATGGTGTTTACAGTAAACCTGAATTAAAACTAACTATGAATACTTGGCGCATATTCTGAAATAAAAACGATTGTCTGTTGTCTGAAAGTAAAGTTTTGTATATGGAAAAGCTCCTCTCTATCTCCACTTAAACATGACGTAAAATAAAAAAAAGACGTATAAATACCAAAAAAGACCTAAAAATACAGAAAATTACCTAAAAATTGCCAAAAAATTACCTATCTCTAAAAATGACGAAAAGTGCAAAATAAGCAATAAAATGCAAAAACAAATTGCCCTTATTTAATCAATTATTTCACTATACACATTTATATATTCGAGCTAATCTTTTAACCATCATATTAAAGATGCAAAATAATCAAATGCCTTGCCCTAGAAGAAATGACACTCTGAAAAAAATGCATATTAAGCGGATAGCAATAGAGGGCTCCAATTTGCTTTGAAATATGTTGGATATAGGCTACAACCAACTTTTGACAAAAACTATTTGAAGTTCCTATAATTCACCATGGTTTTATAGATAATATGTTGCCACTATCAAGTTATAACCCTCGTATATTTGAAGAATCTTGTGTTCCGCCTGTGAGGAAATAATTTGATTACCCATGCGACAAAGGTATCGTTTCATATGACATGAGTGATAACTTCTCTTCAATCGTTCAAGATAAATTGGAAGACGGTAATATCATTACTAAAAATAATGAACTGCATTGTTCACGAATGAACCCCCTGCCGAACAAAAAATCCAAGCATTGATAGTCCGTCGAGGCCCATTGTGTACCGTAGAATACATTTTACTTGCTCTCAGAGAAAAATGGTGTGATCAATAGGCGTGCAATTATTAGTGTCATTTGTTATAGCCTACTCCAATTGAGCAACTGAAAAAATACATTGTAGACAAAAGGATATTTCTTCTGTACAGTAATATACTTCTTTTCATGCTCTTTTAATAGAACAAAGACGTAACCTTATTTGTCCTAATTGACCGCAACAATAATATCGTAGTATTTTACTCATAGAAATAATGCTCTTGAGCAGTGAAAGACAGCTTCGTCCTGTGATGACGTTTGTAAAGGAAGTGCTCGCAAGTCACTATGTGTGGGCTCCTCAATACTAACCGTTCGAGTTAGATTAGAAGAGAGTAACATACGATAAAAGCAGCTCTTCCTTTATTTCCTCATTATCATACCTAGTTTTATGCCATCCGTCCCTGTGACAGTGCGAGATCTCTTGCCGACTAGAGATTATACAGGGTGTTACAAACTTCCATACACAAACTGCTATGGATTGTAGAGGAGACCAAATAAACTTGTTTTGTTATATAACCATAGGCCGGAAACCAATAGATACGTCAGTAGTCACCTTCGAAGACAGACATCGTTGAGTAGAAACAGACATCTCTGCGCATGACAAACACGTGACAGCTTGCAGATTGAACACAGTTTAGGTAGCTCTTTGCTTTTATTCATTCTGCTATTTCTTAGGCATTACAACTAGTGTATATTGTAGTACTTTGATTTCACTTACCTGCAATCTACCAGTTTCGCGCAAACGGCGATCAACAGAAACAAACGTGCGAGGATTTGGTAAACGCCGGCCAGGATATCGCTCAGCATAGAGACGTTGTGCAGCTGTGGAATTGCCATTATATGCACCACAAACTAGGTGGATATCCGCAAGTACGACAAAACTGTAATCTTCCATCGTCCGTACTCAATGCCTAAGAACAAGCAGAATGAATGAAAACAAACAGCTACCTAAACTGTGTACAATCTCAGAGATTTTTGTTTCTACTCAACGATGTCTGTCTTCGAAGGTGACTACTGACGTACCTATTGGTTTCCGGCCTATGGTTATATAATAAACCAAGTTTGTTTTGGTCTCCTCTACAATCCATAGCAGTTTGTGTATGGAATTTTGCAACACTCTGTATATGATTCAAATTTTAGTCCGAAGTTACTCCTGTGGGACTTGTGGAGCTCATTACCGGTCATTCAGAAAATTGAAAATAAAAATAAAAATATGTTGGAAAACTAGAATTTATTATAATTGTTTAATTTCTATGATATGTGATGTTTCTTACGAAATTAGAAAACGTAAAGATGTAAGCGACTTCATAATCAGTCTTGGTTATGGACATGTGATGTAGGTATTTTGAATGTACTCGCATTCTGGGATTGTCTGGTGCATTCCATCGCGGTAGGCGACCTTCAGCACGGCCAAGCACTCTTGTCTCTTACACAATCACGACTACTCTGCCGATATTACTGTCACATCCGATGTTACATGCCGCGACCATAACACTGCTTCGCCATCTCTTCATAATACTGACACTTCCATCACAATTCGTAATCTCTTACGAATTGACAGTTATAAATTTGTATATATTTCAGTGTTTAACATACGTTAAACAACATTTAAATACGTCAGATCAGACATCCATAACTATCCAACTAGGCACAATTTTCATGTTAACACACCAAATGTTTGTCTGATAAAAAGTAAAAAAAGTGGTTTCACATTTCTGCGCTGGAAATGTTCAATTGCTTACCCCAGGAGGCACATAATGTTAGTTATAGCAGATTTAACTGCGTTTTGCGCCGATGTCTGACCGACAACCCCCTCTACAAAATTGAGAAATATTTAAGTATATTACGAATATAACGTTTTAAGGGTAATCTACTGTTGGGAGCTGACGAGATGATCTGTGAATTGGTGGTGGCATGCAGGGGGAAGACGGTGTTGTGCTATAACTGCAAGTGTAGGGGAGAGCTGCTATTGGCTGCAGATAAGAATTCCATTGTCATGCCAGGGATCATCTCTTCAGCTCCCAACTGTACCTAATTTATTTTTAAGCTTATTTCTGTGCTTTTAATAATATTAACTATGTCTATAGCATCATCTGATGCTCACGATTGTAAATATATTGAGTGATTGATAATCTATCGTTGCTTTGGCTATCCTAATCACTTATCGAAAGCCTGTTGTTGATGCATTACCGAATTGTAAAGCCTCAACAAAAATTTTTGAAGTACATATTTTTTTTATTTTTCGTACTACATTACCTAGTTTTCTTTCATATAATTGTGAAGATAAGCCTATTCCGACCAATACTTTCCTGTAGTCTATTATAAGTCCGCCTCATTCTGACATATGTTCACGAATGTTTTGTTCCCGGAAGCCCGAGAAGACGTGGAATGCTTAGAATAAATCTTTTGCCGCTTGTGTCTTTATCCTCTGTATCCAGTACCAGAAACCGTTCATTCGGGGAACTCCTTACATCGTAAATACGCAGTAAGAGAAATTATTAGAAATCTGTATTTTAATGTAGGATACATCTTATTTACAGTCAAGATTCTCGGCAAAATAATGAATAAAGAGTAGCTAATCTTTTGAGGAATTACTTTAAAAAATGACATTATTTTATTGATAATTTTTTTGTTTTATTGATAATTTTATGTTCAGGCATAATGAAAACTCCAACTAAAATTACCACGCATTACCAAAACAATTTATTAACAGCAATATACGGCCGAGGCCATTTGCCGAAAGGACCTATTGGTCCTATCAAGAGAAGTTGTAATTTAGCTATACGAATTCCATACACCAAGGATAAGGTGGAAGGAGGTAGTCGCATCGCCATGCGAACATTTAGGTACAAACTAAAGCAGCGTTTCTCAACCTATGGTCCGCGGACCACTCTTGGTCCGCAGACATAATTAAAAAATATAATAAAGCAAGTGGAAAGTAAAGAAGTAAAATTTTTTCACATATTTCGTTATAATGACCTATAATTAATACCCCAAATATTAAGATTATAGGCCTTCTTTTAAAAATGGGATGTAAAATTAGGGGTCCGTAAATCTTTTTAGACATTTTAGAGGTCCTCGGGTTCAAAAAGGTTGAGAAACGCTGAACTAAAGCATTGCGAACACGGAAAAAAATTCTCAGATGCTCTATCTTTGGCTTTGGAGTTTTCGTTGTGACTGAAATATCAGACTTAAACTCTCTAAAAAAAAAAATAAAAAAAAAAAAAAATAAAAAAAATAAAAAATAAAAAAAAAAAAAAAAAAAATGAAATAAATGAAATAAATTTCAAATTTAACATGACCATGTAATACATACACTGGAAAATTGTGCTCCTTTACCGAAGTTATAAGTGAAATATGACGTGTAATTACAAATATGGCCAAAATATGACCACGACACAAACATTACCAAAATATGACTTTATATGCGAAATAAAAACGGTTCGATTAGGATAACAAACATGCAATTCGTGTTTAATTTGTGTTTGCGGAGAGAATAGACGTCAGGATAAAAATATGACATATCATAAACATCCGAACCCTAGTTATTATATATACTTGAGTTTTGAATTAAATAACAATTACCATTATAATAAGATTGAAGTCTCTGGTAAGGAATTAGTCAAACGCACCATGCTGAAACGCCACTGGAAGGCCTCACAAGGGCAGAACAAGCGTGGGCAGGATTAACTGGCCGCAGGCAATTCTGCTTCATTTCTTTGTCCAACGACCTTGCTACGGACAACTTTGTAAATTCATCCCGTTCGGGGAAATCCATCATTTCTGCAACAGGTCACTCATCTTTCCGCTTCTACGATCGTAGACCAATGTCATTTCCGGACCTGTTATGGCATGCTTGAGTCCACATAAACATTTACTTCTGTCAGTATCCCTTTGCAAACAATGTCCGCTCCGTTCAAGATGATGCAACAGGGTGATATCATTAGCGAAATAGAACAGGTCATAGAATATTTCCCAATGAATCACGTTAGCCTTTTTTTTACCTTCTCTTACGTCAGCATAAATGAACAAAGTATTTTTAGTAGATTCACAAGTTAAACGTCAGTTCTAAAAACAACATTTCTTGAATTCTGCACAATGTAACTTATAAACAAAGAATTTAGGAAAAACTCACATAATCAGGTCTGTAAAAAGAACAGATTTTAAATTTTAAAGTTTTTGGCAAATATTCACAAAAGGTAAATGAAAATTCGTTCCTGTAATTTTGCATTTGTTTTTATTAGGGATGGGTCGATACCAGATTTTCTCGATACTCGACACCGATACATGATTTTTTCCTCGATACCTTCAACATTTCCAGTTTCAATAAATAGGTACATTAAAAATTAGAATTTGAGAGAACTGTGTCGCTGAAACTGTTTTAATTAATGTTTCCTTTGTATGTATTTGTTTTCGAACTAATCCTGAACATGAACGTTTCCTTATTCAGCTTCGTTCATCTGCTATTGAAGATCTGTCTAAATCATTTGGCTCTGCTACTAAATTTAAATGGAATGTAATTAATAAGGACTATGTACTTGATATTGTTTTGAAAATGAAGAATTTTGACTCCATAAATTATTATGGCATGTCTAATAATTTTCATAAGAAATATTTCCTTTGATTTTGGATCCTCTTACGAAATGCATAAACCAATACTTTATTAAATGGCAAATTTCCTTAAAAATTGAAAATAGTCAGTGTTACACTAGTATTTAAAAAAGATAATAAATCACAACTTCTAATTACAGACCCATTTTACCAGTTCTCTCTAAAGTTCTCGAACACATTATGAAAGTTCAACTTTGTTTTTATCTTGAATCTAACAACTTGTTCAATTTTAGTCAGAATGGTTTTAGATCTGGTCATAATACAATTAGTGCTGTTCGTTACTTACTAAAGAATTCTTTTGATACTTGCGAAAATTTTGGGTTTTTGCATGCAGGTTTCTGTGACCTTAGTAAGGCCTTTGATTGTGTGGAATAAGATATCTTGTGAGCCAAGCTTTATTACTTAGCTGTTAGAGATAAAGAAATAGAAACCTTTTGTTCTTATCTCCATAATCGTAAACAGAGTGTAGTTTATGGTGGCAGTTATCCAACTTAAATGATATACACTACAGAGTTCCACAAGGTTCTATATTTGGGCCCATTTTATTTCTAGTGGCAACAAATGATCTAGCTTTTAATCTTTTATCAGAAAGTATTCTCTATGCAGATAACACTACATTATTATGTAGAAATTATAGATTTGAAGAATTGGTTAAAGAAGTTGACTCCAATTTTAACATTAAAAATGCTGGTTTCGTGCAAATGACTTCCTTCTAAATGAATCAAAGACAGAAGTTTCATCTGAGAAGTAGTTTTAATATGTTCGGTATTGTAATAGATACTACTCTTTCCTAGGAAGAACATATTAACCATATCTGTGTAAAACTATCAAAAGCTATCTTTCATTGAAGGAGATTAATCAGTGAGTTCCCTGAGAATTATGTTATAATTATATATTTTTGCTATTTCCACAGTATTATTACATATGGTATCATGCTCTGGGGTAACTTTACTCATGTTAATAAGGTATTAGTTCTTCAGAAGAAGTCCATCAGAATTTTAACCAATTCTTCTAACACAGAACATTGTAAACCTTTATTTGTACGTGAAAAGGTCATGGCCAGAGAGCTGATCCATATGCACTAAAAAGCTTGAATATAAGCATGCACTTATGCAATAAAAAGATGGAAAATATGCCCCAAAGAATGGAAAATATACACACAAAAAAGAGTTAATTTCTGTAAAAATGAATTGCACAATGCAATTTTACCACATAAATATGAAATGATTAATTATTTATGCACACCACCTATCAAAATTCAACATCATTTTATATCAGTGGCAAGCAAAGTTCTCCTTGCAAGCCATTTTTTACACTTCTTTTGGGGAGGGGGGTACCCATGAGGAAACTGAGAGTATGGGATACACATGCATCCCCGATGGTCACATTTATTTTCACGAAATGGTTACCATACCGGCATATTTAAAAATCAAATAAGAACAATAAATGAAACTATATAATAAATTATAGGGAAAGAGGGTGAATAATGTTTGTGAAATGAAATTCGGAAAACGGGAGAACGCAAAAATTCCTAAATATCTTGATTTTATTATCACGAATATGGCTTTACCCTCGCTAAGAATCGACCTTGATTCCTGGTCATCGCAAGACCACGCACTGGCATGCAAGTGACGAGTTATAGATTATTAATTTTATTTTTTAAACTTTCATTGAAGGTGGTATTTATTTTTTTAATTTTTGGAAATCATAATAAAATAACGACGAACTTAAATCTTTTCACACTTAACAGATAACTATTTTCCCATCTGTGGTTAAGTAGGATGTCCACCGATCCATTGTTTAAGCAAAAATGATTTGCTGGATTTTTCTTTTGGCATTGTAAGATACGCTCTGCTCACAAGAATAGATTTCAATTTTAAACAGAAATTCCCAATCTTTATTTTCGTATCCCACTGATTGAAGTGAGGCCCTGTTTTCACTCCCCCGTTGTTGTTGTTGTTGTTCTTATTCTTCTTTTTTTCTTCAATTTGGCGTGAATACTCCCTTAAGTCATTATAAAAGACGTAGGCCTATGTTTAAAGATTTTTATTTTTGGATTTAGTTTCAAAATGGTGGAGGTTTTATTGGTTCCGTTTAATGTTATGTTCAGCTTTTTCCAACTATTCTAGCCTAACGGTTCATGCTATAAAAATTTCAAGAATACTTCCACTCTCGAGTATAAAATTTTCAACTTTGTACCAGTACATTTTTTAAGTAACTGTAATGGTTTATCGGCATTTCGTCTGTTTGACTACAAATTTGTTTGTTTTGCGTGGTCCAATTATCTTTCATTTTTGCATGAATGTTCTTTGAAGTAAAAAAAAAAAAAAAAGACGTATGTGTGAGGGCTTTTACTTTTTGATTCTGGTTCATGATGAACAGCAGATCTTAAGACTTCTCGGATGCGATGATATGTTCACAGAACTACTAGTTACAGTTGTTTTTATAATTGATGATTGTTTATGATGGATACTATTACCTTTTCATAATTCGGAAGTATTACACTTGGAACTCGTCACTGTTATGCTAAAACCACGAATGTGTAAATATTCAGATTTTGACTTAAGTGCATTGCTGGCATCTGATTAATTAATCTTTGTTCTGTAGGAATCACGAACGTTGTATTTTCTTTCCTTGGTAGTAATAGTTCCATTTCCATTAAAGTAAAAGTTCTGCTTTATTTCTTATGCTACAATAACATATGTGACCCATTCGTGATTTTTTAATTTGCACATTCGTGGTTCTTGCAATCTACTACTAGCAATTTGTAATAGGCAGTTCCCAGTAACATTTGCGTATAGGTCTGGTATAAATTTTAATGTCAAAGGACATTTGCAAGGACCAAAGTTACAACACTTTGACGCAAGTCTACGATTTTTTAAAATTCTTAAGAATTGAGCGTCATCACAGGTTAGTTTCTTCATACCTTTATAAATGCCACTCAAGTTGTTTTGCAGAGGTTTATAAAGAAACTTTATGACAGTCGTCATTGCTGTTGTAGACATAAAACAATTTCTATATTTTCACTTCTGCTGACGCAAACCAAACATCATCATTATTGCATTCATCGTGAGCGTCACTTAACCGCGGGCTCCGTCATCCTCATTATGACTACTCAGTCGCGTTCCCCATGAGCCCGTCACGTGGTGACGAAGCCCGTGTTCTTTGTCACATTGCCCAGCGTATTTTTCATGTCCACTCTAAATTATGCTCTTTGAAAATTTGCACGTCCACCGCTGTGACTCAGGGGATGCATTCGCTCCTCTCACGCAGCGGGCCTGAGTTCGTCAGTAAATAACCACAACATCAAATAATACAAATCAAGAAATCAGTCGACTTCAAAATATTAAGTTAAAGAATTCTTCTTATTTTTTTCCTTAGCTTAATATCACCATTTTTAAAGACGTTTAAGCTACCCACGCCACCCGGGCCTTACAGGGCTGCGACCTGTCGGGAGAGGATTTTCTACTGCATCACATACATACATTTTTGACCAGACAAGGACATGTAGGGTATACCCGGATGAGTGATCAGCCCAAAGTCAGGGCCACCCCCGAGACAACACGAAGACATAGGACGAGACACACCATTCACACGCCCATTTACTCTCAACTAGGCGAAAATGGGATGAAGATAATGTTTTCCAGACGATATCCAGGAACAACAAGGTTTTTACAATAACCCGATATTTGTCTCATAGGCAACTTGTCCCGACCAGAATTCGAACCCGGCCTACTGCGTGAGAAGAGCGAATGCGTCCCCAGCGCCACAGCGGTGGACTAAGCGAATTCATAAATACAAATTTATGTGAAATAAAAATTAGTATTCACTTAGGCCTACTCTCTCAATGGCAATAGACAATTCCTAAGCATGCTAAAGAAATATTATATATTTTATGGAACTCAGAGGTTCATTGCCGCGCTTACCTGAGCCCGCCATTCAATCCTATTCTGTGCTAACTCCATCCAACCATCCGTCTCAAATCCTACTTCTCTAAAATCCTAATATTGTCCTCCCACCTACTTCTATATCTTCCAAGTGGTCTCTTCCCTTCGGGTCTCCCAGTCAATATTTTAAAGATATGTCTTTCCTCTCCCATGCACGCAACATGTCCAGCTCATACAAAAAAAAAAAAAAAAAAAAAAATAGTATTAACAATCATTTAATAAAGACTTAATTTTCATGGTAAACTACAGCAGCCAAAACGATTTCAAAATAAATTATATATTTCTTTTGTTCTTAAAGATACTAAATGCTTCTGTACTGTAATGTTCAATGTACTAAAAGTATTAGGGTATATTTACGATGGCAAATTGCACAGTGTTGTACCATAACTAGGGTTCGGATTTTTATGACCTAAAAAAGTGGAAAATATGACTGTAAATATGCCCTAAAAATTGACTAAATATGACCAAAAATCCTAAATATGACTAATAAAATAACGTATTTTCAAAAAATAAATGTTCTAATTTAAAACGTTTAGAGACACTAAATTTTTCCATCACATGAATTCAATCGGATAAACACTTTTTAACAATTTTGGTGATTTACAGTTTTATTTGTAATGTATTTTTAAAGAATTTTCTCCTGTTTGCTCTTTTCTTCAGCTCCAAATATACGTAATATTTTATAGACCTTGCATGTCCCCATAAAATATGAACAACTGCATTCATTTTATAATTTAAGTTACCTATTAATTTGGCATAAACAATAATTGAAGGAATAAAGTTCAAATTTAACTCGACCATGTAGTACATACACTGTATAATTCTGCTACTTTGCCGAAGTTATAACTGAAATATGACGTTAAATTACAAATATGGCTAAAATATTGACCAAGACCACAAAAATTACCAAAATATGACATTATTCTCAAAATGAAACAGGTCCAATTAGGATAACAAGCATGCAATTTGTGTTTAATTTGTGTTTTCGGCGAGAACGGAGGCCAGGATAAAAATATGACATCTCATAAACATTCGAACCCTAACGATAACTAAAGCAATGTTTAGCACCAGATTCTACGTAACACATTTGTAAACGAGAGCGGGGTGTAAGATCGGGGCTCGCACCGGGTGCAAGGTCCCACGCCACTGCAACTCTCCGTGCAAAGGATTGCGTAACCCAACGGTTATTACCTTCTGTAAGGTTCAAAATAACATACTTCTGGGCTTGGAAACTCACTCTTAACGACTTGGCACATCTTCGCATGGTGACGTCACACTTGGTTCGAGCCCGGTATGGTGCATTGCTCGCACTTGGTGTGAACGTCCTAATGAACGCGAGAAAGCCCGAAACGATCCGACTCCTACCGAACGCATCGGATGCGAGGCGCAATTCTTGTAGTCACGTGGCAGAGGACACGTTGCCTTTGTTGACACGAGTTGAGGAAAGACCCAGTGTTATGCATTGTCGTTGCGAAACCATCGCGCAAAAAGTGACTTTGTATTCCAATAATATTACCTCACGAAGCTTGACATTGAATTTCCAGTTGAACATCTCCTGATACGTAGTATGAGAATTTGCATAACACATTCATCGTTGTGAATGATTTGATAACTCTGACGTAAGAACCGAGGTAAATAGGCACAGGTGCAAACCAGTTCGAGGGAATGCAAAACAGAAAGTGCTAAAATCTGTAAATTTCACCCAATTTTATTGAAACTCTTGCTATGGATGAGCATCGATAATTAAAACATCGATGTTCACAATCGATGTTGAAATCAGCGGAACCCATCGATGTCAAGATAATATCGATCTGAAAACATCGATGTATTTTGACTCAATGTATAGCCTATTAAAAAGGTCTTGGTTTTAGAAAATTAGGCAAAATTCATAAATAAAATGAAATATTTCCATGAAAACTATCGATGTAAAAAATCTATGTTTTGGGAAATTAGGCTACTGTAAATAAAATCATATCTTAGAACCAAGGTAGGCTTATTGATTTTTTTATTATAAAAGCATCTATGTCGGGGAGAAACATCGATGTAGCATAAACATAAGTTGTTTTCCATCGATGTAGAAAACATCGATTATCGACATGAAAACATCGGCCATCGTTGCTCTGCCATAGTTTTTAAAGTAATATCGATCTGAAAACATCGATGTATTTTGACGGAAAACATCGATGTACAGCCTATTAAAAAGGTCTTGGTTTTAGAAAATTAGAGCAAAATTCTTAAATAAACTGAAATATTTCCAAGAAAACTATCGATGTTTTGGGAAATTAGGCTACTGTAAATAAAATTATATCTTAGAACCAAGGCGGGCCTATTAATCTTTTTTATTATAAAAACTTCGATGTCGGGGAGAAACATCGATGTAGCAAAAACATAGGTTGTTTTCCATCGATGTAGAAAATATCGATGTTTTGAAAACATCAGCCATCGTTGCTATACCCTAGTTTTTGAAGTAAGTACCTATATTTTTTTTTAATGACAGACCATTATTTTCCAAATACTTGATTATCATAGTCACCGCCGTTATTCAGGCACTTGTCGTAATGGGAAACCAGCTACTGTATGCCTTCGTCAAAGAATGATGCCGCCATTGACGAAATCCAAGTCTTGTTCACATCATCGTCGTTGAAATGTTTTCCACCAAGGAACTTAGTCAGATGAAGATACAGCTAAAAATCGCTTGGTGCCAAATCCGGATTGTAGGGAGGGGGGCTGATTTGTTCCCAACCGAATGATGCGATCAGGACCGGGTGTGATCAGGGATGTTCTATAGCACGTTTCCTTGGTTTCAAAATGCAAGGCCGTAAACATCTGCATCATGTCTTGCTCCGATGGGTGGTGAAAAGCCTTTGTTTCCATGGCGTAGATGAACAACAAAATAAACAAAAACCTGAGAGAGGGCCCAAACGGAAGATCAGTTATGACTGGAATACAGCTTTTTTTAAAACAGTACTTTTCAATGTTGTTTTGACTATACTTTCACAATTTATAAGATACTGTAATTCCATGAAATCTGCATTGCCCTTCTTTTCAGTGAGATGACCAAAACACTGCAGCCCCTTTTTATCCTGTCCTTAACAGAAATAAATTTAAGAAAAATATAACATAGGAAACATTTTTAAAGTTGAGGTGTCTAAAGTAACTTTTTCTTCTCTTTGCATTACAGATATTTTACCAATTTTGCTACGACTTGTTAATCTATCAGTTTTAAGGGGAATAATAATTATTAAAATATGATTAATACATTTATAAACAGCTGGTTTCTTATAAATCTCACCGTTGACATTTATAAAATCTGAGAAATCGAATGAGGCATAATATTTGTTGTTGACCTGAATATCAGTTTTATGAGGAAAAATAATTATTAAAATATATTGAAAACCTCGTGAATAAAAAATAGACAGAAGTATAGTACAAACCTCAAAATGAAAAAAAAAAATTAGAATTACAAATTCAAAAGTTAATATTATAATTTACTTACTCAATGGCAATAGACAATTCCCTAGCAAGCTAAAGGAATATTATCTATTTTATGGAACCCGAAGGTTCATTGCCGCGCTTACCTGAGCCCGCCATTCAACCCTAATTCTGTGCTAACTCGATCCAACTATCCCTCGCAAATCCTACTTCCCTTAAGTCTACCCTAATATTGTCCTCTCGCCTACGTCTAGGTCTTCCAAATGGTCTCTTCCCTTCCGGTCTCGCATTCAATACTTTTGAGATATGTCTTTCCTCCCCCATGCGCGCAACATGTCCAGCCCATTTCATCCTCCGTGATTTAATTACTCTTTACTATATCCGGTGAGGAGTACAGGTTAAGAAGCTCGTCGTTATGCAGTTTTCTCTAGTCCCCATTTTCATCTCTCTTAGGCCCAAATATTTTCCTAAGCACTAATAATAATAATATAATAATAATAATAATAATAATAATAATAATAATGATAATAATAATGTTTTATTTTACCTTGGCAGAGTTAAGGTCGTAAGGATTTATCTTCCACTCAACCAGTGGAAAAAATTAAATACATATAGCTTACAAATTGATTACAAATTAAGTGATCTTATAAGGTATTATTAGAACAAAAATAATAATAAAAAAGTGTTAACATACAATAACAATAATTATTTACAGAAGTAAGTACCTTAGAAATAATTGAAAACAATGTCTTATTACAAATGTATTGTAACAAAAATAAAATAAACCTGCATTATGGGGACGTCGGATATACAAGTTATTGCTGTTATAAAGTACAATAATGGGAAAGGAAACCTTTTAAGGATTACGCACGGTAGGATCAGCCCCTGAGGAGGGGGAGGCGGGTTGAAGGATTATGTAAATAATTTAGTAATTTAGATTTAAACGACGATATAGTCCAACAGGCTCTGATGTCGTATTTAGGCAGTTCCATTGTCGAGAGGAGGTAATGGTGAAGGATAATGACTTCAGGTGTGTTCTGTGAGGGGTAGAAGAAGATGCCCTGATAATTTGTGATAGTGGAAAGCAATATATGCTGGAGATGATGTAATATAATATTTGGAACAGGAGGTAAAGGGAATGCAGTTTTCTGCCAAAACCAAGATAATTCTAGAAAGAGTGCGAGATATTATATTTTTCTTGTAGACTGAAGAGCAAGTTTTAAAAACGACGCATATAAGATTTAACAATAATGGAGGCTAGGAAGGTGGAGGAATACTTTTATAAAAATTATATATTTTTTAATTATAGAAACGGGAAAAGGTAAAACTAAGAGAAAAAAGTTGTGTGTGGCCCCTTGAGGAAAGCTTGGGCGTCCAAAAAATTTGTTTCAAGGGGGAAAGTGAAGAAATTACTCCCACCACCACCCATTACTATGCTACTACTTCTTCAACTACTTTATTATTATTATTATTATTATTATTATTATTATTATTATTATTATTATTATTATAACTGTTATTATTATCATTTTCAATTATTATTACTAATATTATCATCATCAGCGTCATCTTCATCATCCACATCATCCTCGATTTACTGTAGCTTGACCTATGGCTATAAATACAAAGGGAAAAATGTGATATAGTAAATTCACATGACTTTTTTTTACCCCTTTTAATTTCACAGGTTCTATTCAAATAAAATGCGATACTTCCAGTGCTTTACCTTCATTACAATCAAGCGTTTAGCTGAAAAATTTTCAAGTTTGGGGAAGTAATTATTCATTCATACCCATATCTAAGGTAGCTGTTACAATTCGTTCTTGGCCAAACATCAGCAATAATATTAATTGGGAACTTAAACCTCAATTCATGTTAGTTGCTTATAATCATTTAGTTTATAGATATATATGATATAGATATAGATATATACCCATATCTAAGGTAGCTGTTACAATTCGTTTTTGGCCAAACATCTCCAATAATATTAAGTGGGAACTTAAACCTCAATTAATGTTAGTTGCTTATCATTTAGTTTATAGATACATGTGTAAACAGAATTTCCAGAGGGGGGGCAACAGCTCTACCCTGCCCCCCACCTTCCGGACGGCCATGCTTCAAAATTTTCTGGATCTCTGTTAATAACAAAACTTTTATTGTATCTCAATGCGGTCATGTTGAGAACATGTGGCTACGGAATGGATGAGGTGCTGGTTGTGAATATCGCAATTCGCGGTGTGGGCAGAGTCGAGGAAACGGTACTTACTGTTACGTCTTCAGCAGAGTTACACAATGTGCTGGAACATTGACCTTGCGTCTCTTCGACTGGAACAATAAGAAAACACCTCACAGCCATTTTTTCCTGAGAAACACGAAGGCCAAAACAGCAAGATTATTTTCTTAAAGCAATATAGAAGAAATATAAATAATTGATGTAACTCTGGATCCAGCCAAAGCTTTGGGTAACGTATATCCTTGCAAGAAAGGATAATGCGGAAACTATGTTCAACTTTGCTTACTTCCTTGTTCGTAATTTGTTCTGAAGTTGAAGAAGGTTCCGTTTACCTGCCGCCGTCCTCATGTCAAGCATATTTCGTTCCCTGGTAATTCTAAATTAAACCGTAGGTTAGTAAGGATTATAGCAAAATACACAGTTTCCACATTTTTTTAATAGATATTTTAAAGATATTCCTTTTTTAAATTGTTCTTGTAAGATAAGATAAGATAAGAATTTTTATTTGCCGTTTAATAGGCCTACATAGTACAATTGGCTTCGTCATTGTTTTATATTTACAATATACTTAAAATTATTTACAATTATGTATCTGTATAAGAACAGTCGTAGAGGGATTTTTAATGGACAGCATCATACCACCTGCTATAAATTGCTTTAACACACAGTTCTTTGGATTGCCTGTCCATATACAACTTAAAAATAACATACATTAACTAGAACACTAACATTCTACTACACGGCTATATTTCTATTACACATTTGCATCAGAGTAATGCAATAGTGAAAAATCTTAAAAGAGATTAAAAAATGGTATGCAGATGCAAATTGAGCTATTCTATAGGTAGGCCTAATAATACCAGTCAGAATAATAAATTGGACATATTACAGTTGTTAAACTCTTCAAGTGATTAAAATGCTTTACCCTTAATCCAGTATTCTAGAACAGTTTTAAATTTGTTCAATGTCACTAAGTGTGAACTCTTAGGGAGTTTCATAAATAGTTGAAGGCTTAAATAAAGATGACTATTATGTGTTTTGGATAGTCTTAATCTTACGCAAGTAATATAAAATACTAGTCACAGTGCAAGCAAAATACAATAAAAATAAAATTTAAAAAAAGCACACAGTTGTCTAGACGTAAAAAATTCACATTTCTTTGGCCGACATGTTTTGAACCTAAGGTTCATCGTCAGGCGCGTGTAGTGTAACTTTTTACGTCTAGACAACCGTGTATATTAGTATATGTTTCTTAGTTTCGTGTGCTTTGGTTAGTTAAATATTTTTTAGTTATTAATTTCAATTGCTCTTTTTTAATCCTTGCTTTCTAAATCCTACCTTGGATATATGTAAACTCATTTTGCATAGAGAAATAATTTCTTAGGTCTTATTTCAAAAACAGATTTTATTAAAGAAAAAAAATAATGTGGGCCTAATGCAATGCCAAATTTTAGGATTTTCTACACCACATTATTTTGTAATATTCTAGATAGTATTGAAGAGATAAGAAATAGAGGGTAACGGAACTCATCGCTGGTATTATTAACAGAGAATACACTGTTGTACAGTATATAAACAGTGTCAATTTCCTATTAGCATATTACTGGAAGCTTTAACACAATTATGCATAATCACTTGCAATCGGGAGGATCTTACCTGCCGAACTTGTAGGAAGGTCGATTAGGGCTATACATTCTGAACAGGATTCTTGCCCTTAATGAAACGAGCGTTGTGGGCTAGTCCTTGCGAAATTTAACGTATTGAGCACTACTGCGTTAGCGTTTTAATGAAGAATAGTATCTGATATACGGAACTAAGGGAAAATATCTATTTGCCACTTTTACGAAGTTTTTTCCTAGGCGTGTGTTCTCTTTCTACAATATATATATATATATATATATATATACATATATATATATATATATATGTATATATATATATATATTCTTTTTGTCGAATTACATTTACAATTTTTTTAGCTAAATCACGTTATATTGATTCTTTACCACCTTTGAAAATTATTTTTCGTAATCGGTTAAAACCATCGGAAATTGTATCTCCTTTGCTAGAATTCTATTGCTCAATCCCTGTGTACCATGAAATTTTCGTTTGCTTCTGACCTGACTGGATAGTAAAGCTTTTGCTTAATTAGACTTCTATTCTTTTAATATAATTGCTGTTTCTTTGTTGGCCTACAATCCGGCTATAGACGCCAGTACTAATTATTTCAATAACAGCACTGGTGATCATGATTATTCATTGCCTTCTAGTTTTTGTTTTTCTTGTTTTTTGTTTGTTTGTTTGCTTTTTAAATTTTCATCTGTTCTAACGTATCTTGAAGCTAAGGGTGAGAGTAAATTTTAACGCGGCATTTGAGGAGGTACGTTTCAAACCGTATTAAGTCCACTTTTGTAAAATTTTCAGGAGAGAAGAAAAACTTTTTAAATGTAAACTAAGGGATGTAAGAACACTTAGTTTTATGCATTACTTTGAAGGGGATTTAATTAAGTTAGACGAAAACAGACTTCACAGGATGATAAAGCATATTCGGAAGTCAGAACTATACGAAATCATATAAATTTAATTTTCGTCCGTGGGTGGACTTAATACGGTTTGAACCGTACCTCCTCATTTGCTTCTGCGAGTAGGGAAAACCCCCAGAACACCAATCAGATTTCCGGCCAGGGGATTTAAACTCATTAGCTCGCGAATACGAGGACATGACATTCTCAGCCATCTCATCGATAGTAGGGTAGTTGGTGGTGATTATCATGACGATTATGGTGATTATGGTAACGAATACGTGATGTTAAAATTGTGATGTTGTTTATAATAGGCCTACTAAAGTATTTGGATACTTATCAGCAGGGCCCGGGTTTTGATGACCTAAAAATAATAAAACAAAAGAGTTATAAAATGATTGCAAAAGTTCAAAAAATTGACCCAAAAACTTAAAAGAAATTACCCAACAATTTGTTTGAAAATACTAGTTTATTCATCAGATATTTTTCTATTTTAAATTATTGTTAAGTTGTTGATCAAATTATAGGCTTGTAATAAGTTAATTAGTATATAGCCTACGTTAAATGCAAACAGCAAATACAGTCTTTTCTGTATCAAAATTAAAATTATATGAAGGTTTATTTATTAATGCTTGTTTAGAGTTCTGATAATATGCAATGTAAGTAAATACAGAAAAATTCTATATCATGCAAGAAACAACACAACATTATAAAATGACATATTTTAAAAATTACCTAAAATATGAAATGTGTAAAAAAAGACCGTAAACAGTCCAAAAAAGACCAAATAATGACAATGAATTTTAAAAATAACCTAAAAATTGGGGAAAATGACCATAAAAATTACTGTTTTTATAATATTGGAGTCATGATCAGAATATCTGTACTAGTAGGCAACGTCCAGGATGTACCAGTTAATAGATGACATGTCATCAAAATCCTGGTCCTGCTTATCAGCCATACAGTACTTAGACTTACCGCTGTTTCGATAACCTCGCAATTTTCCCAGTACTATGGACTGAAGCTGAGATACATACTGCAGGATAAAGCGGAAATGCCGCTGTGTTTACTGATTCGTGTAAATTGGAAGATGTGGTGTGTATGAGAGTTTTAACCGCAGAGACCAGGAAATTCCAAGCCATCTCATCCTTTGTCAAGGTCTTTGCAAGTCTGCTGGCTTGTGCACATTTTATGCAACTTGTCATCACAACAGAGGTACTCAATGCAAATGAACACGTTTATTCTCTCGTAATTTCTGTGGCTTGGTTCTAAAAGGGCCAATGTCAGTTTCTTGCAAAAATGAGATCTATGCATTATTGAGCCCTGCTAGTCTTTATCTTTCGCATAATAAAAGTGCCAATGTCTGTTGCTACTAATAGACTTAATACAGAAACCTTAGGGGCCAATGTCGGAAGTTCTCAGCGAAAAATATTACTTCTACAAAGACTTCAAAATCAGTTATCTCAAAAGCAAGTTTTATGACATTGGACATTTTAGAACCAAGCCACAGATTTGATTGTTCTGCATAAAATTCCACGAACAGAAAGAAATCCACAATGGAGTTGATATGCTTGCAATCAGGAGCATTCTGAAACTTAGCAAACTATTAGTTCTTAGGACAAAAATTTTAATTGTAAAAAAGTAGGATAATTATAGGTCTACGCCTTCTTAAATCAAACTAGAAATACAGGCCTAAGTCCCTTCACAATGAAAATTGACATAAACATAAAAAATGAAACTTTACGGGTACATAGCACGGCATTAAAGCATTCACAACGAAGATATAAACGTTGGTATTATCTAATCACAATTGACAATGTGAAGAGCTCATTAAAATATTGCTCCAGAAAAAACACAAAAGAAGACAAAAAAGAACATAAAGGCAAGTCTTGCGTAAACTCCGTCACAGAAGCGTGGCGTTTGCAAGTTCCAAGTTATTGATTAATTTTACGTTATCTTTCATGTTTATACTGGGTGTCCGGATGAAAGGTAGGCCTATCTAAAATAAAAATACTATTTCTCATAGACCATTTATTACACTCATTTATCACTTTTACATTTGCAAAAGAATCCCTCAAAGTTTTTTTTTATCTTAGTTTTACATCCTCAATAGATTTCAACGTGGGCCCCCCTGGTGGCACGACAAATATCCAGATGATATTCCACTTCGTTCCATGTAGCCTGGAACATATTGTCATAGCTTTCCTTATGTGGGCTTTCAGGTGCTGAAGACTGTTGACCTTGGCCTGGTAGACTATGTTTTTCACATTATCCCATAAGAAAAAGTATAATGGGGTTAAATCCGGAGACCTAGGTGGCCAAACAGTTGGCCCACCTCTGCCAATCCACCTCCCGGGCATTTCTTTATCCAGATGTTCCCTGACAATGAGGCTGAAATGTGGCTGAGCTGGGAGATAGTTTGATGTGGATCGTGGAATCTGTAGCTGCAAACTAGCAGCACGAACAAATTTTCGTGGACTTTGCAGAAATGCTTCTCTAATGCGATTTACTTTTTCTTCGGAGGTCCGTGACTTTTCAGGAGTTTTTACACGTAACAGACTACCTGTGGTTCTCAGTTTATTTTCCCAGAATCGAATGCTTTTCCTTGTAGGCGGTTGACGTCCATATCGGTTTCTAAAACGTCGTTGTACAGACGTAACAGATTGCAACTCTGCCAGCCACAAAAAAAAAAAAAAAAAACTGAACTTCCTCTTGCACTGTCGTCATTTTAACTCGCATAACAATCAACAATAGACATGCGTAACCTTGGAAACCAAACCAAACAAAACTTCCAGAGATTCTCTTTGTAATGGTATACCTTGACCGAATGTGTATAAATTATTGTGCTAGATATTAACTGTTTATTTTGGATACCTTTCATCCGGACACCTTGTAAATGCATTGTAAATGACTTCACTGAGAAGCATGGTTAGAAAGTAACGTTTAAAATGGTGTACGGTTAATTTTCAATGTGAATGGGCTTTTTCAGTCTGTTCAAATAATTTTTTTCTCGTAAGTTGCATACTACCTTATCTGTTACTTCTGATTTATGCGTGTTATTTAACATGTATAGCAGTACTGGAATATTTATTTCCAAGAAATTAAATCTTAGTTCATTTTAAAGACGTTTCTCTATCCGAACGTTATCATTGGCTACTAGTATTTTTAAAAGTCCCGTTTCGAATACTCCATTTTTTATTGATTGAACATTTTTGGAATCAGAGTGTTGACATATTTACAGAACAAAAATAATATAATTGTGTTGGAAACAGATTAAATTGTTTTTACTTAATCTAACGCTTTCTTCAATATTATTTACACACTCATGTATACATACGTAGATTATTATTGGTAGCATACATGTGATACACATGAATAGGCCTATTTGAAAAACGAGAAGCAGTAGAAATATGGTTTTGTGGTAGATTTACAGGACTGGCCGGACAACAATGAAGACAAATGATCAAGTTAGTTAACATTAGTGTTCCCTATGAAAGGCCGTGGAGGCCCAGAGGGTTCCAGGAGGTTGAGGCTCCCAGATATTTAGTTCATGGGTGCACGAAGGTGGTAAGGTTGTCTGCCTTACGCACCGGCCGCCTTTACCCCAGGATTGCTCCTGCTACTCATTTCTGATAGAGGCTGAGTCGACCCCAGGGCCATAGTGCAACCAGAAGGATTAGGCCAATGGAAGAATTCCAACGACCTCATCGGGAATCGAACCTGCGACCTTCCGGTTTTTAGCGCAGCGCCTCAACCACTACGCTACGGCGTAAAATGGTCAAGTAGATAATAAAATAAATGAGGAACGGTAATTTTTTTAAGATATAATGGGAATAATGAAAAGTCACATTAACAGGACTCCTATAATTCAGGATGCCCGCATAAGAAATAGCATGGAAGGCAAGATCATGCCCACCAGAAACCGAGAGTGCAATCTAAAATAACTTGTCGGTTAAAGGGGTGTACCGGTGCCTCATAATTAGAGCCCGGAAGTTCAGGCGTTTGTTTTGGTTAAAATAGGCAGGGAAAAAGGCACTTAAAATACCGAAATTTAGCAGTAACGTACTTAAAATAGACATTTATTGAAAGTCAAAACAGAGAGTAATCCCACTTTTTACTAATGAAAATAGCTATCTAAGATAGTTAATAATTATTTATCACATAGGCCTACTCTTACTTCTCTTGATTGGAGCTTGTAAGCTACAAAAAGAGGTCCAGAATACCTTGAATTCTTTTCACAGGCTCTGTAATTTAAAGAGCTCAATTGAATCGTTTGAGGAGGCAAATTTTCGACTGCTTGAAAACGAATAAATGCATTTATAGAGAACAAGATCTCCAATAAATATTTTTCTGACGTTAATGTGTCATTTCGTTATTTGTGTAACACTTTCTCATTTTCATACATTCAAATTGTTTATGTGCTTTTTCAAATGTGTAAGTAATCATAGAAAAAAGCCATAACTATCCAAAGCAGGCAAAAAAAAAAGGCTTTAAACTTTAAAGTATGCAACAGAAGTCAAAATAGGCAAACTAGCCCTACCGTCCCTAAATGTTCATCACTATTTAATTCTTTGATACTGGGTGTCTCAAAAAATGTACTAACACTTTGAATGAGTATAAAAACATTATTTATGAACATAGAGAAAAGTTTAAAGGCTTGAATTACAGATGTAAAGATTACCGATTACACTACCATCGAGATGTAAGAGCTCACCTCCATGCAGCTTATCCAAACACATGGATTGTGCGAAGGGGTAGCATTGAATACCCTGCGCGTTCCCCAGACCTCACGCCAATGGACTTCTTTTTATGGGGATACCTCAAGGACAGAGTTTATCGCACAAAACTAAGAATAACTGATGCATTCAAATTGGAAATTGAAAGACAATGTCGCGAAATTCCAAATGAACTGTGTAGTGACGTTTGCGTTATCAGCTTTGTCTGGACAATGACGGTCATCAATTTGAACATTTGCGAACATGATTCTTTAATTACATGTTTCTTCTGTAATTCAAGCCTTTAAACTTGTCTCTATGTTCATAAATAATGTTTTTATACTCATTCAAAGTGTTAGTACATTTTTGAGACACCCTGTGTATCCACCCAAGTAGAAAAGGCATTTTGCCTAACTTCCGGGCCCTGCTTATAATTAAAGATGAAGAGGATGACAGAGAATCGAAAGCAGTGGATGATTAAAAATTCTTAGTCTGGAGGAATGGATGAATGCTTGAATGAATGAGAGAATAAGTCTTTGGTGCAACATTTGGATCGTCAACAGAAGGACGTTCATTCACACTAGGAGTGTAGCAATATCTACGTACGTACTGTATAATCAGATGCAATCATCTTGTGGTTATCATTCTTGCGGATAGATCCAGTCGAATGCATGGGCTTTTAGGAGTCCAAATTTCTTGACAGGACAAGAAATAAAGCGGTTGGTCCCTTTTTGTAGAATTACGGAGGTTTAAGAACACCACATCATGAAGAAGAGGGTTATTTTGCTAAATTGTCATCCGTTTTACGCCTACAAGTTCCTCCCTCTTCTACGGGCCTCCAATCAGTGATAGGTCTTTGCAAACCAATTGGAAGTATGCGAAAAGAAACTGTACCAGTCGGCTGGTTGAAAATTACTCGTTTAAGGCCTGTGGTAAATGGTATTCATCTTAAGGGGGGACATACAGCTTTCGATGCTGGAAAATAGGTGAAGTTTCATTTTTTTTTTCTCAGCGATGAATTGTGCTGTAGCCTTGCAATCTGGCATGTTCTACAATCACTAGTTCTACAATTGCATACTATTTTCAGAATTAATTTAACTGTTACATTTAAGGGATAATTGTCATTACAAAATGGCAGCCAAATTTTGTGCACTCAAACATTTATTAACATATTGCAGTGAAATTTTTCATGCAAGTTTTTTTTTTTATATTAAGTTATTAACATCATATCCCATTACATTAGTAATACTACATGATTGATTGTTACAACAATACACGTTCTAGTACACCTTACTACAATAGTTATTTAAGAATTTAGAAAGATAATGTTATATACAATACAGCTATTAATAATTAGATAATAATATGTGTACAATCATTTCGTGATTTTTTTACAGCACTTTTGAACTATTACTTTGTTCTATTTTTTATATATTTTTTTAAAATTTTTTTTGTATTAAATTGATGTAACATGCATCTTATCCTTCTTAATTATAGAGTAGGCCTATTTTGAGTCAACATCATCATGGTATTTGCAGTCACAACATTTAAAATTGTTCACAAGTCATAAAAATCCACCGAATTTACAAACTGCAAAAATTCTTTATAGTACAGTTGTATAATGTTGCTGTTGGTGACCGGCCATTTACCCTTCTTCATGCAAGTATATTTTATATTATTGAACAACACTATCTAGAATCATTGATGTAACTTTAATAGTTTTTTAAAAGTATTTCTGATGTAGAAATTTATAAAAAAAATTAACAAGTGATGAATTATTCTTTAAAAAATATGTATACTGCAGATAATCCACAGATTCTAGATTATGTTGTGCATATGATATTTACAAATAGATAGAAAAAAACCACTCAGAAATTTTGGTATTTGTGAAAATTATCAGGGAAACGGCACTTCAGTGCACAAAATTTGGCTGCCATTTTGTAATGACAATTAACCATTAATTGTAATAGATAAATTAATTCTGAAAATAGTATGCAATTGTAGAACTAGTCAATATAAGTCATGCCAGATTGCAACGCCGCAGAACAATTCATTGCTGAGAAAAAAAAAATGAAACTTCACCTATTTTTTTGCATCCAAAGCTGTATGTCCCCCCTTAAAACTCCTCGTAGTGTCACTTGCATGCTCTGGTAAAACTGAATATTTCTGCGAGACGTCCTTAGGTAAAGTAAATTGCATAGTAATATGATATGATCTAGTGCCACTTCCTTCAGGGACTCCATTACATAATGTTTTATATTTGTAATATACATAATATTTATATACAATATATTTTATTATAAATCACAGTAACCACTTCTCATGAAAACAAAAAATCGTTTATTTTACTTGGAACAGCTCTGTTATAAGCCTAGTTGAAATTATGTTGAAGCCGTCACTTTCGTGGGATTTTGTCATAGGTAATCCCACGAGAGTTGACGAGTTTACCGATAGATTCGCGACTGCACAGCAGTAACGGATGTAACGGATTATACAAATAATAATTACTTTCGTGCTTTGTTGTATAAAAACAGAAATAACAGCTGGGAGATTACGGCATTCTATGAATCAACCATCCATGAATCGATTCGAGTTACAATGTTGTAACCAGGGCTACAAATTGTGCATATAAGACATAGTTAACTTCGTTCAGGTAAGCTAACAGCAGAACAGAATAAAAGCACACGAACTGGCTTGCACTGAATCGAAATTGTGTTTTTAATCAATGTACATTTCTATTATTTCAATTTCCAAACAAGTTATGTTGTATAAATAATCTGTTTCCGTGTTGTTTAATGGCAGTATGTGACGTATTAATCACTGCACACTGCATTCGTGTCCAGTAACGAGCAGACGATTTTACCCGATAAAATGCATCCTCGCGATTCCTACAAGAATATTGTAAGATAAATGGCCGTGATTGATCTATATCAGAGGAATTGCTAAACGTGATTGGCTGATATCAAACACGCGGCTTATGAGTGGAATAGTCAATGAAAAGGGCCTCTGAATCAATGGTTACCGGTGTCTTAAAATATTTTCTTTTCGCTGGGATCTTGATTGCGCCGCAATGGCTGTGTTGACGGACGTGTAGTTTGTTCTATAGAAGTGTGCAGTGCACAAGATTCATTCACCTGTTGGCTTTGTCTGTTACTTCTATAAATATAGCACTTAATTTGGACTGTCTTGTCAGCCGTGCTAATGTCCCATAACGCCTCTCCGACACTTCATAAAACATTAGTCTAGAATATAGCCTACTCTAAAATGTAAGGCACTTGGTATTTCTTATAAAATTATATCAAATTATGCAGTATAATCAAGGTGACAATTTTTCTGTTAGTGAAAATAGGGGCAGTTTTTATTTTTAAAACAGTATCCTCTTATCTGCGAAAGTTCTAACTCCTCTTTTGCTATGAAACATTATTAAACCGGAATCCAAATCTTTTCGCAAGGCAGTAGTGGTATAGGTAAAGTGGGTTTAGTAAGTACAGAGAAGTACTTTTTCTTCTATTGAATTATTCAACAATACGTACATTGCAATAATCGATTGTCAGAGTTAAAAAAGAAAAAAAAAACCATTAGATTATTTGATAACTTATTTTATTCTCACTATTCTTTTTTGCAGGGTTCTTTTCAAACATATTTTTCATATAAAGCCAGACATTTTAAAAGGTTATTGTTTTTCTTTATGTTCTCTTACATTTCTGTACATGTTTTCAAACAGTTATTTTGCATTATTAAAATTGTTTTTACACAATCAATAGATATCGTGGACTATTCGGTACCCCTAAAGTTGTTTATAAATGAAAATGGTCTCTCAACCGAAGCATTGGTTCCCGACAAACAAAGAACAAACTCAGCAAACATGTTAAGATTAGGATCGTTTATCTCCTTTTTTTCAAGTCAAGTTTACATACAATGTAACTAGTACAGCTCGACTCTAGGCCTATCGCCCACGACTTCTTACTTCTCCAAAATGCCCACGACCCACCCCTAAACTCAAAACCGTGTCAAAAATTAACTAATTCATGCACACATCATACAGTGCAATAAACGTATGCCTGTCCGTATATTATAGAAATCAATTTTGCTTTTAATGGGAGGAATTAATGTCTCATACAGGTACAGTGCATAGGGCGCTAAAGTTGTGGGCATCCTTTCAAAATACTCAACGATTTTTAAAAAATTATACCCTGCTTGAACTATGCTGCATCTCCTCATACGTCATTAAAGTTATATAAACATATCCTTACTCGCAGAATTTTCCTGTCTAGAGGGTGGGAAGTCTTCCACCCGATAGTAACTCATCCGTACTTAATATCGAGAGGCTGAAACGAACAGGTCACATCGACCGGAAACTTGATATATTATGACAGACATAAGGAAAAAACATGTTTTCTTTCTTCTGACGTCATGGAATGGCTCTTTAAGGTATGAATCAGTGACCAATCCATTGCAAGGATATGTAAAATTCCAACCAATCACCGTCACCAATCGATTTATTTTTCTCGCAACTACGCTCAATTGATAATATTATAGGGGAAAAATTCCTCCGACACTGGGACTTGAACCCAGGACCTTTGGCTATTCGCGCCAATGCTCTACAAACTGAACTAAGCCGGAGTTCAATTCACAGCGCCAGATGGAACCTCTCTCCTATGACAGAGACAATAATCTGTGGTTCATGAAAGCTTATATGTCTATCTTGAATGTTAACTGCACAATAACAGTGGGAGCCCGGTCACAAAAATCACTAATTAGTGTGCCTCACAGTACTGCATATGACATAACTTGTCTGTCTGTGAGGTAGACCAATAGGGCAATTAGTCATAGGAGAGAGGTTCCATCTGGTGCTGTGAATTGAACTCCGGCTTATCTCAGTTGGTAGAGCATTGACGCGAATAGCCAAAGGTCCTGGGTTCAAGTCCCAGTGTCGGAGGAATTTTTCTCCTATAATATTATCATGTAACGTCCAACAGAGACAATAATCTGTGGTTCATGAAAGCTTATATATCTACGTTCAATTGTTTTCTATAATCCTAGCGTTAAATTAATTTATACAATTCTAGGAATAAGCTGTAAACATTTAATATCGGTTCTGCCAATAATTATTTTCTATTGGAAGAGGTGGGACTAACAACCATAGGAGGGTACGGATGGTCTTAGATTGCGTTTGAGACAGTTTTCATTCAGCACTCGTCAAAGCCTAGATATGAATGCACATTGAAATGCGAGGGAAAAGAATACCATGTATAATTGTAAAGCATCCATGAGACTGCCGTGAGACAAGAGATCGCTATAGAATCGACAGCGATATGCTATTCCTTCAGATGCCTGGATGATTAGCAGTTGCATAGCAAAGAAACGCAAACACAGTCCGTTTGAGTTTTCTTATTGCTTTCGGATCGTAAAAGGTGTAACTTAAATTATTGGTACAAGTAATGGACATTGTCCAAAATGGAATAAAGGAACAAGAGCCCTTGTCAGACAGAGCTCGTTCCTCCCTGACATTTGCCAGCAAACTGAAGAATTTGGCAGAAAGCCATTCCCTCTTCACGGAGTAGAGGGTAGGTCGATGTTTTTGCCGTAGCTTAGGGTCATTCCACCTCGCCATTTTACAGTACAGAAGTCCTTATGCAAGCGATCATTGCTCGTAATTTCACTATGGACAAATCAGAGGCCTTCAAGGTGATTCCGAGCATGTCAGTATAGTTATAAATAGGGGCGGATTTCTATGACCTGAAAAATAGGATATATACATGCATTTATGACCTAAAAACATTAAAATATGACCAATAACATTCAAAATATGACTTTACCACTTACACATTGTGTAAATTTTTTAAAAGTTTCATTACAGAACATTTTATTAAAATATCTGTAAATTCTCAAAAAGTATAATTATAATGCAAAATTTACAAAATATGATATGAAACTTCGAAATTTCTTTAATATGCACACAAATATGCCAAAATATGACATAAATATGCATATTCATACTAAATATGCTACAATAGTTGAAAATTTCCTAAATATGCAGTTATATGCACAATAAAAGCCGTTCCATTTTCACCAGGATGCTTGGAATCGAGTTTAAATTAGCCGGAAACCTGAAATAATGCAAAGGGGAAAAATATGACATGTCATAGAAATCCGCCCCTAGTTATAAATAACACACGATTTCTGGTAAACGAGGCTTTCTTGAATTGGCATTTTCGACGACGGTTTATGCACGACTACTGTACTCATATTGGAGAGAAATACCGATTTCTGAATATTGATTCAGAAGGTTATGTTTATAACTGTGGTTAAATTTAATTAGTATATTTAATTTAATTAAAGCCTGCATGCCTTGAAGCCTGCCATCTATCGAAAAAAACAAGAACTACAACAGCTTATGGTGAGGGTCCTCTGCTTAATCAATTACGGGGTATTCTAAAAACAAAAAAACAAAAAAACAAAACTTTAACATTTAAATATGGTCGAACAAAAAAAGTCGTATGCAACTTGCTTATAATGGTAATTAAGACACTCGCTTTGCTCGTTTCATAAAAACCATATGTTGCATAATTTACTATTTCTTTTCTATATGCCCATACTTTTTAGTACACCTGCATATCACTTCCGAAACCGTTTTTAGCATGTTAAAAATGTGATATACACGTTCTTAACAACTCAGTCTTTTTACAGCTAAAATAGCAAAATAACTTGTCAGAAAAGGGGGGTTGGAATGTCTCCCACTTTCTCATACACGGGCCGTCCATAAAATAAGTTTCCTAGGGCCGTTTACAGAAACAAAGCACAATTACAAGGAAATGTTTATTGCAACAGATAAAGCAAGTGTTCAGCTATTTTACAACATATTCGCCACCGGAATTGAGACATTCGTCATACCATGGGACCAACGTATTAATACCTGTGTCGTAGAAGTCTGCCGCCTGGGATTTGAACCATTGTGTGGCTACCATCTCCGCCTCTTTGTCATTCTCTGTAATTTTCGAGGTGTCGGAAAAGATGGAAAACAATGGAGCGAGATCCGGGCTGTAGGGTGGATTTTTAAACACCTCCCAGCAAGTCTCCTGCAGAAGTTCTACTGGGAGGAGTTGGAGTTCAGATAATTCGAGTTCTACTGTATTTATTATGATTTTTTTTTTGTTATACCTGTCATAGACCTATATCTTACTTATAATTCCACAAAATAACAAAGCATGTTAATTGGGAAATAAATAATTTAAATTAAGCAATTTCATGCAACGGTAAAATTAAATTATCTCCAGATAGGATAATCTCGTTCTGCGATTGCGATTACATTTATCTTGTTTCAGAATTTCAGTCACAATTAGTATAATTCACTTCGGTAAATAGCCTACTTTTAACATAGTAAGGGTAATTAAATCACAGAGGATGAAATGGGCTGTGCATGTTACGCGCATGGGGAGGAAAGCCATAAAAAAATATTGACTGGGAGACATGAAGGGAAGAGACCACTTGGAAGACCTAGACGTAGGTGGGAGAACAACATTAGAATATATTTAATGGAAGTAGGATTTACGGAAGTGGAGGTAGTTAGCACAGAATAGGGTTGAATGGCGGATTCAGGTAATCGCGGCAATGAACCTCCGGGTTCAATAAAATGAATAATATACCTTTAATTTGCTTAGGAATTGTCTATTGTCATTGAGTAAGTAAGAAAGTAATACTTTTAACATAATAATGGTTAGTGGATTAGTCGTGATCATATTTTACAGCAAGTAGCCCACTGTTCGTAATTTTCTAGATTGCTCTACTTTAGTACTTGAATTTACTTCCTTAACAGCTGATGGGTTATTGTGGGAATTAATTCCTATACCATAATAAACACATCCATTATCTTTTCCATAGGCCTCCAATGCTGCTATTCCCTCCTCACCCTCTTGTCCATGGATCCGCGTTGTTCACTGTGGATTTTAGTGGCCTACTCCACTATGCATTTTTGTAATTTGGCTTTAGGGTAATAGCGTAGCACGTGCAAATTTAACATATGCAATCAATATGACATTAAAGTGACTATTGCCATTTGCATTAAAATGTTAAATTTAAATAGATACAGGTAGGGAAAAAAAGCGGACCGACTAAAATATCTAAGTTGCCTTTATGAGCCATTGCGCATGCCTAGCTGTATTCACAGGATAGCAGGGAATGTATTGAAATTTGTTCTAGTGTCGACTGTTGACTTAGCCCATTTCGAAATAATAATAATAATAATAATAATAATAATAATAATAATAATTTATTGCATCTGTAGCTATACATTGTATAGGTAGACATTGTCAATATTATTTAGAACAAATAAAGGTTACAGTAACTGTAAAATCATTTACGTAAAAAATCCTTAAAAGAATAAAATGCCTTCTCATACAAATACTCTTTCAGTTTAAATTTAAAACACCTGAGAGTTTTCACATTTAAAATACTAGCTGGTAAGTTATTTATAACTTCACTAACAATGTAAACTGGCGATTTAGTGTATCTAAAAGTTTGATATAGCGTCACAATTATCTGTAAGTATCCTCATATTTGGGGAAATCCTTCCCCCTTCAGTTAGAAGTGTCGGTCCGCTTTTTTTCCCCTACCTGCATGTGTCTTCGATGTAGAGTTGTCACATAGGCCTAATTATAAAAATACAAAATAAGGATTTCTATGAATGTTCCATCTTCCCCTTCTCGGGATCACAAAATTCGGATTTGTTTAAAAGATGAATCCAAAATGAGAAAGAATACCGAGATGCCGGCTTGCAGGAAAGGGCATTGTCTTTGCTTGGGTACGCGGAAAAGGGAATGAACGGGAAAGTGCTTTGGCAATGCTGAGATTTGCCCACAGTTGGCAGAAGTTGATTTTGCTGTAATAGATTCGCTATTTATACAAGTGACACATAAGTGAAGTCTTTGTTCGCGTATTGGCACTCGCCCATAATTCACGAATTGTGCATCTGCCACAAATTCAAATGACATGACGCTTCTGAAATGCCCTCTTCTGTTCCTATGAAATGGGCCTATATTCGGGTAAGATTATTTTTTGAGATTAGATACAAGCTTAATGACAGATAAAATACTTGAATATGGATGTTGTTTTTTCGTACCACCTTATACCCTCAATTTTATTTATTGTTGATAGATGTTCCAGGGAAAAATGTTCTCCCAATATCAATTACAGTGTATGTTTATTAATTGAGTAAAATAAAATTACAAATTGGATAAATTAAGTTTTCTTAATGCCTAAAATTCTTTGTCAGTGAGATATCTCAGCTTATGTTTACTAAGTAATTAAAAATTACTAGCATCAATATATGTAGTATAACAAAATCTTGCCTTAAAGTATGATAAATGTCATAGTATTAACCTGTATCAGGGATACCTCAACTTATGTTATAATAAATAAAATTGAGGGTATAAGGTGGTACTAAAAAACATCTCTTACTCACCCTCATTGGAATTTATGAAGTTCTTGAACTTGAATATGCTTTCCACATGTTAAACGGAAAGTATCTTCACTGAATAGTAATAAAGACAGGCAAATTTTTTATTAACCTTAGAAGGCCTAACCTTTTTTATTAACCATTAAAACCTAAGCTTTTTTATTAGCCATTAATTAATACCTAAAATGAGCATCACAGACTCACCTACTTTTCGTTAGGTTTTATTAAACTTTATTTTGTTTACAGGATGCAATATCATTGTTCTTACTAAATTATACTATCCTCCAATGAAACTGTGTTTTATAAAATTATTACTAAAGTACCTTCAAATGAAACATTTACTTTATAAACTTACGTATTTCGTATTGTACTATTAGTATCCCAGTCTAGCTGTTTGTTTCCCTTGTTTGTTTAATGAATTTATTTGTTTGTATTTATGAACTTTTATTTATTTGTAGATGCCTATTGGCTCATAAGAGCTTCTTTTCAACTTTATAAAACTACATTCACTTGTGAAACATGAATCAAATTTCTTATAGGCAGTGAATCCAAATTCCTTACGTGATCATTTTTCCGACAGTAACATAATATATACTACTGATTTTATTATTGTTAACATAGTAATATCTAATTTCAAATTACCCATGTTGGAAAATTGAGATTTATATACATAAAATTGTTGACAGTATAAATATCGCATGCTTTTTTTTATATATTTCTAAGGTCATTTAGAATATTTTAAAATACTTTTACAAAGAGCACGTGTGCAGTAAAATGAGGCAAAATATATTTTGAGCATTTTCCCGCCGTAAGAGGCAATATGATATAAGATGTCATTCTTCAGAGACCTAGACACAGTATTATCTCCTATAGACTAAAGGAATGACGTAATTGGTTGGTTCAGAAAAAATAAAGTTTACCTTGACTTCTATCAAGGTCTTCTGAACTATACCAGTTTTATTCTTATAATCTGCACTAGTACATTGAAAGTCTCTCGGGTTTACAACATAAGTGATTCCGGAGTTTTTAGAATTAGCTAGCCTTGCACTGTAAACTTTTATTTGCGACATAATTAATTCATTACCTAATAAAATATTTAAGCTGGTGTTTCCGTGCAGACAAAATGCCACCTATTAACAAGACAGTATTCAATTATAAATTGCTCGGTTGCTATAACAATCGGGATAAAAAGAGCATCGCTGAAATCGATTTTTTGCAATATAACGCATCAATTTGTCGATCGCTTTGATTTTGTTAACCCACTTTACTTGATTCATTTGTTTACATTATATTTTTACATGGGTGGAGAGAAGGGGATCATGAATGCATGCCTAAATGGGAAAACATTGAATGATTTAGTCGAAATTCACAATACGGGGTTTTCTTGAGCTAGGGATCTCGAATCTAAGGTCGCTTTATCCCCTGCGGCTGAATTCAATCGTGGAATGCACCTAAAGCCGGTTTTTTTAAATCATAGGTAATAGAGTTGACGAATTTATCTGATGAAACTCGTCAATTCGAGTTGGATTTATTAAGACTACTCCATGAATAAAAATGTAACGGATTATACAAATAATAATTACTTTCTTACTTTGTTGTATAAAAACAAAACTAACAGTTACGAGATCACGGCATAGTATGAATCAACCATCCATGAATCGATTCGAGCTACCATGTGTAATCAGTGCTACCAATGGTGCATATAAGACATAGTTAACTTAATTCAGGTAAGCCAACAGCAGAACAGAATAAAAGCACACCAACTAGCTTGCACCGAATCGAAAATGTGTTTTTAACGAATGTACATTTCTATTATTTCAATTTCCAAACAAGTTATGTTGTATAAATAATCTGTTTCCGTGTTGTTTAATGGCAACATGTGACGTATTAATCACTGCACACTGCATTCGTGTCCAGTAACGAGCAGACGATTTTACCCCGATAAAATTGCATCCTCGCGATTCCTACAAGAATATTGCAAGATAAACGACTGTGTTTGGTCTATTTCCGAGGAATTGCTAAACGTTATTGGTCAATGTCAAACACGCGGCGTATGAGTGGAATAGTCTTTATAATCAATCGTTCATAATTTAGGTGGTTCATGAATCACAGAATATTGCTTCTGCTGGCCATTACATGAGAATGTAGTAGGATCAGTCATGGGAGAGAGATTCCATCTGGCGCTGTGAACTGTCTAGCTCAGTTAGTAGAGTAGCGGCTCGGAAAGTCGATGGTCATGGGTTCGATATTATTCGATATACGATATGCCTGTTGAAAATTGAAGGATGGGAGGCTTTTACGTCACATTTAATAAGCGTATTAAAGTATGGTCGAAAAAAAAGAGACGTGTTCGTCCGCATGTACGCCCGCAAGTAGAAGCAGACCGCTCCCACGCAGGAAACGACCTTGCACTCCTACACCTTGGGAGCTGGGTTCGATAAACCTTAGGCCTAATACTAATCAACAGTATGTTTTCAGGGCAAAAAGTTCTTGGGGGTGGTTTATAAGCAGAGGGTCCCTTGTCGCAGGTCCCTATCCAAAACCAGGGGCGTATTTAGCTACTTAAGCGCCCCTAGGCAGAGAAAAATACTTTCGCCCCCTTATTTCCACATGAATGTACAAAGTAACCTACAATAAGCATTATTGTAACTGAAATAATAGGCTAATAATAATAGCAATAATAATATTTATAATAATAATCAGTGACGGGTGCAGAATTTTTGTCGGGGATTTGAATAGGTAGAAAGAATACTAAAAAAATTAATTAACTTACATATTTAATTAGTTAATAAAACTGGCCACTTACATTGCACATATAGCCTTTTCTTAAATTTCGGGGGATACATCCCCCCAATCCCCCCCTGCGTCCGCCACTGATAATAATAATAATAACAGTAATGTATAATATAAATAAATAAGTAAATTAATAAACAGGTGCGTATTGTTGTCAATGTTGTTCATTTCTATTTCATTGTGCGTTACATTAGTACTATTTTGAAGAGTTATGAATAAAATGTTTAATGTAAGTATTAAAAAAAACAGTAACAGCTTAAAAGCCGCCCCTTCAAATCTGCCGCCCTAGGCAGCTGCCTAGTCTGCATAGGCTTAAATACGGCACTGTCCAAAACTAGAGCGTATGGATAAAAATTCTAGAAACCATTTCGGCTGTCCAAATGACATCGCATCGACTGTTGTAAGGCAACGTTTCCACAGATAAGTTGCTGTCTTCTTTACGACTGGAAAGTGAATATCGCCGTCTGAGCATTTTCTAGCTTTTGTGCCTAAATGGCCTGGAATCAATTATTGGAAGCCTTACGAAACCTATTTTGAAGACTACGAAGCCTACTTGGATGCCGAGGAAACGTAGGAACACACCGAGTTTCATGTTATTGAAGCACATACAGTACTTCAAAAGTTATTTAGGTGTTTCGGGACTTTTAACTTACCCTGTATATACCAAATCGCAACACGACTCTCTACTTTCAATACCTGTCCATAGAACATCCATATATTCCCGGTCGTCTCTTACTGCAACTTCTGCACGTTCCTAAAATCTTCTTCCCTCCGGCATCAGGGTCTGTCAACATTTAAAACTAGGCTAAACGAATATCTATTCAAGGAACGCTAATCTTTTAGGTACAAGACATTTGTTTTTTATTGTTTCTTGCATATTGTAGGTCTAAGTTAAGTTAATACTTTTCCTAGTGCAACACATTTTGCTAAAATAGTTTAATTTTATGTAACATAGACTCAGTTAATTACTGTGTATGTAAGTAACTAGGGTATTCTTACTAGATATATAACAATGTTAGTGTATTTGTTTGTTTCATTTTTCTGCCTCTGGTTGAGTGTAAGAGAAGGCCTTAGCTCTGCCATATTAAAGGAAGATTTATTTATTTTTGTTCACGCATGAGCCCATGTAGAACTACGCAAAGTACTTAGAGGCGTTCCTATGTTTTCCTTTGACTCCATATTGCTTTCATCCTTTGGCTGTGAGCTCCCTTCCACTCGTTTGTCCATGTTGTTCCAGTTTTTTTCTTCGGTCTGTCCTCTTGGTCAACTTCCCACTTATGCACCTTAATTCTAAAGCTATCTCTTTTCAAAATATCTTCTGGAGTAATTTCTGCCAGTTTTAAGTCTTTTTTGCTTCACCAATCCATTTCATAGTATCTACTTTTGCTTTACTTCTACTTTGATAGAATTCCAATATTTGCATTGTGAGTCTAGCCTATTTGAATTCATTCGTTTAATATGGCATAAAATTTTAAACTTCGTTTTCTGATATCACTACTAATGTCTGTATATGTTTTTCTTTCCTTTTTATTCCTAAGTCTGTATTCTTCACCTACGCTTCGTGGACCTAAAATTGTTCTTATAATTTTGGACTCTTTTTTATTACATTTTCTACATCTGTTTTTCTGTTCAAAATTAGAGTTTTGGCTCCATAAAGGCACTCGGGTTTAATTACATTGTTATAGTGTCTCAATTTTGTATATTTAGATATGCACTTCTTATTATTGATGTTTTGTGTAAGCCGATTTATTATTATTATTATTATTATTATTATTATTATTATTATTATTACTATTACTATTATTATACTGGAAACGTACGAATATATTTCCCGAATATTTCACATCACAGTAATATGCTGCCAAGTCAATTGGCTTACCACTTGTCATTCTGCCCTCTGCAGGATACTCGGAAAGCTTGTTAATTTCAAACGGACCATAGATTTACAGTGTAAAATCTCCGAAGTTGAGTTAGTGCGGGGTATGGAAGTGGAACTACTATCAGTTTCGAGGTCGCTGACACGGCTGAGCTACAGCTTTTCCCTAGTGTGCCACATAGCTCATCACTTTCACAGGGCCAGTATTTTCTCTCTTACGAATCTCATTATATAATTAGTACACTGTTTATATAATATATATAACACAATATATTTGGGCTCTTCCTTTTTCAAAAAAATATTAATGATAGAAGTGCCAATAATACGCTAATCAGGTATATAGCGTTCACTAGACAAGATCTGTCCCTTGCAATTTTCTTTTTACATTCTTCCTGCTTTGTAGAAAGGTATTAAAATGTTTAGCAATTTTAATTCTTCCATTAAAGCATGGATTTTAAGAAATCTGATAAATTCTCTTATGCAGAATTTTAGTCTTACTGTCATTAATCACTTGGGTAGTAAGTAAATCACATACACAATTTATATGTGTGTGTGAACGATACATTTTGTAAAGTTAATAAGATAGGGACTTGAATTTTTGTACAGGTTTTCCCCTGTTTCAAAATCCTAATCGTCCTCTAAAGGTATTTTAATAAAATTTCAAATACATGTTTAAATTTTTTCGCATAGAGTCGAATCTTTGTCATATTTTTTAAAATAGTCCCTCATTAGGAATTAAATAAGAGGTATATTAGCAAACTCGGCAATCTCCATTTTGATAAAAGATAGAGATGCTAACTTCTAATGAAGGTTTAATGCCTTTCCTGTTACATATTTAGTGTATTTGTTGCAAATCGGATTTGTAACTCAAACACTAAATATTTTGCAGGAAAGGCATTAAACTTTCATTAGAAGTTAGCATCTCTATCATTTTTCAGAATGGAGATTGCCGGGTTTGCTAATGGTTCCCTCGCTATAAAGTAATTATTAAATTATGCTAATTTCTACAATCCACACACATACATTTAGGCCTATGTCTATTTATTAGTTTTTTATATTAAAATTACTGCAGAGAGAAGAAATACGGGATGAGGATACACTCACTACTTTTCATAAAGTATTAATTTGTCAAACATTTCAGTTTCCTACTCCTATATTATTATTGTGTTGGCTAGTTGCATTAGATTAATTATTGTGACCTACTGAACTACAGAAAAGTGAGTTCAAAATTCTATGTTACTTGGATTTAAAGATTGCAGGCATTAAAGTAAAATTATTCGTTTTCATTATACTTTCAAACTGCGCGGGAACATAACATTTTGCAGGCATGCAGAGGAAAATAGCAGCAACGTTATACTATAAAATCCCCAAAATGAGACTTTTGTTCGTTCAAGGCAAAACCTTGCACCACCTCCCATGAAATCTTTATAAGCCTGTACGCTTATAACACTTCGTTTTAGTCGAAGTTTAGTGGGCTGTTATACCCTAAAATAGGTTGAAAATCATGTAAAAATGTCAGCTTGTAAATTAATCTCACAATGGTGATGGTGTACTGTGCTTCCCCTTGCTACGAGTACATTCTGTTCATGTATCATACCTTGCGTTATGTTACATTACATTATTTTATGCAGAGTTACTTGAATTTTTTATTTAATTTTGGTAAAACTGAGTGTGTTTTCAGGGCATAAAATGAAATATAAAAATATATTGTATAGGGTTTCCTATGGAAGTTCAACGAATGGCCTAGATGAAGTTAAAGACTCCAAGATTTTCTATAGAAGAATCTCCTGATTTTAATATCTGCTATGAATAATAATAATAATAATAATAATAATAATAATAATAATAATAATAATGGGAAAGAATCCCACAAACTTACTTTACTTCACGTCTAAATCTACAATTGAAACAGGGATGGGCAAATTATAACATCTACCGGTATTAAAATTCTACTTCCTGATTTTGAGAAACCCGTAAATTTCAGTCTCCAGTGATGTCGAAGTCCCAAGGAAATCCGCTAAGCGAGATAGATTCTTTATAGCAACAAGATGTGTTTCCAAAAAATACTAAATCTAAGGAGAAAACCTCTGGATTTACAACTTTTCTGTTGTTGCATTGGAGTCCTTTTATAAAAGCGAATGTCTGCTTACCAAACTGTTTTTTTTTTAATGTGGGTATTATTATAGAGTTTTTCAATTATTAGTAGGCCTACAAATCATTAATAAATAGGAATTTAAAGTAGTTAATAGGCTCCGAAAATAATGAACAGTGATATCTTTCCTAACAGGAAGTTCTATGCTCAGTTACATTTTTATAGATAGCTTGATGTTTGTTATTGGAACAGTTGTAATGGCATGGAAGCTGTGGGCGACATCAAAGAAAGTTTAGGGGGAAAAAACACCGTATCTAGATAAATGTAATGCATTCATAAAATAAGGCATAAAGACAAACAATGGTAATATTGGAATTTGCCTCATTAAAACTTAGTCCTACTGTTATTGCTTGGAATATCACTTGCTTGTACCTTGGTGGTCCTTCATACACTGACAATAAGAGTTTCAACTATCGCGAATTATTGAGTTCCTTTGTTTTTATAGCTATGGTATTTTACGGTCGAAGCCATTTACTTTGTCATTTGAGCATTTGTCGATCCTATTCAGCCAATGAAATTTAGTTACACTGAGTGATTACGGCTTATCATAACACAAGAGACTTATATTATATTATGTAGACGAAAATTTCCTCCTGGGCTAGGATCGAACATGGTATATTCACGCCGAGACATGCGGCTTCGTGAGGGATATTTGTTTTTACGATTCCAAAACAATTTTATTTTGTGTGAGGTTTAGAAAATATGTGAGGATGATGTTGCACTCTATGCGGTCTAATGTGCTGTTAATGTTTTATTGCACAGTTCTTCTGTTACCAACTTTCTCAAGTAGGCCTACCTATCATTTTATAAAGAAGGCCAAAGGTGTAAAGCAATTTCACATTATCATTCTCCATTAACATGTCCTACTCTGATCCTAAAAATATACTAGGTTTCATTTTATAGACAATGTAAGCAGGTAATAGGCCTATAATGATTTCCAAATGGCAGCTAGTGGAACCCTCTCTTTAGTACATGTATAACGTTATAGGTACATAGGCTTACATAATGCTTGTACCAGTGAAATATTTAGGGGTTTCGGGGGTAGTGTTTTGTTCAATGTACTTTAACATAGGACAGCAAGAAAGTATGTGCTTTAGCTTATATCTCTAAATTTTAAAAATTTGGAAATTTCAACAACGTTCGATTGCTCTTCGATATGGGACTCACATAGGTTTGGAAATAAATAGTTCATTATGCGTTCCAGAATGTACTCCTAATTTACTCCTAACTGTGAAACTTTTTTAATAATATTTTCTTTATTGTTTATTCTTTATAGTTGTATTTCAAACTGATTTCTGTAGATATGTTGCTTTTCAATGCACCCAACGTCAATTTACATGGTATTTTTTTTAGCTTACAAATAGAAATTAAACAAATACATACCAGTACAGGTAATTATTGGGAAGAAATGGGCTTACCACCTGTCCCTCTGTCCTCTCGCGGAAAACAAGCGTAACAAAATTCACACCGGTGACAGTAACTTCTACTTGGAGGCCCTAATGACCCGACACTTTGGAGAAATATAGGAAGATAGAAAAATAGTCCCTAATGCCCCGACACTTTGGAGAAATATAGGAAGATAGAAAAATAGTCCCTAATTCCCCGACACTTTGGAGAAATATAGGAAGATAGAAAAAATAGTCCCTAATACTCCGACACTTTGGAGAAATATAGGAAGATAGAAAAAATAGGGCCTAATGCCCCGACACTTTGGAGAAACATAGGAAGATAGAAAAAATACACAGGTAATTATACGTTATTATTTAGAAGATATACGAAACTTCGTTTAAAACTACAATGGAAAATTAAAACCTTTATCTGTGTCAACCTCCTCTTTTTAAAAATCACATAACTTAGTCATGAAATTAACATCCCGGTGATGCAGATAAAAACTATACGAAAGATAAGTCTATTGTGCTGAACGAATATGTGAGTTAAGGTTTCCATTACCTCATTATTAATTAATATCTGGCATGTGGATCTTGTGTTTTTAAACAAGTTACTAAGTATCGGATATCCGCAAGAGAATTTCGTCACTACCACAAGAAGGATGATATCTCAAAAATGATATCTTTTTTACCTTGTGTTGACGGCTGGTGCATATGAGTGTCAAGACACAAAGAATTGTATAGTAGCCTTGACTTTATGAGGAATTGTGACATCATTAAGTTGTACTTGACATTTGGTAGTTTCTCTTCGTGCCGTGGGCTGGCCTCAATGTTACGTTTCATCGGCTTTGCTGCTTTCTTCGTCCTCAATTGTGTAATGTTACTATTACACTCTCTTGCTTTCATCCCACGACTGGCTCTACTCGCCCTACCGTATCCAATTCAGCCTGTCTCTTCCCAGTGGTGGATTTACATATTTTCAGCGAAATGTACTACAGCAAAACCTCTGTATAACGAAGATCGATATAACGATAAACCCGGATATAACAATATTATTGTTTGGTCCCGGTGAATTTTCTATCGTAATAATATTAAATGTAACTCACTATAACGATGAAATTGTTTTATAAACACCCCTTTATAAGGGGAGTTTCAATTGTTACTGCAAACCAGTAGCTTAGCGAACTTCCTATCGTAATAATATTAAATGTAGCTCACTATAACGATGAAGCTGTTTTATAAACACCCTTTTGTAAGGATATTTGGAGGTTCAATTGTTACTGCAAACCAGTAGCTTGGCCCTATGGATGGTAGCTGGTATCAGATCAGTATCCTTCCCGGCCACCAATATTGTTTTCTGGGTATCTGATATCTGTTACATTTTTCTTAGGAATTCCAGAAAGGAAAGGTTCATGAGGGGTGGAAAATAGATCACGGACGCTAAAATCATCCCTTATGTGTGCAAAAACTTACAGTAGGTTAGGATGTTACTTCAAAATGTATATAATGTGCAATGAAATCACCATAAGGAGCAACTGTTTTAGTTTTGCCTTAGCTATGTGTTGAATTGGCTTGTCTTTCTCTTCTCTCTTGCCACTATCTACGATTTTGAAATTTCTGACACATGGCTAGTTTCAAAATGTGCCATGATCCGTGATATTAAGCCAGGCTGAAGAGTTTTTTTTTTTTTTTTTTAAATAGTGTGCAGGTGTAAAGTAGCTATGGTTACAATTCAACGGAAGTCAGTAAATTAAGTAACAAAATTAGCGTTCTACTTCTTCGCAAGTCCGTTCCATGAATTATCCTGTAGGTTACACAGTTTTCTGCATGCAGTCTTTCTAATGTGTAGTAAATTACAACCCCTCAATATAACAATAACCCTCATACAACAATACAATCTACTATGGCCCACAAAGATCGTTATACGAAGGTTTTGACTGTATAGCTGTGTCCACATAGGAAGCACAATATATTGATGTTTTACGCTGCAAGGCTCATGGTGGGATTCCAGGTTGGAGGCAAATATTTTTTTAGGATGGTCTTATGTTTAAGTTGCCGTATACTGAGAGATATATTCGCCACGATTTTTAAGATTGACATGTTGCTTGATTTTTGTAACCATATTTTTCATATCGTATGCACTTATTCTGTAATGTTTAATATTAGCAATAATTTTTTTAACTTTGAATTATAAAGAGGAGCCCTTTATTTTCAAAATCATACTCCAAATATCATATAATCGGTTTACTTAGTCGTATTTAAATTAATTTGTACAACGTAGAATCGATTCTACTTCTCGGTTTTAATCAAGAATAAAAAGAATATAAGTTTTACAACTAACACATTTTTTAATTGAAAGGATCGCGTACAGAGAAATTCTATGATGAGGAAACTCTTCACTACCAACTAGAGAATGTGTATCACAAACAACTCCTTACTGGCATTTTAGTAAAGAAAAAACATGACAGATTTAGCTGCAGAAAAATTACTTGGATATGTCAGCCGTACCGAGATAAGAATGTGTAAATGACGCGACTTAACGTAATAATAAGTAAAACGTTTTACATTTATGCAGATAATGAATAATATGAACATTAGGGTTCTATTAATAAAAATTTAATAAATTTGATTTTAGTATTATTATCTCCAGAACTTTACTAGTCTATATACCCCTCAAAACAGTTCAGGAGAAATCCCAGACAATTTAATCGCCTGTCGCGACTAACCTGATGGATTACTATTTATTTTATAGTAGGTAGATAGATATATATTTTATTCCAAAAGACCAAATGTTCAAATGAAAATCAATTACAATAATAGACAGGTAATAATACAACTCAAAAACAATTTACATTATAAAACTCTCGTACACTATAAAGAGGTTTAGCCAATAATGTAGTGCGAATTGCCTTCTTAAACTGTCTGATAGGCAAGTTCCTAAGGTGCAGGGAATAATATTAAAATATTTCTTAGAAATATAATCAAAATTTTTTGTGTAAAAAAATTGCATTTATCCATATATATATATATTAGATCTGGACCTGGTATTATAATTATGAACAGAGGAACAATTTATTTATCCTTTAGAAAACCAGGAATTAAATCACTCTTATGCCATTTACTCACTTCTTTTGGGAAGTTTAATAATATGGAGTGTCCATTTCTTAAGATAAAGCACGAAATATACTGGTAGAAATTACACTTCTGCCGTTGATTGAATCATAGTTATACTATGCTCCTTATAATATGCGGAATAAATGTAAGCATAGTAACATTATGTTAATTATAATTCGATAGACGAAAATTAACTATTTCGGTTTTTTAAAACAAATCAGTAAAAGCAGGGAAATGCTACATGCTTCAATTTAACTGGGTTACGAAAGAACACAATAATATAGATCTAACTAACTATTCACAGTTTGAGCACATTACTTTTTTAGGTCTATGTATAACAACTTTGTTTGCCATAATGCCCGATAATTTAGGCAATATTTTGATAGTACGCACATATGACGAACTATATTACTAGTGAATTTATCTTTGCGAATTTGTAGGCTATACTGATGTAATGGTATATAAGCATACGTTTATTAGATGAGAATGGATTTGTTCCTCACATAACAACAAATTTAGAATTTTGCTTTCGTATTAACGGAATTATATTTTACGAGAGGTAACATAACTTCGACGAGAGAATGTGTGTTCTTGCACATAGCCTATATGGTGTTCGAAGGACATCGATTACCTTCAGGAAAATTGTCATATTTTCACATTTCGACGAATGATTTTTAACATTATCTTTGTCTTAAATTTTCACGACCTTCGTTAGTTTTTGATAATTTATTAATCTATTGTAACTTCTAATTCGTGCAGAAAATGGACACTTCGGCTGGTTATCATATTTTAAATTGGTGTATTCTTTTCGAATAACTCTGTATTATGTCATACACTCCTAAAATATCATTTTAATTAATCGATCTTAGTTAACCGATTAGAACTGATATAATAATTTTAATCAGGACTTGTTCTAGACGTCTTCACTTTGTTGATATCTCGAGTGTCCTTATAACTGGAATAGCGCTTTAATGAACTATAACAGGTGTATGAGAAGGTCAAGCATGAAAAACAAATCACAATGATGTAATATCCCGCTAAGATTTCATGATAAATAACACAGACCAACAGCCATTTTGGTGCCTTAGAATTTATACCTATTCTTGGGTATATTTAGGTCGCTGATGCCAAATGTGCCATTAGTTTTGCCCTATCAGCTTTAGTTTTTGAGATATGGTTTTACCATTATGTATATTATCCCATTTTACATTTGATATGAATAAAAAAAACAGTGCCTATTTGTAGCTTCTAAATCATGTGAAGAAAAAAGCAACACACTAACATTACATTAACATTACAATACCAATCTAACATGGGGTCTTTAAAAAAAATTGATATTACCACACACTGTACGGTCGTTTATGACTTATGAGCTGTCAATTTGAAGGCCAAAAAATAATCCAGCTTTTAGTTTTTTCAGTACTTCGTACAGTTTTCGTCCTACGGGTCCAAAGTATGGTCAAGAACCTTCACTAGCTATATTATCAAGCAATATATAGTTTCAATAGACTAAGAGTTCACGAATAAAATCCCCCCCTTCGACAAAAGTAGAGCTGGTAGAGAAAAACTGTTTACATATTTGGAATAAGCACACCAAGTAGAGCCAAAATCCGCTAAAACATTTGAGACACCAAACAAAAAGTTATTTTTTGTTGGGGTGTGTAATCGTTGCTAGAGTAGGATTACTTCCACAAAGTCTCTGGGTTTTTACGTATATACCTTAGGAGCGAGTCTCACCTTTCGTAGAGTTCCTGCCCAGGGGAGGTAGCTGCACCCTGATTGGCTATCCCACCCCACGTGTTGTCTGTCTCTGTCTCTGTCTCTGCGGCATTATCCCTCCACTCAATTATTACAGTATTTTCTACCACTGGCAACGTGCAGCATGATCTTTACTCTGTGCTCAACAGTAGCTCACTGATCTTACGCGCAGCGAATCCGCGCATCTTGGTAACGAGACTTAACGAGAAGCTCGCTGGCTGGGTTAGTCTTCAAGGCCAGAGACTTTGTGGAAGTAATCCGACTCTACCAGGAGATGTGTCCATGACGCGACGAACAAATAGAATGTTATTCTTGGTATAATTTCACCTAATTCCCACTCAACTTATATATGTTATTTACCCTAACAGTTTAAAAGATGGTTGATCCGCTGTATTACAATATATTATTCAAAAACATCATATCGCCATTTAAATTATCCGTGTTGCAACAGAGAAGACAAAGAATATGGCCATGAAACGTCAAAATAACGTGCTCCAAAATATTAGAATAGCAGATAAAGGATTCGAACAAATGGAGAAAATGTATGGGAGTAATAATTACATATACAAATAATATTCAGGAAGCAGTTACATGTCGACTGAAATAAGGAAATGCTTGTTTTTATGTAATTCAGTAACTTTAATCTTCTCATCTTCTATCCACAAATCTAAAATAAACATTCATAAGACAATTATCCTGCCGGTTGTATTACATGGATGTGAGGAATGGTCCCGTACTCTTTGGGAAAACATAACCTGAGTGTGTTCGAAAACAGGAAAATATTCGGACCTAAGAGAAATGAAAACGGGGACTGGAGAATGCAGCATAAAGAAGAGCTTCATAGCCTGTACTCTTCACCGAATATAATAAGGGTAATTAAATCACGGGGTGGGAATATTGCGCGCAAGGGGGAAGAAAATTAAAAGTATTGAGTGGCAGACCCGAAGGGAAGACCCAGACGAGGTGGGAGGATAATATTAGAATATATTTAAGGGAAATAGGATTTGCGAGGGATGGTTGGATGGATTTAGCACAGAATAGGGTTGAATGATTGACTCATGTAAGAGTGGCAATGAACCTCCGGGTTCCATAAAATAGACAGTATTCCATTAGCTTGCTTAGGAATTGTCCATTGCTATTGATTAAGTAAGTGTTGCAAATTTCAAGGAGGTACATGGCCTACCATTTGACCGCTGTGACATTTATATTACATACCTGGATTCTACCATAGACTATAGCATCAGTCTTATTTTGGTGTGACTGTTATTTTGCAGTAAAGAGTTTAGTCCTGTGTTACTGAAAATCGAAGCATAAATTGAGGGGGTCAGCGAAACAGTGATCTAACCCCTCCGACATGGAAAATTATTTAGTGATTATATTTGCATGGCTTGGAGGTAAACTTTATTCTTATATAGAATTTGGACAAATTAAGTTTGTTGTAGGTAGTTTTGAAGTCAATAATCTGTTCCCTGATTTCTGTAAATGAGGTAAGTGTTGAAGAAACTGGGGAGAATGGTAGTGAGCTTTTTCATTTATTTCATCGTGTGTAGAACTGAATAATCATTGGAATTTATAAATAAAATTAATACAATTTCTTTCCTCTTAAAATAATGTTTTAATGCATATAAAAATCCAATATTTATTGAAATAATTTTTTTCTCCTCTGTCAAGTTGAAATAAATGTCAATGCAACAGTGGTCTAACCAAGAAAACAGTGTTGCAGCGTCTCATAAAAATGATAATATCTCTAAACACTCTGAACATTAGACTTTGTAACATTGCAGTTAAGTTGACCAAGCATCATAGAACACTCCACTACCAATAAAACTGCATTTTTCAAATTGTACGAAAAACTGCAATGTAGAACTTGAACTTGCTTTTTTCTCTAAAGTCTAAACTATAAAAAGGTGGGATAGACCACTGTTGCGCTGACCCCCTCAATTGAGGATATTATGATCACGTGCATTTGTCGACATCTATTCTATTCTTTGTTTAGAAACACTTTTGATTTTAGTTTTTGAAAATGCCATATATTTTCGAAGAAAGAAAAGTAGCTTCAAAACTAGAAACAATGTTTTTTAGTAGGATATCCATATTATTATAAGTGACTTACTTTGGGGTATGCTGTATTACAGTCAATTAAGGCTATACACAAACTGTGGGTTCGATCCCCAATACACAATTATGTAATTTTTTTTAAGTTTGCCTAATGTTTCTGCTGACAATATGGCCTTGTGGGTCTGCTCTGTCTATTAACACAAATTATTATGAAGTGCATTTTTGGCAGAAATGTGAGGCGACGGCTGCTTATGGCTGAAAACCTTATCTTATTTATGTGCCCATAGTTTAAACAATCGGGAGCCTAAATCTACAGGAACCCTTAAAGGCCTTCAAAGCCTGTTTGCAGAGAGCACCTTATTTACTTATTTTTTACTGACAGCTTTCTTGCAATCCAACTCTGGGTAAATGATTGAATTGCATTTTTTAGAAGTATATTGTTATTTGATATTTTTCAATTAAGAACATAAATCATAATATTAATAACACCTTCACATTTTATAGTACCGGTACATGAGCACACAGATGAAAGATTCGTTTATTATTTGCAAAACAATAAAGAATCAACATTGCTTCTACCACCATGGATATGTTCCTTACATTTTGACCAACGACTTGAGTTTGAAGATGAAATTAAGATAGGAATCATTAAAACTGAAGAAATAAATACAATTTTTATGTAGAAAAATTTCAAAATAACAAATTTATAAAATTAAATACCTGCTTATGTTAAAATAGGAATATGTTTCATAGCTTATAAACTGATGAATACATAGATGTTGGCACAATCTAGAGGTATGTGTTTGTTTGAATTGCTTAATTCTTGTACTATTTTTGTTTAGTATTTTTTTAAATATTAGACATAAGTTCCTTCCGGATAGATTAGCAGCTTTTGTTCCTAGTTTAAAAAATGGATTAGTCCAATTTATGTGAAGGGTTTTTCTCACACTTCTTTTCCTAATGCTTTTCGACTACAAAATTTATAATGACCAAAGTTAGGGTTAATTAATTTAAACATTTTAACATATATTTTGGAATGTAGGTGCCGTATGATCATGAAAAATAAAACATTAATGTTACAAAACTATCAAATCTGATGTTTTCAATATCAGGTAACATAAAGATTTCGGTTAGAAATGATATCTGTAGGATTTTCAAAAATACTTTAAAAAAATTAAATTAAAAAGCCGTTCAACTGATGAATGCATAAGCAAAGGAATATGAGCAGATAAATCAAGTATGTATCCTTAAAATTCAGATAATTTATTCACTATATTTTCCTTAAATGTGGTTGCTGTTGTTATTGTCATAATTGATATTATTATTGTTTATAATAATAATAATATTATTATTATTGTTTATAATAATAATAATAATATTATTATTATTGTTTATAATAATAATAATAATTATTATTATTATTATTATTATTATTATTATTATTATTATTATTACTAACATCGCTAGACCTACGATGCATGCTTTCTTACCATACCAAACTTCTTCTTTGTTGACTGGATTTTTAGCATCACGTCTTTTCCTTGACCTGAAAATAGGGAAATGTTATGTATTGTAGTTATAACTGTTTTCGCGGTGCAGTTCCGGATATACGTAATGGTGAGCCGCCCATCCCTATTCACAATGTTTATAGCACCATCACGGCGGAAATGAAAACACAACAAATTACATCTCGTGGCCGCGATATACTTGATGCGTACGGTATTGACTGCATGTGTTACAGGTTCGATTCTTTCCTAATTAATCGATTAATTACAGTAGACAACAGCCAAAATGTTTCGGAATTGAAATCAATTATTTTTTATTGATTTAATGCTACTCATCATAAATATAACATTAAAAACGGTCGCTTTGATCTGGTTTTCAGTAAACAGACACTGCCTGGTTTATTCGTTTTAAAAATATTGTTGCATTTTACTATTTCTCACTCTAGGTTGCTGTGTTTTTGGAACATTTTTAAAAATAAAATATACATTATTCTGGAACATTTACTAGACTTAATGGAAACCATAAATATTAAACACACAGCAGAAAAATGCACTCTGTTTTTGTTTAGGTTCGTCCAATTTTAATCTTAAAAGCTGGATTATTACTGAATTCCAGTTAGGTTGCAATGCCTATGAAAAATACATAAAACCTGAAATAGGCCTACATTTTCTGCATAAATTAAGATAGATTTAAGTGACAATTATGATTCGATTTAAACATATGTATGGTCCTATTTAGTCTTGAACAGAGGTATACACAGTATTACAGAAGTTACAGTTTCTCTTGTGAATGGGATAGCCGTATTAGGGCTTTGCATTACAAGATGAGAGACTGGCCTCTTCAACAAACTTTTGACTCAGGGATCAAAACATAACATAGCAGCTATTGCTTGAATCTATTAAATTTTGCTCCCTCCTCTGCATACCAAACTAGGACTGATTAAAAAGTTCACAAAAGCATTGGTTTGTGATGGACGAGCAATCAGTTACTTACTCTTATGATTTCTAAATCAAACAACGGCTAAAATTGTCTTAAGGTACTGAGTAGGTGTTTTAATTAAGGAAGATGTTTTCATAGACTTCAGGTCAGATAAATTTTTCAGATGAACATTCTGATGGATGTCTGCCAAGAAAGAAAAATTCTGCCTGGGAATAATTTAGCGTAGGGGATGCGTTCGCACCTTTAACGAAGCGGGCCCGGTTCAAATCCTCGTCGGGACAAGTTATCTTTAATCCGGGGTTTTTCTTCACCTGTGAGACAAATGTCGGGTAACTTTAGGCCCTTGTGGTCCCCGGATATCATCTGGCCGTCATTATCATCTTCATCCCATCCTCGCCTTGTTCGGAGTTAGTGTGTGTGTGAATGGTGTGTCTCGTCCCATGTGTTTGTGTTGTCTCGGAGGTGGCGCCGGCATTGGGCTGATCGCTCATCCGGGAAGGCCCTCCATGTTCTCGTCTGTATGTGATCAAAGCTATGGAGACGCTGAAGATACGCAACAAAATTCCGGAAATCTCTCTCAACTTGTTAGATACGGTGTATAACGCAGTAGTCAAATCAACAATTACATACGGGGCAGAGATTTGGGGGTGGGAACGAACAGAAAAACTTAACCAAGTGCAAAGTGGTTTCTTGAAACAGATAGTGGGGGTGGGGAAAGGAACGGCTAATAGTGGCATTCTATGGGAATTTGGGAGCCACAGGGTATCAATAGATTGCAGGATAAAGGCACTCAAATACTACCTGAAGATTATGCATGGAGATCAATCTCTTATCAGGGCAATATGTTATAGGGAACAGCTGAAGTTGAGAGGCCAAATAACGTGGGCGGGAAGAATACGCAGAGGCTTGGAAGAAATAGGCATGGGATTTATAAACGAAAGAGGCAGGAGGAACAAACGAAATGTTTGGCGGAAAGTCAGGAATCGTCTAAGAGATATTGACAGGCAAATAACGGAAGGGGAATGTAGGGACAAGGTTGCTCTGGAGATCCAATCAATGATTAGAACCAACTGGGGAACAGAAAGATATCTATATGAGGGGAGCGCTGAAAGCAGGACGGGTTTAGCCTGGTTTCGTCTAGGAGCCTGGAAATCGCTGAAACGCGTCAATGCAGAAGGAACCAGAATATGTCCACTATGTGACAAGGATGAGACAGCACAGCATATTCTCTCGGAATGTGAAGTCACTGAGATACTTAGGCAACGATATCTGCCAGACTCTTTTGTTGTCTCTAGAAGAGGTCATATGGCCATATTCGAGCTGTTGAGTGACACAAAATTTTCTGAAGGGGTGGGTAAATTCATGTCTAAAGTCCGACAGCTCAGGGTAGAAAAGGATGGGAGGGAGGGGCAGGGGGAGTAATCTTTGTCTATGTATTATTAGGTGTTATATTGTATTACTATTGTATTATTATTGTCATATACAACTTTTTGTCTTCTTTCTTTTCTTCATCTTTATATAGCATTATTATGTAAGTTATAGTATTATATTGTTTTGTATTATTAATGTTACTTTTCTCTTCTTTTGTTTGTTTTTGTCTTGTGCATAGCAAAAGCACGAACGGCCGTCTAGGCCCGTGCGCTGGATTTATTCTATGGATAATGTATCTAACATGTATATAAGAATAAAGATGCACCTTACCATACCATACCATACCATAGATAATCCCTCTCCCGACAGGTTGCGGCCCTGTAGGCCTAAGGCCCGGGCGGCGTGAGTAGCTTTAATCTCCCTAGATTGGAGGTTAAAACTAAGGTCAAGATAGATAGAATATTGATAATAGTCATATCAGTGGCTTATTATGAAATGGGTTGCAACGTGTCACTAAGGATACATTTTCTGCACTCACAACTGCACTTTGTTTCCGCGAATTGTGGCGTGGTTTCTATATTACAAGAAAACTAGACTACAGACAATTTTATTCAGCACAAACAAGTAAGTTACATTGTATTTCATTAATTTCGTTTCCGTAAAAGAAAAAAAAAAAATGTTAAAGTTTGTTATCCAGTGTTATTTTTCGTTCATAATGCAACATAACTATTTCCTATTCGATTATTTCATAGACGAAATTATTGTTTTCTTCACTTTAGGTGTCTATTTTCTTCTTCTCCCTTCCAACAATTAGGCCTATCGATCACTTTTACCTCACCGACTTATACCCCATTTTTTAAATCCCGATTTTCTCTACACGTTCAAGGTGCTTTTTAAGTTTTGCTTATATTATTTTATTTGAGTATCTATCGAAATAATGTTCAATTCCTCTGTAAATTGTTCCATGCTTATTTTGTTATTTCTCGTAGAACCTTTGACGGATGTTAAAAACTCTATTTCAGCATCTTGAACATCATTAAAATAATTTTAGTTCTTTCTTTCTTTCTTTCTTTCTCTTAGTTTTACCTCTCCCTTTTTTAGGATTTAAGCGACCCAAGCCGCCCGGGCCTTACAGGGCCGCGACCTGTCGGGAGAGGGATTATCTTTGGATCACATACATACTTTTTTGACCAGACAAGGACATGGAGGGCCTCCCCGGATGAGTGATCAGCCCAATGCCGGGGCCACCTCCGAGACAACACGAACACATAGGACGATACACAACATCCACACACACACTCACTCAGAACAAGGCGAGGATGGGGATGAAGATGATAATGACGGCCAGATGATATCCGGGGACCACAAGGGCCTAAAGTTACCCGACATTTATCTCAAAGGTGAGGGAAAACCTCGGAAAAAACCTCACCTAGGTAACTTGTCCCGACCAGGAATCGAACCCGGGCCCGCTGCGTGAGAGGATTGAACGCATCCCCTGAGCCACAGCGGCGGACTAATTTTAGTTCATTACCCAATATTCACGGTCATACAGTAGGTCAGAAACGGCTATCGGCTTATAAAATTTAATTTTTGTTTCTTTTCGTGACTTCTGAACGTCCTGTTAACATATGTTGACGTCTCTGTAATATTTTATTAGGCCTAATCCTTTTTTAAATATAAATTTCATATTCTACATTACAGCTATTTTCAGTATTTTTTTTTTCCTTTCGATTAGGCCAGCTTAGGTCCGTGTGAAACAGTTTTCTTCTTGCCTTCCCAAAACTTCTTCATTCTTTCGCGATGTTGCTGTTTCCGTTCTTCCGTCCATTTACTTCCCGTTTTCTTCTTGGGTTTGTCTGGAAATTCGCCATCAAATATTGCTTTCCTAAACTTTTCTCTGTTTGCAATATCCTCCTTTATTATTATTATTATTATTATTATTATTATTAATATTATTATTCGCCGTTCAGGCGAATTACAGATATTTTCTCAATTGGTTGAGCTTTTTTATAAATTATGTAAATCTTATTTTCCATGTTTAAGGGGTAATTCTATCTGAAATAAGGAAAAAAACACATATTCTTGAAACTTATTTATTTCAATTATAGACAACATTTTCCCTGAATGTTAGATCATTTATTGCTTATTTGGAAATTTCTAAAAAGGAATGTAATATGTCTGCGAAATAATAATTTATTCTTCTGTATTTGTGAAACCACAGAGTATTGTTTCTCTTGAGCATTAGGCCTACATGAAAATATTTTAGAAGAAAAATTCCACTGACATTGCCTTACAATACTGTATATGACGTAAATATCTTCCAGTGAACCCGACCAATAAGAGTAAATCTTATTCTAAAATATTGTCAAAAAAAGTAGACGGACGTAGGAAGAAGATTAATATTGGTTTCCTGATGATTATACAAATCTTCTGGTCCAGGGAAAGGCCGCTAAGACTGCCGGTGATAGCTTGAATGTGAGGTGAGGCCTTACGAAACTGATCTGAATATGCCAGGAGATGGAGAAATCGTGAGAAGTGAGACAGGCTGACATTACATCATCTCGTTCGCTTCGCTCTTGTAAGGTCAAGAACAATGCTCTGCCATCCTGCGGGGGATCCGCATTGGGGTCAATATCACCCACCCATCCCTCGTTCCATTTCAGTGCCTGTTGCTGTGCTTTCACAAAGTCCGCCTCAAGAAATGTGCATAATTTATACATGTATACGTTTATATTATACGTGTGCAAATACAAATTACTGTAAATGAAAATTAACAAATGTATTTAAAAAATACAGATATAAGAGGAAAATTTTCCAAGAAGAATACATACATCAAAATGGATATTAACCGTAGGATTGTAACTCTTCTTGAGGGCCTATCATACTCGTCACCGTTTACGAATTACGTGCGGAGAGGGAGAAATTCTCCGAATTGCGTGGCAATGAAATCTATTATTATTATTATTATTATTATTATTATTATTATTATTATTATTATTATTATTATTATTATTATTATTATTATTATTATCATTATTATTATCATCATCATCATCACTAAGTGCCTTATAACTAATATTTGGGCCTAAGAGAGATGAAAATGGGGACTGGAGAAAACTGCATAACGACGAGCTTCATAACCTGTACTCGTCACCGAATATAGTAAGAGTAATATTGAACTCTGGCGTAGCTCAGTTGGTACGAGCATTTGCACGGATAGCTAAAGGTCCTGGGTTCAAGTCCAGGTATCAGAGAAATTTTTCTCCTGTAATATTATCATGTAATGTCCAACAGAGACAATAAATCTGTGGTACATGATTCCATATGCATATATCTATAGTAAGGGTAATTAAATCACGGAGGATGAAATGGGCTGGACATGTTGCACGCGTGGCGGAGGAAATACATATCTCAAAAATATTTTTTTGGGAGACACGAAGGAAAAAATTCACTTGGGAAACCTAGACGTAGATGGGAGGACAATATTAGGTTAGATTTAAGGGAAGTAGGATTTGCGAGGTATGGTTGGATGGAGTTAGCACAGAATAGGGTTGAATGGTGGGCTCAGGTAAGCGCGGCAATGAACCTCCGGGTTCCATAAAATAGATAATATTCCTTTAGCTTGCTTGGGAATTGTCTATTGTCATTGAGTAAGTAAGTAAGTGTCTTTTGAAAATGAAATTTGAAGCCATGGATGACGAAGAGTTTCCAATTTTTCTCACTTAGCATAATGGCTACAGGTGCCTCTATGATCCAGTAGTACCTCGGTTGAAATCGTCTCAATACAACACGTTTCTTTGGGTTCTATAGGTCTAAGTCAAAATAAATCTTATTTCCGTAAACTTGCTTCAGCACTTAACTAAGACTAAACAATGTTATGATAAAAATATAGTTATATACTTGGAATTTTTAATGGGCAAACAATGATATATAAATACAGTAAACTTAGTTGAGGTTAGGACAATTACGCGTTTCTTTTAATTTAATTTTATACGTGAAAAACTGGAAAAATAAAATATAATTGCCCTCAGTATGATGACTTGACATTATGCAAGTTACAATTTTACTGTGTCGCTTATCTTGTTCTGTTACTATATTGAAGAACTGTAATCTATATCTAAGTTTTATTCCTCCGACCACAATACTGATGATTTATTGCTTAATGTATAAACGACTTAAAATAAGTTATTTATGTCCTTCAGTAAACTAAATTTTCAAAAAATTCTGTTAAAGATATTAGTGACTTTCAAATTCATCCGTTTATATTAAGCTCCGGATAGCAGTAAAGAACTAAATCAAGAATTCTCACAAGACTAAGTCGTTAGCCGTAAAAACTAGAAGCAATAATCTCGTAGACATCTGTTCCATGAAACGATATTCTTACTCAATAATATTACCTTTCCTTTAATTCGAGTAAGACATTTATTTTTAAATTCATACAGACAAGAAATATAACAAAATTAATATTTTTGTTATAATCTCTTGAGGAAAATGGGTTATGATCCCGGAATTCTCAACGTGAAGAAGCTGGCAGAACTAACGTCGAGATAATGTGTTATTCTGAAACAAAATGGACGTTTATTGCAATTACAACTATAATGAACTAGGCGTTCGGAGTTAAGAATAAAATGTTACATAGTGTACAAAATATTTATGCAATTTGGGTTAAAGTTATTTCTGAATGAACCGTGACAAAGATGTCCAATACTTTCTCTCGACGTAAAGTCAGTTCTCCGAGGAGAAAAATTCCAGAATATTTAGCAAACGTGACACTGAAGTTTCCAACTTTCTGAAAGTCTGCTTATTATTATCTACGATCATAGGCCTATTAGAACGCTAAACTTGAACAAAATAACCCTGCAGGTATTCGACTGCCCATAATGCGTTATCCTCCACATAGGAATAGAATATCACAATAGTAATATTGCAGATGTTCTCGTGTTAATTTAAAAGGTATTTTAAAGCCGTAGACTTCCCATCATTTTAATCCATGTGAAGAAGGAAAATTTGATGTTGAACTTCTTCAATGCAGTAGTTTGATGCTTTTTAAAGCTAAAATTTGTCTTGTTCATGGTCGGTTCCTTCTTTTATCAAATCAAGCTGAGCAACAATTGAGATACTGGGGGTATATGCATATTACTAAAAACTCAGTTGGAACAATGAAACTAATTATATAAATTAATGAACCCTGTTGTTAATGTATATATGTCTATGTTTGTTTACTGCAATTAGGCCGTAGCTTGGTGGTAATTGTACAATCATATAATGCATTAACAGAGTAATTATGTTATTAGTAGTTCAAGGCGTTTCATGATTTTGCATCTTTTTTATATGAAAGTTAAAAGATAGCTCGAATATTTATAAATGTGTATCATGAAATAATTGATTAAATACGGGCAATTTTTTGTTTTTTTGTTTTTGTTTTTTGTTTTTTGTTTTGCTTTATTTTGCATTTTTCGTAATTTTCAAGAGTTAAGTCATTTTGGGGGAATTTTAGGTATTTTTTAGGTATTTTTTGGCATTTTTGGCGGTGTTTCAGTGGAGGTAGAGAGGAGCTTCTCCATGTACAAATAGTTACTTTCAGACAACAGACAATCGGTTTTACTTGAGAATCTCCGCCGAGTGTTCATAGTTCATCTTAATTAAGGTTTATTTTAAAGACCATAGCAGTTTGTCTTGTAGCAATAAAGAATTATTTTTTCTTTCTTTTTAAATGTCATATTTGCTAGGGGCAATTTGATGTGTATGCCGGTTCAGAAAGAATTTTTTTTTTGTGCTAAGGGTGCCCAAGTAGTATAGATTTACAGTAATAAAATAAGTGTGTTTTATATTGTACATTCGTATATAAGGCACTGTCATCCGTTAAATTGCTTTCAGCAATTCATAAATTTTTGAAAAAGTTAAATATAAGTAATAATGAAAAATTTAAAGGTCATTTTTTTAAATTTTGTGTCACTTTTTTGCTATTTTTAGGTCATAAATGCGTTTTTTATTTTGCATTATTCCACTATTTTATGGTCATTAAATGCCTTGAACTAAATTTGTTACTAACCAACATAGAAGAAGCAGTATAAATAGTCCTTGCCTGCTCCTAAGTATTTCTTTTAAGCTCGGCATCTCTCGCGTGTAACGTGTGACACGCGTTAGATTTGACCTAACACACACACACACATATATAATAATATATATATAATATATTATTTATATATATATATATATTAGTTATAGCCTTTTTTGCTACTCAATCATATAGAGTAAATTTAAAACACATTTCTATATTTTATTTTATCATTTATAATAATAAATATTAATACATTTGCATTTTCGTTACACATATAATATTAAATGTTATTTCACAAAAAGTGTATAATTTTACAAATTCACACATTTGAAATACTAACATAATCCATATCAGAGACAATGAATAATAGAATAATATTAACATAATCATGAAATAATTTAAAATCAAATCAAATTAAATCTAAATCCAACCAACTCAATATATCTTTGTGTAACAATGTTTTTTATAATGACTAATTTTGGTATTGCAGTAGAACCTCGATTATCCGTCTCCCGATTCCTCGTCTTTCTCGCTTAACCGCCAGTCGGGCCTTCTCCTAGATGAAGGTTTTATCACTTTTACAACATTTTTATTAGGAACTCTGTATTAGATATTAGTTCAGGTAAACAGATACCAGTTTAGCGAGTCTGACTTTTTCAAACAACAATAATTTTACAGTACATAAGTACAGTCACGTGTTGTTTGTAGTGTACTGTAGACTGTATTGCATGTCTAGTACATTTTTAAAACACGCATATTAACAAAAATTAAATTTTGGAAAAAGTTATTTTTGTTAAAAGTCCCCTTTCTCGCTTAACAGTCTTTTCGATTATTCGTCGAGGCTCCGGCCCCGTATTGTGCAGAAAACGTATAGGAAAATAATAATAATAATATTAGTGGAATTTTGCTTAAACCTGCATTCCATACACAAGATGAAACGGAAGCAGAAGTCATGGAATGAGAATAAAGTATAAAAAAACTGAACAGAACTTCATACTAAGGCTCAATAACTAATCTGAACGATTACTGTAGGCTGAAAATTGTAACGACAACTCACGCGATATATTACTTCTAAATAATGCCGTTGCTTGACAGACGTATGACGTCTGTTAGTTTGGAGTTGCAGAAATAACAACAGATGTACTCGTAGAATGCATCGGTGGCACGACGCCGTTTTCTTGGAAGGAATAATAAAGTTATTATAAAATGCACCCGATTGATTTATTCTATCAATAATGTTCACATTGCTTCGTCAACAGGTTTGCAGAGTGTTTATTGCATACGCTGGGGACGGGGTCGAGCTGGGAATAAAATCCGATTCTGGCATTCAGAGAATACCGGCGCCTCCACCCCCATAACTCAAGCAATTTCTCATCCATTCCATTCTAGCACGAAATTATTTTTTTTAATGATTGTCGATTTGTTTTCAACCATTTTAACAGGTATCTGCAAAAAACCTAAATTTTTAATAGTAGAATTTCTTAAGCACCTATAATTTCTTATAATGTTTTTACTGTGTACTTAGAAAAATTGCCAATAGAGCTAAGAATTTGTTTAAGGCCAAAACATCTATAGCCAACGCTATTGATTGTCGATTTGTTTTCAACCATTTTAACAGGTATCTGCAAAAAACCTACATTTTTAATAGTAGAATTTCTTAAGTACCTATAATTTCTTATAATGTTTTTACTGTGTGCTTAGAAAAATTGCCAATAGAGCTAAGGATTTGTTTAGGGCCAAAACATCTATAGCCAACGCGTGTAGTGGAATGATAAAACGCCACGTTTATCATCTGGAAGTACAAGAAAATATACACCCAGTTAGTGAACACTAAATTGTGTATTTAAATTGAACAGCCATAAGAGACTGCTTCAGTAATAATGTTATGATAGTAAAAATTTGCTAAATATCATTTTCAATGAACATCACAAAAGATTCCAATTTATGTTGACTCCAATACCATCCCAATCTGGAAGTACAGTTTTCACCCATGTAACTTTTCTCAGCTTCTAAAAAGCAATAATAATAATAATAATAATAATAATAATAATAATAATAATAATAATAGGACAACCGGCGCCTTTTACCGAAAATAGGGCGGCGCTGCGAACTTCGGAATCGAAACTGAACTGAGAATATCTGCAACGTACTTTTGGTACCCATTACTATGTAGTTGGCAATGGGTACCCAGACAATGCCCATTTGCCCCATTATTTTGTATAATTTTGAGGTAAATTTTCATAGCTCGTTCAGTTGGGATGGTTAGCAATGTTCCGCAAGGAGCCAAACCTGGATATATGCCCGTATTGCCAGTTCGACCCTGGCAGAGGATACAACAAGGTTATGTAGGATTAAACGTGTACTAACAGATGCTGGAGATAATGCTAAAGCAAACATATTTATGGCATAATGCTGAGTGCTGTAAGTAGCATAATTATCTGCACTCCACTTGAGACCTCGCACATTACCATAGTCCACGCTTTCTCCATCACACTGGCATTACAATGACGTCAGAGACCGGATGTTTTGCATTTTGGCTTGAGAGTTACTAGGGTCTAATTAAGGGACAGAACACGATAAAAGTGTTAAGAAAGGCATGCTTGGAATTTCGATGTCCCTGCCAGTTAGTACAAATTTCTAGTACCTGTGATCATCCAACGATAGTGATTGTGCACCCATAATAGAGATCGAAATTATACACGGTTTTTAATTTTGTTGTTTATAGAAATCATTTAAAGCTTAAGGGTCGTATAGAACGCATAAAAATCCTACGTAAATTACTTTTTTTTTTCTCAAAGGCAGATTTAATGCTTTAAGTACTGCTACGTATTGCATACTGTTAATTTTCTATATTGAATAACTAAAATTACTCACATAATCTCCCAAAACCTTTCAGAATTATGAAATACTGTATTGGATGATCCAGAAAACTTCCTCTTACATGCGGTATCCAATAGACATACAGAACTCATCTGAATATGAGCTAAAATGAGCATTATTTAGTAACTTGTAAAAAATATGAGTTTTTTATTAATAGAGTAATATTTCCCTTTAATGAGAATTTTTGCAATATTAATGTAAGGATCTAATCTTATTGGTTCAGTACGCCATCAGTAACGACCATGGGAGTCGGCATGCTGACTACTGACGTCCAATCCTGTCATCTGCCTATGGTAGGTGACGCAGCGGTCGGATGGCAGGCCTAGGTCCGGAAAAGGATGTGAGCCATGGAATTTATTTTAATTCTGTATGTACAGTATCAATATAATAATAATAATAACAATAATAATAATAATAGTTTATTTAACCTGGAGAAAGTTAAGACCGTAAGGTCTTTTCTTCCACTTCACCAGGGACTAATAGTAACTTACATTAGTTGTTACAATATAACATAATAAGTAACACAAAATACATTGAAAGAACACAACATAACACATGAAATGATTTAAGATACATTAGAATGACACACTAAATAATATGAAAGAATTTTAAGATACATTAAATGATAAAAAATAAATTAATTGTTACAAATACAATTTAGTTGTGCTAGGTGAAAGACTATTTCTAAACCTTCAGTGGAGAACGACCAAATTTACAGGTTTATCTATGCCTTTACGGACATAATTTTCGGGGAGGGGGGAAATGCGCTTGTTCTGAGATTCCAATTTATACTACTGACTTCTGGGGCTCTCATAACTAACGGGCTTGCCGAAAGAGAACTTATTAGTTCAAATTGTAGTAAGAGTGGCTAAAATAAATAAATACCCTCTTAAAGAACTCTTCAAACGTCACTTTTGATGCGAAGACAGAAATAGTGCCCACGCAAAGAATGGACACCCTGGGTAGTATTACAATTGGGGCTGAAAATCGATTAAAATTTCTAATGAGTTAACGCTTGACTTTAATCGATTAATCGACCGATTAATCGACTGATTAATCGACAACAATTTCGGCATTTTAAACGAAATCAAAGTGTATATTTAATATTGTTTTATACGTTTAATAACTACTACACTACAGATAATCAGAAGAAATCCTGAATTAATGAATACCATCATTAGTTAACTAGTGAAAAAATATACAAAATCTTACATTTCCGGTTATTTTTTCAGCCAAGACTTGAGACACACGAATTTGTTGAATAAACTACCCTTCAGGTTTCTGAATAACGGGAATTGTTTTGACACATTAGGCTGAATGGCAGATGATGTGCCAAGGCCTGAGAAGCGAGAGAAAGGAGTTTGGTCATTTGGCCCATTTCTCGAAAAAGTTTTTCAGAATTCGACTAAACCGATTAATCGGAAAATATAATTGATCGACGATTAAATGTTTAATCGATCAATCGAGCCGATTAATCGATTAATCGGTACAGCCCTAATTACAATAGATTGAAAAGACCTTTAGAAAAACTCGTTTAAAATGAATAAAAATCCTCATAACTTAATTAAAATAAATTCGTAATAGGTTACGGTCTTCATAAGACTTCTTTAATGTCAAAGAGCTTGTTTTCTTTGGAATTGAAGCTCATTGCCGATATACTACGGCTCCTCTGATGTTATTTTCACGAGGCTTAATAGAAATCCTTTTAAGCAGTGCTTTTATTTGGAAAATATATTTGTGGGGAATTACATTTACTATAGTAGATTTCGAAAATGATATGGAATTATAATTTAAAAGACAAACTTAAACCCTCATCTACTTCGGAGGACCCCCCCCCCCTTGTAACCATAGCCCTGCTTTTAGATGCAGCGAAAATGTTGTAATAAAGAGTTTAGCAAACACTTCAAGGTTATAAGAGAATGGCCAGACTGAAAAGCAAAGTCATCATGGCAAAATTACGGATTACATAAACTTTAATAAAAACATATGCCTGTGCGTAATTCACGAGGATATTGCCTAAGGTACAGAAACTAATTGTGCAAACACTTGCAACGAAGGAAGAACTTCGGAAAGCCTCTACATAATGGGTTGAACAACATAGAGCCGTAGCTACAAACAAGAAGGTTGCGGGTTCGATCCTCGATGAGGTTGTTGGAGTTTTTCAATTGGCCTCATCCTTCCAATGGCACTATGGCCCTGGGGTCAACTCAGCCTCTAACAGAAATGAGTACCAGGAGCAATCCTGGGGGTAAAGGCAAGGTGAGTAAGGCTGACGAATATCTACAAATCTGGGAGCCTCAACTTCCTGGAATCCTCTGGGCCTCCATGGCCTGTATAGGGAACACTTTTTAATCCACTAATCGTTGTAGGTATGTGTTCAGTAACGAGACTGAACTAACACGTCAACTGTCTGATTGGGAGGAAGGCATGTCAGTAACAGTAAACGAAATCATAAAATCTGTTCTTCTGTAAAAAGATATATTTAAATCTCAAGTTAGTTAGAATGAAATAACCCACGTACTCCTGCTGATGAAAATACTAAAAACCAATAATTCTTTTATGAAACATTGAAACATTGCTAACTAATGCAACTATGGCATACCACTCTCGGTGTAAAATTTAGAAGCTTTATGTTGAATGGATCCTAAGATATTTCATTTTTGTTTTATATAAAAAAAAAAAATACCTGATACTAAATATAAGAATATCTTCCACAATAGATTTCAAGGTCCGAACTTGTATTTTTTACAAGTTCACTGCAATACCATAACATCTAAGCACTTCACAGATGTGTTTAAATTATACTCAGAAACAAATGGAATTAATTTTCAATGTGGTTTACGGTGGCTGCTGTGGTTAGCAGTAAGACTAATATTAAAAAGTTGTTTTGGAAATATTCCTGCTTTAAAGGATCGAAGTACTTAGAAGCTGGTAAAACTGTCGAGGTTTTGAATCACATAAAAAATGTCTATACGAAAAGCAACTTTTTACCATGAAGGTTAAGTATTAGATGGTTTTTATATGGCATTATTTTAGTTATTCGTCCTTCTATCCCTTGGTTCATAATTTGATATTTGAAAGAAATGCGGTAATTATGTGTATTTCCAGTCGAGAAGTTATAGTACCGCATTTAGAATTTAATCCAGCTTTATGTTCTTTTATTATATCAGTAATAAATGGGTGTTTAAGAAACTGATTCATTCATTTGATATGGTTTACTCATTATACCTCCGATTTAAAAAATTAAATTAAATTTTCTCAGATCGTACTGATTGAAAGTCCTCTATTTACGCTGGTAAGATGATGATTACTAGAACGCCGGTGCTTTATTAAAATAGTAAATTCATACATCTGCCACCTCAGTTCTAAATAAGTGGTTAATAGGGCAAGGCATTTAATAACCATAAAATAGTGAAAAAATGCAAAATAAAAAATGCAATTATGACCTAAAAATAGTGAAAAAATGACACAAAATTGTTAAAAATGAACAATAAAATTACCATTATTGCTTATAATTAGTTTTTTATAGTACTGAATTTCTAAAAGCAAATTAATGGATAGCATTGCGTTATATATATTTAAATATAAAACACACTTATTTTGTTATTTATTCACATTCAGCTTCCCTCAGTTAAGGGTTGCACTAAGACAAAGCGTAATAGAAAAAACAAAATTTACACCACAAAGAAGTGTTAACAAGCATTTACAATAAACATTAAGAAAACTCAAGAAACTTATGAAACAACAAGAAAAAAAACTAGAAGATGAAAGTAAATTTTTACTATTAAGACACCCTTAGCGGGGAAAAAAATCTCTCTGAACTGCCATGCCCATAAAATTGCCCCTAGCAAATATGTGCCATTTAAAACGAAAGAAAAAGTTATTTACTGCTACAAGACAAACTGCAATAAACCTGAATTAAAATGAACTATGAACACTTGAAGATTCTCAAATAAAAACGATTGTCTGTTGTATGAAAGTAACGATTTGTACATGGAAAAGCTCCTCTCTACCTCCACCGAAACATGACCTAAAAATGCCGAAAATGACTTAAAAATTGCCAATGACCTATCTCTTGAAAATGACGAAAATGCAAAATAAAGCTTTAAAAAAATGCAAAAACAAATTGCCATTATTTAATCAATTATTTCATGGTACACATTTATATACTAAATTCGAGCTAACTTTTAACCTTCATATAAAAAAAGATGCAATATTATCAAATGTATTGTCCTAGAGATTAATAAATAACAGGAGATTGGAAGGGAAGAAGAAAAGGAGGGAAGAGGCTGCTGAAGAAAGAAAGAAAGTTAGAGGAAGAGATTTATTGCAGCTGTTATAATCTACATAATACCATCTGTCTTAATTGGAAGGACCTAAGAACGGGTCATGGTGAACAAAGGAAAACTGATTGTAATGATTTTTTTTCTTCGGAAACGCGCTATAGCTGACGTGATGTTTTGACCCTGAAAGCCAGAGTTTGCGGAAACAATGCGGGAGGGCAGGATATGACCCAGTTGGGGCGCTCCAAACGAGGTCGAACAACGGTCTGAGCCAGCGAGGGAAATGGGAACACAATGAAAGTAACACACTCTGCATTTTACCTGAAAAACGAGGAAACATTAGAAAGTGATAACAGTTTGAAGACACAAGTAGGTTAATGTGTTGTAATTCTGTTACACTTACTGATGTGTGTGAGTTGTGCAACCACTGGTCCTCCCCCTTTCTTCCATACTCTTCCATTTTCATTCCAATAAGACATTTTATTATCTTTAGTCTGTTTAGAAATGACTTTTTTCTAAGAAAAATAGTTTACCGGTACTCTGTCATTGGCAAAATCCTTATATCAATATTAATAAGTGGCTTGGTTCTAAAAGGGCCAATGTTATAAAACTTGCTTTTGAAATAACTGACTTTGAAACCTTTGCAGAAGTAACCTTTTTTGCTGAGAACTTCCGACATTGGCCTCTAAGGTTTCTGTATTGTCTATTAATAGCAACATACATTGGCACTTTTTTATACGAAAGATAAAGACTAGCTGAGCTCAATAATGCATAGATCTCATTTTTGCAAGAAATTGACATTGTCCCTTTTAGAACCAAGCCACAGAATTTCTTTCCCTCGCATTCAATAAGATAAGAAATCACCAAACCTGATTGGAGGAATATTGGACAGGTCTTTGGAAGGATGTTTAAAGGCATTTTCCATCATTCACCATATTTTTCAAACACTAGTAATCCCATTTGAAAAATGAATTGGTTAATTAACATATTTATATGTACGCCGAGGCGCGTTTGGTTGGAGCACTGCATTACAAACCAGAAGGTCACGGGCTCGATTCCCGATGATGCCGTTGAGACCTTTCTATTCATCTGACGCATCTGGTGGCACTATGACCCTAGGGTCGATCATTCTTTAACAGAAATTAATACTAGGAGCAATCCTGGAGGTAAAGGAGGCCGATGTGTAAGGTTGAAAACTTTACCACCTTCATGTGCCGAGTGTCTCAAAATCGAATAGTATAGGCCTAATAAAGATTTGCTTAAAGAAACCTTTGGGTAATTTTAAAACACATTTTCACCCTCATAATACAAGACGAATTGCCTCCTCACCCTTAATAGAAATTAAGTGTAATACATCAGCTGCGCTGAAACATGGGTTTAATTTTGCAATAAGACTATACAATAATGTATTAAGAAAGCATCCGGATATAAATAACATGAACGTGCATAGATTTAAGAATAGAATAATATATATTACAAAATTGTTATTCTAAAATAGTTCTTCTTATTTTCTTGATGTTTTTTTATAAGTAAATATTAACAGTAATGGACTTTTATGTTTTCTTGTGATTTATGTAATTTTTTCCCTTTTTGTTTTGTGATGTTTGCATGTGTGTGTGTATGATATTGCTGTACTATTTAGAACTGAACAGCACCCGTGCCCTAGAATTCTGCTCTTTCGAGTTTTTATCACTTTTCTGAAACTTGTAAATACTTATTCACATAACTTGTATTCCATTAATAATTCTAATTACAAATATTTAAAGATAAAAAAATGATTGTCACGGCCTGTATAAGGGCCACTTTATTTAATGATTTCAGGCTTTTCCGACTTAGGTAATAAATTAGAGTGTTTCGGGCTTCGAGTCGGGTGAATGAATTTCATAATTCCGAGCTGAAAAGAAAATGAAAGAAAGAAATAATGATGGAAGGAAAAAAAGAAGGAAAGAAATATAAATCAACCCAAAGAAAAGAGGAAACGAAGACAATTAATATATAACTAGAAAAAGAAAAGAAAGAAAGAACATATAAACTAATGGTAATACCAAATAAATTTTGGGAGAAATATTTAAGGAAAGACAAGAAGGTTTGCGAAAGGACGAATGAAATATCAAGAGGAAGCAAAAGAAAGACGAAACGCGACACTACGGCTTAAGACAAAAATGTAAAACAGGCATAAGGGAATTAAGAAGGAAACGGAAGGAGAATGATTTTAGAGTTCGGAGAGATAGTGCGTAGGGAAGGAAGAAACAAAGTCGATTACAGTATATGTAAGAAGCAGAATAAACTTTTGAGTAATAGGCTACTTGAATTGGAAAGTATTGTTGTGGGACATTGCAGAAGACGCTGCTGTAATTTGAGTTAAATCAGAGAGTGGCTGTTGAGTAAGTGGAGAGATGCAGTAAATGTCCCAAAAATTACCGCACGATGATGGCAGCTTTCTCTTCACGTAATGTATTGGAAAGCAACTGCGCTACATTTGCTTATTTCTTGCGCCTGCCTTGCCTGCCTGCAATTCACGTCATAACGCCCCCGTTAAAATGATTTGGGGTCAAGTGTATCGCATTGTTTAATATAGCACAGGGAGACCAGTTCTTGATTCACAATCTGCATCGACCCTCATCATCATATACCTCATAATAATAATAATAATAATAATAATAATAATAATAATAATAATAATAATAAATTTTGGTCCACGCTTCTATATCTCAATGTTCAGAAAGTATCCTGAACTCTCAGCATACTCCACTGTTAAATTTAATAGATATGTAGGCCTAAAGCATTTTCTGTAATTTTTTTGCTGTTTAAGACATTTTTGTTTCATTCCTTTTATGTATTTATGTTTAACAATTTTTTACTATCTTTACTAGTTAATCACATTTTTTATACACTCTGTTTCTTTTTCTCTCCTCTTTCTTCACTTTGTTAATTTTGAAACTGCACCCGAGCACGAGCAGTCTTGCTCATTCAGGTGTATTTCTAAATGTCAATATTTCTTGTGGTGGAATAATTATTAATTATGTAAGTTTAGCCTATTTTCATTTTCCTTTTTTAAGTAGCAGTTGTAGTTATGTTTTAAATTTGTATTTTTCCTGCTTTACTTTGCTTGTATAAGTATGTATTTGTATCTGTATATGCAAAATAAAAATAAAATAAAATAATGTTATTATTCTTTTCTAATTCGTGGGGAAAATTCCGGTTTTTTTCGTGCTAGATTCGCTCTGGTTAAAGAGATTTCGTCAGTCGTATGCTGGAAATGGCCTGAGCAGTAAGATCCTTATTCACATTGATTATTATAGTTATCATTATCATCGTCACTATCTCTACCACTAGGCCTATCACCGTACTGTTCATTACCATCATCATCAGCTTCATCTTCTTCATTATCATAATCATCACCACCAAATTTCTCTGGCCGTCAGTCTATCCATAAATCACCAGATCCATATAGGTACAAAAAAATTAAATACAGGGCGTTACATTCATTGCAGGGACATTCCTGTTCGTTTGATGCGTTATATCCCTCCATATTTCGATATTTATTGTTAGATGAGAGATTGGGCATATGTTGTCGACATGATGACCCGATCCAGATTTTTTTCGTGAATTGAAAGTAGCTTATATTTTTTTCAGGTATCCCTGGCCTTTCAAGAAAAAGAATTTCATCAAGCAGCAGAGAGTGTTCCTTCTTCCATCGCGGTGAGTGAAATAATTATTGCCATATAAAATAACGTATATTAGTGTGTTTTTTCTGCCTTCTTTCTTTCATTTTATTTTTCTTTCTTTCATTTTCCTTTTACTTTCTTTCTTTTCCTCATTCATCTTGTTACCCTTTCATCAGCTAGCCAGGTCAGGAATAAGGTTCGACTATGAACTGGGAAGCTGATAGAGGTCATAGAATATCCTTACTGATTATACCTGTTACACATCTGAGTGTGGACGATGCAGTGAAAATATGTAGTAATTTTGGAAAGTTGAACCCGGGGGAAACCGAAGTAATCAGAGAAATCCTGCCTTTTGTCACGATGTCCCTCGTATGTCCCATTATGAACGACGAGGATCTATCTCCAACCTCCACAGTCTAAAACGTCTAAACGACTGAACTACGGCGTATGGATCTTATCATTTCATTTTTATAAAATGTTAAACTAAACTAAACTAAACTCCGTGGCGCTACATCCCTGGAGGGACTTGGCCTACCACCCGACCGCTGCATCATCTCCCGTAGGCAGATGGCAGGATTGGGGGGCATGTGGTCAGCATGCCGACACCCACGGCCGTTAATGGTGGTTTTCTGGACCGGAGCCGCTACTTCTCTATCAAGTAGCTCCTCAATTTGGAATCACGAGGCTGAGTGCACCCCTACCAGACCTCCCTACCTCAGAAAAATCCGAGGAGGTACCGGGAATCGAACCCGGGCCGACGGATCTGTAGTCAGCGACGCTAACCACAAGACCACGCCGGCGGCTTATAAAATGTTAGTAATCATAATATTATAAAAATATAATTTTCATGTTGCAGTATGTCTGCCAGTGTAAGCTGCACACATCTTAATTTAAACGGAACTTTGTTTTTAATTAGTATTTTTAATTTACAAATTTCTTTCACCACACCCAATGAGAATAGTTTCTTATGGTAAATGCTATGGGCTAGGAAACAAAATTTTCCTGATGTGAAATATTTTCCAAATATTTCGCTTAATAAAATACGCGTTACAGAATGTAGTTATATTTTATTGTTGTCCTGTTGTTAGGGTGTCCATAAAATGCTTATATAAAAACATTCAATTTTTTTAATAAAAACCTGGGACAATTCAGGAAGAAAGGGGACAAAAATTTAATTCCCAAAATGTTGGGAATATTTGCCATTTACCTATGTTTCATGCACACAAATTATCCCAAATGTCTTCTTAATTTTCTTCTGCAGACTGCTGTAAATAATTTATTCCACAGAAATAGATGCATCATTGTAACTGTACATTTCACTTTTATGAATGCTGTCAAGAAGTGCGTTTTTTCTTATAAATTATCATAAAATTCAGCACATATTACTCCAACAAAATACATTTTGACAATGAGTAAAACCTTCACTTGTTGTAACTTTAATTAATGTAGCGTGAAACGCACTGGTCAAGCGGGACATTTGAGTGTCCCCAATAAAACTTTCGGGACAGCGGGACATTTAGTAAAAAACGGGACTGTCCCGGGAAAACACCCTACGTATTGTACGGGTTGTGTTATGTCATAATATAACATAGCTTTTTACAGCTATAATTAATTGAAGTTAAGGTAATGTAATCGTAATACGAGAAAACAGTTAAAAAATAAAACGCTATGTTTAACGTATGTTTATCTTGTGACTTGTAAAATAATAGTATAGTATTGTAGTATATAGTAGTACATAGCATATAGTATATAGTAATTGTGGTATTCATTTTGTTCCGATAGCGTTCATATTAGAATTGTTATGTTTAATAGTTGGATAAAACACTGTTCTTAAAATTGAATTTTAAACTAATAGGTGTAAGACATCTTACATAAAATTTACGTAAATAATAGGTTATGTTACGAAATGTGTAATAAAAACTGAAGTACTGTGAATTAATTATGCAATAAGCTGAAGACTCAAGGTGCTCTACGCAGCAAGAAGGCCAAGGTCTTGGAGGGAGGCTCCAGGAAACGTGATCTCGAACAATCGTTTTATTTTGACCTCCAAAATCTTTTGACTGCTCCAACACTCGCACCAACAATTCCTTCTAGCCTTTTTTCTTTTAACTGAATGAAATGAGCGATTCTAAAAGAGTACTTATTTCCGTTTTCGTTTAAGAAGGAAGAAAAGGCATTCGTGTACGGGAATACAACGAAAAAATGGGAAGTAGAAAACAAGAAACTGGAAATAGGAAAGAACACGCTTGATCAGGTCTGTAGGAGGGGAAGAATAAAAATTAAAGAACAGGATGGCTAAAGAACATAAAGAAACAATAATAAAATGAGAGAAAGGAAAAGAAAGAAAATAAATAAAATTACAATAGAATAAAATGATGCAATTATAATACAGGAGAAAATAATGAAAATATAACTTAGTAAAAAAACAGTTAGAAACAAGGGAAAGAAAAATATAAAGTAAAGTGTTCTCTATACATGCCATGGAGGCCCAGAGGGTTCCAGGAATTTGAGGCTCCCAGATTTTACACATTCGGTACGTGAAAGTGGTAAGGTTGTCAGCCTTACTCACCGACCGCCTTTACCTCCAGGATTGCACCTGGTTCTCATTTCTGTTAGAGGCTGAGTCGACCTTTAAGACCATAAGCTGCGTCTCCATTGATATACATTTAGCACCAACATGTTGCAGTTAACTTATGTTAAATGTTTATCGTCAACTTGTTGACGTATACAAGTCTATTGGTTTGCCAATTAACAGCCGTCTCCACTACAATGTTATGGGTTAACATGCGTTGGCGCGGTTACGAACAGAAATTAATGAATAATAAATAACATTCAAAAAGAAAACGCCTCTGAAGAGGGCAGCAAACATTACAAAATGAGAGTAATTTTATATACTCGTTATTATCTTCTTGTTAACTGTATATGACTTTCTTAAATACTAATTTATTGTAGATGTCTTGATCTTTTCAAAATAACTATCACATTTTTCAACAAAGGAGTATGCCATAAAAAATAATTTTAAAAGTAGATCCAATACTATTGAGAGCCCTGATATACCAAATACTCACATAATACAAAATGGATGCCGGCAATATTGAGAAAGCTGTCCACTGCTTTTCGTGTACACGGAAATTCGCGAACCATAGCCGATTAAGCCGGCGATCGCTTTTTGTTTCCCGGAAATTCCCGAAACAAAGCCGATATCGACCGACTAGACAATTGACTTGACATGTTGTCCATTTTCTCTGGAAAACAAATTAACATCTGAAAATGTTAAGTGCAACACGTTGGGTTTGCATGTCAAGTCAATTGCAACGCGAAATTGCAATATACATGTCAATATCAACTTGTTAATATTGACATGTTGGTGCTAAATGTATATCAATGGAGACGCAGCTATAGTGCCACCAGAAGGATTAGGCCAATTGAAAAACTCCAACAACCTCATCGGGGATCTAACCCTCGACCTTGCGGTTTATGACAATGTTCGGGTTTATCTACGTGTGTGAACAATTATTTTCCTTCATGAAATCAACAGAAGCTTCTCAGCGATCAAGGCTGGCTGCTCAGAATCGGAACTGAACAGTCATTTCAGTCAGACGTAGCAAAAATTGTCATTAAAAATAAGTGTCTGGTCTCAGGACAAAACACACAAATAATCGTAAATAGATGTTCATTTTGAAATGTTTTTATTTTTTTACATATATTTGTTGCTGTTGCATACAAATGTAAAAGTTTAAAATTTAGTCTTGTTTTATTTTTTAACTACAGTACTTCATTATTTTGCATTGATGAATAAACCATTTACATAATTCAATGTACAGGTAGGGGGAAAAAAGCGGACCGACTAAAATATCTAAGTTACCGATATGAACCACTCCGCATGCCTAGCGGCATTCACAGGATAGCAGGGAATGTATTGAAATTTTTTCTAGTGTGGACTGTTGACTTAGCCCATTTCGAAATCCAGAATATGGTTTCTAATCTTATTGTTTTATAACGGAATATATTAATTATTAATATTATTATAAAATACTAACACAAACTATATTATATTCAGCTACAAGAGTCAGTCCGCTTTTTTCCCCCCTATCTGTACATTAAGGCTATAGGCTATGTTCCTAAGTTTAAGTAATAAAAATATTCTGCAATAAGTTTCGGTTAGTTGTGTCGTCCTCATTGCAAAACAAATTCGAACCATATGACCCTTGGGGAACCCTCAGTTTGACATTCCTGACCTAGGTTGACAAGGTTGACGTGACATCACTGAAGAAAGAGACAGTAATGCACGTTGTCTCCCTTCCTATCAATTAGTCTCGTGTTTACATCATAAGCCATGAATAAAGTAACAAAATACAGTACGTACGCTAATGTAACTGCATAACTTGAAAACTCACGAATCGGTAATAAGTTTAACCTAGTGGAACGGCAGAACTGTAAAACTGCAAAGCTGTAAAACTGTTCGAAAACTATTTCTTTTATCTTATTAAAATTCCAGCAGGTGAGAATAGCTTGCGGCCAACTTGCTTATGTTTATAAAAACATCAACTTCTCTAGGACTTGTTCCGTTATTTCAATATAAGGCCAATATTCTGAATCGTTTATCTTTACTGTTTTGTTTTCTTTTTTTCTTATTACACCAACATCCATACCCGAGGCGGGACTCAAACCCACACCCTCCTTCACCACGGCTCCAAGGCAATGCACCTTAGCTAATGCGGCTAAGGAGACCGGCAACTTTTAAAAATATTACCACGCCGGGGATTGAACTGTCGACCCCTAGAACCTTAGTCTAGCTCGTTGACCATGTCCTATCCTACTCAGTTTTTAATAAGTCACAAAGAAAAATCTATAATACAATGATTTTTTCTCCATTATACAGTATTGTAAATGTTTTGTACAGTATTGAAATTATTTTCGTTAAAATAATAACTTCGTGGTTGATTTTGAGAATTTGCGTATTTCTACAGCTGTTTAGTGGTAAAATGGCGGAAACTCCACATTTTGCATTAAAATATTTGATATTTAATAGCAGATCTACTAGTGTTGATAACTGAAGGAAAGGATTAAGGGTATCAAGATCCTCCTATATGGTTTTAATGTACTTAAAAAAAACCTTTTCTCAGAAGTTATTGGCAGCATAGAAATGAAATATTTACAGCTTATTCTTGGAATGTTTAAAAATAATTCTACATGGGTGGTCGAAAAATATTGATTTACCTGGAGATCATGTTTTAAAAGAAGAAAACATATATTATTGGCATTTTTGTACATTTTTTGGGGTTTACTGGTACAATATGAACATCATAAAATCGCTACGTAAAATCATGCGATGAGATAATCTGAATAATTCCTGAATATCTGGTGTATTTCTTGTTAATAAAACCCGAGACAAAAAGCATAAATTGCAAGAAGTAGCCAACGAAGTTTCACAGCTGTAGGTCTATGTACGTAACAAATTATACTTTGCCTCTATTTGTTAGATATAGTCAAATGGTGGAGATATATAAGGAATAGTGCCATGTTATGGTGGTGAAATAGGGAATGACCATAAAGAGTGGAAGGACTATATATTTCCTACACCGCTGAAAAGAGGAAACTTAGGAAAATACAATGAAACAAAAAATTAAAATGTTCAATGTTTCTCAGCGTGATTTGGAAATTGTGCGTATCTACAGCTGTTCAGTGGTTAAAAAGCGGAAACACCACATCCTGCACTAAAATTTATATATTAACACTATGGACACGAAATTCATAGATTAGACATACAAACGACAGATTCTATTTAATAACTTCTTTCGGAAGGAACCGTTGGAATCACGTCTGATATACATGCTTTATTAGGAATTTAAGCTGCAGTTCTTAACAGCAATAGAACATTTTCAATTCACACGACAGATTTTATTCAGTGACTTCTTTACGAAGAAGCCCCTGGAGTTACGTCTACTTTATTATTTATTAATAGGGCAAGGCATTTGATGATTTTGAATCTTTTTTATATGAAGGTTAAAGATAGTCCGAATATATATAAATGTGTATCATGAAATAATTGATTAAATAAGGACAATTTGTTTTTGCATTTGTTTGTTTTATTTTGCATTTTGTAACATTTTCAAGAGATAGGTAATTTTTTGGTAATTTTTAGGTAATTTTCTGCATTTTTAGGTCATTTTCGGCGTTTTTAGGTCGTTTTCGGCATTATAGATTATATTTCAGTGGAGGTAGAGAGGAGCTTTTTTATGTACAGATCGTTATTTTCAGACAATAGACAAACATTTTTATTTGAGAATATCCGTGAAATTAATTATAGTTAATTTTAAATCAGGTTTATTGCAAAAGTTTCGCTAAGGGTGTCCAAGTAGTATAGATTTACTTACTTTTTTAGCAATAAATTAAGGGTGTTTTATATTGTAAATTCATATATAACGCACTGTCATTGATTAAATTGCTTTTAGCGATTCATTCCTGTAAAAAAACTAAATATAAGTAATAGCGGGAAAATTAATGGTATTTTTTTTTTAAATTTTGTGCCATTTTTTATCACTATTTTTAGGTCATAAATGCATTTTATATTTTAATTTTTTCACTATTTTATGGTCATTAAATGCCTTGCCTTATTTATTAGGAATTAAAGTTTCAGTTCTTGACAGCAATTGAACATCCTCAGTTCCATTTCACTGCTGAAAATGTTAAGGTACGGTCATACCGACTCGGGTTTTAAAAACATTTTTGTTTATATGATTTATTTAGTAGTGTCTGTTTTTTTCCTAAATACATTATCTTCTTTATTATCCACGTGTGGCGTGGCAATGTGAAAGGATTAGTAACAGATGCTTCTATCTCGTGCGGTTTTCGATGCCCGAGCAAAACAATATATGTTTATGCCATTATTATCCACGACAAAACCGGTTTTCAGTGCAAATCAAGGCCGTCTGTGTTACGAAATGGCGTATTTGACAAGTACTTACCCTGATTCAGCCAGGAATTCATCGCCATTAAACAGAACGACTATCATTCAGCAATTTTGAACAACACGCAGAATGTGTTCAATGCATTGGACACTACTATTTTTGATTAATAATTTTTAGAAGCCGTTCCATCGTTCTTGAAACACGGGTCTGTATGCGCAGTGGAGGAAAATGCTTCACTGTTGGGGGAGGGAATATTGATTTTTCTAAACCACGTGCTTTTCCAGTGCTTCTATTGGTGTAGAGGGCTGAGGAGTGACAAGGACAGCAGATAACAAGTAAATCATCCCTCTCTATTCTGCGCCAGATTTCTAGGTCATGTTTCAACTGAAATGGAACAGACTCTATAATCTATACTGCAGCGGTTCCCTAACTTTTTTGTCCTGGGACCCACCTTCACCTAGAATTTTTTTTCGCGACCATAACGATAACATATGAAGCGTCCAATTCCAAAACTGTCTCAATCCAGTTTTAACAATTTTCAGGAAACGTCAAAAACTGATAACTTTTTTGCTAACTGTTTGCAGTGTTCCAATTATTTTTTTAATTTTAAAGTTGAGAAACACTCTTCTAATGAGTGATATTCCTAAAAATCAGGGATCGATATTTCAGGAGTTATTTCATATTTTTGTTTGGATTGAGAGAATTTTGAAACTGTAGGCTGGAACGAGAGAGTTTTGGAAAATTACACAATTCTTTTTTGTTTCTAATATTTTAGAAGAGGCTTCTTATTAATGTAAATACAATAATCTATTACTGCAATTTCTATTTTGTCTATGACATTGAACTCAAATTTTGAAATTAAAGGCCATACGGAATGAATACATTATTCTGTTTGGTTATTACACTTCAGATCAAATTTTAAGTCTTCTTTTTCCATAAATAAATCCTCATTTCCATTTTCTTCTCTGTTTAACCTTGAATCACCCTGTATTGCACTCTTGTAAAATGATAAATCAGTCATTTTTCTCGACTCGGAACAAAAGTGTTGAGATCGGATAGTTTCTCTTCCTTCTGATTCTGAGATTCTGGGGTCATCTGCGAAATGTTTTTCCTCCCTTTAACACCGATTTGAATGCTCCTATGTCTGTTAAGTAATTACTTCCCCTCTCACAATCACATTTTTTCCAGATGCAGTTTTTCTTAGAATGATTCGCTTAGCTGCGGAAAAAATGGAAATGCCTCTGCCCAGGATGTTAGAGAGTAGCTTGCACTATTTTTCTTCCAATCAAAGATAACAAAATCATCTCACAGTTCCTTCAGATGTGCACTTTGTGCAATAATGTCTCTATATTCACATGGTTTGTTAATAGTATCCCTCTCCCTAATGACATTTTCTATTCTCCCAAAAACTCTAATGGCTGGAAGAAAAGAGTGGCCGACAATAGGGAAAATAACATGGAGTTCTTCACAGGTGGTATGCTATTGTAGAGCCAAGACATTAACATTCCCATTACTTTAATATTTTTATTTTATCCTGGGCACCCGTCAGCATACACTTTCATGACCTTAGTTTCTCCCGCCTACTTGTGTTTTTCTTTATATTTTCCCCCATTTCGAAGGATCTTTCAATTTCTTCCGTCCTTTACCACTAGGTGAAATCGATATATTACTTTCCACTTCTTAAGAATAGTGCTTAATTAACTTGTATTTGTGAGCAATGCATAGAAAACACTATCTTCTTATTTGCAGAGTCTGTACTATTTATTACCTTCTAACAATGGGTATATGAGAGTGACAACGTTCATAATTATTATTTGTGCTAATACACTGCTGACAACAGCTGGAAACACTGCTGGAAACATAAAATGAAAGGTTATTTGTAAGGAAATTTAAAAGCCGTATGGAGAGAGTTTTGTTTTCCAAACAATGAATATTACCAATCCTTGCTATGGATGGAGGAAGTTTTGAGAAAGAAATTCATGTAGGGAAAGAGACAGTTTTGTAACTGTACATGGGATGGAATGAGAAAGTTTTGAAACTGTTTGTCTTTTGTGAAGCTTAATTTTGGAAGGAAAGAGGAAGTTTAGGCACAACATTTATTAGAGATATGTAGGTAGATGACGAAACCGCCATTATCTAAATTAAAAAAAAAAATGGATTGAGACAGTTTTGGAATTGGACGCTTCATATATAGGCTATATAATTTTTTTTTCGTGACCCACTACTACATAACGACAACCAATTTAGGCTATATAAAATACAGCACATGTTTTTCATATGTCTTTCAGTAGTCTTATTTGTTTGGATTCTTTAAATTAATCACTCTTTCCTTATGTTAAAACAAGTTAAATATCGCCCTTTTCGCGACCCACCGAAATTGCTCCCGCGACCCACCATAGTTTGGGAACCACTGGTCTATAGTATATTCGAATTGGACAAAGCAGAACCCTGCGTTAAGGGGGTTGATTAATCAACACTTGGTAGTTTTAGTTTAAAAAAGTCTGGCGTGAACCACACAACTTCCTCTGCCCTAATATTCACGTGTAAAATACACGATTGCATTGCAGTAGTGCGCATTCAATTGTTTCAGCCTCACTCGAAGTCGTATTATTCGTGTGGCAAGTTTGTGTACGAAATGAATAGCTTATAACTAGGGCCCGGATTTGTAGGTCCTTATAGGTTAGATTCTCTATGCCTATAGCTAAATCACACCTTACTTAGTCGATGGACAAATGAAGTACAGGCCTAAAGAACTGTCCAGGAATTGAACATTTGACACTAGCCAAGACAAAAGAAGAATGTAATCTTACAGTTATAGTTTGAAGAAATTTAAGGGGAATTTGTACCAGTATTATTTATTTATAGCTAGAGTATAACAAGTCTGCTGTGCTTCTGAACAACATAACTCAGTTATTTCTGGACATTCTTCAACTTCTGGATGAAAACAGCTATATTTTTACCCGGAACTTGCAGTTATAAGTTATTAACTGCAATAAATTTATTTTGATCGGTTCGAATATTTGATTAATAATTATGAATCGATTATACTCATGCACTAATAATTTAAGTAATCGTTTGGAATAACTGACTAAAACCTAAAACACAAATTAATAGTTATTACTAGGGCCCGGATTTTTAGGCTTTTATAAAAGGTATTTTAGCCTTTTATTTTCGTGGAATAGCCCTTTTTAAGCTTTAAACAATCTATTTTAGCAGTCTTAATAAAACATATAATGAACACTAATATTAACACCGAAAATTGTATTATAATTTTGACACTTTTTCTTTAGTTTTTAAAAACAAAATAAACAAGTAACTATTCCTTATATCGGCACTCGAAAAATAGCATAAACAATTGAGATAATTATTTACCCTTTAATGACACAATTACTCAATACACCACTCAATTCACTTCCGATATACAAAATTAAGCAAATTCGAGTGTCACGAATTTGCTTCTTTAATATACTTCACTGTCGTTGGTCGGCAAGTTGTAATTTGAAAGTTGAAACGACAGTGGATTAGTTGCAGATTTCAAAGTATTGCAGACGGCTCAAGTTTCATTTCTGCGACGGCGAGGTGGCCCATTTTCGATTTACAAAGACAAGCGATATATACATTGCTAATTTGAGTGCGTTGTATAAATTTGTTTATATTATGTCTTTTCTTAAAATGCACAAATTCACATATTTATTTTCCTTTTCATTAATTTGAAAATCTATGAAATAATCGCGTTTTTGTGCAAAAATCCTCTTTATCCCCTAGTTTTTCAGCAGAAGTCCTCATTAGCCCCTTTTAGGGCCTTCAGTCCGATTTAGCCCTTTTTATTTTCTATAAGATTAATATATTCGGAAGTAAGGGACATGAATCAAGAGAAAAGTATATTAAAATCTTCTAATTAGGAAGCTGGGGAAAAATAGGTTAAAACCTTCAAATCCGGCCCTAGTTATTACTATCGATGTTACTGTTATTATTGCTACTATTTTTAGAAGCTGTAATGACGTAAGCTAGCGAGGTTCGTGGTCAAGTTCAGATGGAGTGGTAAAGTGGTAGAGTGGTAGCAGAGCAGAGAAAGCTCGGTGGCATCACATGGCATGTGTTTTGGGGTCGCCAACTCTCACGACCACGGAGAAAGTGACCTAGATTCTCTGCCTGTATGTGTACTCTTTGTTTTGTTACCTTCACTCTCGGCCTCAGCTCATCCGGGAGGAAGCCACAACACACAAACAAGCGAATGAATAAATAAACTTCTTGCAAGTAAAGTGAGAAAGCAAGAATCGTGTATGGTAGCAAGATAAAAAGGGAAAGAAGATGGAACATCCTGGATTTGCGGACGGAAGGAACTAAGATAGCAATATGGCACTGAAGGTAGACTGATAGAAAGAAATAGTGAAAAGGGGAAAAGAAAGACATTGAAAGACAGGTAGAAATAAATGAAAATATAATGGAGTGGAGGAGCTAATGAGACACGAACATGGCCGGATGGAGAAGTAGACTTCAGAATGAAATGATAGAAATTCTCTTAGAAGGTACCAAGACATGAAGAAATATGGAAAATGAAGATAAGTTATATCTAAAATAACTGCTGCTGCGTGGATGACAGGTGAAATGAATGAACTGTGTATATGATTATCAGGGCCCGGGTTTTAATGACATGTCATCTTTTTATTGATGCTGCATATGCATTGCCAACTTGTAGATAAATCCTAATCATAGCCTCTAGATTACAGAAATTCATTTTTATTAAGTCATTTTTTGTCATTTTGTGCAATTTTATATTTTTAGGGAATTTATTTCAATTTTACATAATTATTTTGTCATTTTCGTGTCATTTGCTTCCTTATATAGTCATTTTCATGCATTTACATTGAGTATATTAACTTCTATACCTTCAATAATCTCCGTATGCTGATAGTAATTTACTGCAATCCTAAATAAGGTAGGATTTACAAGCTTTCTTAGACCTACAACATCCTTTCTGCATTTGCAGTTTTTTCAATTACGTACAAATTAGTCTACAACTACTTAGTGTGTACAGTATTTTTTTAAAATAAAATATCAATTTTAGGTCATTCTTTATAATTATTAAGTCATTATCTTTAAAATTTAAGGTCATTTTATAGGTCATTTTTCAAACAATATTAGGTCATCAGAATTCGGGTCCTGATGATTATTATAAAGTCACAGTGAGGAGTTAAGTTTGTAGACGAATTGAAAGAGAGGAAGAAAGGATGAATGCGAGAGAACTAAAGGATGAAGACAAAACTCCAGATCTAAGGAAGGAGAAAGGAAGAAATGTAATTCAGCATTTTCTTAGAGGAGAGTAAGTTCATCATGGTTTTTCAATTGGCCGAACTCTTCTGGTGGCACCATTGCCCTGGGGTCGATTCAGCCTTTAACAGAAATTAGTTCCAGGAGAAGTCCTAGGGTTAACCTTACCACCTGGAATCCTCGACCTCCTGGCGCTCTAAGGGCTTCCACAGCTATTTTTTTAACTTTCTTGCTAATAAGTATGCTATTGAGTATTCTCTACCACAAATGGAAGTCCTTTCATGTGGTGACATTTTTTACATAAATTATGATAAAATCATTAATTAGAAAATAGGATCAATAAAGAAAAGGAACGAAAGAAACCAGAGGTGCCCAAAAGGGGGAGGGATTAAGGCGCAGAGGGCGTCATTGAAATTTCTGGGAGGGGGTGAAAACTGTTGCAAAATTAGCATTTTATACGTTAAAAGTAAAAAAATGTCAGATTTTATAATTTCAAAAGATGAAGGAAAGATCTTATTCTTTAGAAGTGAATAAAATATACTGTACAACTCGTAAACTGTAGTTGTAATCATAGTTAGCGAAACGCATTTATTTATAACCAATTAAAACATTCAATTCTTCTTAAACTTGTCTTGCAACATAGACGGTGACTTCGGAGAGGCCAAGTACTTTCTGCCCTCCCCCAACATTTGAGCTTTTATCATATAAGGCCTATGTACAACTACTAAAAATCTAATTCTTCCCCCCCCCCAAATATTTTCAGGTCGGCGCCTCTGCCTTAGAATTAATTCTGTAATCATTTTGTTATCAGTTATGTATATATAATGTAAAAGCAGCCTCAATAAACATGTTTTTTCTCTGACACTTTTTAAATAATAAATCGAAAGAAAGACGTATGAGTTTAATGTTATTGTGGTTTTCCTCCGGAAGAAGTTTTAGAGTAGTAAAAAAAGTATAGTGTTCCCTATTTAGGCCATGGAGGCCCAGAGGGTACCCGGAGGTTGAGGCTCCCAGATTTTAAACATTCGGAACGTGAAAGTGGTAAGGTTGTCACGCACCGGCCGCCTTTACCCCCGAAGTTGTAGAGTAGGCCTACAGTTATTCCATTATTTTGTAACGGGGGGTTTCTTTTCGTGAGATTGGTGCTATAAGGAGTTTGGGGGGGGGAGGTTACTTTTTATGAAACTGGGGAGGTGAGTCATGAAGCTAGGGGGGTAGGTACCCCTGAAGAAAGAAATGTAAAAGGTAAGATGGAAGAAATCTGAGTATACCGAAGAGTACATACTGTTGATGCATAGATAAATATTACTGTAATCATTTGACTAAAGGGGAAAATAAAGTGAATGAAAACGCTAAGAAAAAGTTGAACCAGAAAAAATCAAGGAGTAAAATTTATGATTTGAGATGGAAGGTTGTGGGAAGTTACGATATGCTAGGAGAGAGCGGTGTGAATGGTAATAATAACGGTAATAATTAAAATTATAATAATACCTCCTGCCGGTTATAATAATACAGGCAAGTTTTAATGCCTCCGAGGTCCGGTCAACCTATCGAATTTTGTTTCGTGCACCCGAAGACATGCTACTGAACCCATATGCTTGAACATAAAGGACCAAGCAAGGGGCTAGTGAGGCAGTCGTCCCAGGCCCAGCGCCATAGGAAAAAGAGTTGGCGTATAATTATTCTCGATAGATATAGAACTCTCACCTACAGTACCTCACTAGCCCCACAAATCGACGGGACGGCCCAGTGGACATGTTTCGTGTTGTTAGAGGGCCAAAATGAAACTGGGGGCCCAACTTTGCTCTGTTACGTCACTGGCACATACAGTACCTACATACATATCTAATCATGTTCCATTTAGTTATGTAAGGCCAGCATATTTTACTTTCTTTCAAAGTATCATTTCTTACGGAATTCTGTTGTAGGGAAAAAGCTGCCATGTACTGTACAATAAATTTTACTCTTGCAGAAAAAGAGTAATAGAATATTAACTGATTCAGAAAAATTGGTCCCTTGCAAACCCTTATTCATTAAATTGCAGTGTCTAACAGTAGTAAATATATATATTCATAATGCATTATTATATGTTAGAAACAAAGTTTCAAAAATAGTATTGAGGGGCGATATACACAACTACAAGAGTAGAAATGGGGCAAGTATAGATGTGCTTTATCAAAGATTGTCCAAGTCACAAAACTCTTATTCAATTCTCGGAATAAAGATGTAGGCCTATAATAAGCTAAGTATAAATTTAAAAGAATCTCCTTTTAAAGTCAGATTACACAAATTACTTGTTGATAATCCCCTTTACACTGTTGATGAATTTTTCGAAACTGAATTTATTGTATTTTAATATGTACTTTAGTACATCTAAGTTTAGAATTGTATTCTGACGTTGACTATTGCTGAAAAAGTTTCATGACAAAAATATTCTATTATTATTATTATTATTATTATAAGTATCTTACACTGGTATCTTTGGTATCTGCTGGAACTTTGAAAATAATACATGAATGTGAAGTCAAGTTTTTTGAAGACACTAATAATTTTTTTAAACTGACTATTATCTAGAGTTCTTATGAAGCTATTGATGCAATCCCATTCAACATCTTTATTATGAAGCCTTTAGAACTAAGCACTTGATTTATGTAAAATTTTATTGTATACTATTTTATCTTGGTTCCTTATGTGTCTGAGAAAGCTGAGCCAAGTTTCGGATGTTGTACTTTATACATCATATGTTCTGAAAACATTTAATTGTATTCGTGCGCTGAAAGACTCCAATTATATCAGAGAGGCTGGAAATTAAAAAAAAATTAATTCAACAGATATTATGTAAAAACCATGGGGCCTTTGAAGACCCATTGTGCCCATCAGAAGGATATTCTAGAGCACAATGCACAACGATTTTCCCAAATTACATTGTTGTAACGACTTGCCCACCTTATGCCACAGTAATGGATTAAATTTGATTACAGAAAAGTTTAGCCACTAAAATTTGCGCTGTATGTAGATTCAACAAATTTTATTTTGGTGTTTTATAAGATTCCCTTTTACCTATCGAAAGGGGCTAAGCATATTTCGAGCTGTAGTGATTTGTATATTAAGTTTCTTTTTTAAATACTAGGTGTAGGCCTATATATGTGTACTAAAATACCCATTGATATGTCGCGAAGGCTGTAAATCCAATAACTGATACTTTCATGAATTGCGTAAGACTTAAAAATCTGTCTAGTCCCACAGACCCTACATGCGCATTGGAAGATTGATAAGACATACAGCAGCATGAGATCGTGCAATATTAATTAAATCTATAATAATAACAGAGTAAACTAAAAATAAATAAACAATTGTATTGTATATTGTCATTGTATATTAGCAAGGCCCGGATTTTGATGACATATCATCTTTTAACTGGTACATCATGGACGTTGCCCACTAGTTCATGTAGTTGCCCAATTTTTAGGGTCATTTTTGGTCATATTTTCCCATTTTTCATTTTTATGTCATTTTTAGAATTCAAAGAGATTTTGTGGTCATTTTTTGACCGCTTTATGGTCTTTTATTCCCACATTTCATATTTTTAGGTCATTTTCTAATTTTAAAGTCATTATTTTTTCATTTTGTGTTGTTTCTTGCATTATATGTAGTTTTTGTGCATTTAATTACATTTAACATTATGTGAACTCTAAATAATCATAATTAAATAGATCTTGTTATAATTTTAATTTGGATACTGAAAGACGGTGTATGCTGTTTGCATTTAACTATATATGCTAATTAGCTAATTATAAGCCTACATAATGGGGTCAAAACATTAATGTTAGAATAGACACAAATCCGATGAATAAGCTAGCATTTTCACATACATTTTTGGATCATTTTTCTGTATTTTTCCGGTCATTGTATAGATCATTTTTGTAAGTATTTTTAGGTTATCAAAATCCGGGCCCTGGTAATAAGTAAATAACTAGGCTATATGCATATTTTCATGTACTATAATTACTAATCATACTAATAATACTAATAATTACTAGTTTATATTAAATGAATAATCTGCGTGGGAGATTATGCGTAAAGACATCTCGTTTTTCATTCCTAGTCAGAAGACGATACAGGTCTTGACAAAATTCCTATACATTATTGTAATATCGTAATTGATCATTTATAAGTAATAAGGTTTAAAGTAGGAATTTGTTATATAATTATATGAGATGTAGGTTAGTCACAGAGTAAGCTTTTATGACTTGCTTATCGGAAAGCCCCTGGAAGTGACCGCATGGGAAGATCCCACTGTCTGCCGTTATGCCGTGTGACGCGATTCTCTGAATTACATCATGTTGTGACGTCATTCGTTATGTAAATCCCGCCATACAACGCAGTAATTATAAGTAAACATATCGATTAAACTGACAATCATTCTTGCTTTCTGGGATGTTGTGGTAGTTCCGCACTTTTTTCCTGTGAATGTTGTAGCTGCTGAAAATTACCAGAGGCAGATTCTGTTGGGGATTACTTCATAGGATAAGCTTTTGGTTGATTTCGAAGCTTCTGGATTCATACCTCAACTACAGTATTTTTCAAATGAGAAGCCATTTCCTCCACCGCCAATAACGTGTACGAGCTAACGAAATGCCGCTAGCAGTAAGAGTCTTCCCTCCGTCTCGCCGTATCTGATTGGACCGCGTATCTAAGCAGGAGAAAGACAAACAGCTTGTCATCTGCAAAACACTGTAGGTCCTTAGTACTGTCATTTAGCCGTTGTCGTTCTACTTCCTGAATGTATGGGGAAATACGTGTATTAAATTCTATAGAGCAGCGGTTCCCAACCGGTGGATCGGGAAGGGTTACAGGTGGGTCGCGACTCGATCCTAAAACTATCAGAAACCATCGAATAAACTATCAGAAAAGATAAAAAGAATCGAAGCAAATCAAAATGTGTTTTTATTGTTTTCTTGATTCTTTGTGTACTTTTATAAATGTAGTTTTTATCTTCACCTAGAAACACTTGTTAGTGAGTATGAAACCACTACATATATTGCAAACATATATCTATTGTTAAATAAATAACTGTTTTGCTATAAAGTGCTTATATTATGTCAACCATTTTCAAATCAGAACACTAATTGTTTATCAATAATCAATCTGTATCTTTAAAAAAGCATATATAAGCTTATATATATGCATTATTTGATGGTAAATTATATATATAGTCTTCGCGCCCAAACGAACCCCACTCGGCTACAAAGCGAGCGGAACGCTTTTAAGTCGGACCACTCCCCTCATCTGGAAAAGATTATTAGGGTCTACCCACCCCTAAAAGCTTTTAAGTCGGACCACTTACCTCATCTGGAAAAGATTATTAGGGTCTACCCACCCCTAAACAAATGCGGTGGTCCCTGCCACCAGGTCAGGCCTTGTTGCAATGTCACTTGTGTTGTTTCTCCAGATTTGTGGAAATCAGCTGCAAGGTTTTTAAACTGTGGCAACAATGCGAATCTTATGCTTAGGCACGCGCCAACATTTCCCTTCCTTCCATTTCGGCTTTTCAACCCCAAGATGTTTATGGGGTGTTTATGGAGGGTTTAGTTAGGGTTGGGGTTGAGATACTAAATTAGAGGGTTGCCGCCTGAGGATCCTTTAAAAGCGGTGACTATACATAAGGAAGGGATACGATACAAATAAGGTTTTTTACTCCACCATGGACCGATGGACCGTGGAGGTATTCCGATAAGGAAAGGTGGTTCGCCAGCTGAAAAAGGTTGGGAACCACTGCTATAGAGGAACATTTTTCCTGGGCAGGAATCGAACTCTGGTTTTCAGTTTGGTACGCTGATGCCAATACCAAACGGCTCCCCTAGGACGTGCCATGCCAAACATTCGTGTACAGAATTTAATTAACCGACTGAAACGAGGTCCTGTGTTGAACTCGGTATTTCGTCTGTTTGACTTTAAATTTACAGTTACGACCAAAATAGTCTTCGATTTTTTTTCCCAGTTTGGCTTGAATGTTCCTTGAAGTATATAAAAGCGACGTATGCGTAAAGATTTATATTATGATTCCGTGTTAAGATAGTGGACTTTTTAATGGTTCCGTTTCTTGTGATGTTCTGCTTCTTTCAACGATTATAGCCAAACGGTTCATGCTATACAAATTATAGTAAGATAGCTATACTTCCACTTTCGAATGTAAAATATCCTATTGCTTGTTCTTGTACATCTTTTACGCAACTGTAATAGTTTACCGGCAATTCGTCCGTTTGTCCGTAAATTTGTTTTTTCGCAGTCACGACGAAAGGCGTTACAGTTATTCGATTTTCTTCCAGTCTGGTATAAAAGTTCATTAAAGTAACTAAAAACGACGCAGGTATAAGGACTTTTTGGAAGCGAGGTCTACTGTTGACAGATTTACTAGTAAGTTCTGTATCTCTCCAGTGAGGTAAGACTGAAAACCTGTCAGTCAGCCTGTAAAGGTCTTGGTTAACTTAATACCCCACAATATATTTTAAGCATCAAAGTTAGATGCCTCGTCGCTACTTTCTAGAATTCCAGATGATCGAGTATCTGTTGGGAAATCGTTATGGGTCTAGAGGAATATTTGGAATGAAATTGGATACTTATTACGGGAGGTGAATGGTCTTGGCATTAAAGTACTTCGAAGCAGAGATCCCTGGTTCGATTACCCCGAAGACAAAATTCTTCTGCAGAACTTAATTTTTAATCAATTAATTTGAACATTTCTTTTCCTAACTTATGATCAAATAGTTTCATGAGAAAGCAAGAGGGCAAAATACAGTATGCCTACATGGTTGCACCACGAAACGAAAAACTAAACTAAACTCTTTGGTGCTGAATCCCTGAGGTGAGTAGGCCTACATCCGACCGTTGCATCATCTACCATAGGCACATAGCAGCAATAGGGGCATGTGGTCAGCATGCCGACACCCATGGCCGTTAATGATGGTTTCCATGGCCGAAGTAGCTACTTCTTAATCAAGTTTGAGTCGCAAGGCTGAGTGCACCCTGTTCCAGACCTTCCTACCTCAGAACATGGGGATTGAAGCCGTGCGTTCGAATCTGTAGCCAGCGACGCTAACCACGAGACCACGCCAAGAAGCTAAGCCAAGAAGCTAAGTTGCCTGTAATACAGAACTGCAAGTTAACGGCAAGGCTGTTGATAAGCTAGTGCTTGGCTTCATATCACATATAGTAAAGAGATAAGAGGGCAAGTAAAAATTATTCGCACACGATTTTTATAATTTATTTATAATGCAGCAGATTCCTTACACTTGTATTGCTTTTCAGTACACTTCTTCCAGCTATTTAATTGCTTCTGGAGAAAATAATGTCTTTGAGCAGTAAGCCATTCATGCCCCTTCTGTTTACAGAGTTTAGTTCTTGTGAAACTCGGGTTTGAGATATTGGACCGTTCGGCATACAGTCCAAATCTCGCTCTATCGGAGTCTTTTCTTTTTGGTCCACTTACAGAGGCATTGAGGGGCGGTCGATTCACCTCATCTGAAGAACTGAAAGAAGCAGTGCATGATTGGTCTGCTGCTCAGTCAAAGACTATTTTATGCGAGAAAATCTGTCGCACTAGAGAAATTTGTGAACAACGGGTTAGACCCCACGAGGTAGAGGGATGGTGTGCGCATACATCCCTGATAGCCTATTTAAGTTTAGCATAAATCATTACCAGCTAGATTGTTTTAAATAAATAGCAATGATTGAATTAAATTGAATTGATTTTATTTTAAGGATTGTAAGCGTAGAACTTAAAAGTTTCTTTTAGGCATACAATCCGCCCACAATGACAGAAAAATCACAGATAAATTACAAATATAATAATAATTGCAGACACATTGTTAATACAAATATTGAACATAAAACATGAACCTCAACCTAGTGTTATGAAGTAGTAGCCAATATTATGTTATATGATAAGAGTAAACTTTTGTGGAAGATAACACTGTACAACATGAAAAATGTCCTTTAGATGAAAATATGTGTTTCTTGTATAATTTTGGCTGAAAATAACGAATCTGTAATTATTTTTTGTTCACCACTCACCATTTTCCCAAAAATCCATATTTTTTTTCTTTTTACGTAAAAATGAGAAGTGTGTCTCCTACAAAAACGGCACGTGATGGACAATTTTGGTTTTGATATATAAACCAAGAACCTTTTGTTTATATAGAATCACATAGTTTCATACAAAGGGAAGAAAAAAGTTTAGATTTGTTGTACAGTGTAATCGATTATGAAAGAGATTAAATAAAAGGCGGAGTACAGAGTTTTCGAGGAATGAAAATCTGGAAACAGGAAGAAAACCTCCAAAAAACTATTCTAACTAACATTTAGTTGCGTTGGCACTGGAAACCTACGCTCTGGCACTGAGCCTCGTCGGGACGAATTGCTGTCACAGGAGATGTCTGAAAATTAATAATCAGAGTCACGGGTTTGGTGTCGAGAATCTTCATCGTGATATGGCAATTCCACTGCGTCATTTACGTTTTTCCCTGTTCATCTTTTCACTATATTTAGAGCGCGCTCTGAAAAATGCTTTAATTTACTGCTAAATCCAATGTCATGTGCATCTTGAACACTAGAAACTATTTGAGGGCTGGAAATTCCGAAGGTTTTCTAACACAGCTCAGGGTCTTCTGGTTTATAAGTGATCCGGAAAAGAGATGATCTGCACATGTGAACAATATTTCAACTCAAGGCGATGGTCTTAACATTTCGTCTAGAGGTTATAATTGCAGGAGATAGATACTGTATATATGCTATATATAATTGTTTCGTTCTGGCTTGTGAAGGAAATTTATATGTGTATATGATTTATATGGGGTAGGTAGCTTAGTGGTTGAGGCGCTGGCCTACAAACCGGAAGGTCGCGCGTTCGATCCCCGATGAGGTCATTGGAGTTTTTCAATTGGCCTAATCCTCCTGGTGTCACTATGGCCCTGGGGTCGACTCAGCCTCTAACAGAAATGAGTACCGGAAGCAATCCTGGGGTAAAGGCGGCCGGGGCATAAAGCTGACAACTTTACCATCTTCACGTGCCAATTGTCTAAAAACTGGTAGCCTCAACCTCCTGGAACCCTCTGGGCCTTCATGGCCTGTATTAGAGAACACTTTACTTTTTTTTTACTTTTATATGATTTATATTGCCGTCAAGTCTTGAAAATTAAAATTATTGCCGAGTTTACATTATTTATCATAATGCTATCGCGGAGATGGTAGCGTGGCTGCCTTCCACCCTGATTGCCTGGGTTCAGTTTCCGGCCGGGTCGGGAATTATTTAGTAATAGAAGTTTTCCTTCGTGAGTTCAGGAATGGGTGTTGTGTTGTTCATGTATTCCCATCCCGCGCGAAGCGATGGAAAAACCTCACGGCATTACCCTAGACTGAAAGAGCCTTCAGCTAGTCGTATTCATCATCCGATGGCTTTGTTCCTAGTTTGGACCTGTCTTCGGGCAGAACGCTAATCATCATCACCATCATCGTTGTAGTCAGCAACATATTGCTCCGTGGCTTTAAGTCCCTTCCTGGAAAAAGGCTTACCATGACGACCACTGCCTCGTTTAGCTCCATCTTTCGACTTCATTGACACAAGGCAGGATTGAGGTCATGTGCCTATAGGTACTATAGGTAGATGAAGTATTGTTTTCAACCCCCCAAATTCGAAGTTGAGTTTTTAACATAAATGCATGTTCAGAGGTCTCCTGAATCCAAAAATACTATTTTCAGAAACATGTCTGTGTGTATGTGTGCGTCTGTTTGTGTGTCAGTTAACAGTCTACCTCAAGAACGGAAAATCATAGGAAAACTAAAGTTTGTATTTGAGTTAGGTACCTTCTGAGGACAAGACACTAGCTTCGGCACGGGAAGCCGAAGGTCAGGGTTTAAATCACAGTGTCAGAGGAAATTTACTCCTAAAATATAATTCCATTACTATTACTGTTTTCTCAAGGTCAATGCCTAGCATCTGTAAATAAGCGGTAATATTACCATAGTTTTGCAGAATTTAAACTGTGTTTGTAGTCAGTAATGACTATGTGTGAAGTGTAAATAACTTTTTCTGAGCGACGTACACATGTACCGACACGAAGTCGATGCCCTGGCCACGGCCTTGAGGGTAGCAGTCTGATGTAACCGCATGATACCTGTCACAGAGGTGCGTCATCGCGCAAGCGCACAGGTGTGTTCCCAGAACGCGTAGTCACCCTGACTCTTGACTGTTGTCTAACTACAGTTTGGCCTTTCCTGTTGTGAACACAACTGCTTCCAATGAACACAAATGTTAGGAAACAATTATGAGAAGTGTCCAAGATTATTCCGAATTCCCTGTTAGTTATGGCAGTGGCAGAATATTTTAGTCAAGTTGTGTGTAAGAGAAAAAAGATGGCACTTAAAGTAATACAGAGGGTATTATGTTAATGTTTTTCTTTTAGTTTCTCTTAATCTTCATCAAGTCTTTATGTGAGTGAGTAGTAGGCCTACCTTTTTCTTTATTAAAAAAATAAACTTTTGAGCTTTTCATAGTAAACAAATACATTTTAAATAGTCGCTAATTCATATGAAGGGGTATTTCTAAAGTGGCATTTGATTATACAGAGTGTTAATGAATAACACCGAAATATTTTACTTGTGTATAGAGGGGACATTGACAAGCAACTTTTATTAGGACAATTTTGCTCTATGACGTAAAATGTATATGCTTACAGGGCATTAAAGTCATTCTAATTTGGTACTCATGGTTCATAATGAAGCAAAATAGGGTTAACATTTTCATTAAATTTACTTCATGCCTCCTCAGTGATCAATAAAAACCTGATTCTTAATCATTCATCAGCAGCTATATCATAATTTAGTGTTTCCATAATCTGCCAAATTTACAGACCTTACTTTTTTTTATTCATAACTGCAGTGTTATAAACGAAGTTCCTTTGTTTTGCATTTTTTTCAAATGTTAGAAGTCAGTGGCGGCCATGCCCTGGGAGATTTTATGCTTTAACAGTAAAAATTTAACCCATAGAGCAAATAATCTAATAAAACTTCCTTGTCTATGTCCCCTCTATACACAAGTAAAATATTTCGGTGTTATTCATTAACACCCTGTATTTAAGATTTTGAGTTTACGTAACAAAAGCATTAGGATAGCCTTCGTTGAACGTAAAATAAGTATTTAATTTCCAAAATTTGACTAATTTCACATTGAAGTAATCGATTGTGGACGTTATTTTCGAAATGGGGTATTTTAAAATTTTGTTCCAGAGAAGGAATTTGAATTACCGTATTTTACGGACCATAAGATGCACCTTAATTTTAGGATAGAAATTTAAAGGAAAATATATTTAATGTGATTCTAAACGAAATATTTTAAAGTTCCTCTGTTGGAACCCTGGCTAGGAAGCAGGAAAGTGGGAAGACAAAGGATGCGATGGTTTGATATTTTTAAGAGTCACCGAGGATACCATTGCAATGCCAATGCATTGGCAGCAAATAAGACAAAAGTGGAAAGAAGCTACAAACATTAATAGACTTGTGTGAAATGTCCTTTAGTATAATGAAGTTGCTTTTAGAGCCGCGGAAAGGCTGGTCCGAGGGACTTTTTTGTAAACCACCCTGTAACAGGAAGCCCTAGACCGCACTGGGATGTTATTGGGCTAATAGTAAATAGCAGATAATAAATTTCAGGTTATCAAATTAATTTTCCTATATATTCTTTATATCCATTCTAAATTACGGACAGTGTGAAAAGAATCACAGAAGCATAGAACTAACAGGATTGGGTACATATGACTGGGATTTAAATTATTTTAGAATTACATTTTCATTATATTCACCAAAGAATTTTATTGAAATTAGATATATATGGTTAAATATAGTAGAATGCCCATAACCTACATAAGTATTCAATATTGAGTTCTTCATTGAAGAATTCAATACACATATTTCTTTTATTGGAATGAAATATGATTTATGTAGTCAGGTTTACAATGTTGCAATTCTTTTACTTAACTTTTATTGGATAATCCCTACTCTAATTTTTAGAAAATGAGATAGAATTAAGTTTTAGCTATATATCAGCCTATTTTTTATTAAAAGGAAAATACAAGGTGCAGGATATTTACACGAATACTACTGCAGTAATAATATTAACAATAATAATAGGCCGACTATAATTATAAGAGTAATAATAATAGTAATTGCTTTGGCTATTACACCTTTCTTTCAGTTCACACCGTTTCTCTCATCCCGATTTCCATTAACTTCCATAAAAATTGTGAATTTCACTTATCATCCTCATTACTTCTTAAACATTCCTGGCGCGTCCTCTTTATCTTCTCTCTGGTGGTATCTATTCTATCATCTACCTCTGCAGTCTATCCACATGCATCCATTGAAGAAATCTCACTACAGACGCAATGTAACTCTAAGACAGAAGAGGAACTTAGAATACGAAATTATAATGTTCAAACATAAAACGGGGAAATCACATTTTTACCAATTTCTTTATATTTCTAAAAAATTTGCATTGAATTTCATTTTTCTGTACTATTACATAATTACTGTCATTTTTAAAATTAAACATGAGTGCCTTAACCTAAGGTTTGTCTAAATGCTTTTATGTTTTCTGTTCTGATTAAAAGTCACATCCCCCATTGTATGCAATACAATTTATTTTTTTAAATTACATTTTAATCCATCTGTAGCATACTCTTCAACATTTATCGCACAGATTATTATATTCATCTTAAATATGCCATTAATGGTGGTGGCGATATAATAATAATAACAATAATAAAAATTAATGAATAATAAATAATAATATTAAAAGTCACAACAAACTGGTCTCACTTGATTTTCTAGAAATGTTACACATAGACACCCAAAAAGGTTAAAGTTACTTATCCAAACTTAAAACATACAGCAATAATTCCTCTATAAGAAAGAGTTTTCAGGACTCACAATTAGACAGAATCACGGACTTTTTGGTACTAGGTTTACCTGAACCATGATAATAATCAGTATGGACTATTGTGACGATTAATAATAATAATAATAATTACAATAATAATAATAATAACAATAATAATAATAATAATAATAATAATAATAATAATAATTAAAGTGATGAAGAATACGATAATAATAGTATATACTGTAGTACATAATATAAAATATAAAACAGAGAGTTTTAAAACCATGTACAGAACACGGGATGGATTTTTATAGATAGAAAAATCGCCAATGGAAGTACCTCGATTATCCGTCGATTAACCGTCAGACTTGATGGATAATCGAAAAGACGATTTTGTTAAAATAACTTTATTTTTAATTTTAAAATGTCTATAAAAAAGATGCGTGTTTTCAAAATCCACTAGGTATACAATACAGTCTAAAGTACACTACAAACAACTCGTGACTGTATATATATAGATAGATATGTACTGTAAAATTATTGTCGTTTGAAAAAGTTGGACCCGCTAAGCTTGTATCTGTTGCTTTGTGCCTAAACTAATATCTCATATTTGATACCTAGTTCCTAATAAAAATGTTGTAAGAATGGTATAATCATTATCTAGGAGAATTGCCGGACTGACTGTTAAGCGAGAAAAACGCTGAATCGGGAAACGAATAATAATAAACAGTATGATGACTCTAGATGCATGGATTAATTTTTCTCCCTTTCTCCTATCATCTTAACAGGTTTACGTACAGAGAAAGGGTCAATATAACTGACATGAGGATACGAATGTGAGGGTGGTGGGGGAATAATCGGTTACACCATCGCGCTGGTCAGCCAGTGTGTGTGTGTGGGTGTAGATGAGACGAGAGATGCAGGTGACCTCCATACAGTTAGCGGAAGGAACCAAACTTCCATGGTCTCTGGTTGCCCTTGCATCTCGTTCCTGTCTTGCCAAATACGACGCTTCAAGTATGTCAACAGCACCTCCATAAATAATACTTAGGCCTATATCCCTCGAACAAGAACAACAATTGTTCACAGAAATTATCTCTCAGGATAACAGTTCCTCTTTCTGTAGCCCTTACTTACTCAATGGCAATAGACAATTCCTAAGCAAGCTAAAAGAATATTATCTATTTTATGGAACCGCCAGGTTCATTACCTCGCTTAAATGAGCACGCCATTCAACCCTATTCTATGCTAACTCCATCCAACCTTCTCTCGCAAAACCTATTTCCCCTAAATATATTCTAATATTGTCCTCCCACCTACGTCCAGGTGTTCCAAATGGTCTCTTCCCTTGGGCTCTCCAGTCAATAATTTGTAGATATCTTTCGTTTCCCATACGCGCAACACATGTCCAGCCCATTTCATCATCTCGTCATTTAATTGTTCTGATTATATTCGGTGAAGAGTAAAGGTTATGAAACTCGTCATTATGCAGTTTTCTCCAGTCCCCGTTTTCACCTCTCTTTGATTAGAATATTTTCCTAAGCGCTCTGTTTTCGAACACTCAATCTTTTTTAAAATATTGGTACAACTATTCCATCCATACGCCGGGTGTTTAATATTGACGAATAACGTTTAGCAATTCCTCGGATACAGACCAATCACGATCGGTTATCTTATAATATGCTTCCTAGGGTCTTAAGGAGGAATTTTATCTCATAAAATGTCAGCTGGTTATTGGATACGTAGGCATCAATGTGCCGTGTTTAATAGTCACGAGCTACCGTTGAACAGAATGAAAACACATTATTTTATAGAACATAATTTGTTTATAAATTGAATTAATGAAAATGTGTATTGACTAAAAACACAATTTCGATTCGGTGCAAGCCAGTTCGTGTGCTTTTATAGCGTTCTGATGCTGAGGCTCTCCATCTTGTGTTACGCACTATTGGTAGCACTGGAAACTCGAATCGATTCTTCGAATTCATTCATTTAGTATGCTGTGATCTCACAGCGGGCAGAATATTGACAACAAAGTAAGAAAATTATTATTATTTACAAAATCCGTTACATTTTCTTCCTGGAATAGTCTTAATAAATCGTACGCGAGATTAAGGGTTTCATCAGATAAATACATCCATAAACTCTTAATCTCTCGTGGGATGACCTATGATAATTATTTGGATTTTAAATATTTTTTTTTTACATTTGCTCGTTACATACTGAACTATGAATACTGTATGGTAAACTTATTCTAATTCTTCGTAAATACTATGAACTTCTATGTCACCTGCTGAACGCAAGATGGAACATCAAATGCTTGGAGAGTATTTTGTTCCTGTTAAGAACGTGAATCGTCATTAATTCTCAGTGTGTCAATATTCTGCATCTCCATTCAATGGACTACACTGGTGCGCCTGCAGCCATACAATTAGACTACTTGCATAGCGTCGGCAAGGCAGGGTAAGACTTTACTGCTGCAAGACCTCTATTACGCTATCACATTTCTTAGTCATAGAAGTTTATATAATTAGCCTAAATATTATGACTGTTCCATTCATAAGCCGAATATTTAATACTGACCAATAACGTTTAGCAATGCCTCATTTATCGACCAATCACGGTCGTTTATCTTATCATTTGCTTGCAAAGATCGCAAAGATACGACGCGACGTTGTTGTAAATTGACTCTAATTAAATGTGCATTGATTAAAAACACAAATTTAAAAGATGAAAGTTGAAGGAATCGAGATGTTGACGTAGCCTTTTAATCAATGCATACTGATATTATTCGTAATGAAAATTGCCATTCCAATTTTGAACTACCATCCTAAAAACAGTTATTTTAAAACAATAAATTATCACTTTACTTCAAGCCATTTATTTTGCAGAGAGCAGCTGCCATTTAGTACTGTGAAGTTCTCTCGAACATATCATTAATACAATTTAAAAGTAAAATAAAATAAAACTTCGGGTCTACGTAGGAGTTGGTGATATATTACCTCTTCCATTTTTTATCTTTTTATGTTTGCTGCCCTGTATTTTCAGATTGTCCGATTGTCAGGTTGTCAACCAATTTAGGTAAAGCATTTAAAATACTTTATATTAATAATCAAATCATATAGTTTTTTGTCTTTAGTTTGATTCATTTCAATTCTTCCACTTATTCCTATTTCTAAATTAATAACATAAATACAATCATATTTATAAGCTGGAGCTCTGTTTATCAAATTTTGAACTTCCTATTTTAAGTTTCTTTTGTAAAAAAATGTTTAGCTTTTTTCACTTTATACACGTATAGGCTATTAATTTTTCTACATATACTTGTAAATTTATTAGTAGTATCCTTGACGCAGTCCAGAATAACCCAGCCTATATAAAGTAATATAAAGTAGATTATGCTCATATAAATGACAATTAATTAAATGATAATATTTCATTAGCTTGTTTGGTATCAAAATATGCATAATCTGGAGAAAAGTTTATTCCAATTATTAACAAATCTCTTAAAATTCATAGTCATTAACAAATTGAATATTTATGTATTTAATGCAATTTGCACTGGTCATAGAAAATGGTAAGCTTGGCCAGGTAGCCGGGTAATTCCAGCCCCGTGCTAATAACTCACATAATAGCTTTCAGGTATCTCCCTCGAACAAAGACATAACAGTACACACAGTAGCCTCTATTGTAAGTATGTAAAGGAATGAGAATGGACAATGGGTCTGTCAATACCTTGAGTGCTGGATGAATAGGAATAAGAATATTAATATTATTTAGTACAAAGGAAACTGATGGTATGATATAAACCTTTCTTGGAGTTTAAACAGTGCATTTTACTGAGTTCCGAGTATTGAGTAAAGAGAAAGTAGTAGGTTGGCTTAAGGAGGCACCGGCATCCTATTGGCTTTAGATAAGATTCGTCACTTCCAATTAGATGTAGAGTAATTGTCACGTGGGATTAACATATGGGGTAAGTGGGACGTCCTTAGGAGGATTTTGGAGAGTTAGTTTAATTTATTACAAAGCAAGTAAGGACACTTGAATTTCATCCGCCGGGGTGAACACTTAAATTTCATCCGTCGGGGTGAGCACTTGGATATCGGTCGGGGAAGACGGGATTAGTAGCTCCCGTATTACCACGGAGTATCGTGGGTCGTAATTATTCGACTTAGAATAATTTTCAGTATCTAATTTCGATACTCTAACTTTTTCGTGAATATAATTATCCGACTTAGAAGAATTTTCAGTCGACAATTTCAATACTTAAACATTTTCACGGCTGTAATTTTTGGACATAGAAGAATTGTCAGCATCATAATATTTTAACTTTGATTATATTACGAGCTTATAAATTGGAGATTAGTAAATCAATAATCCATCAGTTTTCTACGTAGCTAAGCAACAAGAACAATTTTCTATAATTACTATTTGTAATTATTGTAACAATTATAATAATTGTATTAAGAACATTGCTGAATTGATTAAAATAAAAGTTTGTTGTTCAATTGTACGCAACGTCATTTCTATGAAGGAAGGATCACCGGTCTGCACGTCTACCATTCCCGCTCTGAGACAAGAGAATTCTGCTCGAAGCTGACTTGATGCTAACCGGAGGGTCTTTATTATAAATTTGATATAGTATATCTATATCTGGCGCACACCCAACACACAACACACTTCATTAGACCCGCCGCACATAACGCCCAAAGTTGGGGCTCGTGAGGGAGGAATCTGCACTACAAAGAACTTCTAGAATCAAGAAGAGGAGTAGTCAGCCTGATATACCCAGTTACGGCGTGGAGACGATATTGCAGGACTTCGGGATCTTCCATCAGGAACGTGGTACAACAGGAACGTGGTACAGCAACAGGATCGTGGTACAGCAGGAACGTGGTACAGCAACAGGAACGTGGTACACCAGGGAGCGTGGGACAACAGGAATCGTGGAACCTCATCTCCAGGAAGCGACAGCCCAGGAACCAGCAGACATCATCACCACCAGAAAGTCAGATAAGCCATATAAATTTGTTGAAGTTCCAGAATAAACGCCTTCAGCGAATTTTTGTTTTTGTTTTAATATCAATATATAAAAAGATTCATTTAATAACTAAAGTCTTTTAAATAATAATTGCAGAATCAGTAATAAATAAATTCAGTAAAGCAATTTTGCAAGTGTAATCTGGAACTAAGCAAAATTTAAATAACTTAATAAGATTTCATAGTGCATGATCTTATTTTACTATACCAGTGTATGTGATATATGTGTGTAAATGTTGATCTACACAAGGTAAGATAATTTTAAGAGGGTATTTAAATTATATGTGGCTGCGTAGTGGCAAAATTATAAAGAAAATGGAGGGATTAAATACGATGGAAAACTCAGAAATTAATGAAGGTGACGTAGCAACTACAAATTCTAGTATGGAGTATCTAGCAGGAGAGGGGCATAATGCCGAGGATTATGACATAGGTAACGAAAATGTACAAGATTCTGTAACAGGTACTTATCATGAGGGTAATAATATTGTAGAGGAAACTGAGCAAAGAGACGAGCGAATAATAGTAGCTGACGTTAGGCCTAGCATACAGAATGATCCGCAGGATATAATTAGTGTCTTATTAGCAGCAATGCAGGAGAATTGTAATAAACTGGATAAAATAAGTAAGGAAAACCAGGAAAATAGTAATAAATTAAGTAGAGAAGCCCAGGAAACTAGCAAGGGATTATATGAGAAAATAAGTAGAGAAGTCCAGGAAATACGCAAGGAATCCCAGGAGAATTGTAATAAAATAAGTAGGGAAAACCAAGAAATGCGTAGGGAACTTAGAGAAGCTAACACTGTTCTTAGGGAAGAATTAGTAGAAAAACATGAGAAGTTGACTAGAGAGCTAAACCAAACTGTGAAAGCCTTAGATAGTAAAGTAGATTTGCAGAGTAAGAAAATCGATGAAAGGGTTAAATCACAAAATTCAAGTCATGGAAGAGAAAGTAATAAACTCTGAAACAAATCTGAAAAAGCAGCTAGATGATCAGGTCGGCAAGGTAAAAGGCGGATTAGACCGTTTAGAAAAAAAAAACTGATGAATTATCAAACAATACTAAGAAACTTGAGGAAAAGTTAGAACAGAACTTTAACAGTAAGGTCTCAGAATTAGAAAATAAAATGTCAGAAAAGGTAGGCCTAATAACTAAAGAAATTATTTCAAAGGAATTTGAGGGTACTAGACTTAATCATCAGAGTTATGAGGGAGTAGGTATTCTAGGATGTAATGTACCAGGTCGTACCAGTGAATCAGCTTGTTCTCCTGGAAGTTTAGGTAGTGGTAGAGATAATATTTGTAGGACACCCATTGAAAATGCGAGCTCGCATATTTCAGCAAATATGATAGTACCACCTATAAATCCTGTAACGTACGACGGTAGAGTAAATCTAAGTCAATGGATAGGCGGAGATCTCGTTGTGCCTAAGTTTAAGGAAGCAAACATGACCCCCCAGAATTATTTGAAAAATCTTGATAAATATTTCGAAATACGCATGGTGCCATCTCAGTATAAGATGTCGCTAATCAGTCATACTTTAGAAGGGAAGGCCCAGGAATGGTATGATCTCACAATTGATCCTAATTGTAGCTATGAACAGTTCAAAAGTTTATTCTTGGCGAGATTCTGGAATGAATCGAAAAGATCGCAGGTGCGTAATGACCTCTATAATGGACAATATCCGACAAGAGGAAACATTAGCCTCTCCGACTACTTTTTAAAGAAAGCCAGTTTGGCCAGTTTATTAGACGAAAGAATGCCCGAAAAAGAAGTGATTAAGCTAATAGCCTGCCACTACAATGCCGAGGTGTATAACTTACTCGTCGTCTCAGACCCATCGACTTTTAGTAGAACCTTAGAGCTGCTAACCAGTTTCGAAATGAAGGCGTATAGAGGCAATGCAGCGGAACAGAATCGAGGAAATGGGTCGGAACCAGCTTATAGGCCTACTGAGACCTATAGAGGTGGGAATAATAACGCAGATAGAAACCGATGGCAGAGAGACGGTTATGATAGGAACCGGGACTCAAACAGGGGACCATCACATAATAATAGCTCAAATCAAAATAGAAATGAGAACGGCAGAACAAACCAAAATTCAAATTGGAGGCAGCAGAATGGGGGCCAAGTAAATCACGTAAGTGTGACTGGGAGAGTGCCCGACCGTAATCCACAAGATGTTAGATTGTCGTCTCAGGCTAACGGGGCGGACGAGACATTAAATCCCAGAGTAAATAACTTTGTTCCTAGAACGGGAGAATTGCATGAAAGTAATGCAAACATGTCTGAACAAAATGACAATAGCGATTTAAACTACTAAATGACGCCAAGATGGGACCGATTGACGTCACATACACAGAAGGACCATGGAATTGGGAGGACCCACTATAATACAAAGTAGAAACAGGGAGCTTGGAAATGCAAACAATAATAGTCCGTTGGACGAGGATTTAAGCGAAAAATCGCAACCCACTATGCCTCCGTTAATAAGCGTAAAAATCAAACACATGACAGCTAAAATGTTGGTGGATTCAGGAGCAGCATATTCGCTGATAAGTGAGAGATTTTACGAGAGTTTGAAAGCCAATAAAATTAAGTTTCAGGACCTTAAAGTACAATCGCTTTATTGCCGTACCGCCATAGGGGCCAAGGCCTACAAGATCGAGCATCAATGTATGATACCGATACGGATAGGGAGAGTTGAAATAGATATTTATTTCTTGACTGTTAAACACTTGGTACATGATCTGATTCTTGGTTGTGATTCAATGTCCGAATTCAAGAGCAAAATAAATTTTGAAGATGAATCTGTATCTATTATGACTGAAAATAATGAAGAAATACGTGTACCATTTCTGCATGAAGAAACTGCCATACAGAATCAGAAAGGGGGCGAAAATGAAAATGAAAATGAAATGCTTCAGGAACCATTTATAGTAGAGAATGTGGAATTATTAAGAGATATTGACAGTAACGGAATGAGGCCTAGGGAATATAGACCAGCCATTTTCATGCGTTACGAGGAAGAGGAACTTAAAGTCGGCATAGAGGCCTACGAAGAATATGATTTGGAACAGGAATGGGTTCTTGATAATGGTAGAAGGGAAGATGACTTTCAGGAGACTTATGGCCTAGAGGATTTTGCTAAAAATGAGATACACGTAAATTCTGTTGATGTCAGACCAGATAATGTAGAGGGAGAGAGAGAACGCGACATTGAATCAATCCTAAGAGAGAAAGTGGGAGAAATTGGGAATATTTCAAGTGAACAAAAACAAGTGCTATATGACATGTTGTGTAAGAATAAGTCCGTGTTCAACTCTGTCCCGGGGCTATGCCTTGTTTACGAGCACAGTTTTAAGCTGAGCCAAGAAATACCGGAGCGGCGATATAAGAGTAGGCCTATTCCGATAGCAATTCGAGAGGAGGCGGATAAAATGATAAAATCCATGTTGGAAGCAGGAATTATTGAGGTATCAGATTCAAAACATATAAGTCCGATATGTTGGGTGTATAAGCCTAATGGAAAGCTCAGATTAACTTTGGATTCGAGATACACTAACCAATTTATCGAACCTGACCAATTCAGAGCAGAGCCGGTGGAGGACCTCTTAGCTAAAATGGGGGAATCTAAGTACTTTAGTAGCATCGATCTCACTTCAAGCTTCTGGCAAATAGGCCTAAGAAAGGAGGACAGACAGTACTGTGCTTTTAATCATTGTGGAGAGACGTACGCGTTCCGAAGATGCGCATTCGGGGTAAAAACTTCAGGCAGCGCTTTGCTAAGAGCCTTAAAAATCATGTTCCCCGATGGAAAAGGTGAGTGTGTGACGTCATTCGTAGATGATTTCCTTGTAAATACAGTAAGCTTTGAAGAACATGTAAAACAACTGGACTTGGTACTTAGCACCTTTTTGAAATTCGGCATGACGGTGAATCCCTTGAAAATAGCCTTAATGAGGAAGGAAGTAAAATTCCTAGGATACATAATTTCTGAGAAAGGAGTACTAGCAGATCCGGAGAGAATAGAGGCCATCCAGAAAATACCTAGGCCTAATAGTGTAAAACAGGTGAGGAAGTTATTGGGAATTTTTAACTATCAGGCGCGGTTTATACCAGGATATGCCGAGTTAATAACGCCCATTAGAAGCCTGCTAAGTAGCAAGAACAAAAGATTTAAATGGGGAGACGAGGAAGAGACGGCATTCCGAAATATTAAGAAGGCTTTTCAAGAGTCCATTCTATTAGAAAGGCCTAAAGACGATCTACCATATGTGATTTTCACGGACTCGTCTTGTAGCGCAATTGGCTGTGTTCTTATGCAAGAGCACGATGACGGAAGCAGACACATAATTGCTGTAGCATCAAGAGCATTGAGTGAGATGGAATCCCATGGGTCGGTAACACTATTGGAAATACTGGGTGTATATTTTGGACTGACTAGGTTTCACAGATATATATTTAACAGGCACGTAATTGTATATACTGACCACGTGAGCCTGACATTCATTCACAAGTGTAAACTCAGTAATAGCAAGATTAGCAGAGTGATTCATGAGATAAGTCAGTACGATGTAGAGATAAGGCACGTTCCAGGGCGGGAAAACTTGCTCTGCGACTTTGTTTCGAGGATGAGGTCTGAAATTCCTGAAAAACAGCAGTCATCCAATAGTCTGATAGACATTATGCCAGTGGTCCTAGCTAAAGAGCCATCACTGAGAGTTCTATTTAAGAAAATGGGGGAATTGCAGCGCCAGGATCCCGACATTGAACATATTAGAAGCAATTTGGAAATGCATAAAGAGAGGGGTGACGACATGAACACGCTTAAATATATGTGTAAAGATGACATAATTTATAAATTATGTGGCCAGGAAGTAAAGCAATGGCGGATGTATATTCCGAAAGAAATAGAAAATACCTTGATACAAACAGTACATACAGTATTAGGCCATAGCGGAACCGAAAGGGTGTCCCTATATATTTCTTCTCGCGTATATGTCAAAAACCTAGGGAGAAAAGTAAGAAAGTTTTGTAGCAGCTGTGATTTATGTCAGAGGGCAAAACCCCTGAATAAAAAGTTTGACAGGCCGCCTCTCACTATCACTAGGGAAGAAAAAGGAAGCCTAGTGGCAATTGATTTTCATGGGCCTATTCCAGGCGGAAAGTTCGGCATGAAATTCCTTTTTATTGTTGTGGATGTATTTACACACTTTGTCAAGCTTTATCCTGTTAGAAAGGCAGATAGGAGCCAATGTATTAGGAAGCTGGTAGGACACTATTTACCTACATACGGCCCGGTACAAAATCTGATCTCAGACAATGGAGCGCCCTTCGCCGGTGAAAGATTCAAAAATGCGCTACAAAGACAAGGTGTCAAAGTGTACAAAGTCTCCAAATATCATCCGGAAAGCAATGTGAGTGAAAGAGCACTACGAGATGTTTCTCTGTACCTAAGAGCATTATGTCACAGGCGGCATACAGCCTGGGTCCAACACTGTCAAGCAATCGAAGATATTTTGAATTGCAGCATTCACCCCGTGACCGGAGTTGAGCCATACAGGTTGATGGTAGGCCAGGATCCTAAAAATCTTGTAAAGGGACTCCCTAATGCCATTAATCATGACACGAACGGCGAAAGTCTAGAGGACACATGTAGGCGAGCGATCGCCAGAATCCGAAAAAAGGCGGAACAACGAATTAGGCGAGCAAAAAGACACAAAACAGTGTGGATTCCCCAAGTCGGCCAAGAAATTATGGTTAAAAGGAAGAATATATCTAGTGCCCTTAAGAAAGAGTACGCAAAGATGAACTTAATTTATGATGGACCATTTGTGATAACACAAGTATTTAATGAGGTATCGGTGGAGGCTTATGACCCTAAGAAAGAACGAATTATAGGCAGATATAACCTATCGTTTATTAAGCCATACATAAGGGCTGAATAAGTAGCTGGTATAGTACGTTTACTGAGATGTAACACCCGTAATAGATTATCAAGGCGAAAATTTTGTTGCCATTCTATGAGGTCATGTTACAGGATTTATAGGTAAATTGTTCCACTTAGGGCCTATTATAGGAGGAGTGTAGGTGTGATGTATGTTGAGTACCAAGTATGTTGGCAAGTAGAAGTGCCGCCAGTTTTAATTTTCACTTGTGTATTATGAACGCTCTGATTTAGATTGTTGGTGTCATAATATACACCAATGAGTGATTATTATTTTTTTTGTGCTAATATGAACAGTTGGGGTAGATTTTCCACTGTATATTATGCTTTTATTCGAGTCATTAAGTTTTTAAAAATATATTCGAGTCAAATGTAGTATCTAAGTGTGAATATTTTCTTTGTGCAATTTTTTTCTGTCAATTTTTTTTTGTATATGGTTAGGCTATATGCAATGTTCAGTGCGTTAAAAAACGAAGTATCCTTGTAACGATGCAAGAAAGATATCGGATGCTGATTGGGAGTGTCGCACCCAATAAAGTAACATAATAGTGTGCGAAGTATGTATGGTTTTGATAGCAAGAAATAAACTGAACAGATATAAATATGAATGGAGTGTGTGAGCCTAATTAGATGCATTAATATGTAGAAAAGTGGAACATGCTAGGGGATAATCTTAAGTCAATAACATTCAAAGCTAGCCTGAAATGTTGCCACGGCGGTGTAAAATATTATTAGAAATTTTGGAGAGAGATGATATACTGAGTATAAATTTCCATCACAGGTTAAGGAAATTATATCCTCAGCATATCAGGGCATGTGACGCAGTCCAGAATAACCCAGCCTATATAAAGTAATATAAAGTAGATTATGCTCATATAAATGACAATTAATTAAATGATAATATTTCATTAGCTTGTTTGGTATCAAAATATGCATAATCTGGAGAAAAGTTTATTGCAATTATTAACAAATCTCTTAAAATTCATAGTCATTAACAAATTGAATATTTATGTATTTAATGCAATTTGCACTGGTCATAGAAAATGGTAAGCTTGGCCAGGTAGCCGGGTAATTCCAGCCCCGTGCTAATAACTCACATAATAGCTTTCAGGTATCTCCCTCGAACAAAGACATAACAGTACACACAGTAGCCTCTATTGTAAGTATGTAAAGGAATGAGAATGGACAATGGGTCTGTCAATACCTTGAGTGCTGGATGAATAGGAATAAGAATATTAATATTATTTAGTACAAAGGAAACTGATGGTATGATATAAACCTTTCTTGGAGTTTAAACAGTGCATTTTACTGAGTTCCGAGTATTGAGTAAAGAGAAAGTAGTAGGTTGGCTTAAGGAGGCACCGGCATCCTATTGGCTTTAGATAAGATTCGTCACTTCCAATTAGATGTAGAGTAATTGTCACGTGGGATTAACATATGGGGTAAGTGGGACGTCCTTAGGAGGATTTTGGAGAGTTAGTTTAATTTATTACAAAGCAAGTAAGGACACTTGAATTTCATCCGCCGGGGTGAACACTTAAATTTCATCCGTCGGGGTGAGCACTTGGATATCGGTCGGGGAAGACGGGATTAGTAGCTCCCGTATTACCACGGAGTGTCGTGGGTCGTAATTATTCGACTTAGAATAATTTTCAGTATCTAATTTCGATACTCTAACTTTTTCGTGAATATAATTATCCGACTTAGAAGAATTTTCAGTCGACAATTTCAATACTTAAACATTTTCACGGCTGTAATTTTTGGACATAGAAGAATTGTCAGCATCATAATATTTTAACTTTGATTATATTACGAGCTTATAAATTGGAGATTAGTAAATCAATAATCCATCAGTTTTCTACGTAGCTAAGCAACAAGAACAATTTTCTATACTTACTATTTGTAATTATTGTAACAATTATAATAATTGTATTAAGAACATTGCTGAATTGATTAAAATAAAAGTTTGTTGTTCAATTGTACGCAACGTCATTTCTATGAAGGAAGGATCACCAGTCTGCACGTCTACCATTCCCGCTCTGAGACAAGAGAATTCTGCTCGAAGCTGACTTGATGCTAACCGGAGGGTCTTTATTATAAATTTGATATAGTATATCTATATCTGGCGCCCACCCAACACACAACACACTTCATTAGACCCGCCGCATCCTATTAAGAGATATAATAATTGCAACCCCTAAACATGATCTTTGTTCATATGGTGCTTTCAAAGAAAGTAGGCTGTTTATGTAAGATTTTGCAATGTTAGAAAATAAAAAAGTTAAAATAGTTTGCTATGTTCTGATAACACATTTTGTCCTAAAATAATTATTTTCCACCTAGGGGGAAACTTGAGCCAGATCTTTAGTAGTATTTTACCTTTTGGTGAAAAGAGTACAGACGTTGATAAAACCATATTATATTAGAATAATAATTATTTTAAAATCATATAAAACGTTTTTAGTAAAATAAGTAATCATGTGATATATCACTTGTTTCACTTGAATGACTTCGTGGTGTAATTTGATAAAAAGAACACAGCGTCATATTTATTTTTGACTGTTGTAAATTTAAGAAAATATTTGGTTTCCACGTGTATTAATTTTAAAAGCACCTTTATTCATAAACATGTATTTCCTGGAACGGATAATACATCAAAGAGTTACAAACAGACGAATTAAATGGACAAAATCAATTAGACAGTGATTGTAATAAAGCGGATGTGAAATATGTTCAAAGGGAAATGCCAGGCAGCAGGGGTTTACCAGAATAATAAGGTTCAGAGTTTGAAAATTGATCCTAAAGCAAATGACTTTTATTAAGTCCCAATATGAAATGAAGGATCTTAATTAAATGAAGTAAGGTATTAAAAGGGGAACTCTACAAAGCAGGTATATTTAGGAAGCAGAAATTAAATTCCATTCACCTTCCTTTTCTCTTCTCCTGGTCAGAAATTGATTGTGGCCGGCAATATAACTTCATTGAAGTTTAACAGGTGATATTTCCGTGAAACAACGGATCAACTTGTTCGCCTCTCCGAGAACCTTCCGTTAGCGGCACGTGTCTGTAAAATCTGACACCCTTCAATTTTAAGAATTTGAAACGTACAGTAAACCCTCGATTATCTGCTTCGCGGATTTTCCGCATATTTCTTTTTCTTTTTCATTCTTCTTCCGGCGATTAACTATGGTATTAAAAGAAAATGTACTAACGTTTAACAATGCCTGGGATATCGGCCAATGAGGCCGTTTATATTTATAATTAGGGCCCGGATTTTTAGGCTTTTATAAAAGGTATTTTAGCCTTTTATTTTCGTGGAATAGCCCTTCTTAGGATTTAAACGAACTATTTCAGCCATCTTAGTAAAACATAATATAATGAACGCTAATATTAACAGCGATGTATTATATTTTTGACATATTTATTTTAGTTTTTTTTTTTACAAAATCAACAAGTAAATATTCCTTATATCGGTAGTCGAAAAATAGCATAAACAATTGATATATTTACCCTTTAATGATACAATTATTCAATACGCCATTAATTTCACTTCCGATCTGGAAAAATAAGTAGACTCGAGTGTCACGAATTTGTTCCTTTAATATACTACTTTATCGTTGTTCGGCAACTTGTTATTTTAAGGTTGAAACTACAATGGATTAGTTGCAGATTTCAAAGTATTGCAGATGGCTTAAGTTTCATTTCCTGCCGACAGCGAGGCGGAGCATTTTCGAGTTGCAAAGACAATGCGATATATACATTATACATTGCGTTGTATAAATTTATTTTTATTATGTGTATTCTCAAAATGTACAAATGCACAAATTTATTTTCCTTTGCATTAATTGGAAAATCTATTTAAAAATCGCGTTTGATTGCAAAAGTCCTGTTTAGCTCCTAGTTTTTCAGCCAACGTTCTCCTAGGCCCCTTTTAGGCCCTTCAGTCAGTTTTAGCCCTTTTTAGGTTCTATAATATTCATATATTCGGAAGCAAAGTACGTTAAAATGTTCTAATTAGGAAGCTGGGGGAAAAATAGGTTAAAACTTTCAAATCCGGGCCCTACTTATAATAGACTATGCTTGCTAGGAAAACAAGGATGGGATTTTTTTGTGTTTAACGTCAGTTCGTTACTGGTAACTTAAGATATCGATATGCAGTGACTAAAATGTCACATTCCGCCAGCGAACAGATTAAAACACATTATTTTACACAACATAACTTATTTTGAAATTCAAATAATGTAAATGTGCATCGAATGAAACCACAGTTTTGTCTCCGTGCAAGCCAGTTCGTGTGCTTTATTCTGGTTCTGGTGTTAGTTTATCTGAATCAGGTTAATTACTTCTCATACGCACTATTGGCAGCATTGGTTAGAATCTAGTAACTCGTTCGATTGATTGCTCATTCGTTTAGTATGAAGTAATATCACCCCTGACAGAACACTGATTTGATTCACGGAATAGTCCTAATAAATCCCACCCGAGATTACGAGTTTCATCATACAAAGTCACGTGATTACTCATGAAAACCCCAAAATCGTTCACAAGCTTTTTTTTATATTTTTTATATTTTTTAAAATTTTTTTTAAAGAGCAAATCCACAAGTAAGTACAAAGAGCTATTGAATATTAAGCCAGAACTTGTGTGGGCTTCCTATTCTACATAAAAATTGTTCGTAAGCACTTTCCTTTTTCTGCCATTTTGCGGATTATCCACGGAATTCGTTTATCCGCAAAGTCTGCAGATAATCGGGGGTATTCCGTAGGTCTTTATAACTAAAAGATGCTGCTTCTAAAATGCACAGTTTGTTTCAAATATTATTTTCTGCATACAAAAACAATAACATGCTCAGGCCATTAATTAGCGTTGCTGACTAAACTCCAGGATACGTTTGATTGTGGTGCCTTCTTTAATTTCCAGCTGTGGGAATATCTAGGATGCTCTAGAACGGAGTGCACTCAGCCTCATTAGGAAAGTTGAATTAGCTGTCCCGCTATATCTGCTTTGTACATTTCCCCTTTTAACACTCTACTTCATTTAATTAAGTTCCTTCATTTCATACTGAGACTTACTTTCAAATCAATTTTCCAACCCTAAACCTTATTCTGGTAAACCCCTCCTGCCTGGTACTTTCCTTTGTACAGTACTTCGCATCCCCTTTTTGGCAATCATTTATATAAAGCATTCAAGGTAAACTTAATTAAAATAATGTAAAAAATTAGTAATGAAAGGTAATTTATAAATTGGCTTTTAATTGATCGTTTAAATTATTGCATTCCAGAATCTAATGAAGTTAATATGATGAAATTGTGTATGATACCCTGCAAATTTGAAGGAAGTGGCTAATAGAAAAATAAATTTAAAATACTTAAGGTTTCAAATTTAGGATAGGCAGGTCGAAGTAGACCTACTTCTAATCGTCTCCTCCTCGGATTGATAGTCAGAAGTAAAGTGCATTAAAATTAATTAAATTAATTAAACTTGCTTATTTTATGGATTCTAGAAAAAACAAATATTCCAATTTAAATAAGATTGCTAATCATTTATCTTTTTTTCCAACAATTTCTTATAATTTAACTCAAACAAATAATTCTTGTATTTTTAATAGCGACATAATTACCTAGTCAGTTGAATAGTTAAATATTTAAGCATATATATACGTGATGAAACTCAATATAAAACTTAATTCAACACAAAACGTTATTTCGAAGCATATGTAGTTACTGCATAGATATGCTTCATTTCTTTGTACTTTTCTTGTAATCTTAAATAAGTATTATGTTGCAGAATTATACATTATATCTGTTCAACCATGATATAGTTTTGCACGTTTTCATATTATACATAACATTACTTGTATCTAACCTTTAACAGTTAATCCTCAAAGAAAAGGTAAAGTCTGAAAACAAAAATAAAATTGTAAGTAGTTACTTTAAAATAAAATGTAATATTGGGAGATAGATATATAAGCTTTCATATTCTAATATTGGGAGACTTCTCCATCCTTTATAAAATCTGTATTCGGCTATTTACTATAAAGAATAACATCTAATACAATTTTCATAAAGTCTCTGAGAGTAGTTTCTGTGAACACTGCCATCTCAAATTTTGAACCTTCTGTTTTATAAAATATTTGATCGAGTAGTTCGCTTATATAGAATGTAATTTTATATTTCGAAACTTCACTATAGTTTATTTCCCTCCAACTACAAACATAAACACGACTAATTTCAGGCCTATTTCAGTTAAATTTAGAACATTTTATTATGAAATTAAAGAGTTACTATTTAGGAATAATGGTAACAGATTCCCATTCGGGATCTGGAAGTGGAGAAGGAAATGAAGATGTGTGGATCGTTTCGCATTGTTCTCTAGATGGGAATCGAGGCCGTGACCCAGAAAATCACTCTCTCGCTTGTAACAGCTACTTTCCTTCTTACTGCAGAAATTAAGGACACTATGCATTCGTGACCAGGCAGTTCCCATCTCCGCAGCATCGAAATTGTTCCAGTGCTCCCCGTTACCTACAAGGATATTCCGGTAGATGTCAGCCTGATTCTGTAATGAGAACTAGCTTTACTGAAGTTAAAATAGATATTCTTAAAACCCATGAATGTTAGCTGTCCTAGAATAATATATTCCTTATTCTATAGAGGCTTATTAGTGAATTATAAATTAATATAAGATTACAGCTTATTACATTGCTTGAAATCTTATATATATAGTGATTTAGTTGACACAAAATATTTACACGAACTCACTTCCTTAATTCAGCAATTGCCAATTCCTTATTGTCACACCTTTCAAATTAATAAAAAAATAACAATAATAGTAATAATAATAATAATAATAATTATAATAAAATAATAATTATTATAATTATTATTATTGATTATTTATTATTATAATAATTATTATTGATGATTAATTATTAATTATTTTTCTTTTATTTATTATCTATTATTATTATTTATTATTATTATTATTATTATTATAAGAGTGAACAGAGACTTTTAAAAAAAGCACATAAATATAATATTTAAACTAAAAACCGCTAAACAGTTTTTACAAAAGAAGTTTAAGATGGGATTTCGGCATTACAAAAGAAAAATAGACAATACAAATTTGTTTATATTTATGTTAGTCGGACTTTTCTGAGGTAGGGAGGTCTGGAACAGGATGCACTCAGCCTTTTGATGAGAACTGAAGAGCAACTTGACAAAGAATTAGCGGATCCAGTCAAGAAAGTCATCAAATACGGCCACATGCACAAAGTCCAATCATCTTCATACTGTAGGTGAAGCGATCGGATGGTAGGCCTAGTCCACAATGGATGTAGCGCCACGGAGTTATTTTAGCCTACTTTTGAATCACTGGTGAATTTTATAATTTTGTCATCTTGTTTCTAACGAACTGGTACTTAGACAAGATGCTTGAAGAATGATGCGCGCGTGGTACATACAGTGATCTCAATATATAAACAGGATACACAACAGCTGTGCTTTGGAACTGCATAAATCGTGACGTTCACTTTTTGTTAAGTTGGCTACTCCGTACGTATTGGTGAAGTGTGCTTCCTATGGTAAACGTATATTTATGAATGCGTTTTTGTTATTTTTCATGACAAAATGGTCAAATATTGCGTGGCATATGGCTCCACAGAGCTCCAGAGAAATGGAAGTGGACTTGGGCCCCTTCCCCCAGCAAAAGCTACGAACACGACTATTTTTAACTTCTTTTTCTATGGCTAGCCTTTTTGTCTTTCAGATCGTCTCCATGGGCTAAGCTATACGAAAAAATAAAAGCCAGAATAAGGGAGCGAACTCATGTAGTATTTAATGTATTTATTTATTAAATACAAACATATATTAGTCCAAAAATATTAAGTTAACTAATTAGCAAAATACAAATATGTGCATAATTAAAAAGTAATGAAATGGGAAAATTGTCATGTTTAAATATGACAAAAATTAGGACATGTTCTATTTTTCATCAGTTGAATGATGCATTTCAGCGCAGTATCCAACTACGCATCTCCTAGTAACCTCTCAAAGCAGGAGACCAAAACATTGATAAAAGGAGTCAATTTTTTGTAATTGGTAACACGTCAAATATGCAATATTTGTATTTAATATAAAAATTCCGATGAGCGAAAAAAGAGGTGGAACATTAATTTTTATATTAGGGTGGGGCATCACTAGGGGCCCCATAGTAAGTGGGGCCCGGGGCGGACCGCCCCCACCACCCCGCCCTAGGAACGCCACTGGTCACCCACAGCGAACAGTACATTAAGCAGCAGACACCTGATTGCTATAATGTCAAGGTCTGGTGCACTCGTAAAATTACTAAAAGATGATGTACCATCAGTCTTCAATTTTCCAGGACATCTTCAAAAAATTATTGTTCCAAAAAGACAAGTGGTTCGTAATGTGGTTAGTAGTAGGCCTACTTTAGGTACCATGTAGGAATATAAATTATGCAATATGTCAGTCATGTAAATATAACTTAGTATTCTTATGCATGTAGGCCTAAATTTTTCATGCTAGTTTTTAATCGCAGAAATAAGAGGAAGCAGAAGTTTTTGTATAAGACCTCGCTGAAAATTATACGAAAATAGATAAACAGACACAAACAGATGACCTCCCATCATCTCCTATCAAAACAGAATTGAGAAAAAACAAAAGGCTACAGACGATTGTCTGTTGCAAGAACAAGAAGATAAATAGCATGGCTAATTAATTTCAGATTTGAAGAAAAAGGAACTTCTAAGTAGCATTAAGATTTTAAGTATTTTGAAATTTCATTTCAGTGGATTCCCTTTGCGCTAGTCTACAGGAAGTATTAAAAAAATAATAAATAATGTGAATTGTATCCAGTACAGTAACGGTACAGTTGAAGGTCACGGTTTATGCATTTCCAAAGCACTTAGCACAGATTTTGCCTATTCTCTTTATATATAGAAATGAAGCATAATATCGCAATATGTAGGCCTAATGTGTAGTTATTTTAAATTTTTAAATGCGAGTGTTTACAACTGTTTACCAGTGTACATTCACGCCTGATTTAGATTAAAGAAATATTTTTACCAAACCATTACAATATGAAATTAGTTTTGTTATGTACTTAAAAAGCATCAAGTAGTTTATATTCAAACGCTTCATTCATAAAAGTTTCTAAAAACGCCAATACATCTTCATAATTCCATTAATACACATGAGTTTGTTAGAAGGAGATACGGGATAGGAGCTAAAGTATACGTTCACTTTCATGGCGGACCGCGAACCCTGCCGTCACGATTTTTCATCATGCAGTGCTACCTCCAGTATGTAATAGAGCTCAATGGGTACATATGAGTTTCGCAACGGTCGCTGTTTTTTTTTCAAAATGCCTCTTATAGCTTGACAGGGTTGCCACACGTAAACCATTTCGTCATTCAATGTCAAAACACGTAAAAATATTAATATAAAATATTAGGCGGAAAATCAAGTGGAGAAATTCGAATATTTAGGAGCAATGATTACAAATACAAATAATATTAAGGAGAAGTCAAGTGTAGACTCAAATCAGGAAATGCCTGTTTTTATGCAGTTCAGAAACCGTTATTATCTCGTCTTCTGTTCAGAAATCTAAAATTAAAAATTTATAAGGCAATTATCCTGCCGGTTGTATTATATGGATGTGAGACATGGTCGCTTACTCTTCCGGAAGAACATAATCTGAGAGTGTTTGAAAACAGAGTGTTTAGGAAAATAATTAGGCCTAAGAGAGATGAAAATCGGGACTGGAGAAAACTGCATAACGATGAGCTTCATAACTTGTATTCGTCACCGAATATAGTGAGGGTAGTTAAATCACGGAGGAGGAAAGACATCTCAAATGTATTGACTGGGAGATCCGAAGGGAAAAGACCACCTGGAAGACCTAGACGTAGGTGGGAGGACAATATTAGGATAGATTTAATGGAAGTAGGATTTGCGATTGATGGTTGGTGTTAGAATAACATAATTTTGAATGGTGGGCTCATGTATGCGTGGCAATGAACCTCCGGGTTCCATCAAATAGATAATTTTCTTTTAGCTTGCTTAGGAATTGTCTATTGCCATTGAGTAAATAAGTAAGTAGGCCTAGTAAGCAAGCAGAAAATATGTATAAACCACTATATATACCGGGTGAATCTTCTCATCCTGCGGATTGGTAGGGTATATACCTTTCTCTGAAAGAGATAAGTCTGTCTCTAGCTAAATGAGTAAAGTCACAACTAAGCTGCTGCGAGGTGAGGGATGTAAGGAAAATAATTTTGCTCATCCACTTCGACGACATTAATTTTATTAGACTTAAAGGTTGAATTGATGTTTAACATCATATAAATTTTAATGCTTATTTTAGCGTTATGCTATAATATCCATGATGCCTGAGCAAATAATTCCCAGTGGTTAGACGTAGTGGGGCTTCTTTGCATATAAATAATATGTAGCGATGAGAACAATGGAGCGCTGATTTATTTACGCTCATGGTCAGCCGTGATGTGCGCGTGAAGGCTAGCAGCTATTGTTGAGTTACGTAATCGTAAACGAGAACATTGCATAGAGGTATGTGCGCTTCAGAGCAGACTGGAAGTCGGGAATAAAAGAGTCCAAGCCGACTCGACAAGAGAGCAGTAGCTGGAACCCTAACGAAACTAAGATATTCAGCACCTTTATTTTAATCACATACCGGTACTAACTAAGAATTACTAATTAAGAGATTTATTGAAAGTCATTAGGAAGAGGAAAAGAAATTGGATGGGACATTGGCTAAGAAGAAATTGTCTGCTGAAGGATGTCATAAAAGGGGTGATAATTGGGTATGAGGTTCGAGGCAGAAGAAGATACCAGATGATAGAACACATTAAAATAACTGGACTTTATGCAGACACCAAAAGGAAGACTGAGAGAAGGGAAGAGTGGAGAATACTGAGTTGGCAGTGAAAGAACAGTATGAACACTATGAATATAATGAAAACTAAAAACTAAACCCCGTGGCGCTACATCCCTAAGGGACTAGGCCTACCACCCAACCGCTGCGTCATCTACCATAGGCAGACGGCAGGATTGGGGGCCATGTGGTCAGCATGCCGACACCTACGGCCGTTAATTTTGGTTTCCGTGACCGGAGCCGCTACTTCTCTATCAAGTAGCTCTTCAGGGTGTATCACGAGGTCGAGTTCCAGATCCCCTACCTCAGAAAATTCCAAGGAGGTACCGGGGATCGAACCGGGCCTACGGATCCGTAGCCAGCCACGCTAATCAGGAGACAACGCAGGTGGTCTTTAAGTACATACTCCCGAAGATAAACTTGCACATTTTGGTTATAATTATTGTTTCATATTCTTGATATTGTAGAACATTGAATGCAAGAAATGAATAACATAAAGAGATACCACAGGAAAACCTCACAAGTCATATTTTACTATTTTTGCAAGGGAGAAGAAAGTTTCAACACATACTTGTCCGCTGGTTTCAAAATGAAACGTAAAAGGCTAACAATGGCAAATTCAGCTTGAAATTTACTGCGGAGCATAGGTATGTTTAGGTTAACTCAGTTATGCGAGATATAAAAAAAATATTGCCAAATTTAACAATATACTCTAAATGCTATGATTCTTTTACCATTGCTCCCAATATGTACACTCGAGTGCACGGAATCTTTCCGATATAATGCGCAGTGGTTCACGTTAGGTAAGAGCCCTTTCACACGAGGCCATCAAGGCAGTGCCACCACCAACAGTAGGCCTACAGTTAAGTCTTTGGGTACAAGATCCATGCAGATCCAAGTGGTAAAACGCCATAAGACAGTGAACGCCGTTTAATGTAATCGCGGATAATGTTATCAGCCGGGTAATGTTATCACTTTTATGAAGTCCCATATGGATTAATACTCATTCAGAATGCTGTTTATTGTGATCAAAAATTCTGTTTATGTTATCACATTTTCCTTTCTACATCTTTATTTCCAAGAACTTTACGTCATTCAAAATTTTGTTTGTAAGAATCTCGTTTCTAACTCAACTGTATTGGAATTAGTGGTACTCTTTCCAGCTCACAGGATGGCCAGTTCGAGGGGGTGGCATTACCCAATTTTCTCTTTTCAGCAATAAAACATGTTTCACCCCACAGTTAAGGTTTAAGCTGCAGCTTTTGATTTATGAAGATAGCAGTGCTAACATGCAGTGATGGCTAGTGTAAAATGAAAATACAAGCGTTATATGTTTTGCTACGGGGTGTTTACCACTGGTCAGTAGACTTCCAAAAACACTAGTTATTGAGTATGGAGTATTGGTTAATGGACTCCTAAATGACAACACTTACAATTAAGCACTTTGTTACTGGTTGAAATAATATTTGCTTGCATTCTAATACTGGATTATGAGTGGTTCATTGATTCACAGTTACGTATTATCTTATGAATCAATAGCTTTTAATTCTGTTTTTGTAGTGTAGAATCTGATGGATGAATAAATAACCTACAATTAATTATTTCGGCTACTGTTACCAATCGGTTAATATTATCAGATTAGCTGCCTCCCAAAGTGATCACAATAAGTGGCGTGCACTGTATTTTGTTGAAATGTACCTGCGAAATTAGGTTTGGTGCAATAACATGACAGCTCTAGGAGCTAAATGATTTGTGAAGCGATGTGTCATTAGAGTAATAGTGTAGCAATGAATTGTACTTAATAATGAGGTTAGAATATCAGAAAGAGTTTCTTGAAGTTACCACCGAGTACTACTTTTTTTATTAAACATTTTCGACATGTTTACATATTTTAACTTTAATAATTAACGGTCGATTATGATGATAGATATTAATAAGTACTACAAATGTAGAGATACCGTAAATAAAATGTTGGATAGTTTATTTTCGTTATACAATACGTTATTTTACAATAAATTATTACATTAAATTATCTTATGTTTCTTAAAAATGTAATACCTTTTCAGATTACAAACCAACAGATTAAAATACAGTAACGTATGTAATTGATATACTTTATTAATATATATTTTAAACATGCTTTAATATACATGCATTAAACTTTAATTATGTTTTTGAATAGGCTATTTCCATTTTACATTTTGAGCTGCACAAACGAAAATTAAGATGTGAATTATGGTTGTTAGTATGAAGTAAAAAAAGATTAATGTTTTAGAATAAATAACTTATGTTATTCTCTTTCTATTGGTTGAGGGTTGCCCATTGACAAATCATGGGCCTACTAGAATCAGACACATGAAAATTATATTTTAAATTGTAAAATTGTACAAATAGGTGCATTTACAATATAATAATTATAGGTAAAGCTGTCTAAATATACAGATTTACGGAGAATAAGAGTTGTTTACAGTATAGGAACAGATTTTTAAATGATAGAAAATGAGCATTACTTTAATGAAATTTCTGTTTTTTGTTGTTGTTGTGATGAAATAGAAAAGAAAGTGAATTTCCATCACATTTATGCAAGAAGCAAGTACCACCAATTTATTTATCGCACTTAAGTACAATAGATATAAAACTCTACAGCCTACTTTCCGTTTTACATGCAATAATATTAGCCCTAATACTTAGCCTATCACTTGCTGAATTAATTTTAATGTCCTGCCTTAATTTTTTTAAGTGAAACTTCTTTAGCCGCGGTAGGGATAAATCGAGAGCTTGTGTAACGCTCAAAAATCGTCACGAAATTAATATAACGCTCAAAATCGTCACGAAATTAGTAAGGTGTGACGGGACGGACTGCACAGAAAATAATCAACTCAATGATTAGGCTTATCCAAAGTTTAAAAATCCAAAAATTCAAAATTAAGAAATCCAAAATCCAAAATTAAAAAATAGAAAATTAAAAATTCAAAGATCCAAAATTAAAAGATCCAAAATTCCAAAATTAAAAAATCCAAATATCCAAAATTTAAAAATTTCAAAAATTCAAAATTAAAAAAAATAACAAATAAAAATTTCAAAAATAAAAAATCCAAAATTAAAAACCCAAAATTAAAAATCCAAAATTTATTAACAAAAAATCCAAAATAAAAAAAAATAAAAAATCCAAATTCCAAAATTAAAAAAGTCCTAAAACCCATTATTAAAAAGTCCAACAATCCAAAATTCAAAAAATCCAATAATCAAAATTGAAAAATCCAAAAATTAAAACAAGTTTCACTTCTGTCGCGTGGCGTTCCACGCACATTTTTTCTTTCTTTTGATTTCTTATACAATAAAAATAGTGATGCCCCCTGGTTCATGCATCCTATCCTAGAATTATGATCTATTATCATCTGTACATCCCTACTGAATACGTCTGCAAACGCTATTTCTGCGATGCATGCCTGCGTTTGCTCACATCACCAGCAATGAAGTGGAAGGTTGCAGAGAAGGTCGTCCACATCCACAGATGTCTCTAGGAAGTGAAACATTTTCACCTCACTCAAGTCTTGGAATGTGCAATGAGCTTATCTCTTTATGGCGAACACCTGTACAACTTGACAATAACATTGTTTCGTATCATTATACTGATGACTACATCCACCTAATGCTACATGGTTATCTATTAGCCAGCCGCTTGAAGCGACGGCAGGAGAGGAGATGATGGTCTTTCCGTTCCTATAATTGTTCTCGAATTCTTTTTACGAGTTAATTTCCGTATTTGATATTTGTTTTGGGAATGTCACGTACAGAAGAAGCATATGACAATTCTTTTTTCTATGAATCGTTACAAGCGATTTTCATCTCTATGCAAATATCTCTTATAGCTATAGCTATAGCTATATAGAGCTATATAGAGCTATAGCTATATAGCTATTGCTATCTCTATATAGCTATAGCTATCTCTATAGCCATATAAATATATCTTATATAGATAATTAAAAAAAAGTTTCAAGTAGAATTTCGCCCCTAGTTGCCCTTAGTGTATCACGCGTATAAAATTTGAACAAAATCGTTTCAGCCGTTTTCGAGGAAATCGCGAAAAACGCAATTCACAATATTATGTTTTTTTCATAGCATTGAAATTAAGAAAAAGTTGTCGTCAATCTTAGTGTCATAGCACCAGTAGATTGTCCAACCCAAGTATAAAAGTAGGTATTTATACGATTTGTTGTTGTTGAGCTATGATAATAGACACACGCCACACAGACACACACACACACACACACGTTTCTGAAAATAGTATTTTTCAGTTCAAGGTACCTCGAAACATGTATTTCTGTTGAAAACATGACATCGAATTTCGTGGTCAAACAAAATACTTCCTAGACCTACGACACCTATGGTAAGGGTAGAGTAAAGAAAAACTTGTAAACTGAGTCCGCCCCCTTAAAAGTGATTAAGTACCGGTATTCGTAAATTCAGTAATGGGTGTTAAAGTAACTTATAATAATTGTAAAGAATATTCAGTCAAATTAAATTTGGTGCAGACAGATCAACTCTGACTCTCTTCCTACATTTGGTGTACTGAAAATAGTTGTCACTATACCTTAAAATGCTGCATTAAGTCAATAGAACGATGGAATATTAAGACTAACGGAAATGTGTAAAGAAAGCTTTATAAGATTTGAAAATATCTGAAGGGGAATGAAAGAACATAGAATAAAAGGCTTCATAATATTATTCTATATTGTAGGAATATCTTGATTCGTTAACTTCGCGAAAGTGGTAGTAAAATATAATTAAGTGGAAGGAAAGAAAATAGACATTAAATCCATGACTGGGATATTAATACAAGCAAGAATAACATATGACATAAATATGACATAAAATTTTTCAAGCTGATTCTTACTTGTATTATTATCCCAGACATGGATTTAATGTCTATTTCCTTTCCTTCCACTTAATTAATAGTATATAAACCCCGGTTATGACATAAAATTTTTCAAGCTGATTCTTACTTGTATTAATATCCCAGACATGGATTTAATGTCTATTTCCTTTCCTTCCACTTAATTAATAGTATATAAATAACAACTAGGCATCAAAGTACCTACAAGGGTAGGACGCCATTTGGATGTGTGTTCTCGACGGAAAGAAACCTCCCGTGGTTTGCCTTGTCTTCTGAATCAGTTGAGGAATTTGATGTCAGACTGGCATGTTGTCATGGTAGCTCAATGGTAGAGCATCGGCGCGTTAAGCTGAAGATCCGTGTTCAAATCCCGGTTATGACATAAAATTTTTCAAGCTGATTCTTACTTGTAAAAATATAATTATAATGGATCAGCGGTCATACGGCATATCGTACCTCATAAGTTTTTTTTTATATTTTCTTTCTCTTTGTTTTACTTCTCCGTAGTTAGGGACGTTTATGTGGCCCACGCCCCCGGGCCTCACAGGATCGCATTTTGTTGGGAGAGGAATTCCCTATGGATGACATAAGGCATGGAGGGCCTTCCCCGTTAATAATCAGCCCAATGTCTGAGCCAGATCCGAGACAACAAGAACACATAGGACGAGGTACAACATTTGCGCATACACTCAGTGTATGAATGGTGTGAATGGGATAAAGACAGCCAGATGATACCCGGGGACCACAACTACCACCTTTTTACAGACATTTGTTCATAGGTGAAGGAAACCCTCGGAAAAAAAACCCATACACAGGAAACTTAGCCGGGAGTCAAACACGGGCCTGCTGCCTGAAGAAAGCGAACCCATCCCCACCCCACAACAATGGACTTACTTGATTATGATTATGATTATTGTTATTATTGTTATTATTATTATTATTATTATTATTATTATTATTATTATTATTACTATTATTATTATCGGATTTTGGAGGCGGTCAGCAAGAAAATCCAGGAAAGAAAAAATTCGGAATAATAGAATAAGGGAAATAATGCAAGTTGAAAAGAATATTTTGGAAATTGTAGAAGAAAGACGCTTGAGATGGTATGGACATGTACTCAGAATGATAGAGGATAGAATACCAAAGAAAATTTTGGAAAAGTGGAAGGAAAAAGAAGAAGAGGGAAGCCCAAAGAGTGCTGGATAGATGGCGTGAAAAGGAGTATGGCGAGAAAAGGATTAAGTGAAGGAGATGCTATGGACAGGGAGTTATGGAGGCATAAGATTGTTGTGGGATGAAGGAAAACCATTGTATTGTGGAATATTCCTTAATTAAAAAAATATTATTTTCATTATTAATATTATCATTATCATTATTCTTATTATTATTGTCAGTACTATTCTTTTACTATTACTAATATTATGTTTGACTTTTCCTATTGCAATTAGGCCTACGTGTTCAATGGCGTAAATTTTAAATAAATATATAAACTAATTATTAAAACAACTTATTTAGTAAGACCCTTAATGATATTCAACATTAAAAATATAATATCAGCATATAACATTTTCTTACATTCCTAGAAAGACCAGATAAGTTTAGCTTTTGATTTGTTCTGCCTGTAAAAACAACGGAAGTTCAAATTTCGATTCAGAATTTGTGAAAGTCTCCGAGTTGACTCAGTTATTTCTGAAACAACCTGTAACTAAGTTTTAAAAGCTCACCATGTTCGGTGGATGCGATAACCTTTTATCAATACCTGTCATAACATTACGCTCAATATGTTACAACACTTTCCATCATAACAAAGGCAAGTTTGACGTTATTTTGTTCGCAGACAAGGTAAAATGTTACTGGACATGGGTTGTCACCAATTCATTTAACGAAGATAACGAAATCATTTGCTCTGGATGGAGTTTAGGGCGGCGCTGCGATCAGCGTGAATGATATGTGTGGATATGGACACGGGATAAAAACGGGCCAGGAGTCGGGACTGAATAGACTCATATTGATTCTGACTTAAAAAGGCTCACAATTTTGGACCAAAAAAGTTATAAATCAGCTCAAATTATTGCTAAATAGACCGAACAATTTTAAAATGAAGATACAAATCGTCCACCGCTGTGGTGTAGGATATGCTCCTCTCAAGCAGCGGTCCCGGGTTCGAATCCTGGTCGGGACGAGTTACATAGGTGAGGTTTTTTCTGGGGGTTTTCCTCACCTGTGAGACATATGTCGGGTAATTTTAGGTCCCTTGTGGTCCCTAGATATCATCTGGCCGTCATTATCTTCTTCATCCCATCCTCGCCTTGTTTGGAGTGCGTGTGTGTGTGTGTGTGAATGGCGTGTCTCGTCCTATGTGTTCGTGTTGTCTTGGAGGTGGCACCGGAATTGGGCTGATCACTCATCAGGGGAGGCCCTCATGAAAGTATGTATGTGATCCATAGGGCCGGATGGCTTGGGTCGCTTAAATCCTAAAATGGAGAGGTAAAACTAAGATAAAGAAAGAAAGAAAGAAAAAAGAAAGAAAGAAAGAAAGATACAAATCAATACAAACTGGAACAAACGGCTCATATTTTAGACGAAAGATAAACAAATGCTAGTAGATGGGTCCAAACTAGCTCATATTTTAGGCTAAACAGCTAAAAATTATTGAAAATAGATCAAACTGCCTTTCACTTTGGGGGGGGGGGTGATCAAATAGGTTACAAATTACTTCAATCTAAAACAAATTATATATATATATATATATATATTTATGTAAGGTAGGTGGTCCAGTTAAGGCCACGTTAATTTTCAAAATCAAAAACAAAGTATTTATAATTTCCAAATTTATAATTTTCACACTCAGCTATCAACAGATGACTATAATAAGTTGTTTCGGGCAAGAAACAAAGATATTACTTAATTACATTGATAGCAAAAAATATATAATGAAATCAAGTGACAGTGGCCTTATGAGGAGCATGTAGTCATGATAAGGCCACTTGGGTACACTGTAATCATCTGACCAGCTCTGTACTCTTTGCCTCACTTTTTTATGCATCTGAAATAAATTGAACGTATAGGCACATCAATATGTGTTAAGTAGTGTAAAAATAATAAAAAACTCAATTAATTAATTGATTAATTAATTAATTATAAACAATTAAGCAAATTATGTATGTGTTCGCGGTCAAACCCAGGTCAGTATGAAAAGTGTGAACATTATTGCTTAAATGTTATAAATTAAGTAGATATTCACAAACAGAACTTGAACATTATGACCGAGAAATAGCGTTCCTCATCGCATCGCATCGTATGTGGCCTTAACAGGTGCACTATATTTTTTTATTTGCAATCTCGGTTATTAAACTTGGTATGTTAATGCAGATACAACAAAGAGATGCTTTAAAAGATCACAATGTAAGCTATATATCTACGTATAATTTTATGCTGATATGAATCGACTTAAATAGTTAGACGTATTTTATTTCTTATCTTGTTTTTATTTCTGAAGCGCGTATTTCACAAAAGTTTCTGCCTTTCCTCGAGGAATGGAGAAGGAACCCAGAAATTCTGGTCAGTTGACCTTCGAAGGACGAGCTTCAAGTAGGTGTTGAAATCTGGGGCCAAAGTATGATACTTTTACGTTAAAGTATTAGTGGCCTTATCAGGAGCATGGCCTTAACTAGCGCACCTACCTTACTATGTATGTATTGGAGACGCTACTACATGACTATCTGGTCTTCTCTCTCTGTATATCGGATTGGAAGGAAAATTTTTGAATCATTCAGCCTACTGTAATTTGGAATCAATTACGAAATACAAGAGTAGACTAATTTGAATATTATCACCTGGCTGGCCTGTGTGAGGTGTACAGTAATGCTAGGCAGTGCAATATTCCCACCTGAGGTCGTTGCTTCGTGTTTTTGTCGGATGTTAGAGGAATGTGACAGAATCGTGCGCATGACGCGGCAGTGACGTAATCCCATGACACAGCACACAGCATGAGTCTTTTTTCTTTGTTCAGTAATCTCTGCGAGAATTTCTTATTTTTAAAATCCATCATTCCCTTAAATATTCTTACTTGTCCTAGTCATAACTAGACCTGGGATTTTAAGGCAAATGCCTATTTTGTTCCTTATGAAATAACATGACAATTTTTAAATATGTTGACATTTAATGATAAATGACTTATACTTATAGAGTTTTATAGTGCCCTAAAATGCCTATTTGGACCTTTAGTGCCTAATTTTACTATTTTAATGCCAAAAATGCATATTCTGTACATTTAAAAGAAAATTCAACTTCTGTAACTTTTACAATCCTTTAATAGACAACCCTAAATGAAGAAGAGAACAGCAGAGGGTGGGGTTTTCACAGAAACTTGATTTTCCTAAACAATTGTCGCCAAAGAAATGCTGACTGACGGGGGAGGATTAGCTCAAAACAACAAATAGCAGGTATATAGTAAGAAGGGACATACTGTGTCAATTTTTCATATAAACCAAAACTGTTTTTGATAAATGTATTTTTAATTCTGTCTTAATTTTGCAATTATTTATGTTAAGAATAGGTATACCACGTTTCGTACAATAAAAAAAAGATCACGTTACAGTTTAAGAGCATATTGTAGTATTTTAAAGTCTATTTTCTGTCTATTTACATATTTTTAAAGCATATTTTAAGTGCCTATTTTCTCTTTTAAAAGCCTATTTACTTGTTTTAAAAGTCTATTTTAGGTGCCCAAAAGTAATTTTTTTAGAGCCTAAAATCCCAGGTCTAGTCATAACGTTCGTCACCATTGGCATAACTTATTATCAGTGCCCGGATTTTGATGACATGTCATCTTAGAACTGGTACATCATGGACGTTGCCCATTAGTACAGAAATTCTGATCATAACTCCTAGATTATAAAAATCGTAATTTTTAAGAGTCATTGTTTGGTCATTTTTCTCTATTTTTTTATTTTTAGGTCTTTTTAAAATTCAATGTCATTTTTGACCATTTTATGGTCTTGTTTTCCTCTCTTTCATACTTTAGGTATATTTTTAAAATTGAAAGTTATTATCTTCTCATTTTGTGTTGCTTCTTGCATTATATAGAGTGTTTGTGAATTTACTTACATTCAATAGTCTACTATCGGAACTCTTTTTAGCAAAAGACGGCGTTTGCTGTTTACATTTAACCGTAGGTAATTAACTAATTATCTAATAGGAATTAATTAACTAATTAACTAATAGGAATTGCATAAAAGCCCAAGAACACAGATATCCCTCATGTGGAATAGCTCACCACATTAGGTGTATTCGAGCTTACCCTCTTTGAGGAGGCCATTGTCCTTAACGGGACATTTAGGCTAATCATTTCATTTCATTTCAATTAACTAATTACAAGCCTATAATTGGTTCAACAATGTAAATCTAGATTAGGCACAAATATGATGAATAAAGTAGAATTTTCATACACTTTTTGGGTAATTTTTTTTAAATTTTACGGTCATTTTATAGCTCATTTTTAAATGTATTTTAGGTCATCAAAATCCGGGCATCTACGCCACAGTAGTGGACGCGGTGAGAACAATGATTTTGATTTTTACGAAAAATACGGTATAATTACGGTGACAATATTTCTCTTAGAAAATCGGAACATTCATCTCCAAAACTCCCAATCCACTTTTGCTATGAACCCAAATCTTTTCACAAACAAGGACTTTTTCCTATTTTTAATTATTCAGTAAGACCTGCAATGCAATCACTGATGTCAAAGTTAAAATTATATTTAAAAAAAAAAACATAAGAGATTTGTTCACAAGTGATGTCCATTCTCATTATTCTTTTTCAGTGTTCATAGAAAAAGATGGTTTGGGTTCTTTTCAATCATATTTCTCTGATGAAGCCAGAGCTTCTAAAAGGATTTTGTTTGTCTTGATGTTCGCATACATTTCAGTACACGTTTGTAATCAGTTCATTTGCGTTGCTAAAATTGCTTTTATACGATCAATAGACACCGTGAACTTTTCAGCGCCTCAAAATGAAAATGTCCCTCAACCAAAGCATTGATTCCCGGCAAGTAACGAATAAACTCAGCGTGAATATCTCAAGTTGATGACAATTTATCTCCTCTTTATTCAAGTCCTGGAACACGGTTGGTTGGAGATGGTTAACCGTGTTGGAGGACCTTAAAAAAAAAAAAAAAAAAAAAAGAGATAAATGTTCATAAACTTAAGATGTTTGCTGAGTTTGTTCTTTGCTTCCCGGGCACCAATGCTTCACTCGAGCGGAAATTTTCGTTGATAAATAACTTTCGGGGGGTCCTAAAAAGTCCACGATGTCGATTGATTGCAAACGAACTGTTTACAAACGTGTATGCGAACACCAAGAAAAACAAAAACCTTTTAAAAGCTCTGAGTTCATCAGAGAAATATGATTGGAAAGATCCCAAACCATCTATTTCGATGAAACTTTGACCACCAGTTATTGCAGTACACGTGTTTTTGAATAATTAAAAATAGCAAAAAGTCCTTGTTAATACTTACTACTACCATGTGAAAAGTTTTGGGTTCCAGCTTAACAATAATATTTCATAGCAATAGAGGGTTGTGAATTTTGGAGACAAATTGTTCCGATTTTCACTATCAGAAATATGGTCACCTTTTCTATTACTAATACGAGGGTGAATGAAATGAAAACCACAATTAATTTTTTCCACTATTTTTCTGCAGGAAGAATGTTTGCTTTAACATTATTTTTCTACATAGTCCCCTCCCAGTTCAATGCACTTATGCCATCAAATAGGAAGTGCTTCGATTCAGCACGAGAAACATTATTCTGGTTGACACTGTAGGCACTCGTGCGCCGCCGATTGGATGTCTTCATCAGACTTGAAATTCTGCCCTCCAAGAAGCTCCTTTAATGGACTAAAGATGTGGAAATCTGATGGTGCAAAACCTGGCAAGTATGGCAGATGTGGGAGGCACTTAAAGCATAATATGTCGTCGATGGTTTTCATGGTTGCACGAGCATATAGAAGCAGAGCACCTGCTCTCAGCAACCCCCTTCGCTTTGTCACCATCAGATTTCCAAATCTTTGGCCCGTTAAAGGATCTCCTTGGAGGGCAGAAGTTAAAATATGATGAAGACGTCCAATCGACGATGCAGGAGTGGCTACAGCGTCAACAAAAATAATTGTTCTCATGCGGTATCAAAGCTCTTCCTATCCGATGGCGTAAGTGCACTGAACTGGGAGGGGACTATGTTGAAAATAATGTACAAGCAAACATTCTTCCTGCAGTAAAATAGTGGGGGAAAAAATTAATTGCGGTTTTCATTTGATTCTTCCTCATATTTTTAGTGTGACGATCAACATGCCTCAATTAGTGCAGATCGGTGTTTTCGGAGACGTAGAGAGCATTGCTATGCAAAACACAATGTTGCGTGAGATGACTTAAGTACTCTGTTATGAAATGACCTCCGCTGCGCCGGCTGCAGTGCGTATCACACAGATATTACGCTTCGGAGAGAGCAACCCGGGGTAATATGACGTGGCGGTCATTTTCCAGTCACTTCTGTCTCAGGTGCCCGTGTCATAACATTATGAAATCAACCGTACGCAATAACACTGCCTTCGCAACTTCATTTATGCAATATAATAAAATAATCAGAGATCTGAAGTGGGTACAAACCAATGGCGCCTGAACCTTGAGCCCTCTCGAAAATTTGTAAGTGGACTGGGCACTCCACATACCGAACTTCTCTTGTTAAAACTTATTTATAAATTTAATATTATTTTGAATATATTATATTTGCCGTTTAGCATTTCATCAAAAGTATCTGTTCGAAACAGCTCATTTCTCTCGTAATCCCTTTCATTTTATTGATTGCACTTTTGATTGGTTAAATTTCGAAACGTTTGCTTTGAAATGTTGAGGTTGTAGGTACAATATATCCACGATTCCTTAAGTAAATATATAAATGTGCCGCACATTGTACATTTTTGTTACAGTTTCTGCTGTATCCCTGTATACACACTTCTAAGACGTTTTAGCACAGTATAGGTATTAATACAGTAGAGAAACTGTGTGTTAAATGTCTTATGACAACATGTTAATTGGACGACACTAGCGGTCCATGCGGCGAGTAATTAAAACTACATTCTCATCATATCAAGTGACTTGGGAAAATACATGAACTCTTCACAAAATATATTACATTATTTATTTCTTTCTTTGTCTTAGTTTTACCTCTTCCTATTTTTTAGGATATATTAGACTATATTAAGAGAGAAAAATGCACAATTTTCTTCTTTATTGCAAATCTGAATTTTAAATTTAAGAATTAATAAAACAAATATTATATCCTAGTTAAGGACAGGTAAACCATACCTAAATAGGCTAATCTTAAGAACTGTATCTAGGCCTAGTATTTTTCCTTTAAAATCATCATTTAAATTGTAATGATATTAAAGGATAGTTTTTTAACATAAGTATGTCACGCTATTCATCCTGTATTTCATTGTTGAGAGTGTATTCTGTTTCTCTATGTTATATGGCAACATACGGCTTCAATTGTAGGTCTGTCTACCCTCAATTAAACTACTGCAGCAGGAACTCCATTAAACAAAACAAATAATCCTGGATCATATGGAATTGAGAACACCGACAGTCAGCAGTTTTAATTAACGCGTTCTTATAGGAATTCATAAACTTGCTGTTTTTTTGTGTTCAAAGCATAGACGGCAATTTTCACTCAGATATTATTTACATGTTTATTAGTAGGTCTTCTCGTCGGCCATTGATAACCCATTTTTTACATCAGAAATCATTACAACAGAATGAAATATAAACATATTGCATTCAAATAAGTTGAAACACAACCACACCAGAATACGTGCCACGAGTTAGCTTTTAGGCCTACAATAAATATTATGTACTTTTTGTTCTTACCTTTCTGGATGTTTTGGGAAAGTGAAGAAATGCAATTCAGGATTTCTTCCTTTATTATTACTGCAATTTACTGAAGAACAATAAGGTTCTTTCGAAACTTTTTGTTCTGGTAAATACAACGTTCCCACTTATTTACATACTTCCTGCAGTAGTTACTGTAGTGTTAAATTATGGTCCACCACTGGACCCGTGATCGAATCTCGGTGGATCTATGTGGAATTTGTGGTGGACAAAATGTGGTCTGGGCAGGTTTTCTCGAGGCGCTCCTGTTTCCCCTGCCATATATCATTCCACCGTTGCTCCATTCACCATAATATGACCATTTAGTTGCAACAAAGATCTATTATATAATCGGGTGTATCACCAGTTTTGTACGTAGCTTTCCCAGATGATAGCTGAGACTATTTACACAAAAAGTTTATAACACTACGATGTGTCCCATTCGCATTGCCTAAAAAGCGACGGCTATTTTCTTTTAAAGACGCTTTTCGGTTTAAAACTCCGCAACATTGCCAGATCTCCGGACGCAACTTGGAGTGCCTGAGCTCGAAATGTATTTTATGAGTGGAGGGGCTAACTACCTCCATCTACGGATCTCAATATATTATCCATAATTATTTATTTATGGTATTTATGCTTAATACGTAGGTATCACGGCACATTCTCACAGTCATGGAGGATGAGAGGAAACAAGACAATGCCGTTCATTTTTCTGGTGACAGAATGCAAGTGGTCATACGGGATTTACTTCAAAGCTAATGCATACCGTCTCTAAACCATACACTTTTCTTATTCCGTTAGCGTTGCCAAAGTAGCGGATTTCCTAGTAGATACAGCATTCAATATTTGTCGGACTGGTGGAGGAAATTTAGTGTCATCGGCTAGCACTGTGTCTGAGGGAATCCAAAATCCACCCAGAACTGAGGAAGTCTGGAAAACACAGAAAATATTTAGATAATAAAACAGCATTTTTTCAATTAATGGTGCATCACATCTTCATATCAGATGGAGTTTCGGCAAACGGTTTGCTACTCTTTTTAACTGGCAGTGTCTTCGGCTAGGCTGCAGACTGTATCCCCTATAACCCACAATTTTAGTTAGAGAGTATTTTCCATGGTTTAGTCATTCATTTCTGAGACGATTACTTACAAAGATATCGTACCATCAGCCTAGCGATAGATACGAACCCAAGAGGATTGACCATTCATGTTAGTCCCATTGACAAATTGTTAGTGACTTCATTCTATGTTAGTTAATGTAAAACCCTTTCTATATGCATGTTATTTCAATACCATATAATTTTATTCACCAGTGAAATGTGTATGGCCAACTCTTAAAACAGAACGGATTTTATAGTAAAATAGCGTATTTTCAAATGCCAACTAGGGGAATTTCTTACCAGGGTTCGCAACCCTGCTGATAACTTCATTGTTGAGTCTGCAAGTCCAATGTAGTTCCTTGAAACAATACAGGAGTAAGTTAGTCCGTGTTTCAAAGCTAAAGTTATTAATTAAATATTAGTTACTAGCAACTAGAACTCCAAAAATATGAAAATTAAGTAGGTGTCTACTGTTGTCCAAAGCAAAGAACTTCCCTGTGAGGAATGCGAGGAATGTGACCGTTACGCGTTCAAGCTAGCCGACAACCAATAAGAATCTGTCTAGCCACCTGTGATTGTACCCCTCACCTCCTCCTCCACCCTCAAAGCAATATACTTCCTCTTCCCCCCCTAAACAGCAGTGCACCCCGCAGGGAAGTTCTTTGCTTTGGACGACAGTACTGTCTATGTAATCACTAGTGTTTTATATCAGTAACTTTTATTTACTTTTGTATACTTTTGATTAGCAGTGAGTAACCTAGTATTTGTAGTTATAGTTAAGAGTACGTAGTAAAATTACGAATAGCATACGAATGTCTCCAATCTGAAATTTGTGTACCCAATAACATAAATACCACTGGTTTCGGGACTTGCCTCCTGTTCAATCTGGCAAACGTAATTTCCTAACCGCCCTTCTGATCACCATGCTATAACGTCAAAATGGCAAGATATATGAAGATTAATTAACCATGACACGCCGTTCTCTCGCGCGCAGTTTGATTTATTTAAGTGTAGGAAGACATATTTCACAACGTCCGTTAAGCACAGAGTTTTATAATAATAAGTGAATTCTACTGAATAATTTAATAGGAAATAAATAGTAACCTTCAATAAACTAGCATATTCACAAAAAAAGCTCTGTAGAAGCAATTAATTAATATTATAATATATTAAATGTATATGCCCATACTATATCCATATCCAACCGACATAGGGCACCTATTGTTAAAAATTTCTGTTTATGAGAATGAATTGTCAATTATAATTCCCTGAAGTTATTATGTAACTATAAGATCAAGCCAACATAATTCAGTAAGTTACAGAAACTCCAGCCTCTAGGGATGATAAAAAGCGTGTTAATAAGCAACCAACTGTAACGAGGTTAATGATAATAATAAGAAGAAGAAGAAGAAAAATAATAATATTTTTTACTAAGGAATATTCCACAATACAATGGTTTTCCTTCATCCCACAACAATCTTTTGCCTCCATAAGTCCCTGTCCACAGTATCTTCTTCACTTCTTTTCTCGCCTTACTCCTTTTCACCCCATCCATCCAGCACTCTTTGGGCTTCCCTCTTCTTCTTTTTCCTTCTACTTTCGAATCCAAAATTTTCTTGGGTATTCTATCCTCTGTCATACTGAGTACATGTCCATACCATCTCAAGCGTCTTTCTTCTACAATTATTTACAAAATATTCTTTTCAACTTAGCCTACATTATTTCCCTTATTCTATTATTCCTAAATAATAATAATAATAATAATAATAATAATAATAATAATAATAATAATAATAATAATATACTTTATTAATCCTTGGGCCTATTCAAGCAATAGATCTTGTCAGCAAAAAAATGTAGGCTATATGTAAAATGTAGAATATAAAATCTACAGTATTACTTATACATAGTCCTTCTAGTTAAATTAACAATCCTTCCTAATCGAATAAAGGTCGTGCACAAATGATGCATAAATAAATAAATGAACAAAATAAGGGTAAAAATAATCATTTTACAGATATACCTATAGAAAAAACCAAATGATAAGGGTGGATTGAAAACTATGTGGCAAAAAACAGAGCTTCGTTGCCGTGACAAAGAACTTGAAAAGTTTCCTGTTGAATGATTGAGCCATAATGGAGGGAGATGGCGCAATTATTAGGAATAGCTGACGTAATAAACTTTTCTCGCAGAGTGAATCGGTAGCTAGTTGTAAATGACTAATTAATCTTCATGATTGATTATGAATGAATGTTGCAATAGCCTTTTGCTAGGGTGAAATCTGTGGCTTGGTTCTAAAAGGGCCAATGACATAAAACTTGCTTTTGAGATATTTGAAATAACATTTTTTGCTGAGAACTTCTGACATTGGCCTCTAACGTTTTTGTATTATGTCTATTAATAGCAACATACATTGGCACTTTTATTATACGAAAGATAAAGACTAGCCGAGCCCAATAATGCATAGATCTCATTTTTGCAAGAAATTGACATTGGACCTTTTAGAACCAAGCCACAGAAATGACACTTGGAGTTTCGGTTGCCATGGCAAAATCAAGGATTTGCAACAGCTTTCTGGCTGTTGAGCGAGCTGCTTGCAAGGCCGGTTATGCATTTACGAGGAATGGTTTGTGTTATCCAGACTTTCTTGCTTTGTCCCCGATGACTGCCAACTATGCAAATCAACTTGACATTCTTAACGGTTGCATTCATTTCCAATGCAATAGTTTTTGTGGTTAAGTACAATCCTGTCGCCTAATCAGTCTGAAGATTTTCTATTATGTCCCTTAAAGCACCTGAAGAAGTAATTCAAAATTACATGGGTCTTATTGATAAATTTCAATTTCCAGTGAAGGTTATATCAACTTTATAGGTTTGTAAAAGGGTCCACCTTATACCCTTTTGTCATAAATGGATATTGTTTAATATATTTTAAAACGTTATGAATATAATTATAGTCGGCTTTAATAAACCTAGTCAGTTAGAGTGACTTTAAAATACTTTAAAAACATTGAATCTCAATATAAAAGCAATAAATTAAGAATATACTGTGAGATATATCAAAACAAGATAGGTTACAACACCGTACATTTACGAGCAAACTTTTTCCACTCAAGACAAGGCTGTAATCTGCACCGTTGAGTATATTATAGGCCTACCGCAGTGAACTTCTTGGTTTTTTTAATGAACTGTACTAGTGTAATATTCATTTACTTTAATAAGACCTATCATATTTTGGCATATCTCACAGTATATTCTTAATTTATTGCTTTTATATTGAGATTCAATGTTTTTAAAGTTTTTTAAAGTCACTCTTGGTACACGCTCGCAGCACAACTCTCTGTTATCAATTCCTAGTCATCATACAACCTCATACTCTCATTCATTCACCATAGCCACGGCCCGTTCTTGGAATTCCTTGTCACAAGATATTAGGGGTAGTCGGAGTGTACACTCTTTCAAATCTGCGCTTATTAAGCAATTATTGCCCACTGAACAGAACTAGCTCTTTGTAGTCACTCCATCTTTCACTGTATATAACATTACTTAGTCTCCTTATAACGTATCTACAGCTAGACTTAAATTTCCATTATAACATAATTTTACATATTCCTTGTTTTACTTGTAACATTATTACTATTTTCTTTGATGACACTTACGCTCTCTATGAAGCCTATGCTTATTATGAAACCTATGCTTTTTACTTATTTAATTTATTATTATGATTAGCCTTAACCTTAGTCTTAGTATTAGTCATAAGTCTCTTATTCACTAATTTGCTATTTATGTAAACCTACATTGTATATATTTTCTGAAACCTGGTTGAGTGGAAGAGAAGGCCTTATGGCCTTAACTCTGCCAGGCAAAATAAATCATTTACTACTACTACTACTACTCTTAACTGACTAGAACTATTAAGCCGACTATATATTCATAACGTTTTAACATATATTAAATAATATCCATTTATGAGAAACTCTACTTCTTTACATGAGGCTATAAGGTGGACCGTTTTACAAACCTATAAAATATATGGGTCTTGTTCGATTTCAAGTATAATGTACACAGAATGTTGAAAAGAAAAGGTCAGAAGCGAAGAAAGAAAATTAACAAAAGAAAGAGGGAAATTAAAGAAATGAAAGTATGGACCGAGTAGGGAGACAATACATTTCCCGCACATGTTTTTCTATGCCAAATAGTTTATTATGGAGGCATTGCATATTATGTCGAAATCACTTTATAACTTACATCATGTTACATAATAGTGGACACGCCCATCCACACGCCGGCATCCAGTTATATCTGTAGCTTTCCCAGGAAGTGCTGAGTCACTGAAATACCTTGAAAATCATATAATGTTTATACAAATTGAAAAGATGCATTGCTGAAGAATTATGTATTTCTTCGAAAACCACCTGATGAGCTGCTATTTATATAATCATTAGACCTGGAGTTTTAGGCTTTAAAAAAATTAGTTGTAGATACCTAAAATAGGCTTTTAAAACAAGTAAATAGGCTTTTAAAAGAGAAAACAGGCACCTAAAATAGGCTTTAAAAATGTGTAAATAGATAGAAAATAGACTTTAAAATATTACAATATACAAATAAACTGTAACATGTTCTTTTTTTACTGCAAGAAACGTGGTATAGGCCTACCTATTCTTAACCGAATTAACTGCAAAATTAGGCATCACGAACTATATTCACTTACACACTGGTGACTTGACACAGTAGTCCTTCCTCCTTAATCCTCCCCCTCCCCCGTCAGTCAGTATTCCTTTAGCGACAATTGTTTGGAATAACCAAGTTTCTGTGAAAAACCCACCTCTGTTGTTCTGCTTTTCATTGAGGGATGTCCATTATAAGATTGTAAAAATTACAGTCGTTGAATTTTATTTTAAATGTACAAAGTAGGCATTTTAGGCACTAACATAGTAAAATAAGCTCTAAATGTCCAAATAGGCATTTTAGGGCACTATAAAACTCTATAAATGTAAGTGATTTATCATGAAACGTCCACATATTTAAAAAAATTCATGTTATTTCATAAGGAACAAAATAGGCATTTGCCTTAAAATCCCAGGAATATTAGACACTCCAACAAAAATTGATTTGGGTGCTTATTTACGTGTAAGACAGTCTAGCGTATATTTTTGTATCTTCCAATAATTCAATATAACATTTATTTTTTTATGTCATTTATTTGTTTGTAGTAATTATAAGACTATTTTTTTTCAACAAGTGAACTCTGTTCTTGGTCCTTCTCAGCACTGGTTTTAATACTTATTTACTTACTCAATGCCAATAGACAATTCCTAAGCAAGCTAAAGGAATATTATCTATTTTATGGAACCCGAAGGTTCATTGCCGCGCTTATCTGAGTCCGCCATTCAACCCTATTCTGTGCTAACTCCATCCAGTCATCCCTCACAAATCCTTCTTCCCTTAAATCCGTACTAAGTTTGTATTCCCACCTACGTCTAGGTCTTCCAAGTTGTCTTTGCCCTTCGGGTCTCCCAGTCAATACTTTTGAGATATGTCTTTCCTCCCCCATACGTGCAACATATCCAGCCCATTTCATCCTTCGCGATTTAATTACCCCTACTATATCCGGTGAAGCGTACAGCACTGGTTTTAATACCGTACTCTTATAATTCGTTGTCCAATTCAATTAACTGCTCTTCCATTCTGACTTTTCGTTCGATATCGACAATTTTGTCTAAGTTTCTCTGTTGAATTATACCATTTCATGCTTTTGAGCTAACTAATTTTAGCTTAATTACTCTCATTATTATTATTATTATTATTATTATTATTATTATTATTATTATTATTTATTAACTGTTTAACAACATTTTAATAGGTATTTCTCGTAGGAATGAGACTACTGTACGGAACGTGCAAGTGTAGAAAAAGAACATGGAGGGATGAGCTTGACGCAGGACCACCTCATAAAATATCACAGATACTAAAACTGCAGGCAGGGGAACTGTAGGTGCAGGTGGAAAGTAAATTACAGTCCGCCATTCGCTAGTGCTTGTGGGGAGCACTCCCGAAGAACTTACTCCGACTGGCAGACAGCAGGAATTAAATCCCTGACCTCCCGAACGTTAGGCTAAGTTACCGCCTGGGACAAGACTCATTGGAGTTCTTTCTGAATGAGCTAATTTAAAAACATCTAAATGAGTTTAAATTAGTAGCATTGCATTAGAATTCTTTTAACTTTTAATTGCTGAAACGCATTAAGAAGGTTTTATTTTGAGGAGAAAGAAATCTGGGTGACTTAAATTTAAATAACGCAAGGACGATGGTATTAGAAAAAAAAAGAGGTTTAATCGTTTTTTAAACAATGTGACAAGAACAGCTTCAAGGAATAGAGCCAAAGACCTTTAAATGCAGGCCAGACTCGTTAATTTTGTAATTTAGTTTGTGACCTCTCGTAATTTCCATTGTTTATAGCAACTAAATGACAAAGACTATAAGCCTTGAGTCCGACTGCGGAAATGACTTGACCGTTAGTAACTCTGTAGTCAGTCGGCGCGGATTTGTTTTATTCTGCGCGCTGCCTGCCACAACTTGGACACTTGCCTACTTGCAGTCCCTTACGCTCATATACTAAGTCGAGGCAGAAACAATAGGCGGGATTCTCAGAATTTAAATATTTAAAAAATACATAAATATTAGGTTTTTGGAAAACTATGAATTTACTTACTGTTGCACAGATAGTGTATATTGTACATGCCAATTTTTATTCACAATGAATTTACATATCCAGAAGAATTTATTTTTATAAAAATAGTATATTCTCCCCCTTAAAACTATACTAATATTGTCCTCCCACCTACGTCTACTTCTTCGGATCTCCCTGTCAATGCTGTTGAGATATGTCTTTCCTCCCCCACGCGTGCAACAATTCCATCCCATGTCTTCCCCTGTGATTTCATTACCCTTATTGATGAACATCATTTTCCACCAGTGCTGATCAATTAGTTTTATTATAATATAATTTTTCCACCTTATGCACTAGTACTACATTGATATTGATGTGAATGGGTGTTGATAAGGAATGTTACTTAGTTTTTTTATGTGACGTATCTTCTATACACAAATTATGTACATACAACTACTTGTTTATATGTTTTTAATTGTAATGTTTAATCTTTTGCTATGATTATATAACCTTTTACAAGATTCTAATTTACCTGAACAAGACTATTCAGTAAGGTGCATCTAGATAACGAGATATAAATAAGTACCTTAAATTGTAATATTCAAAGCTTTGAACGCTAAATACTACAATTTTAGTACCTAAATAGAAATAAAAAACTATTTTATATTTATAACTTTCAAAACACTGACTATTATATTTTAATGCTGCTCATGTTACTGTATAAATACATGTATATCTAATTAACGATTAAACAACAGGTATAAAAAAATTACGTAACAGATGATCCATTCAATAATACCGTGGCTCACTTCCTTGTGCCGTGGCCGGTCTCATACAATATTCATCGAGACCTTCATCATGTGCTTTTGGGCATACAAGGTGTGTTGTTTACGCAACTCGAGGTTAGATAATGGCTTATGCAGTGGACATTATCCGCAGTTAAAAAATACAAAGAAGACCTTTCTATGGATGGTTCATAGCTAATTTGAATCATATCCTGCGAATTAACCTTTGATAAAATGCGAGCAAAGTGTAAGGTTAATTCAGGAAAAGATCGATCTATTAAAATGTTGTATGAAGTCTTATGTATCAAATAGATTACTTTTATTTTGTACGCGTAAATGTCTTTTGTACACATTAAAGCTTAAATATTCTCCATTTTTAGACCCCCAAAACCGAAATTAGCTTATTCTAGTAGTACTAATGTAAGAAATACAGTTTGTTGTCTATTTAACCTTTCTTTTTTGCCATCGAGTGTATTGTGAGTAGACTATTAGGTGGGCAAACATAACCAACAACATTAGCGTGGACTATTAGGTAGGCAAACATAACCAAGAACATTAGAGTAGACTATTAGGTGTTCAAACATAACCAACAACATTAGAGTAGAATATTAGGTGGGAAAACATAACCAACAACATTAGAGTAGAATATTAGGTGGGAAAACATAACCAACAACATTAGAGTAGACTACTAGGTGGGCAAACATAACCAACAACATTAGAGTAGACAATTAGGAAATCATAACCAACAACATTAGAGTAGACTATTAGGTGGGCAAACAACCAACAACATTAGCGTGGAATATTAGGTGGGCAAACATAACCAAGAACATTAGAGTAGACTATTAGGTGGGCAAACATAACCAACAACATTAGAGTAGAATATTAGGTGGGAAAACATAACCAACAACATTAGAGTAGACTACTAGGTGGGCAAACATAACCAACAACATTAGAGTAGACAATTAGGAAATCATTACCAACAACATTAGAGTAGACTATTAGGTGGGCAAACATAACCAACAACATTAGAGTAGACTATTAGGTGGGCAAACATATCCAACAACATTAGAGTAGACTATTAGGACATTATAACCAACATTAGAGTGGACTATTAGGTGGGCAAACATAACCAACAACATTAGAGTAGACTATTAGATGGAAAAACATAACCAACAACATTAGAGTAAACTATTAGGTGGGCAAACATAACCGACAACATTAGAGTACACTATTAGGTGGGCAAACATAACCAACAACATTAGAGTAGACTATTAGGTGGGAAAACATAACCAACAACAAAGACTATTAGGTGGGCAAACATAACCATCAACATTAGAGTAGACAAACATAACCAACAAAATTTTAAGTCTCTCATAGACTTGAAATGTATTAATGCAGGATACAAAGTTGGATGTGGGCCTGATGTTTCAAGAATACGATATAATAGAATCCCATAATACCTGGATGTGATTTGTTAGAGCATCCTTGCAGGATAGTCGGTCCGGAGCTCCTATTTACGCAGCGGAGTGGAGAGCTGTTACTGGAAACAAGTTAAGTTGACAAATATTTGTGAGTGTATTTCGGGCGCTTGATAAACAGCGTTGTTATGTAATGCGTCTGAAGAAACAGTCTCTTCAATTGACCTTATAACAAAAATGCCAGGACCGAACTGTTCTCACCTAAATACCAAGCAGCGTGCAGGTCATTGCTACACTTGGTTCTGGAAAGTTATAAGTTAACCCTTATGTGATTTCATACAGTAACAAAATTATTACAGATCTTGCTGGGTATTCAGTCCCTTTACTTCTTCATTTAACAATTTCTGCATGGTCCACTAACGCATTTCTGGGTTCAAAAATGCCCGGCAGACTGTACAATTTTTCGAGAATAAAATTATACCAATTCAAATAATGAGCTGAAAATAAAATAAAATTTATAAATAACTTCGCTTCTTTAAAGATATTTTAAAGAAGTTTTGAAGTAAACTTATTTTTGCTTGCATCATGCACCAGTATTTCACTCAAAATATCTGAATAGAGTACTTAAATTGACCAGAATTTCTGAAATTAGGAATTAAAAGCAGTGGAATTTTAAATTAAATTTAGATACCTAAAATTTATTTCAGTAACACTGACCACCTATTAATTATGTTTTAATATAACAATATTATTAAATTAATACATTTTCTGACTTTCCGGGCTGCAAGAAATGGCCTTTCGCGGACCACCAGTGGAAAACACCTGCTCTAAAGTATTTTTCATATGAGAAGCCTTTTCCTTCACCGCCAATCACGTGTACGGGCTAAAAGACTGCCGCTAGCAGTAAGAGTCTTCCCTCCGTCTCGCCGTCTCTGATTGGACCGCGTATCTATGCAGTTGAAGGACATAGGGCTTGTCATTTGCAAAACACTGTAGAAGTACTATTGCAATATACTCTGAAATTATGTATCACCATCATTCATAAACACTCAAATAGGAGGTCTCGGTTACATTTCTGATTTGCCGCAGAGCTCCTTTAATTGGAAGAGTCTTATATACTTACTAAAATTTCTTTACAGATTTAAGAAATAGCAAAAAGCAGTTGTACTTGTACTTACCAAAGAATTCTTTAAATAGGAAAAAAACATTATTTACCACAACTTTCAAGGAACGTAAAGATAAATACAAAGTTACAAGAGAAACAAAAATATCTACATTATTCTCTAATCCCATTGATTTCTTCATTTATTGCCCATTTCTTTTTTTTACTTTAAATAAAAAATTCCCAAGTTTCTAAAAATTAATTATCATTTTTTGTCTTACACAATGTTTATTACTTTAAATTCTTCCTCAAGCATATACTAACAATAAATATTTTAAAAAATATTTCCGTTTCTTTGCACTCTAACATGATATGTCTCGTATTTTCTTCCTTATTACAAAGTGGACATAGAAATTAGATATAGCATTCACCAGAAACACATATTTCTTGCTCCATTTGCAAAAAAACGATTACGTAAAAGGTATGTTCGTCTGTGCTTCTGTATAGACTGTAAAGCATTAACTCGGAAACAAAAGCCTGTGAAATTGCATATATGAGGCCCTTAGAATAGCAGAGGCGTATGCGCCAAAGTTCGTTTTTTTTGTTTTTTCTTGCAACATATACTATGACTTATACTCTTTCATGTCTGCTTAGTGTGAATGATTGATACGCCTTGGATACGAACGAAATTTCCATTTGAATATAACATGATTTTCAACCTTACGTGCTCCAGCTAAATCTCGAGAATAGCAAAGGCGTATGAGCCAGCCTTCCGCGCCGCGCCGGCCGGCCGGTCGCTATGCTAAGACATGCAGCTCTTGAACAGTATGGAGCAACAAATGTATCATCAGTTCATCACTTAACAGGGGTGCTGTTTGTTTTATATCCTTCAACCCTCATAATTTCCTTAGCAATTTTAATGGATTTTTCTTGTTATTAGTTTTTGTCTGGATTTGAATCTTTCCTGTATGGTGGTATCTGTTTAAAAGTGTAGTTTCTCGTTCAGTCTTTGGCTTTAAAAGATAGTGATAACACGCATTCTCGGTGTCTTGCAGTGCTCGCAGTAATTTTTATTTACTGAGTTTTAAAATTAGTGTTTTAACCATATCAATGACAGAAATCAAATTCGTACTTTAGATTTTTCACTTTAGTATATTAAGCACAAACAATGAGTGATACAGACAGTGACTCTACTTCTCATCATGTAAGTCGTCCTAGAAAACGCAGCATTCAGAAAGACAAATGGAAAACAAATGTAGCCAGGAAGAAGAGAAATACAGGTGAAGAATATGTCAGTGTAAAAACAAAAAATGTTTTCAAGAGGAAAGAAGTAGGGCCTCCGTGTTGGTGTGGTTGTTTTGAGAAAGTGGGTCGAGATAAAATTGACGAAAAATTTAGAGAATTTTGGGAAATAGGGGATTACAACCTACAGAACAGCTATTTAAATAAACTTATGACAAGTGTGTATGTGAAAAGATCTCGTGTAACTGATAGGCCTTCTCGCAGATTGCGCACAGTAGTTTATAAAGTTATTCATGAAAATAATGAATACAATGTTTGCGCAGTAGCTTTTCGGAACATGCATGGATCGAGTGAAAAAAAAAGACTGCATACTGTTCGTGACAAAGTTACAGGAACAGGGACCATTGATAAAGATAATCGTGGCCATCAAGAACAGACTAGAAGAGTGCCTGATTCAGACAGAGAAAAAGTAATCGCACATATTAACAGTTTCCCTGCTTTAACCAGTCATTATAGCAGAGCTAAAAGTCCACACAGGAAATACTTGGCCTCTGATTTAAATATCTCCAAAATGTACGAAGCTTATTGTGACTGGATTGTTGAAAATCATGCTGAAGATCGCCCAGTTTCTGAATCATTCTACCGCCACATTTTCAACTCTGAATTTAATCTTGGATTTGCACCTCCGAAGTCTGATACCTGTAACTATTGTGACAAAACACCACTGGAGACGATGAGAGAAGATACAGATTCTGAAGAGATAAAAAAATTAAAACAAGAAATGACTTTGCATGAATGTAGAGCCAAGGTGGCACATACACTGATAAAGCAGATAGCTGATAACAAGGATCCTACAGTTGCTGCCATTGCCATAGATATGCAACAGACACTTCCAACGCCAAAAATAAATTCCGGTATCCAATTTTACAAGAGAAAGTTGTGGACTTATAATTTTGGTATCCACAATATAAGGACAGAACTGCTTCAATGTACCTTTTGGATGAAAGCACTGGCAAACGAGGCTCTGTTGAAATTTCTAGTAAAATTAGTGTTAAACAGTCTAGAATATCTGTAAAATCACAATTATCATCACAATTTACAGTACTAATGCCTGATGGCTCACTTTTTAATATTGTACAATATTTTTATCGAACATATTAATGTGTATGTAGATGTTTTTCAGTGTGATACTAGCTTTTGGCGCATACGCCTCTGTGTAATAATTTGCGAAACTTTAATCGCGTTTTTCTCAGAAGTAGCATTTGGCGCATACGCCTATGCTATTCTAAGGGCCTCATATAGGTTTGATATCTTCCGCGAACGAGACAAGGAACTTGCCTCACCAAGATGTCTCAGTATAGGTCTGTATGTGTTTAAGTTTGGACTTATTTTTAAAACCCTTACTTAACGACTTATGAAAACAAATCATTTGTTCCATTAAGGTATTTTGTAAGGATACTACATTGTCTTATAAGGTAATTTTAGAGAATAGCTTAGAAGATAATTACATTCATTAAGAGTCTCATATTTAAACCAGCGGTAACGACAGCAGGGAATGTGTTTGTGACAGACATGGACAACTGGGAATTCTCACGTTGAATATATAAGCTGGGGTTATAGAAAAGGAAAAATCTAAAAATGATAGTACACTGCGATACAATAAAGTAAGTGCATCATTGGAGATGTAAAAACTTCCCTATAAGGGGGAGGTAAAACTCATTGTTGAATAAAAACACTTTCTTCAACGCACTTTATTTACCTTAGTAAACTTCTGGACGGCCGTTTCGCAGACACCCTCACAAACACCTGCTCCAGAGACCTCAGTTGACACTCTGCTGATGATGCAGGAACACCACCTGCGAAACGGCCGTCCAGAAGTTTACTAAGGTAAATAAAGTGCGTTGAAGAAAGTGTTTTTATTCAACTATTTGTTACACAGCGCTAAAGTCGGACACAAGAATGAATAAAACTCATTCTAAAGAAGAAGAAGAAGAAGAAAATAGCTGAGCGATAGTAGTGTGGTTGCAATGTTATTCAAAGACAGTATTTGTGTGCCGGCAATAATTTAACAAATGGTTCACCAAAAATTGAAAATATTCGATCAGCCAGATATGGTGCAGGGAAGAGAAACCAATTAAAACTTTACAATAATAATGTTGTAATAATGACAGAAATAATAATAATAATAACAATAACAACACCATTTACGCTTTTACCTCTTTCTTATTCCCAGTTCCGTGTTTAAACACAATAATAATAATAATAATAATAATAATAATAATAATAATAATAATAATAATAACAATAACAATAATAATAAAAATAATAATAACAATAATAATAATAACACCATTTACGCTTTTATCTCTTTCTTATTCCCGGTTCCGTGTTTAAACACTATAGCCTGACCATGGCTGTTTTGTCCCTTTGCGTGAAAATTACGTTCTGTTTTATCTCATTATTGTAAGATCACTGTGTGGAATACTTATAGGCCTATTTGAATTAAGATATGTAAAACATTAAGCTAAATATTAAACACAATAGAATATTACAGTGCACAGAATGTGACTACTGATAAGCATATCAGATTATAACGAGAATAAATTTGACTACGGTTTGCTTTTAAAGTGTTATTCAAAACTTTTTATTGCTATGTTACTATATTATCCTACAATGGCTAATCTTCAAATTTATTGTCGGAATATTTATGGTTTTCAGATAGAGACAAAATAATGCGTCTTTCCTGCGATAAGAAAAAATAAACAATTGATAGGCATAGGGTTTTTAAAATTAAGTCAAAGGTAAACGTCGGCGGCAGTAACTTCCGAGGTCTGAACCAATAACACTATAATAAAGTATTAACATTTAATGCCAGTCACTGGATTGGATTATCGAAGTATCACCGACTAGAAGTATGACTAGATAGCCCTAGTCATTAAAATTAAATTGCTTATACTAAACAACTTTTCAGGTTGAAAATCCTGAACACAGAGTCCTCTGGAGGGAGGCCATTCGAGTCTAGTCTTGGCAGCCGTTGAGCACAGACGTGCTCCATCAGTAACGACAGTGATAGTTCGCCATCAATAGCTGTGTCAAAATGCAAACGCTGTCGACAAAGAGTTGTATCCGGCATTAAATGTAACGATTGTAACAACATTTTCCATCAATGCTGTGGAAAATTATGCAATGTCAAAATTATTGACGAAACCATCGTTAAGTGTTGTGATTCAAAGTGTTGATACTAACTTAACCAGTGTCGATGAATCATTATGCGAATCCCTTTCAGAGTTGACGGACTGCAATAATAAAATTGACATAAAGATTTTTAAATATATTTTATTTCAGAAGGATCAACTGTTACTTCAGAAAGATCAATTGATTTGTGAGTTGAGAGAAAAGAATGCTTTGCTAAACAAGCATATCCATCTCCTAACGTCTTCTACCGTAAGGTTTAACCGAACATCTGATTCTAGTGAAGAGAGTGCTGAAGAAAAGACGCCCGTGCAAAGCAAATTAATTAATCCCCATTCTTTCTTTTCTTTCTTTTTTTTCGTAGTTTTACCTCTCCCTTTAATCCCCATTCTAATGTTAAAAATAATTCTATACTTCGAAGTAAAAGTGAAATTAGAGCTTCTGATTCCCAAGCTTCTAGAAAAAAAAGGGGACGCAGACATTGTCAAAGCACCAGTTTATCCAGCTTCAGAGACAGTACAAGAAAAAAGCTTAATTTGCTCATGTTGTGAGCCTTAATAAGAAGACTACTAAAACTGCTGTAAGAACTAAAACTGACTAAATTAATAACAAGTTATAAGGTGTTCCGAAGACAAGTTCATTACATGTCTATCGTCTCCCTCCGGATGCTGAATCTGACCAACTCTTAGATTCTCTGAAACCTGAACTGGCTGTTGTCTATTAAAATGCTGTATCTTCCAGACAGCCGAACATTTATTAATCATTTAGAGTGGATGTTTATGAACACGATCTTGATACTACTTTGAATCCTGATATTTGGCTCAAGAACATTGGTGTAAGGAAGTTTTTCATGCTTTCAAATCGAAGCCAAACGACTAGAGTCCACTTTGCCACAGGGAATTACGAACAGATCGCTAAATACGTATGGCTCTTTGCATACTGGAACTGTGTTTACGATTTTATCTCTCAATTTTGAATAAACTGAATGAATTAAAGGAGTTTATAAATGAAAACATCTCATGTTTCTGTGTATCGGAACATTGGTGTAGTGTAAATAACAGTCACCTTGAAATACTTCATGGTTATGTGTGTGCTTGTTCTTTTAATCGTAGTGTTTATTCTTGTGGGGAGTTGTCATCTATCTTAAGACAAATTTTACCTACAAAATCCTGGACGTGTCCATATTTTGTTCTGAGAAACACCTTGAAATGTGTGCCGTCGTCTTACTGTACATAAATACTAATAATACTCTGACTATAACTTAAATTTGATAATAAATTGTCAGTCATGAAGTACAGATTTCATTTATTATAAAATTACTGTACTATAAATTGTAAAACAAGGAATAATTGGTTCATTATGTCAAATTATAAAACCGATTTTTGTACATTACAACAAACACAATTTCATAACTCCTCATTGTTACTATCCACGATAGAACTGTTACTCGTCTTCGGTATTAGCTTATCATAGTATAAAAGACTGAACAACAGTCTAATTGTCAATGCGAACGGAGCTGTAAGCAAAGTTAAAATATTGAAACTTTGTTGTGGAATTGCGGAGTTTATGTATGTAGTGAGAGTTTTAATATGAACAGCGGCACGAGGATGAGTTGTGAAGCTGGCAAGGTCCACAATCACACCACTGAGGTGAAGCTACTGGACACAAAGTTTCCAAAACACTCATTTATTTCACATCACCAGACTCGAAACTTTTCCCTTGTGTACTACTTACTCTACCAGGATCTCTGCCAAATTTATATAGGGTTTATTCTTAAAGATGCGTAAAATGTGGCATCTGTCTTCCTTCTGGTAGCTTTGGAATGTAGCCTACGTTAGCCGGATATCACGTCGTCATATGGCCGCAAGTATAACTGGGACGCTAGGACTTGAACCAAACACGCGCAGATAGCTTATCTTCCGCCGGTAGCAATGGAGTTGGGGACAGAAGAGAATACATATACGGTATTATTCATTCCAAACTATGCGGTTCATAATAGCCCGTAACTATTGAAAACAAAAATAAAGTGAATAAAGTATTTGTTCTTTTAGTTATGAAATATTAAAGTAGTGATATGTAACTCACAGAATAGTTATGAAATATTAAAATAATAGTATGTAACTCACAGGATACCGCTGTTGGGTCTTCACTGTTGAATGCTGTGAGGCTAACTAAGATGTTTTTACACGGTCTGTACAGCAGGGAACATCACGTGAGATTGTCAGGCAAGTGTAGATTACATCATCGTAGCGTACTGCGCAGCCGTTTGGCTCAGGTCTTACCGATCGAGGTATACATCGCTAATAAAAACTGTAGCAAATAGCGTGAGTATGGTAGACAAATCATGACGATGTTGCCTCATACCTCCTGAAAGCATTCCCCATTACTGCGTCTCCACACAAGGGTCGCGTATGTTGTAATGTAATTGAATTGGCGTTCGAGACTCATATGCATATATGGAGGTCGAGGGTTCAGTTTCCATCGGTTAAGCTCCACTGTTCTTCTCCCTTTTCGTTTTATGACATTTTCCATAAGCTTCACGTCCATTAAACCAGAACTATATTCGATCCTTGCGCATATACAGGGTGTTAATGAATAAAACTGAAATTTTTTACCTGTGTATAGAGGGGACATAGCGAAGCAACTTTTATTGGGAAATTTTTGCTCTATGACGTAAACTTTTTATGCTACAGTGCTCATAAGTCTATAATTATGCGAAATAGGGATAAAATCTTAATTCAATTGACTTTATGCAATCTTAGTGATCGATAAAACCCCGATTTTTAATCGTTCATCAACAGCTATATCATAATGTACAGTTTCCATAATCTACAAAATTTACAGAATAAACACATGACTGGCCGCCATTGCATTAGTTTCTTTATTTATAGCTAAAGTGTTAACAACGAAGTTCCTTCGTTTTGCATTTTGTCAAATGTTAGAATTCAGTGGTGGCCATGCCGTGGGAGATTTTATGCTGTCACAGGAAACATTGAATCCAGAGAGCAAAAGTCTTATCTATGTCCCCTCTATACACAGGTAAAATATTTCGGTGTTATTCATTAACACTGTATTGGTAGCCTGGTTGACACTTCCTATCCATATTCGTCTCTACGGCCTTGAGTCACTGAAAACTTGACTTGTAAACTTTTATCCCGGATTGAGGCTATTGTTGTCGAATTTCCAATGGCGTTGGTCTTAAAATGGCAATTTGTGTTGTTGGCAAGCTTGGTGAGTAAATATCCGGGTGGGCGGCTTTGGAGCCTCATGTGGTCAATGGTAATCAGGACAACTCATCTGTAGGGTTCGGATGTTTATGATATGTCATATTTTTATCCCGACCTCCGTTCTTGCCGCAAACACAAATTAAACACGAATTACAAGCTTCTTATCCTAACCGACCGTTTTTATTTTTCATGTAAAGTCATATTTTGATCTTTTTTGTGGTCTTGGTCATATTTTGGCCATATTTGTAATTTAACGTCATATTTCAATTATAAATTCGGTAAAGGATACAGTATATTACACAGCTTTATACAGTGTATGTACTACATGGTCAAGTTAAATTTGAAATTTGTTTAATAAATTTAATGTTTATACGAAATTAATAGAAACTTAAATTTTAAAATTAATGCAATTGTAAATATTTTATAGGGACACGCATGGTCTATAAAATGTTACAAGTAATTGGAGCTGATGAAGCGAGCAAATTTTTTTAAATATAAGTTCATACCAAATAAAACTGTAAATAACCAAAATTGTTAAAAAAGTGTTTATCTGATTGAATTCATGCGACGTAAGAATTTAGTGTCTTTAAACGTTTTAAATTGAAACATTTATTTTTTTGAAAATATGTTATTTTATTAGGTCGTATTTAGGATCTTTGAGTCACATTTAGTCATTTTAAGGGCAAATATGCAACTAGTCGCTTACTGATCGGGAAGAACATAGTTTAAGAGTGTTCGAAAACAGGGTGCTTAGAAAAATATTTGGGCCCAAAAGGGATGAAAATGGGGATGGGAGAAAACTGCATAACGACGAGCTTCATGACCTGTACGTTTCACAGGATATAGTAAGGGTAATTAAATCGCGAAGGATGAAATGGGCTGGACATGTTGCACGCATGGGGAGGAAAGACACATCTCAAAAGTATTCACTGGGAGACCCGAAGGGAAAAGACCACGCGGAAGACCTAGACGTAGGTGGGAGGACAATCTTGGAATGGATTTAAGGGAAGTAGGATTTGATGGGAATGATTGGATTGAGTTAGCAAAGAATAGGGTTGAATGGCGGACTCAGGTAAGCGCGGCAATGAACCTTCGGGTTCCATAAAATAGATAATATTCCTTTAGCTTGCTGAGGAATTGTCTATTGCCATTGAGTTAGTAAGGAAGTAAGTTAGGTCATAAACATCCGAACTCTACTCATCACTATTCACCGTATATCTGTGGATTATGAAAATCTTCCATATAAGAAGATGTGTGAAAGGGTTGTCCGACCCGCTTTAAAGTAGACTAAACGAACTAAACTAAATTGAATTCAAGCTGGAAGGATGTATCCTGGAACGGGGAGCGTTAAAATATCTCCACGACGTTACATCTACATGCATATAAGTTCCTCCAATGTGAAGTCCATTTATAGTCAAGACCGATCAGAGACCCATAATTAAAACAAAGGGTTTTCAAGTGAATGGACCATCATGGCTGTGTGCTGGATGTCGATCTTCTGTATAAAGAAACCACAACGTTGAAGATTGACTTCGTCTTCCTCTACTCAGAATAATCAATTTTTAGGGGGCTAACCTCGTGCTAGAATAAGTTGTCAACTTCTTTTGATCAGAATATGCCAACTTCGTGTGATTGCCGTGCCAGATAGGATCCTGACGAATTTGATAAGACGGCAAAGCTCTATCTAGGGCCTAGGCGTTATCCATGCAATTTTTTCATTTGGCCTGTAATCCTTTTGGTTCCTTTTATGTTAAATAGTAATTTTTAAAACCATAAAAACACTGTCACTTTCAACTTGATTTTCATGGTTTAAAAAATTTTAAAAATTAGAACCATTGCTATTGATAAATATATTTCCAGAGGAATCATTATTGCTACGTGTTCTGAAGTCTCGCCGTTCTAAGAAGGGAACCTCAAGTTTAAAAAAAAAAAAAAAAAAAAAAAAAAAAAAAAAAAAAAAAAAAAACACACACACACACACACAGTACGTCTAGCACATTACTCGTATGACCTAAGAGTGAGACAGACACACTGGTTTTTGTTTACTTCAGGTTTCCTTCTTAGCTCGTCTCAGGTATAGTAATCAATATTTTGTTTAAATAAGTTATCGTTATTGTCATTATTAGGGGGCGGATTTCAATGACCTAAAAAACATTAAAATATGACCAATAAAATTTAGAATATGACATTACCACTTACACAATGTGTATATTTTTTTAAAGTTTCATTACAATTCATTTTATTAAAATATAATGTCAATTATTTAAAATATCTGTAAATTCTCAAAAAGTATCATTATAATGAAAAATTTACAAAATATGATAAGAAACTTCAAAATTTCTTTAATATGCACATAAATATGCCAAAAAAATATGACCTAAATATGCTACAATAGTTGAAAATTTCCTAAATATGCAGTTATATGCACAATAAAAGCCGTTCCATTTTCACCAGGATGCTTGGAATTGGGTTTAAATTAGTCGGAAACCTGAAATAATGCAAAGGAGGAAAAATATGACATGTCATAGAAATCCGCCCCCTAGTTATTATGATTTATGTTAGTAGACACGCTCTGTATAAGTTATAAATAATTGTCGCATGTTGTGTTATCATCGAATTGTGACGTCAGGCGAGTAATTGCCTTTAAATGGATTGCAGGAGGTTAAGAAGATGACATAAGAAGTGATGGCGGAGGAGAATGGGACATGACCTAAAGATAAAATGGTGAGTTAATAAAATTATTACTTAACAGCTTGGTGGATATGGGTCAAGTGTAGCTGCCAGAGACAAAACTCTTGGCAAATGCTGTGTGGTGCTCATTCGCTGAGGCCATGAGGTGTTCGGCTAAATCACTCCCTCTATATTTCTATCCAGCTTTTGTCTCCTTTATAAATAGTTCACAATCTTGTTTTCTTTATTTTGATTTGGATATTTACTTCACCTTAGAAGTAGACGTTCGCCTAACACTGGAATTATCTGGCACCGAAAATTTACTTAAGAGGATTACAACAATACTTATTACTTGGGCAAGGCATTTAATGACCATAAAATAGTGAAAGAAAGGAATTAAAGAATGCATTTATTACCTAAAAATAGTGAAAAAAGACACACAATATTTAAAAAAATTACCATTATTACTTATAATTAGTTGTTTTAAGTAACGAATTTCTAAAAGCAATCTAATAAATGGCAGTGGGAAAATAAAGAATGCATTTTCAACTTAAAAATAGTGGAAAAAATGAATTACGGAAACGCGCACAATGTGAATTATCGGAATACACACACTTGATTTGTTACTAATGAAGTAAGTAAATTAATCTACTTGGTCACCCTTAGCGAAAAAGAAATTCTTTCTGAACTGACATGTTCATCAAATTGCCCTCAGCAAATATGAGCCATTTAAAAAGAAATAAAAAATATTTATTGCTACAAGACAAACTGCTCTGGTGTTTAATATAAACCTGAATTAAAACTCAGCACCTTTGTATTTGAATTTTTATTTTTGTACATAATTGTATTATAAATTTTGTATTTGTGTTGTAAATTATTATAATAATTTTTTAATCTTTATTTGTATATTACGTAAAATTTTCACATTGTACCTATTGCTTATAACTGTAAATTCATATTCTTATTTGTAATTATATTGACGTGTCCAATAACATGTAATATGTTCCGATGGACTGAACAAATTTAAATAAAATAAAATAAAATCTATGAACACTTGGCGGAGATAGCTCAAACGATTGTCTGTTGTCTGAAAGTAACGATTTGTAAATGGAGAAGCTCCTCTCTGCCTACTCTTAAACATGACCTAAAATGGCCAAAAATAACCTAAAAATGCCGAAAATAACCTAAAATTGCAAAAAGTGACCTATCTCTTGAAAGTGACGAAAAATGCAAAATAAAGGAAAAATGCAAAAACAAATTGCCCTTATTTGATAAATTATTTCATGATACCCATTTATATATATATTTGAGCGATCTTTTAACCTTCAGATAAAAAAGATGCAAAATCATCAAATGCCTTGCCCTACTACGATATCAGATCTTGTGCATCAAATCATTTTTGTTTCAATTGAGATTGAAGAATTCTAGTTGAATTTCAAAATAGTAACATAATTGAAAGAGATACAGCTGGATTTAAAAGTTAGTTTTTGTTCGACATTACTATTATACGCTAAATTACCTGTGACGTAACGGTATCATGATACTCATTTCGAAACTGATTTTCATTATAACACTGGTGTGGTATCGATTATTATCGAAAAAGGAACGATCTTGAAACCTTGAGAATATCAACTGGAAAGTGCGCAATTAACAATTTATATTTAAAATTAAATCTTTTCTGTTCGTGTTAATTTTAATATCATACTAAAATGAATTCATTCCATGTTTACTTTTTTCACACACATACTCTTGGTTTTCCATATTAATGTTGTATTACTTTTACCTTACTTATGTGGAAATTAACATTAACTAGAGGGAAGGAATTTCACATTCATATGAGCGTAATGACCAGGGCCCGGATTCTAATGACATGTCATCTTTTTATTGATGCTGCATAGACATTGCCAACTTGTGGATAAATCCTAATCATGGCCTCTAGATTATAGAAATGCATTTTTATTAGGTCATTTTTTGTCATTTTATGCCATTTTATATTTTTAGGGCATTTATTTCAATTTTACGTCATTATTTTGTCATTTTCGTGTCATTTGCTTCCTTATTTTGTCATTTTTTATGCATTTACTTTAAATAAATGACTAGGTTACTATAATGCAACATTTTTATATAATCTACTTTAAAAACGATTTCCTTATTTTTCTTCTTAAATGTTCCAATCAAGAACAAAGTTTTTAGACCTACAATATCCTTTCTACATTTAAAGTTTTTAGAATTATGTACAAATTAGTCTATATCATTGTGTGCACAATAATAATTTTTATAAATAAAATATCAGTTTTTAGGTAATACTTTGTAATTATTAAGTCATTTTATTTAAAATCTAAGGTCATTTTATAGGTCATTTTTCAAACAATTTTAGGTCATCAGAATCCGGGCCCTGGTAATGGCAAATCAAACGGTGAAAGACTTCTTACACATACCACATGTGAACGCTTTTTCTCTGTTTTACCGCATTAATATTAACGTTATGAATAATAACTGAAGCCTAATAATAATATATGCTGCAATTTAACATCTTTACACTTAGGCCTATCTTTTTTAAACATAACTGATGATGTGGAAGTTCCTACTGTTTATCCCGGCCGAAAATTATACAAAACAAAAGCTTACATTTTAACTTGTGTAACTACAGTGTGTTACTAGCTGTCATGTTGGTATTGCTCTCAAGTCAGATTTTGGTTTATTCATCAAATAGCCGTGGTAGAGATTACTATGACTTTATATGGTGAAAATCACGGCATTAATTACTGTTTTTTTAAAGCTTTCGTTACAGATACAAAGACGTGTGAATTGTGAAAGAATTCTGTGAAAATTCCTGTACGTTTTGAGTGGGTTTTCAAATCGATCGAAAACTTGGTTCGGTTATAAATCGTAAACTTAGCTAAAGTGCACTTATACATAAAAAGCATAACATTTTATCAATCTTGCCATATTTAAAATATGCTTACTGGTCCGATTCCACCAGATAATAGTACTTGCGTAAAAATAAGATAGGCTTAACTGCAAGCTCAGTTTGTCTCTTTGTCTCTTCATTGAAATGCTTTAAAGCAGCGTTTCTCAACCTTTTTGAACCCGAGGACCACTAAAATGTCTAAACAAATTTACGGACCCCTAATTTTACATCCCATTTTTAAAAGAAGGCCTATATTCTTAATATTTGGGGTATTAATTATAGGTCATTACAACGAAATATATGAATAAATTTTACTTCTTTACTTTCCACTTGCTTTATGATATTGTTTAATTATGTCTGCGGACCATCTGCACCATCTTCGCGGACCACCAGTGGTCCGCGGACCATAGGTTGAGAAACGCTGCTTTAAAGCGTCCTAGGATAACCATTTTAGCTACAATTACCTTATTAGTGCGTCAGGATAAATTATGGTGTCGCTGTGATTGTAAAAGCTTTCGCACATTACCAGCATGAGATCAGCAAAAGTCGTGAAAAACGTAAACAAAACTGTTAAAGTGCTTGTTACGCAAATAGAACTGTTAGAGGGAATATGACGACCAGTGTCGCATGTTTTTGACGTCTTTTCCACCACCATTACGCGTTTAACGCCTTTAACTAAGATCGTAAACACTTGTACTTAAGGAAGTTATGGTCTTAAACATTGCAGGCAATTTAGTGTTTCCTACTTCAAGTTATGGTTATCGTTTATAAATCTTTTAGTTCATCAAACCTACCATGACATTTATAAATAATTTCCTTCGTGTTTAATCTATAGAGATAGACTATACTTAACTATTACTGTCAGTGTTATTATGCAAATATATCATTTCTATAACGGCTTTCGAAGCCAGATTACGACTACCTGCTATTTAACGCTCGCGTTACTACATAAACATATTCAACGCCTCTCTTTTACTTAGCGGGGTAGTCTAAATACCTTTAAACATTTTGATAAAAATCATATTTTTAAAATAATAATAGTTCTTGAAGTAATAGAATGTTCAGAAGCATAAAAAAGAATGCACTTATATATATATATATATCTTTATGTTGGTCTATATATGAAGCATCCAATTCCAAAACTGTCTCAATCCAGTTTTAACAATTTTCAGGAAACGTCAAAAACTGATAACTTTTTCCTAACTGTTTGCAGTGTTCCAATTTTTTTTAAATTTTACAGTTGAGAAACACTCTTCTCATGAGTGATATTCCTGAAAATCAGGGATTAATATTTCAGGAGTTATTTCATATTTTTGGTTGGATTGAGAGAGTTTTGAAACTGTAGGGTGAAACGAGAGAGTCTTTTTTGTTTCTAATATTTTAACAGAGGCTTCTTATTAATGTAAATACAATAATCTATTACTTAAATTTCTATTTTGTCTATGACATTGAATTCAAATATTAAAATAATGGTCATACAGAATGAATAGATTATTCTGTTTGGTTATTACACTTCAGTTCAAATTTTTAAGTCTTCTTTTTCCATAAATAAATCCTCATTTGCATTTTCTTCTCTGTTTAACCTTGAATCACCCTCTAACACGCTCTTGTAAAATGATAAATCAGTCATTTTTCTCCACTCGGAATCAAAGTGTTGAGATCGGATAGTTTCTCTTCCTTTTGATTCTGAGATTCTGGGGTCATCTGCAAAATGTTTTTCCTCTCTTTAACACCGATTTGAATGCTCCTATGTCTATTAATTTACTTCCCCTCTTACAATCACATTTTTTCCAGATGCAGTTTTCTTAGAATGATTCGCTTAGCTGTGGAAAAATGGAAATGCCCCACTAGGTTTGAGAGTAGCTTGCACTATTCTCTTCCAATCAATGACAACAAAATCCTCTCCCAGTTCCTTCAGATTTGCACTTTGTGCAATAATGTCTCTATATTCACATGGTTTAATAATAGTATCCCTCTTCCTAATGATATTTTCTATTCTCACAAAAACTCTAATGGCTGGGAGAAAAGAGTGGCCGACAATTGGGAAAATAACATGGAGTTCTTTACAGTTGGTATGCTATTATAGAGTCAAGACATTAACATTCCCATTATTGTAGTTTTTTTATTTTGTCCTGGGCACCCGTCTGCATACACTTTCATGACCTTAGTTTCTCCCCCCCACTTCTTGCGTTTTTCTTTATTTTTTGCCCCCCATTTCGAAGGATCTTTCCATTTCTTCCGTCCTTTACCACTAGGTGATATCAATATAGCCTATTACTATCCATTTCTTAATAATAGTGCTTAATTAGCTTGTATTTGTGAGCAATGCATAGAAAACACTATCTTCTTATTTACAGAGTCTGTACTATTTGTTGCCTTCTAACAATGGGTATATGAGAGTTACAACGTTCATAATTATAATTTGTGCTGATACACTGCTGACAACAGCTGGAAACATAAAATGAAAGGTTATTTATAAGGAAAAAGAAATTCATGTATGGAACGAGACAGTTTTGTAACAGTACATGGGATGGAATGAGAAAGTTTTGGAACTGTTTGTCTTTTCTGAAGCTTAATTTTGGAAGGAAAGAGGAAGTTTAGGCACAATATTCATTACTACATTGTTAGAGATATGTAGGTAGATGACGAAACCGCCATTATCTCAATTTTTTTAAAAATGGATTGAGACAGTTTTGGAATTGGACGCTTCATATATATTATATATGTAGACCAACATAAAGACCTATACAGATATACATATTAACTAATTAATTTCATCAGTAAGTTACTTCGGTCAATGGAATAGAACTTAAATAGATGGTATAGTTATCAGTACTTCTAATTTTTAATTAATTAATTTTTAAAAAGTTATACAATTTTAATTTGGAAATGTATCAAAATTTACTGATGAAACTCGTAATTCTCTCAGGTAGAAATTAATAGATACAGGGTTACAGGTTTTGGATCTGCTCTTGTTTCTGTTTGTTTTGATTTTCTCCTTCTTTGGCAGGACCTTTAAACGGAATTATAGCTCTCTTTATAAAATTATATGCGTAGCCCTACTACACAAAGAAGAGTAACTTATTAGACTAATGGATATACAATAATTTAAACCAGTAATGACAACAGATAGGATCAAAAGAGAATAAACTGAAACACACTTATTATATGAGGGGCAGACTAGGCCTATAATAAATTCTATTAGATTCTTAGGGGACAGGAGACCATGACAGATTTCGTAAACTGAGAAGAGAATTTTTTTACTTTAAACATTTTCTTTGTCATAGTATGAACGAAATGAATCGTTGTGTTTACTTTTCTGCATAATCTCAAATAATAATATTACTGTAAGGTATACGGGTTGTGCAAAACATGTTGCACAAACTTCCTCACATATACCTTATGTTAAGAATACTGTATTTTATTTATTTTTGTGGACAATAGATATCTAAATTTAAAAAAAAAATACATGTTCAATTCTCCAAGTTTAAAAAGATTTGGGAATTAAATGACGCATAAACCTAGCTCTGTTCTGAGGCCTATAAATTAAATCGCAGAAGACAGTAAATATTCAATAAAGTAAACCGATTTCACTTAATCCTGCTTTAAACCTTTAAAGGAAACAGTTAACACAGTGATTATTTCTTGCTTCCTTATATTGTAATTTGTAGGACTGTATAATTTAAACGATTCCTATAATTTCTTTTCAGTCCCATTTATACAAATGTAAGACTAATGACAGTATCCTAAAGGATAAAGTTTCAATTTAAGGGTTAGTTGCGATTTCTTGAGTGGAGACAAAATAGGCCAATCTAATCTGAATACTTTTCACTTCTTTGCATTCAAACTTGATCAAGAAGATAAATTAGTATAAACTTAGGCCTTTATTTTCTTCGAGATCCGAGAAATACGAAAATAAGCACAAGTAAAATACCCTCTAAATAAATTTCAAAAAGAGAAGGAATATAGAAATGTGTTGCTCATAATTGAAGGCTTAGAAATTTAAATATTTTCTAAACGAGTTAGAGCCAATTAAAAGAAGCTGAAAAATATTTTCAAAACGAGTTAGAGCCAATTAAAAGAAACTGAAAAATATTTTCCTGAAAGATCCCCTTAATAGTTAGCGACAGAAACGAATTCTTAGAGTAGAAGAAGAGCCAAACAGACTTCATAATCCAAAATTATAACGACGTACAACGCACGCCTGTACGGATGAACAGATGGTCTGATGGGCAGGCAAACATAATTTTCGAAAAATACTTTCTTTGGCTTCTAGGTATCAAACATGTTTTTCTAGTGTTACTTCGAATTTAGTGTTTCAGGAACACAATACGCTGTCAGTAACAAAAAAATAGAATTACTCATTTAAGACAAAGTTGTTAAATCTGAAACATAATTATTACGATCACTCAAATCAAAGTGATCTACACAAATGTAATATATTTTAATTTAAGAAATATATCTGTAATCAATATTATTTTTTAAATTCGCACATATGTATAACTAGGACGCTAGGACCTTAACCAAACACACGCAGATAGCTTATCGTCCGCTGGTAGCAATGGAGTATGGGCAGAAGAGAATGCATACACTGCATTATTCATTCCAAACTATGCGGTTCATAATAGCCCTACTCTACTGTGAATCACTTTACTACCATCAACCTATTTGCTAGAATAACTACATTCGCCTTCCATTGCTCTTATTATCGTATCACACTTCACTATTGAATGCTGTGAGGCTAACTAAGATGTTTTTACACGTTCCGTACAGTATGAACTGGCAAGGAACATCACGTGATATGAAGGTCAGGCAGGTCTAGATTACTTCATTGTAGCCTACTGCGCATCCGTTTGTTTGGCTCATGTCTTACCGATCGAGTTATAAATATGTACTTTTATGAAGTATTACGAAAAATTCCCCATTAATGGATGGCCAGGCGAAATGCTGTAAGCAATTGTTGTATTCTAATTTATATAATTTTTCCAATAATATAATAAATTTAAACAAATACAATTATCCAATCCTGTAAAACATTGTTATCAAGTGAAATAGATTTTTCTAACTATTGGAAATCTTTGGTTTGCATTTGACTGCAAGATGTGTGGCCTTGCACAAGCCGCTGCTGCGATTGCGAAATACCGTACCGAAGTCTTCCGTAGTCCTGACTGCTTTCCCAATTCAACTGCAGACTTTAAGGACAACCCACTGAAGTTCTTTTCCATGCAGTGCTAAGGCCATACCTGCAACAACAAACTTTGTTTCCTAGTTGTTTCGACTAGTGTTATCGTTGTTTTTACTTGTAGTAGGAAGAGGCATATCTTATCATCAGGGCCCGGAGTTTGATGACATGTCATTTTTTAACTGATATATCATGGACGTTGCACAATAGTGCAAATATTCTGATAATGACTCCTAAATTATAAAAATGTTGAATTTTGTGGTCATTTTTAGGTCATTTTCCCGCATATTTTATTTTTAAGTAATTTTTTTTAAATTCAGTATCATTATTTGGTAATTTTTGGCCAGTTCATGTCCTTTTTCCCCGATTTCATATTATGTATTTTTTTTAAATTTAAAGTCATTATTTTCTCATTTTTGTTCATTCTTGCATTATATAGAGTTTATATGCATTTACTTTCAGTGAATATAATCGGAACTCTAAATAAGCATAAATAGATATATCTTGTTATAACTTTGATTTGGATACAAAAAGACGGTGTTTGCGGTTTGCATTTAAACGTATGTACATAATACATAACAAGCCTGTAATTGGGTCAATAACATAAATGTAGAATAAGCCTAGACACATTGTTGAATAAACAATTTTCATACAACTTTTTTTAGTCATTTTTATTAGTTTTCGTGTAATTTTCTTGTATTTTTGTAGTAATCTTATAGCTCATATTTTAAGTATTTTTAGGTCATCAAAATCCGGGCCCTGCTTATCATTATCTTCTTCTTTCCTTCATTTTAGACATATAGACGTCCCGCGACTCTTGTATGGTGGATAATATTGGAAATGGTTCAGTGATGCGAAATACATGCATCCTTCTTTTGGATTGTTTACCTCCTATTTTGAGTTTTCCTTATTTGCTGGCTTCTCTGGCCTCTTCTTGGGCGATCACAGGAGAAGACGTCTCGTGCATTCCCCAACGTAAGACGTCTTAGGTAGGTTTCGTCATAGATTCGTTACAGTCTAAAGCCCCCTGCACACAGGGACAGTAGAGGCAGCCAGTACTGGCCGCCAGTTACTGGCAGCCAGTGGATGTTCTAGTGGCAGCCAGTAGGCAGTACAAGGGTCAATTATTTAATTATGTATGATTATGATTAATATAAACAGTATTTATATTATAGAACATAGAATATTATAGAACTTGTATTAATATTGTCAAAGTAGGCAAACTTTAATAAAAATTGTAGACTTGTAAATAGATTGTGTAATAGGGGTAGAAAACAGAATCGGTTGTAAAATCTTTCGAATAATATTGCAGAAATCACAACACATGGGTAGAAAACAGCTAAGATGTGGATTCTTCTGTTATTCAAGCTGCCTAAAAAGTTATTTTGATTTTTAGAGGATTTGTCTGTAAAATCGCGTAAAATTTGTCAAAAAATGTAGTTTTGAGTAGAGATTAAGACAGGTAAAAACAGCTGGGGGTGATTTGATCTAATATTTTGTTGCCTAGGAAAATTTGTTAAAGAATGTATACTTTTATAGGAATTACGCCATATAATAAGGGTAGAAAACAGCTAAGGGATATTTTATACTTGAATAGTAATGTGGTACTAATATTAATATTGCATTGTGCAGAATATTGTAGGCTAATAATTTGTATTAATATTGTATTAAAAGTAATAGGTTATACTTATATTGATATTATCTTTTTCCTGTTATATGGGGAAGGTTTTGACATAAATGAACAAAACATAAAATAAATATTCCAACAAATATCTAAATAAAAATAGTGCAGATTTACGAAGTCAGAGAAAAGTTTGATTCTTACATTTTCCCCAGCGGTCAATCTTTCACTATGTGTACAAGTAGTAAGTTAATAAAGTTTTATTACTGAGTCCACGAATAGAATATTTAAAGATTTTTACGTTATTGCTTGTTATTGCTATTATTATTACGGTCAACACATATTCATGTATTATTGAATACCTCTCACAGATGTATTATGTATCCTACGACACCGATCAAAAGGATTTATGTGCTATCTTAACACTTTGCAAACCAATAAGGCATTAGACAAGAATTTTCATTGAACAACAAGATGTCAAGTATGTGAGTTACTTCCCTTGATTCAATTTATTTGTCGAAATTATTTTATTATGCTTTCCATTAGGATATATAAGTTATTTTTGACCTGTTTTTTTGTAAAGTGATAATTTTTTAATTTTTTAACCATGAACCCATTCCCATCCCATTTTCAAACTTGGTACATCATTTAACATTAGTATAACCTATTTCCTAGGATTTTTTGAAAATTTACTTTTTAAAAATTCAAAATCAAAATTTTTCACTTTGAATTCTGAAAAAAAAAATATTAGAACTATTATGTGTTACATGTCATTGGAAAGCTCGTAAAAAATGCTAAAAAATGACACTTTCCTCACCTATATAGGTTAATTAGAAGAGTTGCTATATTAGTTGAAAGATATGTTTTTGATGTGATTTTTGTTATTTTTTTAGTACTTTACATGGCTGTATTTTCAAAACGGATTGAAATATTTAAATAAAATTTGTATTTCTCTTAATATACATGAAAATTACCTCTCTACAAAATTTCATCAAAATCTGGAACGGTGAGGTTAAAAGGGTGTGTTGATCTGACACGGAATGACTCTACTGGCGGCCACTAAACTCAAACTCAAGCAGGTTTGAGTTTAGTAGCAGCCAGTAGTCTGCTGCACGTTGTGGGATAATTACTGGCTGCCAGTACTGGCTAGCTCTACTGGCTGTAGAGCTGTATAAAAGTATACCTGTATACCTGTATAAAAGTAAACGTTACATTAACTGAACTTTTAGCTTGATTTTTTGTGGTTTAGGTGGAAAATTTATTCATACTAAATACGTTACATTAACTTACTGAACTTTTAGCTTGATTTTTTGTGATTTAGGTGGAAAATTTATTCATACTAAATATCATTCACCACAAAAGGAAGAAAATGAAGTTTATCAATAGTTTCAGAAAGCTTCAATCATGTGCAAAACAATATAATTATGAAAAGACGGCTCGAAAATTAGTAACTTTGTTGTTAATAGTATCGTAGAAGCAGGTAACTATGCTTAGTAATAAACTGACAAAATGGATGCATAACCTCAGAATTCAATCGCCAATACCTGCCAAACGACCCGCTGTCACAGATATCGGCCATCATGAGGCTGTATTAGGCAGTTTAAAATGTGTGTAACTTGTCATTTGAGATTCTCGCTTGAATAGTTTACGCGAAGTTGATTTGTAAAAAAAGTCGTCTGTAATTCTTTTCATTAATTGACCGACAGAATCAAGGTCCTATTTAGCACTTCGGCATAATGTCTCTTTTTATTTTGCTTGTTACGTTGTCATGACCAAACGCGTTGTTCGATTTTGGGATGAATGTTCCTTAAAATCATTAAAAAACGACTTATGTATAAGGATTTTTCCGCTTCAAGATGGTTTTCGATTAATGGTTCCGTCTCATACAATGTTTAGTTTCTTTCAAAGATTCCCTGGAATGACAACATTGGATAAACTATTAAAGACTCTGATGCAAAGAAGACCTTAGATTTTCTTTTACGCGAAGTATACTGTTCACGGATCTACTACATTATATTAGTAACATAGTATTCAGATAAAAATATGGAGGAAGATTAGTATTTATTATTCATAACGATGACCTTGACGATGCCGATAATAATGATATCAATGTCAACAAACAAATACAAATGAACGAATAAGCAAAAAAAAAAAAAACCACACACACTCACACATGGTAAGTTAGGATAAGGCTGTAATGATGTTGGTCACAATATTGTAGCGAGTCACAGGGTCATTCGCGTGACTGGCTCAAACTGCAAGTTACATCATTGCTAAACTGCCACATCGGCACTTTTCCTTCATTTGGCAATCGGATATCCACAATCTTGGAAAGATTTTGCTCAGTCATTGCGAGTAGCGTGTATGTATCACATCAGTCTGTTTCCTCTTGTGTTTGCAATGATAAGTTAAGTCATCTGCAAACAAGCGGTTATTTCCATTCTGTGATTACATAATCCTGTGCATGCGTAAACAAGTAATAATAATTTTATATCAGCCAGACATCATTAAATCAGACAGTGAAATGTGCATGATTCGACCTGAAAACCCCCACCAAATGAATTTTAAAATATCCAGAACCTTTAAACAGTTACAAACATGGATGAACTTCATGAATGTTTGCAGCCTAAGTGGAAAAGTTGGATAATTATAGAATCTCTATGTTTACAGGCATATAAAAGAATCCCTTAGGGAAAAACTTTCGGCACATCGGCCTTCGGCTCGTCTTTTGAAAGCTTTCCCTCGATTCTCAAAAGATACACTTAGACACTTCTCTCGCAGTATAGGCCTACTATTGTATGAGTTGGATACAGAAATGCCCACGTAGGCCTGATATCACATTGTATTGTTTGATCTGTATGAAATGATAAGTACTTTACTTAATTCCTTTGTATGAGCTAGGTACAGACATGGAACATGGAAATCCTTTGTTTGAACTTCGTTTAGAGAAATGACGTACAGTGAAAATTTCTCAAACTGGCCCAGCTCAGAGAAATGCGCCGTAGCATGGATTAGTTCATATGGAAATATTGTCATCTGAAGGGGTGCTGATTCATTCTCAAGCCATTCATTGTACTAAGATATACGGCTACAGCTGTCATGACTGGCGGGAGGGGAAGGTGGCTTGTGTCTGAATTAAATTCCTACCTCTAAATACCTGATACGCGTTTCTCCAGTACTGTATATTTTAAGTCTGTTACATTTTATCCATAAACGTGGAACATTGCATTGGTTCCAACTTAGGCTACAAGACACTCCTTTGACTTCGTGAAATAATTCTTTTTATTAGAGCTTCTTATATTTGAATAGAGCTGTGTTTTTGTGTATGAAGCATATGTGTGTATGTGTGTGTATGTGTGTGTGAGCCGTGTGCGACAGATACAGGTGTTGCATGATGCCAGAGGAATGCAGATGTTTTTCAAATTACCTCAGTCCGCATGACTGAAATGTGAGGTTGTTACCTTGAAGCCGCTCAGTCAACGCGTTACATCATCCGATCTCAAAGCCTTCCCACGATCCGCTTTATTAATAAACAGCTCGCAATCTGTGCAATTCCAAACCCTCCAAGTCCAAAAAGTGTTTCTGTAGCTATTTAGAAGTAAACTGCTTGTTGACTTAATTTTTTTTTTAAATTATGCTATACATATGAAATAACATTTATTACATGATTATTGTCCATTGAGATAAGATCTGAGAAAACAAAGGAAGAGGCTGTGAATACTGAGGACACTCAGGAGGCCTATTTTATCCGAAGGTAATTAGGGTCATAGTTTTAACAAATTTAATTTGTAATTTACATATTTATCTATCTCTATTTGGCTATGACATACCATTCCGTTCTATAACTAGCAGTGCTGAGCATTACACCCAATCACCCTGGTAATTTTAAACTATAATCGATTATGCACATAAGAAAGAAAATAATAAAATTGTCTAGATCAGCATTTTCTTAGAAATATGTGAAATAATGGTTTAGCGTAAGGAAGTTTACAATAATCTAGATGTCCTTTTAAAATGTGTCTTTCTCTTTCAAACACTGGACAATTAAATAAAAGATATTCGACAGTTTGTTGTTGGCCAAATATACACAAGTATCCATTTTCTCTTATCACTTTAAATTTTTCGAAATAGGAGGCCAACATTCCCATGTCCAGACAGAAATTGGGTCACTATAAAGTCAGATTTAACAACACTTCTTAGACACATCAAACCCACCAACCCGGGCCCAATTTTGGGAAGCCAGGCTCTGCCTGTCACAAGTCAGGACAAAGGGTGAGTGATAGAGGAGTAACACCTCTTAAAAAAACCATGGCCCAGCTGACCCGGCTGGTAGTTCCATGTAAGGGTCCCTTGCCAGGGCTACGGTGAAGACCTCAACGGCAGCGAAGGCGGAGAAGAAAGACTTCGGTACGGCGGAACTGACGGAAGAGGCAACCCTCCAATTCGGGGTAAATAGAACTGGAACTGCTGCCTTGTAGTTAGAAGTGGGAACTTCAAAGGCTAAGGGAAGAAACCCTGACAGAAAATCAGTAGGCCTGGATGCTTAGAAGGCAGCCCCTTCATCAGGCTTTGGATGCTGAAGGCTAATAACCTACACACCCGAGATTACCCTATTAAAGAAACACCAGTGAACAGAAACCGGACGGACAAAACGGATGAGACCTTTGGCATGAAATCGGACACGAGAATTGGAATATGGAATGTACAGACAATGTGGCGTTCAGGAAGACTGGCTGAAGTGTCTAAGGAGATGAAGCGATATAGGCTAGATATACTAGGTCTGAGCGAGATGAGATGGAACGGGTTTGGCGAAAAAAGGACTGAGGAAGGGAACACCCTGTTGTATTCAGGAAGAGAAGAAGAACATAGAGAAGGTGTCGGACTACTGATCACTCAAAAGGCAAGAAAGAGTCTGATAGAATGGTATCCAGTCTCGGAAAGAATTGTAGTAGCACGCTTTGCATCAAGAGTCAGACCAATTACAGTTGTGCAGTGTTATGCACCAACGGAGACAGGAGAAGAAGAAGAAAAAGACCAGTTTTATGGTCAGTTACACCAAACCCTTTTAAAGACAAAGAAAAGGGATATCTTGGTCGTGATGGGCGACTTGAATGCGAAGGTTGGAAATGACAACCGAGGATTGGAAAACATTATGGGTAGACATGGTATAGGTACTAGAAACGAGAATGGAGAAAGATTTATCGAACTTTGTAGCAACCACAGGTTGGTGATAGGAGGCACAATCTTCCCTCACAAGAATTGCCATAAAGTGACGTGGGTTTCTCCAGACCACGTAACGGAGAACCAGATTGATCATTTTACTATTAGTAAGACATGGCGAACTTCTCTGTTGGATGTGAGGAATAAGAGGGGGGCAGATGTGGGAAGTGACCACCATCTAATAATGGCCTCGCTCCGACTCAAGATAGCTAGTACTAATACTAGGCACATACATCAAACGAAGAGGATAAAGTATAACTTTGATAAATTAAAGGATACAGAGGCACAACAACTTTTTTCAATAGAACTGAAAAATCGTTTCCAACAGCTAGGGGAGGAAGAAGAGGGACAGGATATTGAGCAAAGTTGGAAGAACATTGAAAGTGCTTATATTAATACGTGCGAAAAGGTTCTAGGCAAGAGAGAGAGAGGTAGTAAAGACTGGATTACCTCTGAGACATGGGAAGCGGTGAACCAAAGAAAGGAATGTAAGAAAAGACTTAACATTGCAAGAACAAGAGATGAAAAGACACAAGCTAGAACAGTCTTTAACCAACAGAACCTAAGAGCGAAGAGAAGCTTTCGAAGAGATAAGCGAGCTTTTATTAACAGTCTCGCAACACAAGCAGAGACGGCAGCACAAAATAATGACAGTAAGACTCTCTATCATATTACTAAGAGATTAACAGGAAAGTTCTGGCGGTCTGACAAACCGGTGAAAGCTAAAGATGGAAGATTATTGTTCGCACAAAAGGAACAGTTAGGAAGATGGAGAGAGCACTTTATGGAGATCCTGAACCGAGAAATAATTGAAGAAGAAGTGACAGAAGAAGAAGAAGAAGAACACGAAGATGGTTTAATTAGTACTGAACCACCATCAAGATTGGAGATTCAAAGGGCCATTAAACAACTTAAAATTGGCAAAGCAGCAGGGTTGGACAACATTGCACCGGAGGCCTTGAAAGTGGACATGAACACTTCAGTAGAGATTCTGTTCCCATTTTTTAAGAAAATCTGGGAAGAAGAAAAGATACCAACAGATTGGAAGAAAGGCCTGCTGATTAAGCTCCCTAAGAAGGGAGATTTATTAGAATGTGACTACTGGAGAGGGATTACCCTCCTCTCGACACCAAGTAAAGTACTCTCACGAGTAATCTTGGAACGAATAAAACAGCGAGTCTATTCAAGGCTGAGAAAAGCACAAGCAGGATTTAGACAAGGTTACTCCTGTACGGACCAGATCAACACACTGCGCATAATCATAGAGCAGTCTACAGAGTTACAGTCATCACTATACCTATTATTCGTCGATTTCGAAAAGGCGTTTGATAGTGTAATGAGGAAGAAGATGTGGAAAGCCATGAGAGAGTTTGGGATCCCAATGAAAATCATTAAGATGACTCAAGAAATGTATAAGAACTATACATGCCAAGTCTTACATCAGGGGATGTTGTCTGAGCCCATCCCAGCAAATACAGGAGTAAAGCAAGGATGCTTGCTATCACCTGTACTATTTCTCATGGTGCTGGATCTCATGATGGAAAAAGCAATGAATCGTCGAAGAGGAATTCAGTGGGGACTGACAGACAGGTTGGAAGACTTAGACTTCGCGGACGACTTGTGTTTGCTCGCCAGCAGCTTTAAGGACATGGAAGCTAAGCTGAATGATCTAAAAATGGAAGCATTGGAGGCGGGACTGAAGATAAACTGCAAGAAAACCAAAGAGATGAGACATAATAATAGAAATAAGACGCTGTTATACATAGGAAATCAAGAGATTCAACAAGTCAAGCAGTTTTGCTATTTGGGAAGTATAGTCACCACCGATGGAGGAACCTCAGAGGATATTAAAAACAGAATAAGCAAAGCAAAGGGAGCTTTTGCAATGCTGAGACCAATCTGGAAATCAAAGGAACTCAACACCCGCACCAAACTACGTATTTTTAATACAAATGTTAAGACAATTTTGCTCTATGGATGTGAAACATGGAAGACCAATAAACAACTGACTGACAGTCTCCAGACATTTGTGAATAGATGCCTGAGGAACATCCTGAGGATATGGTGGCCACAAGTTATCTCCAATGAAGAGCTGTGGAGAAGAACAAAACAAACCCCCATTGGCATCGAGATGCGCCGTAGAAAGTGGAAGTGGATTGGGCACACCTTACGGAGGGATAAAGACAATATAGCAAGGCAAGCCCTGGAATGGAACCCGCAAGGTAGCAGGAGAAGAGGTAGACCAAAGAACACTTGGAGGAGGAGTGTAATGGAAGAAGGATTCGAGAAAGGAGGGAAGACATGGACCGAGATTAGGACCATGGCGCAGAACAGAGTTCGTTGGCGGAAGTTCATTGATGCCCTATGCTCCACTTAGGAGATACAGGAAATAAGTCAAGTAAGTCTTAGACACATCAGGAGGCCTATATAGAGCTGGAAACTTGATTTCATAGTATGCGCATAAACTAAGAGTTGGAAATGAATCGTTTATTGCAGAAAGGACCCAAGTTCATTCTTTCGTGAAATTGAGCACAGAAAAAACCCTCGGTCCCAATGCGTAAAATGCCACCTTTTATCAATTGAGTGCAATCAGAAGTTGGCAATCAAGGATTAGATTCTCAGACGTTCATGCTGCAGTTATCAAAGAAACCTGTCCAACTACCTACGCAGCTAGCTTATATTGATAACTGGATACCCATTAACTCTAAAAAAAAAAAAGTTTGATGTAAAGAGACAGTCAGTAATGTTCCAGAAGACGAAGAATTCCAAAGTTTCTGGCTCAGTGGCCAACAGTGGAATAAATAATTCAGTGCTCTTATCAATGTCAGTAAATTATGCTTATTTGCTAATCATTATATTTTCAGTTTGGAAGGTTTAAGATAAAGGGGATATGAATGAATATTAATAATGTTGAAAATACTTTCATTCTTTTTGTTGACGTTAAAAATTTAGTGTGTTAATTTTGTTTTCAGATAATTTATTTGAGTTAAAAAGCAGCGTATTCCATTTGTTTGAGATAAAAGTTGCTATAAATGTTGAAGAAGATACTGCATTCAGTGTGCTGGGGACAGTAGGTTATAAAAATGACAATTACTGTTACAAAGCATACTTGCCTTAATGGTTCCCTCATATTTCACGTGTTCTTATTTAAATAATTCATTAATAATACAGTCAATAACTTTAATATCCACAAACACATACATAAGTCGGAATTCAGTTCTGTTACAGTTAAATCAGTGAGGATTCATGTATACTTTCAAAATAATGACAACAGAATTGCCTAGGAGAGAATAAACTCAAAATGAGGTATTATGGACTTAGGATCTTTCTTATTTAAATAATTCATTAATAATACAGTCAATAACTTTAATATCCACAAACACATACATAAGTCGGAATTCAGTTCTGTTACAGTTAAATCAGTGAGGATTCATGTATACTTTCAAAATAATGACAACAGAATTGCCTAGGAGAGAATAAACTCAAAATGAGGTATTATGGACTTAGGATCTTTCTGCGGTAAACGATTCAAATATACATTATCCCATTTTTCGCAAACAGTGGAGTCAGTACACTACAATACTCAGCTGAAGATTTATTTACCAAGTATTCAGTTCTTCATTTTGATGTCATCCGAAAGCCTAATATACCTACTCTCAGAAAATTAATAGTTTAAAAGTAAGCACAGATATTTAAAGATTTGGCTGGCGAAATGAGTTTAGATTTATATTTTGTTTCCAAAGGTCCTGAAAATAAGTAATAAATGCAATATAAGTTACACAATTAAATTCTGTTCGTGTAAATAAATACATAATAATATAAAATTTATATTATCTCTATTCGAAATACCTAATACCTACTGAAATGATAACATAAAGCATAGAGTCTAGGAACAGCGAAGTTAAAGTAGTTCCTTCGTTCTCTAAAGTTATTTTTTTCTATATTTTCCGATTTAAAAAATAAAAATGACTACTTTACCTAAAATTTAGTTGGACCATTCAATTCTGCATCAAACTAAAGATTATTAAATCTAGAAAGCAGTGTAAGAAAGTAGTTTACACAAGTAAAAAGGCGTTTACAGAGATTAAACTTGAATACGTTTTGATCCCATAAAAATCTAGTAGATCTAGATAGAATTAAATGGGTTATTATAATACCACTTATTCTACATCCTGATGAATAATTCGTCAACCTAGGTGGTGCAGGCTGTATGAGACTTGCTGTGCATTCGTTACGAACTTCGAAGAAACTCGATCATCGCCAAGATACAGACGTTCAGTCGCAGTTGGTTCTAGTGAACTCTTCAAAGAGAGGTCGTTGTTCATACAACGAATAAATGTGTTCAATTCGGAAAATAAAGAAACATCAATAATATATTTTCAGAGGTAATGCAACGATTGACAAAGTCGCGAGTGATTTTTTCTAGGGTACGATTATTTTAACGAATAATAAACTGAACTGTACCCGAGCATTCTGCTCTTTCGGGTGTTTATCACTTGTATAATATTGTATTTGTATTTTTGTATTTGTATAATATAATATTTGGTTAAAAAAATAAATAAATAATCAATAAAATATTGTATACTGAATAATTTCAATATCGTTTTAGATTGAGACAATACTATTAAAAGACATTAATGACATAGTGGCTGATTCCTCTTAACAAAACACGATCGTAGACCGGTTGGAAACCCAGTATTTAATGAACCTCTATTTATTCAGGTACTATTTACTGTAATATTCTATATAATATATTGCGTAAAACATTAAGTTATTGTTATGGTTTCTAGCGGTTTACACTGTAATATATTACACTCGTAGGAACGTATGTATTTCATTCATGCTGTTGAGGTTATGTCTTTATAGTTTTTACAAGAGTTGATTATAATTAAATACAAACGATGGTAAACTAAGGATTACATTTCCCGTAAAATATTTTTTTTTTATTCCTGAGCAGATGTAAACATGATTCAATTTATTTCCAGAATAAATAACGTACGCCCACAATGGTGAAGTATGCGTAAGTCACTGCCTAGAGATTCTGATTAGAGACCTGATTTAGAAAATAAAGAAAACTTATCACTTTTATAGGAGACGATAAAGATTGAATGAATCAGGTGATTGGCTGATTTCAGACTCATTATTATAGGCCTATAGCCTGGTTGCGTGCACATTGGCACAATCGCATTTTCGTCCACATCGGCATATTATTTTTATCTTGCAATATCATCGTGCTCATCGCCACACACCCTTCGTAGGGGTGGACATAGAGACAAAGTTGGAATTACATTATCGTATTGAATGCAATGAAGTTCACAGTAACTGCACGATAGACAGAAAGACAAACACTTCCTTTTATTATTATAGATACATACTGTGAAATTTAATATTATAATTGTATTGTATAAAAATCATTCATGAAGTATCCGCCTGCGATTGAATGAGACTTTGAATTAACTTAACCTAACCTAACCTAACCTAACCTAACCTTACCTAAACTAACCGAACCTAACCTAACCTAACCTAACCTAACCTAACCTAACCTAACCTAACCAAACCAAACCAAACCAAACCAAACCAAACCAAACCAAACCAAACCTAACCTAACCTAACCTAACCAAACCAAACCAAACCAAACCAAACCAAACCAAACCAAACCAAACCAAACCAAACCAAACCAAACCTAACCTAACCTAACCTAACCTAACCTAACCTAACCTAACCTAACCTAACCTAACCTAACCTAACCTAACCTAACCTAACCTAACCTAACCTAACCTAACCTAACCTAACCTAACCTAACCTAACCTAACCTAACCTAACCTAACCTAACCTAACCTAACCTAACCTAACCTAACCTAACCTAACCTAACCTAACCTAACCTAACCTAACCTAACCTAACCTAACCTTGCAATCACACCTCACACCTCAGAACTCACACCTCAGAACTAAGACCTCACACCTCAGAACTCAGACTTCACACCTCAAAACTCAGACCTCACACCTCAGACCTCCGACCTCAGACCTCCGACCTCAGACCTCACACCTCAGACATCAGACTTCACACCTCAGACATCACCTCAGACCTCACCTCAAACCTCACCTCAGACTTCACCTCAGACCTCACCTCAGATCTCACCTCAGACCTCACCTCAGAACTCACCTCAGAACTCACCTCAGACATCACCTCGGACCTCAGACCTCACCTCGGACATCAGAACTCACCTCAGACCTCACCTCAGACCTCAGAACTCACCTCAGACCTCACCTCATATCTCACCTCTGACCTCACCTCAGACCTCACCTCAGACCTCAGAACTCACCTCAGACCTCACCTCATATCTCACCTCTGACCTCAGACTTTACCTCAGACCTCACCTAAGACCGCAGACCTCACCTCAGACCACAGACCTCACCTCAATCCTCACCTCAGACCTCACCTCGGACCTCAGAACTCACCTCGGACCTCAGAACTCACCTCAGACCTCACCACATACTTCAGAACTCACCTCAGACCTCACCTCAGACATCAGAACTCACCTCAGACCTCACCTCAGACCTCAGAACTCACCTCAGACCTCAGAACTCACCTCAGACCTCAGAACTCACCTCAGATCTCACCACAGACCTCAGACCTTATCTCAGACCTCACCTCAGACCTCACCTCAGACCACATACCTCAGACCTCACCTCAGACCACATACCTCACCTCAGGCCTCACCTCAGACCACAGACCTCAGACCTCACCTCAGGCCTCACCTCACCTGACAACCTATCTACGTTATCAACGGTCGGTTTCCTTAGCCGCGGTAGCTAAGGGGTGCTGCCTTGGAGGCGTGGTGAAGGAGGCTGTAGGTTTGAGTCTCTATGTCCACCCCTGCCCCCAGCGTGGTGTGTGGCGATGAGCACGATAACCATTACAAGATAAAAATACTATGCAGATGTGCACGAAAATGCGACTGTGCCGATGTGCACGTGTGCCAATGTGCACGACACCTATAGCCTGATTGGTCCAAATCGAAAGCAGAGTCTATGAGCTAAATAGTTATTATTAGATTCCCGTTATCCTAACTCTGGAATTCTACTCCGTTTTCACCTGACTAGATTGACTTGGTCGTTAGCGCCTGAAGCTGACATGCTAGAGTTCCGGAGTTTGTATCCGAAGCTGGTGTAATGCTTATTGAATTTCCAGGACAAAATCACCGACTGTTTGAAGCTAATACTGTTCCGTTTTCGTCTCCCTGGTACCTGGTAGGCGGTGGAACAACCACTCAGTCATTTGAAGGAATGGGGGAACTGGAGAATCACTCAGGTAATGGTGGCCTCATTAGAAGCCCACAGGAAGAGGTTAAACTTCAAGACCCACTCACGCACCAAACCTTTTTGCAAATTTATTATGCCCTAGCTCGGGAATAATTAAAACACGTGAGGGGCATAATATAGAGGAATGCACGCGAAAATACGGGTTTTGCGTGACAACACGTGAGGGTGGCAGACACGTGAGCCTGGATGATGCAATACTTACGTAACCATCAAGGTGAACAGGGTCTCCAGTCACTCCGCGCCAACCGTCCCTCTGCCACATCCGTATCTACTTCAAATCTCCCATAAATGATTCATTTCCAGAGAAATAAGAGGGCAGGAGTTCGACATCGCAGTTGCAACATAAAATAATATGTTACGAATCAGAAACAATGTACCATGGAGATACATTTGACTTTGAATTAGAAAGAAAAACGTTTACGTACGTGATATTTTACGTGATATACGTGATTTAAGTACCTGATATACGTATGTGATATTTTTGGCAAGTTTAATTCTTATCATATGCTTTGTTTAAATCTCAAGTGATCTATCTAGTTCCCTTTAATTGAGTTTGGAATACTATGTAATACTACTCGTAATATTGCAGCAATCAAAATAATTGCATTACATGAAAAAAAATGAGTAGCTTAACTGTATTGGTCGCAATGTCTCAAGTTCAGAAATGTATGTACCAAACTATACTTACGTACTCGTAGATATTATTCGTCCAGCTTGCTTAGGAATTGTCTATTGCCATGGAGTACGTAAGTAATTGTAGTATTAATAATAATAGTAATAATAATAATAGTATTAATAATAGTAATAATAAGGAAGAAAATTAATGTATGCTTCAGTAATATTTTAGTTCTTTATGCACGAATTTTTTTTTCTTTTCATATTGGGAATTTTGTTTCTGTTTTGTTGGTAGCGCTAGATTTTTCAAGAAAACCGTTAGCTGTATGGTCAATGCGGAGGTCGCTTCTGCTGGTGTGAGAAATTGAGTTTCGTTTTTGTACTGTAAATTTTCAATATTGTTCGAACTTGTAAACATCTTCAGCGAACTACAGAGCATTATAAGCATTAAAATAATAGATCATCGTATCAACACATTTTAACCTAAAATTCTCCGATGACAGATGTTGAAGGGCTTCTAAACTCCAACTTAATCTAAAATTAGCAGAAAGAAAATTCTACTCTGTCTTCTATGAATACCATGTTATTTAAAATTATTTTTAAGTGCCATACGAGCAAAGTAGTTAATTCCTTTCAGCAGAATTGTATATGTAATTGATCACTGCTTCTACTGAAATGAGGAGCATGTCCAGTGTAAGGAAGGAGATAATGATATTTTTAATTTTCTATTCTGTAATATGACTTAATTATACACACACACAATCCGATTGCACAACTGAGTCAGTGGCGAAATCAAACCTAAAATTTGATTCAAGTTATTTTAGTTCCATTTTGTCAAATATTTAATTATTTTATTTAATGATAAAAATACTGAACTTGTAAATGTAGGCATACTATTTCCACTGTTTCATGTGTTATTTAACTTTTCTTATAAATAGTAGTAAGTGCCATAACTTAGGTAACGATTTCTTGTTTAAGCTGGCATGTCTTAAGAGTGTAGTGAACAAATTTCCTAACTAGTTTTTCAGTGCTAAAATAGCGTATAATGTGATTTCGATTAGCTCATTATTTAAAAAGTTTCCGGGGCGTACCCAACGCCTCCTGAACTTTCGACCCTCCCGAAATTATTTTCTGTCTACTCTACTGCGAGCAAGTAAGTTTGGAAGCTATAATATCAAAAATATTTATACTACAAAAGAAAGCATTGAGAATAGGGATGGGTCTTCGATACCTCGATACTCTCGATACTTGCATGGTATCGGCATCGAACGATACTTCAGAAAACTCGCTCGATACTTTTTCGATAGTTTTGTAATTATGCAATTCTGCAATTAAGTGAGAATGCTAGTATTTTTTAACAAAAACTTGTAAGTGGACTGTTTAAAAAACGTATTTTAGTTTTAATGTAGGCCTAAAGTTTAAAAATAATTATAGGCTACTGATGATATTAAATTTTGTCACATTAAATATGCAGACTTAATTAATTTAGTTGGTATTACACAGTTCTCTCAAATTTTTATTTTTAATGTACCTATTTATTGAAACTGGAAATGTTGAAGGTATCGAGTATCGAAGTATCGAGTATCGAGGAAAAAAATAATGTATCGGTATCGAGTATCGAGAAAATCTGGTATCGACCCATCCCTAATTGAGAATCATCAAAATATTTATCCTCAAAAACACTGCAAGCCATTTTTTAAAAACAACAAAATTCTGACTGTAACTTCGCTCTACATCCTAGAAACTCTAAAATTATTAAAATAAAATCCACCCAAGAAAAGAATTGACTGCCACAAATGCAACGTAAGAAACACTGAAATAGACTACAACTTACCTCGGCACAAGTAATTAAAAACTAGTAAAACACCACAGATGATGGGCACGAAACCTCATAACCTACTACCGAGACACCTGAAATCTTTAGGAAATATCAAATTTATTCTAATTAAATTAAGAAAATACCTACTACTAAAAGCATACTACTCAATAACAGAATTTATCGACGATCATTCCAATGCATATAGAACTGCAAAAACTACAGAAGAAAGATATTTTACGTAAATTGATGATTCCCTAGTCTTCATGACTACGGTGAAGAAATGAAATGGAATGGACTGAACTTGAGAAAATCCGGATCTCGAATTTTATTTAATGTGTCTACTTAGTGAATAAAATGACAGAATCATTAACAGCATGCTTACTTACGTTATTCTATTCTTACTACATATTTTTCACATTCCTCTTGAAAACATTTATAATAGGGTTGGGTCCTCGGTACTTCTGATACCTCGATACTTTCGATACTTTCACGGTATCGGCATCGAGCGATACTTCAGAAAACTCGCTCGGTTCTTTTTCGATACTTTGGTAACTCTGCAATTCTGCAATTAAGTGAGAATGCTAGTATTTTTGAACAAAAACTGGACTGTTTCAAATACTAATTTTAGTTTTAATGTAGAGTTTAAAAATAATTATAGGCTACTCATGATATTAAATTTTGTCTAATTAAATATGCACACTTAATTTAGTTGGTATTACACAGTTCTCTCAACTTATAATTTTTAATGTACCTATTTATTGAAACTGGAAATGTTGACGGTATCGGGTATCGAAGTATCGAGTATCGAGGGAAAATCATGTATCGGTATCGAGTATTGAAAAGATCTGGTATCGACCCATCCCTAATTTATAATTGATTCCCATGATGGTTTGTTTATTTCCATTGTATATGAATCCTTATGAATTCCATTGTTTGCGGTAAAAATTACAAACCACAGAACTTCCACAAGAAAATTCACTGTTTTTCTTTTGCTTTAAATGCTTTGCTATTACACAATCCGGTGTTGGATATCATTAAACGAAACTGACCGCGCACGTTCAAGTAATTGTACGTTATTTTCATATCTCGTTTTCCTCGTATGCAGCTTATACATCCAATCGTTCTATTCAATGATTAATCATTCTTTGTTAAAAATTGGCATTTTGTCTCTTTTTTGTATTAAACCACGGTGTAGGCATACATTATCGTACCTACGTGTATGTTGGCTACGCTTCAGCGCTATCAGGCAGTCATAATTCTCCCTATTTAAGCTATATTTAAAAGGCTGCACTCGTTAAATGTTCAATGATCATCCAACTATTAAAATAAGTAATAACAATTAAACCGGAAACGTAGTAGTCTATTTAACAATGTAAACTTTAGTGTACGTTTTCTCAAAGAAACTACTAAAGCTAGGCAGTTGATCTTTTGGAGTTTCTAGATACATACCCTGTGTTAGTACTGAAACAATGATTTTTCATAAATGTACATATTGACTGAAATATTTCCTTTCTTTAAACCAATGTTTACCAACATTTTAGTTGCCATGTGAGCCTAAATAGTACATAGGTTATCCTACTCAAAAAATGTTTCAAAGTGTGTAATAAACAAATCCTGAAATTTTCAAGTTTGTTGGTTAAGTAGAAGCTCAGAAAAGGTACGTTTTATGTATAAAAAAAGTAAACTTACGAAAAAGGAGCTTCAAAGTTAAAACATCCCTGCTTCATAATCTGGATCTTCTCAGAAAAATAAAAATATTAACACGGGTAGACTTACAGTATATATACGATACATCGTTTTAAAGAGGAAAGTCCAGAGAATAAAATACATTTATAAAATAAAAATAACAAATTTCATCCAAAAACCAATTCCGTTTCCCTTTAAAAATTCAGGTAGAGCATAGCACAAAAAGGAGAATTAATAAGTAGACCTAAGTACTTTAGTATTGCCAGTGATATCTTCGTGTGAAAGTAGCCATAATCTTGCAGTAGTGTACTGATCTTAAGTACAAAGTGAGAAGGAATATCTGAGTGCGCTATTCATATAATATAAACAACAAAAATGACGTTTTTGTGTATAAATGGTTTATTATATATTCTATTTCACACATACAACACATACAACAGCATGTGCATTTTCGCTCTGCGCCTGGAGACTCACAACCATACTTACAATAATAAGGCGAGTGTTGCGTAGACTCAAGGCGGTATGAACAAGCTTTTCCATCCAAGACATATAGTTACCGTTGTGAAGACTTGGGCTGGAGAATGAGGAACGTCTAGTTGTCCACTTTTCTGAAAAATAAGATACTGTACCTTCACCATGTTGTGGTAATTATTCTAAATTACGTTAATCTAAATTGTACAAAAAGATCCCAGTGCTAATCTGAAGTTTCGGGGAAATTTTAGTAGAATGGATTCTTGGGCTGCATAGAAGCAGCTAATAAGAAACACTATCAATAAAATTATTAATTTATACAAAAAATGCGAAGTATTTCACTCATTTCAAAATGATGCAGTGGCAGTAGGACACTTAACCTATATTTTGGGATAAAATAGGTAACTTATATCAGTAATACTAAGAGGTTCAGTAATAATAATATATCAGTATATAACCCAATATACCACTATTTTTGTCCAATAACAGCTGTCCATGAATTACAAATACACAGAAGACAGCTTCACTTCTAAGATTAGATCAAAGTAATGTTTGTTTATACTACGCGTAGAGAAATGCTACATTGACCTTCACCAGGACTATAGCTGCAATTTTTATTTAAATGACTATAATAACCAGGTTTTATTGCTGATCTGAATATTTTTAAAAATATTTTAACTCTTAGTATCATAAAATAGTCGCGGCCCTGTAAGGCCCGGGCGGGTTGGGTCGCTTAAATCCTAAAAGGGAGAGGTGAAACTACGATAAAGAAAGAAAGAAAAAAGTATCATAAAATAGGCTAAAGTTGTTAAATGCAATAATATTGAATTGCCGTAGAATATTAATTACCAAATAAGTCATATAATGGACGCGAAATTAGCTAATGTTTTCAATACCACGGTATTAGTAGCAGAAACAACATTTTTTTCCAGCTTTACTTGAAACACACAAAAATACACAAACTTACATATAAATGTTTACCAGAATGAGCAAAAGCTCGTGCTCCTTGTTAGTTAGTCTCAGACTGAGAACAATCATATAACTTAAGTAGAAATCAAAGCAAGAATCTAAATAAGTAGACAACGTAATTTTACAGGTTGTGTACCAATTACTTAAAATTAGGGATGGGTCCTCGATACTTTCGATACCTCGATACCCTCGATACTTGCATGGTATCGGCATCGAGCGATACTTCAGAAAACTCGCTCGGTACTTCTCCGATACTTTGGTAATTCTGCAGTTAAGTGAGAATGCTAGTATTTTTTAACAAAAACTTGTAAGTGGACTGTTTCAAAAAGTAATTTTAGTTTTAATGTAGAGTTTAAAAGTAATTATAGGCTACTAATGATATTCAATTTTGTCTCACTAAATATGCGCATTTAATTAATTTAGTTGGTATTACACAGTTCTCTCAACTTCTAATTTTTAATGTACCTGTTTGTTGAAACTGGAAATGTTGACGGTATCGAGTATCGAAGTATCGAGTATCGAGGGAAAACATCATATATCGGTATCGAATATCGAGTGTCGAAAAAATCTGGTATCTACCCATCCCTACTTAAAATTACTATTAAATTTATTAATGCTCAATTTACTTAGGGCCTATTAATGGAATTGTGCAGTCGTGGTCTAAAATTATTCCTACATTTGGAGCCTGTAGTGGTACAATACGTATTTTGGTTCTGATAAGGGGCATTTTTTTGCATCATCGTTTGCAATCTTTTGCTCCACTTAACGTTTTACGATTTTTAATGATATAATAATAGATATTAGGTATTATTAATATTAGTTAATAATATTGTTGTTAATCTTCTGTTTCAAAAATCAGCTACTCATGATGATAAATACAAATAGTTCTTGACGACAAATTTGCGCGAAATAAAATAATCTCATCCTGCTAAATTTGTAACGAACCAAGTACGAACTAGGCCCCTCTCCAGTTCGCCGTGACATTCGTAGGAACCATCAACGCATCTAAAGAAATTAGTATTACATGCGGGATTGAACACAAGCGCATCCCCAATCCCTTCAAATTCCAGGAATGTCTAGACATGTATTGATTTCTCCTGTTCAGTACAGTACTTAGTAAAAGAAGGAGGAAATGAGTGATATAAGGCAGTGTTTTGGAACCTTGGACTAGCTTATGTAATACATATTAATAATAAAATAACAGTGTAAGTGAGATAGGAATTTGACGGTCATCTGACGTAATAGAAATTCAAGGCGAAACAGTTCCGATCTCTTTGTTCGGGTGTCAGATCCCGTATTAGGAGTAATGCTTGTTGATTTAGTTCCGCCTTTTTGTGCGATAATGCACTAGTGTTAGGAATTAGGACGCTCTTTGTGACTATGCCTTAATCAGGCTGTGAATACAATACACTTGTGCTATCATTTGCATGAATTAACACTTGTCACACTAAGTTCTGTTCGGAACTACGACACACTTCTCATGCGAAATTACATTATATTGGAGGCACTAACAGACGCAGTACTAAAGTCCTGGTGTCGACTTTTAAAATATTTTACTAATGAACAATAACTTAGCAATATATATAATTTATAAAACAAGAGACTAGTAAAAATATATTATCAGTAGGGCAAGGCATTTGATGATTTTGCATATTTTTTATATGAAGGTTAAAATTTTGCTTGAATATATATAAATGTGTATAATTAAATAATTGATTAAATAAGGGTAATTTGTTTTTGCATTATTTTGAATTTTTCGTCATTTTTTGCCATTTTTAGGTAATTTTCTGCATTTTTTGGTCTTTTTGGCATTTTTGGGTCTTTTTTCTTCTTCTTTTTTTGAATTTTAGGTCATGTTTCAGTGGAGGTAGAGGGATGCTTTTCCATGTACAAATCGTTGCTTTTAGACAACAGACAATCGTTTTTATTTCAGAATCTCCGCCAAGTGTTCATAGTTAATTTTAATTCAAGGTTTATTGTAAACACCATAGCAGTTTGTCTTGTAGCAAAAAATATTATTTTTTCCTTCTATATGTCACATATTTGCTAGGGGAAAGTTGATGGTCATGCCAGTTCAGAAAGATTTTGTATTTTTTTTGCTAAGAGCGTCCAAGTATTGTAGTATAAATTTACTTACTTTTTTAATAATAAAATGAGTGTGTTTTATATAGTAAATTCATATATAATGCACAGTCATCCATTAAATTGCTTTTATCAATTCATTACTTTAAAAACTAAACATAAGTAATAATGAAAAATTTATTGGTCATTTTTAAAAAAAAATATTAGGTCATTTATTCACTATTTTTAGGTCGTAAAACATTTTTTATTTTGCATTTTTCGCTATTTTATGATCATTAAATGCATTGCCCTAATTATCACTATTATTATTACTACCGTCATTATTATTATTATTATTATTATTATTATTATACTTTTGATAGTAATATTAGTTTTGTAATTCTATGAAACTGTGCTCAAGATATATTTCTCAAGGGGTACACCATTACAAAGGTTGCTGAGGTACTGCAAACTAAACAGAATGTTGCGGTTTCGATCCCCGATATAATTACAATTTAGCAGTTTATCATTGCTTTATCCCTCCTGTAGCCATGGGGCAGTATAAACTCTAAAAGAAATAAAAATATACCCACAACGTAGGGTTCCTGAGGTAAAGAAGTTCTGTGTATGTGGCAAAAGCCTTACTGTATCCGACTGTTCGAATGTCAAAGAGCTCAAACTTTCGAATCCGTAAAATATACGAAGGGTAACTTGGTTGAAACGCAATGCTAAATTCTGGAAGTTTCGTACATAGGCCTACCATTCAAAGTGAATGCATAGGTCTCTTTAATTGGCATGATTCTCTTTGTCTTTCATGTACTGCGCTTGTATGTATGTCATGTCAGTTCGGAAGGCAGTAAACTTCACAATTAATCTTAAACCGATCCCAACTCAATACCTTCCCTGTTTATATTGAAAGTTCCTGGAGTGGATAGAGATTTTTGTACTGTTGGCTAACTTGGATATGTATGGCTATTTGTGTGGTTAACCTGTTAAACAATTGCCGTGTTAATTTGCGATAAAGAAATGTGAGTTACATTAATAATTCTAGTAAAAGTAAAGTAAAGTGATCCCTATACAGGCCATGGAGGCCCAGAGGGTTCCAGGAGGTTGAGGCTCCCAGATTTTGGACATTCGGCACATGAAGGTGGTAAGGTTGTCAGCCTTACGCACCGGCCGCCTTTACCCCCAGGATTGCTCCTGGTACTCATTTCTGTTAGAGGCTGAGTCGACCCCAGGGCCATAGTGCCACCAGAAGGATTAGGCCAATTGAAAAATCTCAACGACCTCATCGGGAATCGAACCCGCGACCTTGCGGTTTGTAGCGCAGCGCCTCAACCACTACGCTACGGCGTACCCCTAATAATTCTAGAGTGATAGAGAAATAGCGATTAAGTCCAAAACAAAAATTTCAGGAGGGACAAAAACAATTTATTTCCACAGTATTGATACAATATTTAGTTCAGCCAAACCAGATATTTTTTACACAGTATAATATTATAACAATGCTGTGGAAATAAATAAGTAGGTAAGTATGGTCACCTCGATTAATTTAAATCTCTTTCATGCGATCAGTAAAAGCACCAAATCTTATTTTTTGCTTGCTCAACACTACATTAATAGAAAACCAAGATATCTGCAATATTGCTACCAAAATTTATCAATAATTAGTGGTAGGCCTCTGATTATTAGATTATTCTACCTAATATAAGATCTGAGAACCGTATAGTAAACCACAAATGTTTATTATTATTATTATTATTATTATTATTATTTAATCTCCAGGGATGGAAACCCTATTTCGCCACAGAGGCATGAAGGGGTTGTAGTTTACAAACAACAAAAATTACTTGTTTACTTCAGAGCGGACCTTACCTATTCATCCCACTGTCTGAAACATTTGCACGCCGACTACACATTTAAAGTATAGTATTGTTTTTATTTTTATGATTATTATGTTTAATTATTATTATTATTATTATTATTATTATGTGAAACGTTTACTCCCCTTACGACGTTTAGCCGAATCCATCTAGATTCGCATAATGTAATTTCAAAATAAAACACTACCTTTACCTACAAGGGTCGAATTCGTGGTAAGCTGCAAAAGAATCTAATATAACACTTGTAAATGATCAAATTCATCGGTGTAAAAACTAGAAGATTGAATGAGCTTCCTCCGTTTGACGGATGTAATGACAACTTCTATTTTATTTTATACTCGGAACAATTCATTATAGCAAAACAAAGATTTCCTACGAAATCTACGAAAACAGCCGGGATTGGATTACGTGTAATAATGAAGTGTTTGTGTGCCTGCCTGTACTCAAAATTGAGGTGTTTACGTCGTAATAATGCTAATTTAGTGATTCAATGTAGCACTTGTCGCAGAATTTCGTAACTTGCAAGGTTAGTTGAGTAAGCAGGAAGTATAGTGACAGATTAACCTTCAGCAGAGAGAAATGCACGGCGCAAACACGTATCTTTAAACACTAGAGGTCACAGCAGGAAAGAAAGGCACTAACAAGTATTAAACAAGATAAATAAGAAACAAAGTAGGTTCTGTATTAATGAGAAATTTCAGTTATGGGTCATTTTTTTAAAAAAAATTGCCGTTTTGGTGTCACAGGCCTGAAAAAGACACTTCTAGTTGAGATATCAAGCAATTTGTTTTTTTCTTCTTTCTTTCTTCCTTTCTTTCTTGCTTTCTTTCTTTCTTTCTTTCTTTCTTTCTTCAGATTTCGCCCCAAACCCATGCGAGTTTCTGCGCCACCCTAAATAATTTCTATGTTTTCATCGTGGAACATAACGTTCATGTTTATGTCAAAAAAGTGGGAAAAAGTAAGGAGTGTGACTGTCACAACCCATGTTCTGCATCCAACAATTTGACTTCTTGGCAATATGACTTCTTGTTCTATATCAGAATCTGAAGTGAGAAAAATGTATTGGCTATGCTTAAAGGAAAGAAAGTTACGACAGTGTTTCAATCAGAGTTTATTTGGGTTATATACCCTTCGGGGATGCGATGTGATGTGGTAACGATATTCTCTTCATTATTACAACCAATTTTAATGAAGAATATGCCATACATAATATTACATTATATTAATAGACAAACTTTTATTTGGGCAGAGGAAGTTATGTGACTTTCATATAAGATTTTTTGTGTGTGTCCTGACTCCTAATGGGGGAAAGGTTCATGGAACCCGCTAGATGAAAGAACTAAGTGAGGAGAGTTAGTTTTTAAATGTATTTTTTATTTTATTTTTTATAGTCATTTTAAACTGATTTTGTGACTATGCTGCTCAAATTGTTCTACATTTTCTTTATGGTTTTGCTGCTTTCATTTCGGTCCTGTGGGATATTTTTACTTCCTCTGCCTGTATCATAGGTAGGCCTACAATCAGATTTTAAAATTTTAAAATCGCGATATTAGTATCAATTACCTTTCAGAATAACTTTCAAGTAAAGTAAATTGATAGAAACCACTTAATATTATAACAAATAATGTTATTACTTTTATTGTCTATAATATTTATAGACACTGAATTGCCACTCGCGGATGAATGTTAGCTCAACATCCAAATGAAACTATGTAGAGGATATTTCAGAATTTAAAAAAAGTATCCGAGCCAGGAAGTTCATTTGAATCTTCTCACAGGCAACCGTGATAAGGAGTGTTACCTGCATAATGCTCCCGAAAGAAGAATTAAGGGGCAGGGAGGAGGGTAATGTAGAGGGGATGAAGTATTGCATCATCTTTTACCCCCTACGACCAATTTCCGACCAGACAGCAATAAAAATGAAAATAAGATTGAGGAAAATTGTTTGGGTAACACTCCTTACGTAAATAGCTGTGTCACGTCCTTTGTAAACTATTTTCATTCGTCTCCAGAATTTCAAGACACAAGTATTGCTACCTTACAACAGCTCAGTCCATTTCTATTTGAAAAAACCGAAAAGATGTTGAAATAGAACGTGAGCAATGGTAACACTCATTACAAATTCAATACGTTCCACCAACTTCAAAAACTCATATACAATCACAAAATTAGAAAACTCATGATTCCTATGCGGTTTCATAAACTACAATAGTGGTATGATGCAATGGAAAACCAGTCCTTCAGAAAAAGCAAAGTTGAATGTTCAATCTGGGGATCCTGTCGAGGAGAAAAAACGGCAATTTGTTTGAGAATGACCCTTATACCTCAGTGAACATGATTGCGTTATATTTTTAGACGAACAAATTTCATCTATCGGAACGAAACCCGAAGCCTTTACCTAAACTGAGTGTCCCGGGAACTTAACCTATATCTTATTCCATACAGACATGTCTGGAGAATTAAATATGCACTGATTATGTGATGTACAACTATCGTCCATGGTACTAGGATTCATCAGGTATATTGTTATTATTGAAATTATGATTAAATTCGTGAAAATGTTGAACAGGTCTGAATAAGTTCTTGGATAGGCCAGTATACAGTGTACTGTGCAGAGAGACCGAGGCCGGGACCACGTTTCAGGACAGATATTACTTTGATGTTTACAATGTAAATAAATTTTAATCGCGAATGGAAGCTACGTCCTCCCAGCGTGAGCTACGTTACCCACAGGGCCCGGATTCTGATGATCTAATATTGTTTGATAAATGACCTATAAAATGACCTTAGATTTTAAAGAAAATGACTTAAGTATAAAGAATGACCTAAGAACTGATATTTTATTTATAAAAAAATTATTATTGTACACACAGAGTTGTAGACTAATTTGTACGTACGGCAATTGAAAAAAACTGTAAGTGCAGAAAGGATGTTGTAGGTCTAAAAACTCTGTTCTTTGTTCTTTATTGGAGCATTTGACAAGAGAAGTAAGAAAAGATCCTACAAAAATGTTGCATTATGGTAACCTAGTAATTATTTAAATATTACCCTATGAAAAAAGCATGTAAACCCTATCTTATTTAGGATTGCACTAAATTACTGTCAGCATACGGGGATTATTGAAGGTATAAAAGTTAATATACTCAATGTAAATGCATGAAAATGACAAAATAATTACGTAAAATTGAAATAAATGCCCAAAAAATTTTAAATTGCATAAAATGACCAAAAATTACCCAATAAAAATGCATTTCTATAATCTAGAGGCCAAGATTAGGATTTATCTACAAGTTGGCAATGTCTATGCAGCACCAATAAATTCCGGACCCTGCCCATTACGTATTTTACGGACTTCAAAAGTTGAAGCTTTTGGGCATTCAGGGATTCAGAGAGTCGGTTCATAGAGATAGTAAGGATTTTGCTACATGTACAGAACACCTTTACCTCAAGAATTCTATGTTATAGGTGTACTTATTTCTGTAGAGTTGACACTGCCCCCCAGGGCTTACAGGGTTACATCACTGATTATTACGTCAGTGGCACCATGGATCGAAACCGTGACCTTCTGTTTAGTTTGCATTACGTCAGCAATTCATGCAATTGCGCATCTCATTAGGAATATATACCTGTCCCATTTTTACGGAAATTTTACAAATATATTGTTATAAAATAATAATAATAATAATAATAATAATAATAATAATAATAAATATTATAGACAATAAAAGTAATAACATTATTTGTTATAATGTTAAGTGGTTTCTATCAATTCACTTTACTTGAAAGTTATTCTGAAAGGTGATTAATACTAATATCGCGATTTTAAACTTTTAAAATCTGATAGTAGGCCTACCTATGAAACAGGCAGAGGAAGTAAAAATATCCCACAGAACCGAAACGAAAGTAGCAAAACCATAAAGAAAATGTAGAACAATTTGAGCAGCATAGTCACAAAATCAGTTTAAATTGACTATAAAAAATAAAATAAAAAATAAAATAAATTTAAAAACTCACTCTCTTCACTTAGTTCATCTAGTGGGTTCCACGAACCTTTCCCCCATTCGGAGTCAGGACACATACAACAAATCTTATGTGAAAGTCACAAAACTTCCTCTACCCAAATAAAAGTTTTGCCTCTTATATATTATACTGTATATATTACGTATGACATTCTCTTCATGTATATCGTTTGTAAAAACGGAGAGAATATCGTTACCACATCACAACGCATCCCCGAAGAATATATAACCCAAATAAACTCTGATAGATACACTGTCTTAACTTTCTTTACTTTAAGCATGGCCAATACATTTTTCTCACTTCACATTCTGATATAGAACAAGTGGTCATATTGCAAAGAGCGCGTGTTCAGAGTGGGTGGCTTAGAACTGTCCTTTATATATATATATATTTTTTTTTTTTCGAAACAAATATTTCAAATAAAAGTTTTAGCTCTTTATACAAGCACCCCGTGTGCAAAATTTAAAGAAATTCGTTGAGCCGTTTTCAAGAAAATCACGAAAAACAAAATTTTCTTAATGTAAAGTCCTCTTAAAAATAAGGGAAAGTTTTCGCTAATCTTCCTGTCATATGCTCAGAAGGTACCTAACGCAAATACAACATGTTGTTTTCATACGATTTTCCGTTTTGGAGTTAGATTGTTCACACACACACACAAACATGTTTCCGAAAATAGTATTTTTGGATTCCCGGGGCCTCAAAACGTGTATTTATGTAAAAACTCAACTTAGAATTTGGGGGTAGAAACAATAGTCTGCTTCGTCTACCTATAGTGTCTATGGTACGGGCAGAGGAAGTAATTAATAATACAGGTACATAATAATTAAACCCATTGTGGAGGACAATGTTAGCAACATGCCACAAAATAAGTTTAAATTGTACAGCAAAATACTGTAATATGTTTTCCTGACTTAGGCCTCCATCATTTCATCCAATGGGCTAGATTACCCCCACTTTGGAGTCCCTGATACAGGAAATAAACTGGGATTCATAGTGTTAAGAAATCAAGACGGATATGGATTACATATACTCCCCTATTTGATCGCTTATACTTTGATGAATTATATATATATATATAACACTGTATTTAGTCTCAAATACAGACATCTGACAGGTTACAAATAATACACAAACAAGAAAAATTACAACATATAAATTAACCTATAGGTTTAAATAATCGTCATTATAGAAAGGATTTCTTATTAACCATTTGTAGAGAGTGTTTGAAAACCTCTGTTTCTTGTTATTATAATTATTGTCAAATGCAACCTTACATACTCCCGTACTTAAACTGTCTTAGTTCTTAAAATTAGGCATATAACTTGTTTCAATATTGTACGTAGGTGTTGCACATAATAAGTAATTAAAACCTTATTTATTAATAGCCTATATAATGTCAAGAATTTGAAAACTAATAATATTATGCAAAAAACCTATAATGACATTAATTAAGATACTAGTATGTTTAAGTAATGTTCTAATAAGTTTTATTAATCATTTTATGAATTAAGGGAGTCAATATAGAGGGTATAGGGTTCCATATGAAAATAATTATAATACGAATCCTTTGCGACAGTGAAGTTCATTAATGAACATGTTGTTATATTTGGAACCTAAATATAAACATAAATTTACTATATAGTTGAATAAAAACACTTTCTTCAACGCACTTTATTTACCTTAGTAAACTTCTGGACGGCCGTTTCGCAGGTGGTGTTCCTGCATCATCAGCAGAGTGTCAACTGAGGTCTCTGGAGCAGGTGTTTGTGAGGGTGTCTGTTATGGTGGGGGTGTAGTGGAGGTGGGGGTAGGTGATGGGGGTTTGGTTTGACTGCCTGTGTGTATTAATGTGTCAAATAGCGTGTGTGATCTGAAATTGAGTTGGTTATTTAAAACTGATGTTGGGTGTGATTTTGTGTGTTTGTAGATTTCGAATTGTTCCAATGTATTTAATTTCTTGTATAAAGAGTGTCAACACCACCTGCGAAACGGCCGTCCAGAAGTTAAGTGCGTTGAAGAAAGTGTTTTTATTCAACTATTTGTTACACAGCGCTAAAGTCGGACACAAGAATGAATAAATTTACTGTTTTGCTTGATCCAAATTTTGGAATATTAGTGCAAAATGTCTTCTAGCTTGGTGACCATGTACATCTTTTCGAAGATTATAATCATTAATGTTGGTATGGACGTGTACTCAGATATCTAAAAGGGTTAAGAATTTTTATATTTTCATATTCAACTAATAGAGGTTTACAATGAGACTTACTGGAACTTTTTAAAAATAATTCTAAGAATTCTTTTTTGGGGATATACCTTAACTCCCTCAATATAGTAATCCATCTCAAGACTGGCCGGAAAAAAAGCAGAAAAATTAAAAAAATAAATTTAAAAACTCACTCTCCTCACTTAGTTCTTTCATCTAGTCCTAGTGGGTTCCATGAACCTTTCCCCCATTCGGAGTCAGGACACACAAAAAAAAATTATGTGAAAGTTACATAACTTCCTCTGCCCAAATTAAAGTTTGTATATTAATATAATGTAATATTATGTATGACATTCTCTTCATGTATATTGGTTGTAAAAATGAAGAGAATATCGTTACCACATCACATCGCATCCCCGAAGGATATATAACCCAAATAAACTCTGATTAATACACTGTCGTAACTTTCTTTACTTTAAGCATGGCCAATACATTTTTTTCACTTCATATCCTGATAAAGAACAAGTGGTCATATTGCAAAGAGCGCGTATTCACAGTGCCGTATTTAAGACTAGGCAGGTGCCTAGGGCGGCAGATTTCAAGGGGCGGCTTTTAAGCTGTTACTGGTTTTTTTTTAAATACTAAACATTTTATTCATAGTTCTTCAAAATAGTACCCTAATGTAACGAAAATGAAATAGAAATGAATAACATTGACAACAATACGCACCTGTTTATTTATTTACTTATTTATTTATAATATATTATTATTATTAATATTATTCTTAGCCTACTATTTCAGTTACAATAATGCTTACTGTAGGTTACTTTGTACATTCATGTGGAAATAAGGGGGCGAAAATATTTTTCTCTGCCTAGGGGCGCTTAAGTAGCTAAATACGCCCCTGCGAATTCAGAGTGGGTTATGAAGCTTATGTGGGTTTATATGAAGCTGGTATGCAGAGACTGTTTCTATAATAAAAATATACCCTGGGTAATATAAGCTTTGTAAAATCTAAACAGTGTAGACCAAGTTTTGTTCTGATTCAACAGCAAAACCACGAAGACGCACTAGGATACTATGTAGACGTAAGCAGATTGGCCACACATAATGGGAGTTGTTGTGCGTTATGTAATGTAGGGGTACTGTATCCACTATTAGATAACAGTGTGTGTTCCGCAGTGGATAAGATTTGCGGTGGCACATTGGCACAGAACTGTGACCTACAAACCCAGTTTATCTGCGTCTAACTAGACAAGAATGTTTGGCACCCACAGTCCATTGTTTACTTCGTCAACACTTCACAGACCACCAAAATACAATTTTTATTACTTCAACTCTTAGGATTTAACCATCCTGCCCTAGGAAAGGACCTTGCCAAAGGAAACTGTGTCTCGTAGCCTCCAAGCATATTATCCATAAATCTCCGCTCTGCTGCCCTGAGCAGTTTATTATGGAATGCATATTAAGGGGACAATCGGATAAAAATAACTTTTTTCCACTGCGCTTATTGGCCTATGGCTACCAAATGTTGACACAATATTTATCACACCAATCCCAGGGTTTGAAACCTGAAACTTACGAGTTCGCTATTTCTTGTGATTTTATCAAATCAGCTATTACAACTGTTACAAATTTCTAGACCTGGTTACATTCGTAAAACATGGTGCAAGAATTGTTTGCGTCCTTTTAGGATAAAAAAGTTGCATGTATGGTTATATTTTTAAAAAATAGTTTATATATACAGTGAAACTTCCCTTAATGGACACTTCCCAATAGCGGACTTCTCTCAATAGCGGACATTTTTGAATTCCCCTGCAAAATAACATTGACCCTTATGATAAAATTCTTCCAAATAGCGGACATTTTCAAAAACGGACGTGGACACTGAAATGTATCCCCCAACAACAATGAACACTTCCAAATAATGGACAGCGTGAAAGAAAAAGACTGTTGTAAATTAAACTACTCATAAAATCATGCTTGTTGCCAGCCCCTTCCTGGTTCTATTTTCAATCATTAATTTTTAAGAATAAAATGGTCCTGGCCCTATTAACGGAACAGTTCTTACTGATACACTAACATCGGATCAAGTTGTGCATACTAGAGCTGGGACAATTAATTGGATAACGGTTATCTACACAGACAATTAATTGCAGGAAACAATTTCAAGAAAGCTGTGCTACAGAAAGGCGGGAAGTGGCCCATTAACAAACAGGAACTCATGGAAAAGCACCTAAAACTATTTCAAAACTATATAAATAATATAGACTTTGAACTCTTGCAAATAATTGGCAGAACGTAATTAATAAGATCCAATAATCATTGTACAGGAATTTTATATTTATAATTAGTAGTACATAAGCATGTATTATTACGAAATGTAATGGAGCATGCTGTAATAAAATGTTACTTAAAAAAAAAAAAAACAATTAATTGCAGAGGTAGATAAAACAGTTATCTTTTATATGAGCACATGATTAATTGGATATTATTTGCAGTTTTCCAGATTTCTATGTCGATGAACCACAGAGAGAGAGCTAATTATAGTTAATTGTTATTCTCCTAGTTCATGTACTGGTCGCTTCTCTGTTTGTCATGCGGACAATACCACAAAGAGTCGCCAGAAGCAGCCACATCATTTCCCAGCGGTTCGAATAAAACAAGACAAAATGTTTACAACAACCTTCTTGCACTGGAACCGATTATTCAGGCTCTTACCATCAACTAAACAATTAATGGAATAAATACAAATAGTTGCACTACTGGTTAAAATGACGTACTTATCCAGTTATCTGTACAGCTGTTATTCTGTTAACTGGATAAAAGGTAATGGTTATTTGAGCGAATGGTTGTTCAGTTAATCAATTAACTTTTATACGTACAAATCTAATGAGGAGATCTTACTACAGAAATAATACGGTATTATTATTACTATTATTATTATTATTATTATTATTATTATCAATATTATTATTACTAGCAATTCGTGCTAGCTAAAATTTAGCTAAATTTATAATGATGGTATAATTATTTAAAAATGATTTTCCAGTACATAGTGAGTCTACTCAGCCACAGTACACATAAAATTGTGGCAGGAATTCTTTTGCATTTTGTTGGCATAACGCATTTTATTTACATTACGTTTAAAAACTTGTATATATTACATAGATTTTGCAATTTTAAATGAATCAAACATCAGTAGAAAAAAAATTACTTAAGGATGTAATTAATAAGTATAGATTTTTAAAAAAGCTGATTTAAACACTATTAACAACATAAGTATTATCGGGATTAGAAAAAAAGCTTACCCTCCTAATTCCATGGAGTCTAATGGAGTCTAATAGAGTCTAATGGAGTCTGTCCTGGAGATTCAATTAAAAGTTTCGGGTCTTCGAACATAACAAAATTTAATACAAAATAGTTTTGTAACAATAGCATTCAATACTACAATAGTCTTCCCCAGGATTTCAGTACCTTTTATACCAAATACCAAATCCTTTTTCAAATAATGATTTCTCTTTAATAATAGAATACTTAATTTCACTAATGTTAATAAATTACACAGACCAACAGCCATTTTGTTGCCTTAGAATTTATACCTATTCTTGGGTATATTTATGTCGCTGTTGCCAAATGTGCCATAAAATTTACCTTATCAGCTTTAGTTTTGTGAGATATGGTATTACCATTAGGCATATTATCCCATTTTACGTTTGATATAAATAAAAAACTGCCTATTTTTGGCTTATAAACCATGTGAAGAAAAAAGCAACACACTAACATTACATTAACATCACAATACCAATATAACATGGGGTCTTTCAAAAAGTTGATATTATCACATATTGTACGGTCGTTTATGATTATGAGCTGTCAATTTGAGGGCCAAAAACAATCCAAACTTTTAGTTTTTCTGTACTTCGTACAGTTTTCGTACTACGTGTCCAGAGTATGGCAAAGAACCTTCACGTGCTGTATTATTAAGCAAAATTTTTTTCGCTAGACTAAGAGTTCACGAATAAAATATAACTTATATAAAAGTATAGCTGGTAGGGAAAAACTGTTTACATATTTGGAATCAGCCCACTAAGTATAGCCAAAATCCGGTAAAACATCTGAGATACCAAACAGAAAGTTATTTTTTGTTGGGCTGTGTTATTATAAACTTGTATAAATTTTACTTGAGCGTTACTATACATTATAAAGATGTACTGACAAATGGAGATCATTTTGAGTTATAGCAGTAACGATAGTCTTCTGTTATACTAAATGTTAATCTATGTTCTGAGAGCCTATCAAAATGCTTCGAGGCACCGAACATCGGACTTTATAATATAGATTATTATTACCATCATCATCATCATCATCATCATTTTCCTCTGGATGGAGTTTGATCCATTGAAAACGTCTTTCAGCATAGGTCATCTATCAGGAATCATGCAGAATCGTAATCCCAGTAAAAACGTTCATCGCCCTTCGGACTATTAATGGGAAAGGGGAGGAAGAGGAAGGGATAACGTGTGGAAGTTTCCAGGCCTGCAATGAGGGGGTTGTAATGTCACCGTTCGCATTACATCACAGCACGTGACATGGCAAGATCGTGCCTTGGTATCAATAAGAATACCAAATGCAATCCTGGGAGGTGTTTTGAATATCTCCAGATCTGCCCGAGACCACGTGCTCTCGCAAATCATGTGCTCTTCTACCTACTTACCTGCTTTCCACCTCCTCTGTTACTTTTACCTGCTTCTCCTTATCACATTTTCCCGTTTAGTTTTTTCCCTTCACACACCCTGTGTTGCCATTAATTATTATTATTATTATTATGTATTATTACCATCCTCATTATTATTATTATCATCATCATTATCATTATCGTTATTATCATTATCGTTATTATCATTATCGTTATTATCATTATCGTTATTATCATTATCGTTATCATCATTATCATCATCATTATCATCATCACCACCATCACCATCACCATCACCATCACCATTACAATCATCATCATTATTATTTTTATTATTATTATTATTATTATTATTCATGTACTCAGAACGACAGAGGATAGAATACCCAAGAAAATTTTGGATTGGAAAGTAGAAGGAAAAAGAAGAAGAGGGAAGCCCAAAGAGTGCTGGATGAATGGGATGAAAAGGGGTGTGGCGAGAAAAGGATTAAGTGAAGAAGATGCTATGGACAGGGTCTTATGGAGGCAAAAGATTGTTGTAGGATGAAGGAAAACCATTGTATTGTGGAATATTCCTTAGTGAAAAAATATACAGTGGTACCTCGAGATACGAGTGCCCTAACATACGAGTTATTTGAGATACGAGCTGTCGAGCGAGCGAAGTTTTGTTTAGAAATACGAGCGACATTTGAGATACGAGGAACGGCCAGCTGCGACGCTGCACACGGCCCACCAGTTTACTGCGCCTGCGCCTCGTGCGTCTCGCGCATTATCCCACGTATTCCCCCAGTGTGCTTGTTTACCTCCCTGTCGAAGCATCTTTGCTAAGTTTTTCTAGGGCTTTGCGCTTTTTATGCATTTACATACTTTATCACATTTCTTTTTATAACCATGGGTCCGAAGAAAGTGTAACAAATATGTATGTACACTTTATGGAAACCAGTTTTTTTTTGGCTTTTTTACTTTTTATTATGTTGTCATTTATAAATACATTTTTCTTATTCAAAAACACGTAACAAAAACAATTGGGGGTAGCATTTCTGGTCCTGGAACGGATTAATGGCATTTCAATTAATTTCAATGGGGAAATTGCTTTGAGATGCGAGCAAATTGACATACGACCAAGGTTACAGAACGAATTAAACTCGTATCTCGAGGTATCACTGTATATTATTATTATTATTATTATTATTATTATTATTATTATTATTACTATTGTATTATAATAATTATATTTTTGTTAATGTTATTATTACCATTATTGTTACTATTTTATTATTATTATTATTTTATTTCGTTTCGCTTGTTGTATACGTCATTTCATCCGTTTGCATCCTTCAGCTTTAATTCTTCCCAATTTAGGTTCGGGAGGGGCTCCGAGTATTGTTATTATTATTATTATTATTATTATTATTATTATTATTATTATTATTATTATTATTATTATTATTATTATTATTTGTAAAATAAAGCCGTTAAATCGCAAAGGTGGCGTGGGTAGTTTAAATGTCCCTAAAAGGGAGAAGTAGAACAAAGAAACCTTTAAATGTTATTTTGAAACCTTTTTCATTAACAAACAAAATATATATTTTTAATACGCATACCACACTTTTTACTGTTCGAAAATAATAACATTAAAAATGCATTAAAATAAAATTTGATTTACTTCTACAACTGTTAATACGTAATGTTAATCTAATCAAGCCCTGATTTCAGGTACTTTGCACCCTGGACAAAGATTTGTATAACCACCTCTTTCGTTTTTTTTTTTTTTTTACTTTTACCTCCCACCCATCCCTACCCCAAAATAATTGTTTAAGTGTTGCGTTTGAGTTTTACCCAAGTCACCAATAGTATTCAGATAGCATTTTATTATTGCGAGCAATCCAATCCAATTATAGTAGGCTGCGCAATTAAATTTAGATTTTTCCTAAAACAAAAGTACGCCAATGAAGTAATGGATAAAAAGGCATGACTGCTATTGTAATTTCATTTTAAAAAATTGTCTGAAACTCCAGAAATATTTGTAACAAGTAATAGGCCTATAGAGAATCTTTGAAATAAAAAATATAGGTTAGGCTATATTTAATATATTTGATTCTAAACATATGCTAAAAATTATATTTAATTATATTAATTAAAAAGTTAATAGCATTATATTAAAACTAATATTTTATTTAAAACGTACTTTATGGCCTTATTTCTACTTTATACATTGAGGATCTAAAACTCAGCCTTACATTTTTAATTTTTTTCAAGCTTAAATTTTTTAAAATTCAATTGGTATAACGATTATTTTTTAAAAAATCCTCCTGGAAAAAGTTCCGCCTTTCTAGGTTTGCCACCCTGGATGAATGCCCAGTCTGCCCATTTATAAATCAGGGCCTGAGTCTAATATAAAATACCATAAATGTAAGAAAGCACTTTAGTTAAGAATTTAGTGAAATGACAAGGGGTTACACAATGATGGATTATTATACATTTAGCTAAGTAATGCTCTATTTACAAGTGAAACAATGTATTCATAGGGACAAAATAAGACTAACTTTTAACTGTTTTTGAAAATATTTACTTATTTAAAACAGTCCTATACAAAATAGTAAAAAAAAATGAAGCTAAGTTTAAAACGACAATTTTATTTGTCATTATAAACATACTTTATATTGTATTTTAAAACTGAAATATTTTCCTATTTAATTGTATTTTTGTAAGGTTTATTTTAATTTAACACTGCATGTGTGATCCCAATTTCTCGAAGGTCTTGTAAAATTCGTTTTCTTGTTTACAAAGTAGAAACGGTCCTGTAGGTCAGTCTCTGCAGCTCATACGTCTTATGTGGCCATAAAAATTAACCCTCCTATTCGGAATGGTGTTCGATATCCTTACCGCAATCAGATTTAGTTCGTTGTTGTGCCTTGTCCCCTACATACCATTTTCTCTGATTAGTCCTAGGATCTTTCTCAGGATTTTCCTATCTTTGGAATCTAATTGTCCAATCAGATCCTTCTTATTCAATGCATTCTCGTGCATACACGCCCTTGTTGTCGTTATTGTTATTATTATTATTATTATTATTATTATTATTATTATTATTATTATTATTATTATTATTATTGTTGTTGTTGTATTGTAGGGTTATATTATTATTAGGGTTCGGATGTTTATGATATGTCATATTTTTATCCTGACCTCTATTCGCGCCGCAAACGCAAATTAAACATAAATTGCACATTTGTTATCTTAATCGGACCGTTTTTATTTTGCTTATAAAGTCATATTTTGGTCATTTTCATGATCTTGTCATATTTTGGTCATATTTGTAGTTTACTGTCATATTTCAGTTATAAATTCGGTGAAAGAGCACAATTATGCAGTATGTGCACTAAATTATCGGCTTAAATTTTGTTTCCGAAAAAGAGTCACGAATATTTTGGTTTTACTGTAACTGAAATGTGAAGGGACAATAAAAATTAATAGCACAATTACCTCTTCCTCCTTGTTGTTAACAACTTCCATCAGACATGTTTTTAAAATATTTTCAGTTCATATTTGCAGTGGTATCTGGAAACATTAACCGACTAGACGTTTTTACAAGTAAAATTGTTAATGACCTGTAAAGTTGTTAAAAAGTTATTATCCGATTGAATTAAAGTACTGCAATAATTTAGTATCATTAAACGTTTTAAATTGGAACATTTATTTTTAGAAAATACGTTCTTTAATGAGGTCATGTTCAGACTTTTTAGTCATATTTAGTCATTTTAAGGTCATATTTGCAAGTCATATGTTCCACTTTTTTAGGTCATAAACGTTCGAACCCCAATTATTCTTATAGCACAGAGTAGGGTTGAATGGCGGGCTCAGGTAAGCGCGGCAATGAACCTTCGGATTCCATAAAATAGATTACATTCCTAGGAATTGTCTATTGCCATTGAGTAAGTAAATAGTTATTGTTGTATTCCCTTCTATACTGCCATATTTCTCTCAATGGGACTTACCCCCGTTTTCTTCCTACAATATATTTGCTTGCTTTCCTTCTATATCCTAGACGTCTACTTGACCTCCTCTCACAATCATAGGGAATGCCACTAGTGACTTAGAAATCCCCGATAAATCCATCTAGGAGCGTCACGGGGGATCTATCTAGGAGACTTGAATAGCATTTTAGTAGACTGACACGGTACCATGAAAGGCATTCAAGACGCTTCACTGACTTTAGCGAAAACACTATTTATGACTGAAACTATCGCATAATGCTAAATTAGCACCTGTTCTTATAGATTGACTAACTTATTTTATTGATCAGGCTTAATGCAGTGTACTTCTCTCAGCACCATCCCAAACCAAGCTAGCTATGTGTGATACAAAACATATTTGTTGATTATATTTTACTAGTAATCCTCTGTAAACAGTTGACTTCGCGTCGAAAAAGAATGTGTTATTCTAAATGTTGAAGTGTTTCTAGTCTGAAACAAACACAGTTACTTTTCTGGACTGGTTTCATTGCGAATTGTAGGCTAGATTATTAGGCGATTTGTAGGCTAAAATATATGGGGAATTGTAGGCTACTAAGCGAATTGTAGGCTACTAAGCTAATTGTAGGCTACTAAGCGAATTGTAGGCTTCATTATTAGGTGAATTGTAGGCTATATTATTAGGCGAACTGTACATTATTAAAAGAATTGAAGGCTACATTATTAGGCGAATTGTAGGCTACATTTTTATGCGAATTGTAGGCTACATTATTAGGCGAATTGTAGACTACATTATTTGGTGAATTGTACATTATTAAGCGAACTGTATGCTACATTATTAAGCCCGTTGCACGGGCTGGGAAAATAATTTTACCATTAAGTGGATTTTACTCATACAACAGTAGAATTTTGAAAACGAAGTTTAAAAAATGACACAATACTGAGGTTCCGAAACAGGAATGATCCATGCGCTCACAAAGCTACAAGTTAGCAACACCGCCGTTAAAGTATATTGTAAGCGCGATCTATGCCATCACCCAAGAGTTGGTTGCATACACGTATCTCAGGGCACATTCAGATTAGTACACAATTCCCTTTCTTCTGCAGGTTCTAATTTACTTCTTTTTGCAGCTTTCTTAGTTTTAATAGGTTTCGGTTTACTTTTCGAGGCTTTTTAAATAGAGTTCCAAATTCTAGGAAACAAATTACAAATTTCGTGTTAAATACGCAGACAAAATTACACAAATAACAGATAAACGTAGGCCTATTTGCAGTTAAAGTAAGGCCCAGCAGTAACTTTTTAGTCGCCAGTAGAACAAAAGTGACCTTGAGAAAATTAACAACCTGATGCTATTTAAGAACCACTGTTGTTCATTCATTTTTACAAGTCCAGTGCCTGTAAACAAATGCAGGTCACTTGATCGTTAGAACTAGGGATGGGTCGATACCAGATTTTCTCGATACTCGATACTCGATACCGATACATGATTTTTTCCTCGATACTCGATACTTCGATACTCGATACCTTCAACATTTCCATTTTCAATAAATAGGTACATTAATTAAAATTTGAGAGAACTGTATAATACCAACTAAATTAATGAAGTCTGCATATTTAATGAGACAAAATTTAATATCATCAGTAGCCTATAATTATTTTTAAACTCTACATTAAAAATAAAATTAGTTTTTTAAATAGTTCACTTACAAGTTTTTGTTAAAAAATACTAGCATTCTCACTTAATTGCAGAATTGCAGAATTACAAAAGTATCGAAAAAGTATCGAGTGAGTTTTCTGAAGTATCGTTCGATGCCGATACCATGCAAGTATCGAGAGTATCGAGGTATCGAAAGTATCGAGGACCCATCCCTAGTTAGAACACACCATGTTATAAGGCAATAGTATAGTCTCATTGTATATGTATCAAAAGTATTGGAAAGTGCGTTGTAAATATGGAGGACTCTAATTTATGTAAGTAATTCACAATAATATGCATTCTATGCAATGTAGACTAACATTAGTTTGTGTAGAAATAATTTGAACTTGAATATTAAAATATTGGAGTCTTAAAATGCAATGTTTACACGGACTGAAACCTTCGTAAGGAATGGAAAATAACAAAGGAAACCTGGCGATGTTACGCAGCAAGACCAAAAGCGTTGTTGGATTTTATCCAATTCGGCATTATTGTTCTTTGAAGTCATTAAAAAACGACGTATGTGTAAGGATTTTATATTTTTTATTCCGTTTTAAGATTGCTCTAATGCTTAGTTTATAAATAATAAAGTAATCTTAGTTTTTATGTATGCCATTGAACTATTACTCTGTTATGCAAGGTTCCTTTTACAGAAATAATTCTAAGGGTTGAGAAGGGTCGCCAATTATCCAGTTCCATTGTAAATAATAATAATAATAATAATAATAATAATAACAATAATAACAATAAATAATAATAAATTGTTTGCACATATTTTTGAATTGCTATATTTCTAAACCATACAAAGCTGTGCTTTTAGCAACTCAGTTATTTGTTTTTCCTTTTCGTTCCTTTTGTTGTCTGTTTATCCTACAATGTATCACTCAAACGTGAGATATCTGTCTTCCCTTTCATTATCCGCTATTTAATTTCAGCATCGTTTCTTCCAATACTAGTAATTTTATCACCCAAATAATTGTATTCGTTACACTGTTTAATATTTCCCTTAATTTTCAGGTACCAAGTCTTGTTTCTTTCCTCCTATTACCGTATACTTTGACTTTTCCAACTAAAAAGTGCTAATCCCCATTAACGGGTGGAACTCTCAATGGATAAAGGAGTATAAATTACTCTACCACAAAATAACATTTTCCCTAATATTTATAGTCATATTAAGAGTGTATTGTTCATGCCTAATTTCATGTTAACACAATTTGGTTATGGCCATGGTAAGTTCGTACGTATTTCAATTTCACATCAATGTAGAAAACGGAGTGGAGTATGTGGAATGAAGAAGCTATTGAACAATTTATTACTTTAACCCTAATGTACCGGTACCCAAGTAAAATAGGGTATATTATACTTTTGGAGAAAAAATCCCTTTTCAAAATACGCTAACAGTGAAAGTATGATAAATGGTTTTAAAATAATGGCATGTAAGAAGATGCATTATTTTGTCTAAATGCTACGCCAGTAATACCACTTCAGATTCTCATACAAATTTTGGTCAGCGTGTTTACTGAAATTTTCATTAATTTGCAGCAAAGAAAATTAAACTCAAATTGTCCAATATTTCACAAGTCTTTCTCTTAAGACAAAATGGCTAGACCTGTGAATATTAAAAATATTGAAGTCGATGGATGGCTAGAAGATAGTGCTTAATGTGAAAAAATATCTGCTGACTCTCTATCAGAAATGCAATACATTTTGAGAACTATTTAAGTTATGACTGTAAATTCACGTCCACCTAAGTCACGATGTGATGCTAGGTAACTTCCTTTTGTAGGTCGAAGGAGATATTCAAATCACTGTTTCATATGATCCTTCACAAGGACAAGGATTACTATCAGGGCACTCGATACTACAACATGTTTTATGTATTTTCTGTTTCCAGAAGCAAAATGTGCTGTAACGGTTTTCTGTCCAAAAACCTAAACTCACGTGCAGTGTGCAAGGCTACAGACATGGAACCTTATATAAAGTATGCCGTAATCTTCCTGTAAGTACTGTTTCATTTTATCTATTTTATTTTGTATATGTATTCCCAAAATATATGGGTTTCGGACAACGAAAAAGAGTGACAAACAAAATATTTTTGAATTATAATGATTAAACATTTTGGATTGTTTATGAATTTTTGTGACAACAATAAAATTAAGTAAGATCGTCCCTAGAAATGATGAAAGAAGTTACAAACTAAATTAAAAACTGATCAAATTTATATTATAAATGTATTTTATTAAGGTACATTAATAGAAATTCAAGCTTTAAATCATGTCCACATCCCCATACATACGATATAAGACGAAACCAAATAAATCCTTTAATTGAACCCAAACTTTTCACATCCGCAGCTCTAAAAACATCAGCTATAGTTTAGGTCCAAGATAATTCATTTCCAGTGTTCAAATAACCCAGAATTATTTAATCTGAACAGTTACAAATTTAAGAAAATAATTAAATTTACTTTATATATTTTTTTATGTTACCATCTTCTTTTTAATATATCCCCCTAAATATTGCTGGATATTAATATAGCCTAATTTGATTCTATTATTGTTTAATATTATTTAATGTATTTATAGGCCTATCAATTTCTGAATCACTCATGATCATGAGCATGGGCTCATTCGGATGACGACTTAATGAAAAAATAATAATGTGGGAAAATTGTAAACAATTATTTTCTAATTCAAGACAATAAACCAACTTTCAATTACCACAAAAAAAGTTTATATTTTTACTTAACTACTCTGATCTGTCGTCTTTTCTTAAATAAGTTAAGTCTTTTCTTAAATAAAGTTATAAAGATTTTCCGAATTTCATTAATAGTGCATTTTCAAAATTGTAATATATGTCTATGTAGTGTATTGTATATTCTGTATTCCCTTATGTTTAATCTACAACCCTAATATGCCAGTTGGTAAAATAGGATTCTGTACTTTCGGAAAGTCAAATAATAATAATAATAATAATAATAATAATAATAATAATAATAATAATAATAATAATAATAATTGTTTCGCAATTTCCGTAACTCGTCGTTCTCTCACGCCACACTAAGACGAGTGTGGAGGACATTGCTGTATTCATTAATCGAGAGGAAAATATTTGGAGCTTTGAATAATTAGACTTGAAAGCAAGGTAGGGCACGGATCAGCTGCGAAGCTGTGCGCGGCTGAGAATCTGAAGAATAAATAAAGCTTTTAGAGGTTAGCCTGTCAGTACTTGGCATGGACTCAGTTCTTTAAGATATCTCGGCTACAAGAAACACAATATTTTGCGCCGATATGTGCGTTTCTTGTCTGAAGTCTCATGGACGCGGGTGAATAGTATTTCTTTAAATCGTAAACGACTTGGTCAAGTTGCCAGAATTGTTTTGGTTGTGTCGTCTTATGGAAAACTAGACCGAACCTTTTCTTAGTACGACTGCGAACAAAATGTTCGTTACATTTTTGTATATGCAACCGATTCCCTTGTTATAAAAACACACACAGCCACAAAATAGCAACTTTACACAAATCACAGTACACATACACACACTCACACACACACATATATATATGTATATATTTTATATATAATTTATTATTTTTAATATATCCCACCTAATTATTACTGTATATTAATGTATCGTAATTTGATTCTATTTTTGTTTAATATTATTAAATTTATTTACACCAATTTCTGAATCACTCATGATCACGAGCATGGGCTCATTCGGGTGACGAATTAATGAAAAAAATGACGTGGGAAAATTGTAAACAAATATTTTCTAATTCAACACAATAAACCAACTTTCAATTTACAAAGAAAGATAATTAGACTAATTCATGTATATATATATATAAAGTTATGAAGCATTTTGGGCTATTTGGTTAGTTTAAATAGATGTAATAATAATAATAATAGTAATAATAATAATAATAATAATAGTAATAATAATAATAATAATAATAATAATAATAATAATAATAATAATAATCCCTCATGTACCCTGGAAAATTAAGGTCTTAAGTTCTTCTCTTACACTGAACCTGGAGCATAGTAAACTTACATTTTTTAGGGACACAAACATGTTATTTCTTATTAAATGATATCAGGTTAAAAGACAAATAAATACAACTACGAGTAAGAAAAAAAAATCACTGTAAATAGCAATATTGTAAAAAGATTACATAAATGTAACCTTACCTACATAGTAAAGGCAAACGTAGACAACGGAATAACATGAACACAATAAAATTAATTTCCAGTAGTGATTTTGTTTAAATGTGAAATAAGACGAATTCCTTTAGATAACGTTGTTTATTAATAGAATTAATATTGAATGTATAGTACTTTTATTATTGCATATCTCCCTATGAAAAAACAAGAGCCTGTAATAGGAGACATTCTTCATTTATTTATTGAATGTAAAAATAGACGGCTGTTTCACTGGTATTTCAGCTGACGGTATATGATAATAATAATAATAATAATAATAATAATAATAATAATAATAATAATAATAATAATAAAAATAGTTGCAATAATCATAATTATATATATATATACACACAAAGTCAAGTAGCCAAGACGGTAACGTCAATGACTCACATTCGGGTGGTCGCAGGTTCAAATCTGTTCTCTTAGGAGGAGGTCCTGCGTCCAGTTGGTTCCTCGCCAGAAAATCGTCCATGTTAACCCAGAGAATCTTCCCTTACCTACAGGTATTGGCATGTACGCCTTTCGAAAAGTGAAAGTTTAGCAGGTTTAAGGAAAACATATATTTATACAAGGTATTTACCTTATAACCTTTAGAGAGAAATTTGCCCTGGGCTGGACTTTTGCTTAGTACGCAGATGCTAAGCCTATGAGCCATGCAGAAATTATCCCACACACGTGCCAATTGTTTTTCTAGATATCTATACCCAGTGACTTTTGCATTAAGTATTTAAAATAACTTTCCGTATTTTAACTTCATGCTACCGAAGTATGACTTGCCTACAGTTTTTTCTGCTTTAGTCAGCTACCAAACTCAACATGCTACGGGTAAAAATGGCATTTATTTAACTACTCGTATGTCCAACAAGGTTATTTGCTTAGTCTAGTTCATGCCACGGAGTTTAATTTAGTTTAGTTTGTGTAACCCAAAGTTGAATGTTCTGGATATTTTCGCATTGCCAGAGGCCATAGTATCAATAATGAATCTGGATGTTGTTTAATACAGCTCTGTGTTAGTGTGTGGAAGGTAGTATTTTTTGAAGAAACGTTATTTCATGTGCGAAAAAATTGCGAAAGTGCAACGATTGATTCCGGCCACGTGATCAGCGAGCTCCTGTGTCGCTCAGCGATCACCTTGCAGTACACAGTTTATCAGATTCATGTGTGATGTCATGCCAATGAGGAAGTTATAATTACCATTTTTGTGTAAAAAATATTCCGATGACACTACTATAGTATCTTGAGAAGTACAACCAAGGAGCCTAGACACTTCCGTGTACCCCCAGAAGTGGACATAGAGTGGCAAATATTCAACCTCACCACTGAAGAAATTATTGAGTGGAATGCATAAAATGGTAGTAGATACTTTTACTACCTACTAAGATTTATTTATTTATTGTACCAAGAATATTACAGGCTAATGCCCAATTACAATATTCTCGCTTATATTAATACACCAGATTCTAAAATTAAATATTTAAAGTGATATTCAAACTAATTAAGCTAATGCTATAACAATAAGAAAAAAACACACAGAAAAGAAAACCAGAAACACAAACAATACAATTACACAAGGGAACATAATATGAAAAAAAAAACAAATAATAATATAAATAATAATGCAATAGTTTTGGAGGAAAATATACATATCAGAAAGATTCAAGTAAAGAAAATGACATCGAGCAAAATTTAATAATTATTATTTTAAAATTTAAAATTTTACACATGTATTTTTAAACCGCGTATTTTTAAACCGCGTATTAAAAAATCTATATTGTCCATTTTGTGCAACTGATTGTATAGTCGGAGTACATTATATAGTCAGTGTTTACTTTTGGGATGAAAAAAAGATTTTGCAATTTATGAGATCTATACGTGGAGAATAAAAATATATTTCTTTGAGAATATTAATATCATCTATTTCATTATTAATTAATTTGTATAAAAACAAAACCTTAGGGAAACCTATATGTATAAAAACCTTAGGGAAAGCTATTCCTCTTAGCAAAAAATAGATAGTGTTGGTCATGAATAGATTTGCCTTGAAGCCTTATAATAAACTATAAAATGTATGCATCAAGTGTAGTATAGAACTCTACTTTGTGGTTTTACTACGAAAGATCGTAGCATGTATCGTTCGTGGCTTCGATTGCTTAGTTAATGGTGACAATTTGCATGGCTACGTTTTTACAAATAAGAGATAAAGGAGGTAAAAAGAGAGAAGAGCGCCATCAGTTACAGGAAACAGATGAAAAAAAATGTAAATTGTGGTTAATGCTTTCTCGTCACAATCAAAATCATGCCAGCATTCGGTTAGTAGCCAATAGTAACAGAAACACCAGAAGAGCACAAAATCTATTATTATCGGAAAGCAAAACCTACGGTATGCTAGCATTCCTTTCGTAGCAGAAGAATTATGTTTATGAAAATGATATGAAGTTTGTGCTTTTATGTTTACCTTTTCCTATAGGTAAAGTATAAAAGCATTGACTACGATTTTATGCATACTGCCCATTATTTTTGTCCGCCCTGTGAATCGAACGAGGGTTTTACCTTATTAACTGGTTCCATGACCGCTGACCAAGGAAACGTAGTCAATTCTGTTCCCAATATCCCTCTGTGCGAGGCTAAATAACGTGAGATCCAAAAAGTGTCTAAGTTTTTAATTTTTCTTCATTATCCACTGTACTCTGAAAGAGGTTAAAAATTTAGTTTATTTCCTCTTGCAACGATTTCCAAATCTTTTGCTCAAAGTCATGCCCTGCGCAAGGCCAATTTCTTATTCTAGCAGTGTCTTTCTAAAGCAATAACCTTTCCCAACTTCAGAAGAACGCGATCTTGCATCTTTTCAAGCTAGTGGAAACTGTTTGAAACCTACCAAATGAGTCAGAGAAAACATTGCATATTCCTACAAACTTGCAGAGTCACGCATAAACAATGAGTGTAAGACCAATACATATATAGGACTATTGATTACTGCGGCGTTGAGTCAGCTGATGTCATTAAATGAAATGTAATAACTTACTTATGCAGATAGCAGTGGTTGTCATTAACAGACAGGCCTACTTGCAACCGATAAATTATAAACTTCTTGAAACGATGCCACTTGTGCTGATAGTTTTACTGGCCATTTTATTGAACTTAACTAATTTTCATTTTATGACTTTTCCACTCATACGCCGCGTATTTGATATTGACCAATAAAGTTTTAGAAAATCCTTGGATATAGACCAATCATGATCATTTATCTTATAAAATGCTTGTTATTAATACGAGGATCAAGGATGCGATTTTAACTGATAAAACATCAGCTCGTTACTGGAAATGTAGTTATCAACGTGCAATGATTAATACGTCACATGCTGCCAGTGAACACAATAAAAACACATTATTTTATACAACATAACTTGTTTGAAAATAAAAAATATAACTTATATATAAATGTTCATTGATTATAAACACTATTTCAATTCAGTGTAAGCCAGTTCGTATGCTTTTATTCTGTTCTGCTCTTAGTTTACCTGAATTAAGTTAACTATGTCTTATATGCATCATTGGTAGCATTGATTACAACATGGACATGGTAACTCGAATCGTAGGACTGGTCACAACAAGGACATGGTACCTCGAATCGATTCATGGATGGTTGATTCATAGTATGCCGTGATCTCACAGCTGTTAGTTTTGTTTTATATAACAAAGCACGAAAGTAATTACATTTATTCATCGAATAGTCTTAATAAATCTAACTCGAGTTGACGAGTTTCATCGGATAAATTCATATAAATTCACTCTATCGATAAACTCGTAAACTCTCGTGGGATTACCTATGATAATTATTTTTTGATCTTCGGCTTCAGAGAAAGAATCATGTGTTCGAAAAGCGAAATTAAATTACCCAAGTAAAACTCACCACGAGTAGTGTTCGGGTAGATACCCGTAATTCCACGCCCAGACATTCATTTGATATTATTACAAAGCAAAGAGTATAATATAATAAAGATCTGTACATATAACTAAGATCTAGCCTCTCATTGCGTTATATCATTTTTCGTCACAGGTTAACATGACGTTGCCTATTCCTAGATCTCGAAATAATACTCGTAATGGTCATGACAAGGAACAATCTTTAAGCTCAATTAAATTACCAAATTGAAACTTAACACAAGTGGTGTTCGGCTATGTAATTCTACGTGAAGAAAATGAATACCATTAGACATTAGCAGAGATTGTAATACAATAATAGTACATTATGCAACAAACCTATAATGACATTTATTAAAATACGAGTATGTTTACTAAACGACCAACGCTAGTTTCATAATTTTCATGCTAGTTTCTTAATAATCATTATAGGCAAGTTTCATAAGACTTTTTGATCGACCCATAATCTTTGACGTTCTACCTTCAGACAAATATGTATTTGCACTTTACATTTTTTATTTTAGATTTTTTATTTTTGCCAGTTTTACTCGTCTTATTATTTTCACTAAACATTGATTTACCACTTTGTCCACTTTGTGATTAGCAAAATTCCTTCTTCCCTTCTTATGACTAGCCCTTATATATTTTTTTTATTGGCTCTTTCAAAAGTATTTATTAATTTACTTTCATCAATGAAATGTAATTTAAAGAGATGTTTTCCACCTTATACCCTCAAAATATATATATAACCTATAAAACCTTCAAATGATTTTTGTGATTGCTTCGAAAATTACAAGATTTTTTTACAGAGTATTTATTTTGTACCTTATGTAAGTTAGATAGTTAAACATGTGCGTTAAAAATTAAAACATATTTACAGTGAACCAGCAGAAATATTAAGTGGTTGACAATTTAGCATTACAATGTTAAAATGTATTTACAATAACACTTGTTCAAAGTATACATATCAGTTTTATTTCACAACAGATAGCATTCCAAATATTTTTCTCCTTATACCCTCTAATCAAATACAACACACTGTATCCTTAAGCAGCTGGACCAATTTATTGTGATGGCTTTTTTCATTCGTTAGCAATTAAAATGAAGCATTAGGTCTACATATAGAAAAGGTTGCGTGTCCAATTCAAATAATTAAAATCATTATATGTACATACTAAAAGTCTTAAGATGATGCAAGTCCCTATGTAGGCCTACATTGTCAAAAGTTAAAATATAAAATTACAATAGGAGTTTTTACATTAAAATAATTGGGTCTGTAGGATTACCAAACTTAGTAGAGCGTCTATGCAGTGTGTAAAGTCCTTAGATAGCATTGTTTGTTCCTTTAATTTGACCAGAACAAGACAAAAGCTAAAAAAGCTGTGTATAAGATAAATTATTCTTTTGGCATTTCAGTTGCTTTAGCCTATAGGCGATTATAGGAGGACCAAAATCAAATAATCGAAATGACGGTAATTCCATAAAATGACCCTTTAAAGATGGCAGCTACTATTCCAAACCAATCGAAACCTTTAGGTAGTGCTGTTCATATAGTTGAGCTAGATAAACGAAATATAACACAAAAAGGGGTAAATTTAGAGGTTTCGTTTCGCTGAATCAATATGTAAGACGACCAAGGGGCAATTACATGGTCAAAACTATGGTTTGAAATTGTGTAACAAGTTTATTGCTGAGCACCCTGAATATGTAAATTACCATCTTAAACACTTTAAGAGGGAAAAAAATTATATAATATTCATAGCACAACTTTAATTTTGTTTGGTCTTTCAATGTTTCAACCCAATTTATTCTATATATTCTTATAAACCACGGATTAATTCTGCAAAATTATTTTTGTATACTATGTACTCATACATTTATAATTTTTCGTTTGTAGTATACTGTGCATAGACATATAATTAGATTTATATTTAATCTACTAAATCCCCTAAATACGAGCTTTGCTCATATAGGGGCATACCTTACATTTTAAATGCTAAATTAGAAATAGTATTTTCTGTTGGTTTTATTTTGTTTTTACTTGTACTAAATGTGAAAAAATGTAAGTAATGTAATATAATAATAAAATAATAACAATAATATTATGTGAAAAATCTTTTTTTTTTCGTATTTATAGTAATGCGTGACTTTCTGGGTATTCAGTGACACTGATCGCGAAACGAAAGAGTGCTTCATGTTACAAGTGAAGAAAAGAGACGCCCCAACATTAATGGTGGACGAAATGGGGTAGGGGATAGTTTTCTCGGGATGCTCCTGTTGCCCCTGCCATGTATCATTCCACTGTTGCTCCATTCATCAAAATATGACCGTTGGTTGCAGTAAAAGAATTATTAATATGCATTGCTGGAAGAAATGTTGTTTTTAAAATATGCCGCAATGGTTGATAACATCAAATGTTTCTTTACTCACGCAGAGTTTCAGTACGACTCCCTTGCCAGACCATGCGTTATAGTTATTGATTGTATTTTCCCTTGCATCCCTTTCCATTTCCAGCCCTTCACAGCCCTCGAGTTCACCCTCTTTTTCAGAAGACAGATCGATGTGCCTCTGAGTAAGATTTACCCCTAACTGCGTGGCAGGTGACGCAACATTTTCAGAGTAACTCCATTCCAATGAAGCCGTAATATTTTCACTTCCTACTAGCGCGAGCGGTGCCCGAATTTATGCCGCTTGATTTTGCGCCAAATATGACGAGTATTAAATAAAGTTATGTTTATGTTGGTAACATCATGATCTCTGTAAAACTCTCTCATCTGACAAAAATAAATAAAAAAATCGCCGATATAAGCTATCGGACATTTTTTGTGTGTGCCCTCCCTTACCCCAGGAGTGCCAAGCAATGAAGCTTATTACCTCAGGTCAAACAAAATTTTGGTAACCATTTGTTTGATGTGTTTACCTAATAGGCTAGTGCCCTTATGTACAGGTAGGGGGGAAAAAAGCGGCCAGACTATTGTAGCTGATTTCAGAGCCTTGTGATACGTTAATAAATGTAAGAGATGCAACGGAAACGTTTGTTTTCACAAGCAATTATTTCTCAGTTGATTGTCTATATCAGCGTTTCTCAACCTATGGTCCGCGGACCACCAGGAAGATGGTGCAGATGGTCCGCAGACATAATTAAAAAACATCATAAAGCAAGTAAAGAAGTAAAAAATGTTCACATAAAATGGACACTAGATGTCAAAGTTTTTAAAATCTTCGAAAATGCAGATCCTAATGCAAGTTTCCTTACTTTTGCAGTTACGAACCACAGTTTGAAGCCCCTGATGCACTGACGTCTATGGTCCCCTCTTTCATTCAAAACCCTGAAAAATAAGACTTTGTCGGAATTTGTTATTAGAGGCGCTCTCTTTTAACAAGGGTTTTATTTTGAGTAGTATTTATCTACCTCCTTATTCCCTCTGATATTAAATTAAGGGTTTTATTGTTGGAGGAGCCCGAGTGTCTGATCCTGTGTTATAATTCCTTTTAAATATTACCAAATTGGTAATAAATATTAAAGTCTGTTCAAAATATAATTTTACTGTCAATAGTTTACTTCCAATTCAATAACTGTGTTTCCGTCGAATTAAAAAATGTATTTAGATTTATTTCGTTATAATGACCTATAATTAATACCCCAAATATTAAGAATATAGGCCTACATATAGCCTACGTTTAAAAATGGGATGTAAAATTAGGGGTCCGTAAAAATGTTTACACATTTTAGAGGTCCTCGGGTTCAAAAAGGTTGAGAAACACTGGTCTATATTGTCTAGAACAAATTTCAATACATTCCCTGCTATCCTGTGAATGCCGCTAGGCATCATGATGGGATGTGTGGTGAAATTGATATGTTTGGGCTGTGTACTTGTGTCGTTGTGTATTAGCGCGGGTTTGACTTTCTTGCCATGAAGTCGATTGTTTGTGGTTAGTTGTGTTTGTTTAGTATCGTGTAGAGATGTTTTCTTTTGTATGTACTGTCTGGCTGCGAGCTGAAGGCCGAGCTAGCGTTCCCCCACTACCTTACCATGCGCTTGCATTTACTGTCTATGTCTTTCCCCCACTATGCCACCAGCTCGGCCTTCAGCTCACAGTCAGACAGTAGCAGTGCGTGTATCTGTGTGAGGGGATTATTAGCCAGTCCGGCAAAGCAATCGGACAGTGAAAAAACACTTAAAAATTCTTACAGTCGATCAGTCGGTGGAACAGTTTAGGCACTGGCTTTCTGCTCCCAAGTTCGCGGGCTCGATCCCGACCCAGATTTATGTGTGCATAAATGCTACAGCCCATGTCAGTAGATTTAAAGCCACATATAAAAGAAATCCTGCGACAAAATTCCAACTCAAAGCGACGGTTACAGGCCTGTGTATCAGTACGTCTGTTAGCCGGCAATAAATAACCAGAATCTAATGTAAGGAGTAGGCTTTCTTTTATAAATTACTGACAAATGTATGAACGTCGCAAGGGCATCCCAGTACCGATTACATTGCTGCAATTATGAAAAGCAAGTAAGGCCTATATATGTTAAGAGTCAGAGTTCTAACAGCAAAATATGGACATATATTTGCAAGATTACTCCCAAAGTACAACATTATATGGCGCTGAAACTTGGCCCATAAGTAGACAACAAGCAAACAAATTAACGGTATTAGAAATGGATTTTTAGAGACGTTCAGCAAGAAAATCCAGGAAAGAAAAAAAATTCTGAATAATAGAATAAGGGAAATATTGCAAGTTGAAAAGAATATCTTGAAAATTGTAGAAGAAAGACGCTTGAAATGGTATGGACATGTACTCAGAATGACAGAGGATAGAATACCCAAGACAATTTTGGATTGAAAAGTAAAAGGAAAAAGAAGAATATGTGGAATATACGGAAAAGGAATATCATGCTTTGCTTGGGGCCCTAGAAATTACATCGTTCCTTGTAAATCCGAATGACTGGGATTCGTCTGCGTCATCAGAAGAAGAGGTATAAGAGAGGCAAGTATACGTAACACTTTGTAGTTTCTTATAACGTAATTCCAATATTCCACTAACCTTTCGGATCTTCTGTAGATTTAGAACTATCGGAATTATTATTAATATTAAATTATTTGTCCATAAGGGCAACAGAATAGCACTGACGTAAGAGATACGAAGCAACCCCGCAGTTTATTCTCTCGACGTGCAGGCAGACTCCATTGAAACGCAACACTACTGCTCCAAAAGTCTCTGGATTTAGTATACACATTAGATCCCTTACAAAAATTGTTATACAAAATGCATAACCTTAAAACGAGAGAATTCCTGTAGTAGTTTGTATGTTTATAATCTATATAGACTCCAACACGGTATTAGGTATTTCTACAGTTTATAAGAGGAACATACAAAATGTGATTTTGATATCGATTCACATAGTTCACAAGCATGGATTAAATTGTACAAAAAGTTAAACATTAACTTTGCACCTAACAACTAGTTATAGTCGCCAATTCAATAATTATGTTATACTTATGTTTTAATTTGATCAGTTCTTAACGATATTGCCTAAAAGTTCATTTTACCCATTTTTGTAAATTAATATGTTAGAATAGTGTATTTCTGTCCCTCTCTCATCCTCAGTTTTACTCTTTTCCTTTTCCTTATGTAAAAATTATGTAATATAATTTAGTATGACTGGACTGACCCTAAACACGAGCTACGCTCATGCGGGGTAAACAATACTCCATTTTGTAATTGTAAAAATTGTGTTTATAATATTAGTAATAATTTGTAATAATAATAATAAAGAGAATTTCAATTTCAATTGTTGGTTGGTATATTGTTATTTAACGACGGGGATGTACTGCAACTTAGGCCTGTGACCTTCGCCGGTGTGCCGGAATTTTGTCCCGCAGAACTTCTTTTACATGCCAGTAAATCTACTGACATGGGCCTGTCATATTTATGCACACATAAATATCATCGACCTGGGCCTGGATCGAACCCGCAAACCATGGGCACAAAAAACCTTCAATTGTGAAAATCGATATTATCAAAGAGCAATACCGATATTACCGTAACTGAAACATCGATGTCAAGATATCGGATATCGAAACCATAATAATCGTTATCCCATCCTTACTTGCAATAATAAACCTTTTAAATTTTGGAACACTTGTTTTTCAAATTTTGAGATTGATTAATATGTTGAAGTAGGTTGCAGGTGATGTGTAACCCCTCTAGAAAAGATGAGGTGAGGTAATCAGGTAATACTAATATGCGATTCTGTCCTCTTGCACGTTCACCTCACACGTGAAGTTCAGCGTGATGGTGACATAACATGAGGTCGAAAACCACAATTCACGTCATCTCTTGCCCTTGTACACGTGAGATGGACAGGAAGTCACACCCTAAAATGCCTCACTTTCCCTCGCACCTGCTTTCATTACAAAACATTTGCAGTCAGGGTCTCTAACCCCCGTGGAAAAATTCTGTGTCCTCGTTTAAATCCACAACATCATCCATAATCCATTATTTCACCATTTCAATTGCAATAATTCTATTCTTACTGATACCTTAACTCATAAAAATAAATTAACTTCAGGAGAGTATGTCAGGCCGAAATCCTCCAGACGGTAGACACCACACTTTTTTAAATTTGTTTGCATATTTGTTCAATAAACATCGTATTGAAATAAAGCAGTCAATTGGTGCCATCTTATTCCCTCAAACAGTCTAAATTCATATTCATATTTATATTTATTTTATTGTCTTTGCGCATATACATTTATGCCATGGACCAAGTCAAAAAACATAATAAAAGAAAGAAAAAAGAAAGAGTAGATAAAGTTTATCCTTGTCGAACCTATTACAATACACAATGCACAAAATATGTAAAAAAAAAAACTAGAACAATAAAACATTATAACTGTACATTCATAGAAGGGGTGAAGCACTAGCCAATCATATAGTTTCCTCTTAAATGTATTGAATGTTAGTGAGTGAATTGTATTGTCCAGTTTGTTAAAAAATTGTATGCTTTTTACACTTGTACTATGTCTATAATATGGGGTGTCCAGAAGAGACTTGTTTCTCGTATTATAGGAGTGGACATTACTCCTATAAGTATAGGTGTTTAAGTTTCTTTTCAAATGGAGTAAACATTGCAATATGTATAAATTGTAACCAGATATCATCGCCTTAGGGTTTCTTGAGAAATGAACAGCAGAAAACTTCAGTTATATAATATAGTGTACTTTAATTAAAAGCAATACTTTGTCAAAATAAAACAAGTAAAAATCTAGGTCTATTATCAGTATTGGTTAAAATCTATTTAGTAGAAAATCAATTGCAATATCTATAATGACTTTTATACAAAAATGGGTAATATGAACTTTTAGGCAATATCAAGTTAAGAATTGATAAATTTACATGATACACTGAATACAATGTCACTGTACATTAGATTCTCTAGGCCAGCGTATCTCAACCTATGGTCCGCGGACCACTGGTGGTCCGCAGACATAATTAAAAAATATCACAAAGCAAGTGGAACGTAAAGAAGTAAAATTATTTCACATATTTCGTTATAATGACCTATAATTTATACCCCAAATATTAAGAATATAGACCTTATTTTAAAAATGGGATGATAAATTAGGGGTCCGTATATTTTTTTAGACATTTTAGAGGTCCTCGGGTTCAAAAAGGTTGAGAAACGCTGCTCTAGGCTTATACCAAATATACCATTTATAGTATGCATTGAAACCATTAGAAATATAATTCGACCTGGTACTTTAGCAGTAGGCCTACGTCTTGCAGCAAATATGTCTTATATACACTGTGCATATACACTGACTTTTCACTATCCAGTATAAGATTTAGGCCTTTACTCAAGTCGTCATATCAGGATGACATAATAATATTTAAAAAAAGCACTGGCTATAGTTAGTATCACTTTTCTGGTGATTCTATTTTCTTGGCTATCTTCTTGAAGTATCTGCTGGTTGTTGTGATATATTCATTCTCTTAAAACCATGAGCGCTAATTTAATGGAATATGCATTTAGGCACATATTGTGCGATCTTCAGTTATTTATTGCATTTATAGAACCGTCCTGTCTGGTGAGTAACAACATTACGCTGATATCTGTTTACAATTTAGACTGTTTGAAGGAATAAAATGGCACCAATTGATTGCTTTATTATAAATTGACCTCATAGGATCAATATGAAATTCATTTATCGTATTGAAACATGGAATGTAAGAGTAAATGCGTAAAAACACATTTTTATTTATTTATACTTATATTTACAATGTAGATATAAAGATATGAAACATACACATAACTTTCAAGAAAATATTATTTATACGCAAGAACTACAACTTTGAACGCGACAGAGCGATTGCTGATATCAAGAACACACACAATACGTACACACAAGGAACACCCATACCCAAAAACCCTTTCACAATATTAGCAGTTATAATTATACCCGAGACGAGCTAAGAAGGAAACCTGAAGTAAACAAAAACCAGTATGTCTGTTACACTCTTAGGTCGTACGAGTAATGTGCTAGAATGAGATAGATGCATTGGTTTTTGTTTACTTCAGGTTTCCTTCTTGCAACGGCCAGACTTTAGTGTCTTAGTGTTTCTAAGTGGCCCAAGTATATACCTAAGTAAAGTTGTCTCTTTTATTTTTCTTGGATTAACTTCTCCCATTGTAGAGAGGATTGCGCCACCCACACTGCTCGTGATAATAAGAACAGCAGCAATAATAATAATAATAATAATAATAATAATAATAATAATGAAGAAGAAGAAGAAAACTAATTTAATGCTTAAATAATATTTTGGTTTTTGATGTAGGGTTTTTTCTTTTGAACATGGTAATTTTGTTTTTGTTATGTTGGTAGCACTAGATTTTTCAATAAAACCGTTAGCTGTATGTTATACGCGGATGTTGCTGTCTGATGCTGTTGTGAGAAATAGTGTTTCGTTTTTGTAGTGTAAATTTTCAATATAATTCGAACTTGGAAACATCTTCAGGGAACTACAGTAAGTGTTTATTTATATTTTAAAATAATAGATCACTCGTATCAACACATTTTTAACCTAAAATTCCCCGATGACAGATGTTGAAGGGCCTCTAAACTCCAACTTAACCTAAAATTAGTATTCACATAAGAAAGAAAATTCTATGATTACTGTGTTATTTAAAATTATTTTAAGTGCCATCCGACCAAAGTAGTTCATTCCTTTCAGCCGACTTGCATATTTAATTGATCACTGCTTCCACTGATTTGAAGAGCACGTCCTGTGTAAGGAAGGATGTAACGATTATTTTAATTTTCTATTCCGTAATATGACTTGATTATATATATATATATATATATATATATATATATACACACACACACACACATATATGTACATACATACATACATACACACACACTCCGATTGCACAACTGAGTCATGGCGTCAGGAAGGGGGTTCCATAGGTCAGGGCCCCTAGAAATCAAACCTAAAAATAGATTTAAGTTATTTAAGCTCCATTTTGTCAAATATTTAATTATTTTATTTAATAATAAAATACTGAACTTGTAAATGTAGTTATACTATTTCAACTGTTCCGTGTGTTATTTAACTTTTCTTATAAATAGTAATAAGTGCATTCCATACCCGGAACACCCCCGGCACTTTCGATCCTGCTCGAAATTATTTTCTATCTATACTATCGTTCATTGCCAATAAAAAATTAAAATCACATAAAAAAATGCCTACTTTGTAATTTTGCTCAAATAAGCTTCTCCTTTACCAAAATTAAATCTATATATTTCCTTTCGGATATATCGTTGCCGCAAGTGTGAAATACGCTGAAATTTAATGACTGTTTTTACATTCTTCCTGGTGGAAATTTGCTGTTGGCTGATTCGGATCTTTATGTAAGTTTGCACTTGAAACTGTAATAGGATGTTCATGAACTTGACAATTTTCGGATGACTTCTATGGACGCATTCATTGTCAATATTTTCGTATTATCATAATGCGGGGGGAAATTAAGCTTCGTCAGAGATGTAATTGTCACAGAGCTAGTAAAAAATTCATCCAACTTGCCATAATTAGTTTTCAAAGCCATTAAATCTTTCAGAGTCGTTTATCCATTACAATTTCAGAAAAGGAAGATAATAAAAATAGAATAAAAATGTCTCTACTTATGAGCACTGTCCAGAGAACACCTGAGTTATTTAGGTAAAATCCCATCTACGGGGACCATTTTTTAGAACCGAGATTCTCTTCATAAAACACTTATATCACACGAATTTTGTTATAGATAGATGTGTGGAGAGGAGATGTTGTCTTGGCAAAATATTTTGGTCCAACCCCGCCCTCCCTAATTGATACACTTTCTTTTATATTACGATCTAGCGAAAACTCCCTTCTTCTCCACCATTTTTCTGTCCTCGTCCTCCTGATTGGACGTTGGAGGTGTGATGTCATATCGCTAAACAAGATTTTGATTGTGGATGAACAGTGTGACAAACCTACAAAGGTACCAGCTGGTCGTAAGAAATGGTGGTTGTGCTATTCAGTATATTGCTCCTTAACTAACATAAACATTCCTAACCTAACAAAACATCGGAGGTATTCAGTACATTGCTCCTTAACTAACATAAACGTTCCTAACCTAACAGTTGGTAACCCAGTCCGTGGAAATGTGAATATCGCGTGAATTGGTCCCCGTAATTGGGATTATGCCGTTATTTTTTTTTTTTTCCGGTAGACTGTTCAAAACCAGAAACGATAATTGGCGATAGATAAGGTAAATCTTTTGATTTCATTTGTGTATGATTTCAGTAAATACATTCTGATCGTTTCAGCGTGCTTATTAGGCAATAAAGCATAAATAACTTGTCGTCAAAGAGAACATCTGAAAAAAAAGAAAGCAGGGCAATATTGAAAAGTTCCATCGACATGCACCTTGTTACAAGATCAGATAGGCTGTAAATTTGTATTAATAGCATTACTTGCGGGAGTTATGTCTATAATGTATTTTGCTTCCCAAATCCGCGTGCCGGACTTTACGTAGGCACAGTATTAATGCATTTAAAAAAAAAGATAAAACAGTTTGCCAGTTTACTACCCCCAGGAATCGAACTCTGATCCGCTGTGTTGAGGAGAGTGAACTCATCCTACACGTCACTGTCGTGGAAAAGCATAATAAATAATGATGATAATAATAATATTGATAATGATAGGCTAATGATAATAATAATACTAATAATAATATAATAGCTTTATTTTATCTGGCAGAGTTAAAAACCCTTGAGGCATTCTCTTCCATTCAACCCGACTCAGAAACATATATTACAGAATACTATAAGTACGTTTACAAAATGTATACGAGTTTACTTTAAATAAGTAGAATGACTAAACTGAAAATACTATAAAGCTTATAACAATAACACAGGCCAACAGCCATTTTGGTGTAAGTTATATGCTTGGGTATATTTAGGTCTCTGATGAAAAATGTGCCATTAGTTTTGCCCTATCGGTTTTAGTTTTGTGAGATATGGTAATACCATTATGCGTATTATCCCATTTTACGTTTGATATAAATAAAACAACAGTTCCTATTTTTAGCTTCTAAATCATGTGAGGGAAGAAGCAACACACTAAAATTACATTAACATTACAATAACAATATAACATGGGGTCTGTCATTGACATTATCACAAATTGTACGGTCATTTATGACTTATGAGCTGTCAATTTGAGGGCCAAAAAATAATCCATCTTTTAGTTTTTCTGTACTTTGTACAGTTTTCGTCCTACGTGTCCAAAGTATGGTCAAGAACCTTCACTAGCTATATTATCAAGCAAGATTTTGTTTCGCGAAATAGGTTATAATTTAATGGCGCTCTATATAAAGTCGGTTGTCGACCAAGAGCTAAGCTAACTTAGCTTAGCTTAGCTCACATATAGTGAGGGATTTTATATAATATGGTAATGCCGGATTTCATTTGTAGTTTTGTCGGCACAACTACACATGAAATCCCGCACTGTATGTGAGCTAAGCTAAACTAACTAACTTAGCTTAGCTCTTGGTCGACAACCAGCATAAAAGTAGAGCTGGTAGAGAAAAACTGTTTACATATTTCGAATAAGCACACTAAGTATAGCCAAAATCCAGTAAAACATCTGAGACACCAAACAAAAAGTTATTTTTTTTTTGGGCTTTGTATTATACTGATAGGGCCCGAAAGTTTAGCCAAAACTTTGTAAGTTATTGATGCTTAGGGTATGGGAGGCTTGAATACATTCCTGTACTACCTGCAAATAAGCAGCGAAGTGTTGGTCAACATTAGCTAACGTACTACAGCTCGGTACAGTCTGTGACTCCAAATGATAATTCTCCTGGAAATGAATAGTTTTGTTTACTGTTCAAACTATAGACTCCCGAACTTTTACGGTTTTACTTATAGCCTATAAAAAGACACTACAACAGATTTAATTTTAATTCGCACGCTATTGTTTTTTTTTTATTTATTTTATTTTAAGGTTACTGGAATTTGCTGATTTTAGGATGATGTTCCTTGTATTATTCCATTACTTACTTACTCAATGACAATAGACAATCCCTCCGCATGCTAAAGAAATATTATCTATTTTATGTAGGGATGGGTCCTCGATACTTTCGATACTCTCGATATTTGCTTGGTATCGGCATCGAGCGATACTTCAAAAAACTCGCTCGGTACTTTTTCAATACTTTGATAACTCTGCAATTTAAGGAAATGCGATATCTCTTTTCTGCTTTTAGTAGTCTACTAAATATAGTAACTTTTGAACAAAAGCTTGTAAGTGAACTGTTTCAATGTTTCAATTTTCTCTCAAATATGCACACTTAATTAATTTAGTTGGTATTGCACAGTTCTCTCAACTTTTAATTTTTAATGTGCCCATTTATTGAAACTGGAAATGTTGACGGTATCGAGTTTCGAGGAAAAAAATCATGTATTGGTATCGAGAAAATCTGGTATCGACCCATTCCTAATTTTATGGAATCCGAAGGTACATTGCCGCGCTTACCTGAGCCCGCCATTCAACCCTATTCTTTGCTATCTCCATCCAACCATCCCTCACAAATTCCTACTTCCCTTAAATCTATCCTAATATTGTCCTCTCACCTACGTGTAATAATCGTAGGAACTATAGTATTATTCCATTACTGTATATAAATTTGGAGATGTAGGTTTCTACGAATGTGGATATTACAGGTTTGGATGTAAGCTTCCCTTTTACTACGTGTGCACGCAGTGTTGCGTAAGGGTGGCGGAAACACCCCATGTTGCGTAAGCCCGCGAGAGGGGGAGATGGCAGCTTCCGCTCTTCTGTGTTGGGGTTGGTCCGGTTTCCAGACAGTTCCCCCACCGTATGCTGTAATTCCGTGCTGGGTGTAAGAAATAAACGGCGTGAATATTGCGCCAGTATTATGTGTAACTCGCATAATCATAATCATTATTATTATTATTATTATTATTATTATCATTGGAAGTTCAGGCATTTATTTGGGTTAAAAAAGGCAGGCAGAAAAGGCACTTAAAATACCGAATATAGGCAGTAATATAATTAAATTAGGCATATATTAAAAGTCCCACTATTCATTCAAGAAAATAGCTATTTAAGATACTTAATAATTTATCACATAAAGTACTTCCTCTTACATTTCTTGATTACAAGCAACAAGAAGATTTTTTTTCAAAGTGTCAGCTGTCATAGTCAGCCGCCTGTCAGAGAAAAAATTTTTCGTAATGAAAAAAAAAAGTTCTACTTGCACTGAAGTGACTGGTAGGACTCATATCTGTTACAAAAGATTTTACAAAAGATTACGTATTGTTCCATCAGTAGAGAGAGTACGTCTGAACCGAATTCGCGAACAAAACTACTAAAAGATGAACTTAACTTCGGCATGAACACTCGAATTGCCTGTAGCAAGTTCAGCAGCAGATTATTATCCATTCCATATCAGAAGTGTCATTTCATTATTTGTGTAACATTTTTTTTCACTTTCATGCATTGAAATGCTTTTTAAAATGTGTATATAATCACAGAAAAAACGCATAATGATCCAAAACAGACAAAAAAGCTTTAAACGTTAAAATAGGCAACAGGGGCCAAAATAGGCAAAAAATGCAAAATAAAAACTGCCCCTACCGTCCCTAAATATACGGAAACAAGTTTATCTGGATTCAACTCTTTGATATATCCAGCCAACTAGAACAAGAAATGCTGCCTGTCTTCCGGGCCCTGGTTATTATTATCAGCGTATTAATAAATTTCATCTTTGATCAGTGAGGGAATGATTATATAACATAAGAGAAAAATGCCACCTTATACCCTCAATATTAGAAAAGCCACTGAGAGTTTCTTATAAATTAGCAACAACTTACTGTGTTAGAGTAAACACATATGCATATGTTACAAAAGTATCCGATTTTACAATAGGCATATCCCTATAATATAAAGCCACATGGCTGACTCACTCACTCACTGACATTAATGTTTGCCCACTTCCAGATGAGCTAGAAACTTGAAATTTGGTACACATATAGCTTTTAAGCTGTAAACCACAGGAAAATTCCCAGAAGTTTATTTTTCGTAATTTTTAACCCTAAAAACACGTTTTCCATGGCAACAGTATTATCAAATAGTATTCACGTAGAACTCTGAAAGTTTAGAAATAATTATTTCCGTAAACCTAACGGGGTGGTCGAGATAGTAACGTCTTGGACTCGCATTCCGAAGTCTCAGGTTCATAATATTTAAATCGAATTAACATATTTTTGTCCAGAACTAACAAAATTTTCTTCTATCTGTTAAAGAAATTTCATAATTTATATTCTTCAACCATAACTAATAGATGAAATCTCGCATTTTTACGTGTGTCTTTATTTGATTTTCCTGGACGTAAAGGCAATGTTAAATTGAATGTTTGTAAATAGATAGGCTATGAAATCTACGTAAACAAAATATTTAGCCGATACAGCAGACTAAATACACGCACTCTATCAACCATACATCTTTTTAAAAACCTTTCCCGAGAGCCTCAGGGGGGGTTTGGGGGCAGAGCCCCCAATGAGCGAAGCGAGTTTGTTATACAGCCTTGACTGAATCTGAATTAATTCAAAACAATCGGTAAAAAAATCTAAAACCATAGCCTAATACATTTCCCCTCAGTTCACAGTTAAAAAAGCTGAAAAAGTTTTCGTTCAATGATATACCAATCTGATTCAATTCAATAACAGTCGGTAAAAGATTAAAATCATTGCCTAATACCGTTAATATTTTCTAACTTTGAGAACAATTATTCTATACTATACTATACTAAAATCATGATTTTATTAACTTAACCATAATCGTTTAGTCCTCATGACTCCACAGGGAAGTTTCCGCCTCTGAAGAGAATCTCCCGGGGGACAACGACAGAGATACATTGCCAGAAATATTTCCATTATTCCTTTGGCTACTTACTCTGTATGTCCTCACAGTAGCTTTCCATTGCTGTTCCTTTTAAGAGCTGCAGTTTTGCATTTAAAGATTTTAACTTATGAGATCAGAATATCGATAGAAACATTTCAGTGAAAATATTTTTGTCTCTTTTACTTCCTCTGCCCGTACCATAGGCAGTATAGGTAGAGGAAGTACTGTATTGTGTTCGACCCCAAATTCGAAGTTGAGTTTTTAACGTAAATACGCATTTTGAGTTCCCCTGAATCCAAAAATACTATTTTCAGAAAAATGCATGTGTGTGTGTATATATGAATGGTCTAGGTCCAGAACGGAAAATAGTATGAATACAAAATTTTCTATTTGGGTTAGGTATCTTCTGGGGATGTGACACGAAAAATGGCGACAACTTTCTCTTATTTATAATGGGATTTTACATGAAGAAAACTTGGTTTTTTGCGATTTTCTCGAAAATGGACCTAACGGGTTTGTCTAAATTTTGTACATGGGGTGTTTCTACTAAGGGCTGAAACTTTTGTTTGAAACTTTTTTTCGAAGAATAAAACAGTTTGTAGAAACTCAAAGTGGCGTGCACGAACCAGGAGTAAACCAAACTAAAGTAGTAAATCTAAAAGGCGCAATTCCACTGAAGCAACACTGAACGACATGTGGCATGCGACTTGTATCCTAGTGTTGCCTGATTGTAGGCGTGCGACAATGTGCCACAATAATTCCATATTCCGCATGCGGCATTTGTCTCCCCATGTCGTATTCGCTTTGTCGCCTAGGCGTGTAGCATGGGACTAGAACGATTCAACTGAAGCAACTTCAGTCTGGTGCAACATGTCTTTAATAATACCATATACAATACCCATATTTATATACAACACCATGGGCTATTAAAGTGTCTGAATAGCTGTCAAATTATTGGCAGACACTATTTAATAAATTACCAATAATTTATCAAAATTTACCTGTAAATTTCTTTAAGATAAGAGCACATGACTGGTTGGCCAGGAATCCATCAAGAGGGACTTTTGGTATAATTGATTTTAGTTACTCCACTCTTGAGAATCGTATCAGAGAATTGGCATATTCAAACCCCATTTTGTAACATAGATGAATTTTTTAATAGTAATATATCGTAACAATGTATCCTAATATTGTCTTATTTCTATTTAACATCAATCAGACTGGACTATAATCCTTACATTTTTATTTTTTAAAATTATTTTTTTATTCTCTATATTATTGTGTCTTGAGAATGCGCTAACTTGGTCTATTGACAGGTTATGTAATAATTGTAAAAATGTAAGATTCTTATGGCGTAATACTTAGCTTGCTGTCACTTTGCATAGTTTACTTTACCTGACTTTGTCTATCGGGGGGGGGGGGGGCTCCTGTTTCCCCTGCAATACATCATTCTACCAGTGCTCATTCATCATGATCAGGGCCCGGATTCTGATGACCTAAAATTGTTTGAAAAATGACCTATAAAATGACCCTAAATTTTAAAGAAAATGACTTAATAATTATAAAAAATGACCTAAAACTGATATTTTATTTATAAAAAATTATTATTGTACACACAAAGTTATAGACTAGTTTGTACATAATTATAAAAACTGTAAATAACTGTAATGTTGTGAATGTTCTTTTCTCACAGAAATTTATACTGGCTCTGAGGCACTGGCGAGTCAAAATTCGGCACATCCTTTTGTGGTCTGCCGGATTATATTAGAGAGTTTTTGCCCAGCTAGCGTGAAGCTTACGGTAATAGACATGAATCCCGAAAAACAGGAAAGACTTCGCTTTAACATAAATAACGACTTGATTCTCTTGCGTGAGGTTATTGGTTCAAATGCTTATGATGTTCCCGACTTTTTGGTAGGAGATGGCAATAATTTCAGACATGGCTAACGCATTTAAAGTTAAAATGGAGTCTGGTGAATCAGCTTCAAGAAGGAGAGGACTAGAAGACAGGGGAGAGGCACTGTGCAGTATTGGTGTTATAGCTGACATAAATAATCAGTATACAGTATAAACAATGACGTGATTGTGGATGACATCCCACCACACAGCAGTTGTTTAACCTTCAATAAAGAACTAGAAACTCACCCTACTTCCAATGGTCAGCTGATTGCCCAAGGTCCCAACTTTAGATTTTTACATCTTCCTCCTATGAGGAAAAGAAGACGCAGGGAATCTATACTAAAAAAAAAAAACTAATTCAGCGTTTTTATACCAAAAGCAATCTATAACAGAAGGAACTAGAAGAAACTCTTTCAATAATGTATAGGCCTATTTACTTTTATTTCAATTTGAGAGTTTAACTAAAAAGATGCCAATATAAAATTACTTCTTGAATAATATTTACTGATAATATACAAAATATTACTCTGGCTAGGCTACTTATGGCATATAGCTATAATCTTATATGATTTTTATTCTGAAAGTTACAGTAGATTTTCAATGATGAGTACCGGTATTTATAGCCTCAATTATTTCTAGTATAATAAACCACTGCAGATAATTTAATGCCTGTAACAAACTCAAAAACATTTCAATAAACTTGCGTAGCAGTGTTTATAAATTTTCACAAGTTAAATATATTTTTCTTATTAAAATCCCATTTTGAGGTTATGTTAATGTTTATATGCTGTTATGAGGTGCTATGGAATTCATATATCTGTAGGCTGTTGTCAAGATGGCGGAATAGTGAGGTAGCTGGGAAAATAGTGAGAAGCAAATTTCAAGTTTAAAAGGCATATAAGACGAATTATAAGATTATAACAATAACAGAGAGTCAGGAGGTTATAAAGAAAGGGGACAAATAAAGGTAAGCGCTAATACAACATATTACTGGGCATACCGAAAAAAGGGAAAACGAGAAGACCAGTGGCGGACGCGGAAATTTTTTTCGGGGGGGGGGATTTGAATAGGTAGAAAGAATACTAACAAAAATTAATCAACTTACATATACAATTAGTTTATAAAACTGGCCCCTTAGAGTACTTTTTTCAAATTTCGGGGGGGGGATGTAACCCCCCTATCCCCCCCCTGCGTCCGCCACTGGAGAAGACTAATAATTGAGGTTAAGGCGGGGCATAAGCAATTAATAGAAAAGCCAAAGTAACGGTCGAGCTGAAACAAAGCAGTCGACACGCCAGAGTAACCTAGCGGCGGAGAAAGGAAACACTGTAAACTCCCCGGCGGACAGCAACAATAGGAAGAACGGCGGAACTACTAGAAAGATAGCAAGACCAGATAACGCAAAAGCAGGAGATTGGAAGGAAAATAGCCGACACAACAGATTAGAGATGCCTCAGAATAAACGACGTACAAACAAAATAACGTCAAACAGCGACATGGAGGACGACCAAACGTCTAGCTCAAATAGCATCCTGGAAACAATACTCAAGGAAGTAAGAGAGATAAAAGAACAAAATAAGAACTTGAAAGAGGAAACCAAAAAAGAATTTGAAACAATAAGGAAAGAATTCCAACAAAGAGATGAGGCATGGAACGCAGACAGGGAAAAAATTAAGGTCAGACTAGATGAGATGGAAAAGAAAGTAGACATTAATATAAGCGGAATGGAGAACAAAATCCAACGACTAGCAAATATAGAGGAAAAGAGACAGAAAGCAGAGAGGAAAGAAAACATCATAATAAAATGCACAACATCTGCAGAGGAAAAGGACATAAATATACAACAAGAAGTTAATAAGATTCTAGATAAAATAGAAGTGAAGGTGAATTACCGGCAAGCAAGATATATAGGAAATGACTGGAAGGGAAGAAAAATGATGGTAGTCAAAATGAAAAGTTTCGAAGACAAATTAAAGGTAATGAAAAACAAGAGAAAACTAGTTGGTACAGATTGCTACATTGAGAATGATATGACCAGAGAAGAGAGGAGCATTCAAGCAGACCTGAGAAGAAAAGCTAAGGATGAAGCAAGTAAAGGACATACAGTGAAAGTAGGTTACCAGAAAATTCAGATCAACGGACAGTGGCAACAATACAATCCAGAAGATTCAAAAAACGAGCAAAGGGGGATAGAGTCAAAACAGGAGACCCGAAGAAGAACGTTATAAAGAATACAATGTACATAGGAACTTTCAACGTAAGAACACTGAGAACCAAGGAAAAAGAGTGGGAGCTAGACAATGCCTTACAGGTCATAAAGTTCGACATATTAGGATTATGTGAGTTAAGGAAAATGGGCGAAAATATTTTGGAAAAAGAAAATGGTAACCTATTATACTACATTGGGCAAACAAAAGGTCAAAGAGGGGTAGGTTTCCTGGTACAGAAGGGACTAAAGCATCAAATAAAGGAATTCATTGGCGTAAATGAAAGAATAGCTGCAATAAAACTGGAGGTCAACAAAATAAAAACCACATTAATTCAAATATATGCACCAACAGAAAATAGCACGGAAGAAGAGTCAGAGAAGTTCTATGAAGAGCTGGAAGATACCTTGGAGAAGCATACGGCTCAGAGAGTGTTCATAATGGGTGACTTTAACTGCAAAATAGGGACAAGAAAGGAAGGAGAAACTCTAGTAGGCCCATATGGAATTGGAATTAGAAGCGGCAGAGGAGACAGGCTCATAAAATTCGCACAAGAACATAAATTATATATCCTGAACACTTTCTACAAAAAATCAGCAGCAGCAAAATGGACCTGGAAATCTCCAGATGGAAAAACACGTAATGAAATAGACTTTATACTCAGCAACAGTAAGGAAAGCATAATGGACGTGCAGGTGCTAAATGGCGTTAAATTTGAATCGGACCATAGAATGGTAAGGGCAGTTCTGAAAATAAACAAAAGGAACAGAAAGGGGAAGAGAACCCATAAGCTTAAAATGGACCAAATCAACAGTGAAACCTACAAAGCAGCACTAAATAACAGAATTCTACTAATGAAAAACAGTCTCAAAGAGGGGGTACAGGATCTATACAGAGAAATTCAATCAAACATCTTACTAGCGGCAAAAGATGCCAAACAGAAAGACTCAAGGATCAAAAACAGACAAAAAGTATCAGAAAATACGATAAAACTCATCAATGAAAGAGAAAAAATGAAGGAATTAAACCCAAAAACAGAAGAGGAGAAGAGGGAATACTCCGAAATTAACAAGAGAACAAAGAGGGAAATAAGGAAGGACATTAGAACGTATGAACTACAAACAACAATTAACATACTAGAGGAATCGAAATCAATAAAGAAAATAAGGAAAGAGCTAAGCAAGGAAAAGCTATGGTTGATAGAGGCTAAAGATACTGAAGGAAAAATAAAGAGAGATAGAGAAGACATAGTTAAAGCAGCCACACATTTCTACAAGGAATTATATGACAGCAAAGCCAAAATTGAAGAAAAGCATCTAAAGAAAACGGATGAGGAGGAAACTATCCCACCAATTCTAAAAGATGAAGTAAGAATCATAGTAAAACACCTAAAAAGTAATAAAGCACCCGGTGAAGACGGTATTACCAACGAATACTTACAATGGGGAGGTGAAGAATTAATAGAGCAAATCACACACCTCATGAACACCATCATTGAAACAGAGATCATACCAGAGCCATGGCACACAAGCAACATAATCCTTATCCACAAAAAGGGAAACAGAGAAGACCTGAACAATTACAGACCCATAAGTCTTATGGCCAACCTTTATAAAGTGTTTACGAAACTGCTGACAAATAGACTCACCAAAATAATGGATGAAAACCAACCGCCAGAACAGGCAGGCTTCCGCACTCACTACAGCACTATAGATCATTTACACACAATCAATCAGGTAATAGAGAAAATGTCAGAGTATAACCAACATCTTTATATAGCACTCATCGACTACAGAAAAGCTTTCGACACAGTAGAGCATAATAAAGTACTGGAAGCAATGAAATCTATAGGGATCCATCCGAAATATATAAGACTACTAGGACAAATATATGCAAACAGCAAAGCAAAAGTAACAACGGAAATAGAAGGAGAATCATTTGAGATAAAACGAGGGGTGAAGCAGGGAGACCCAATTTCACCAAAGTTGTTTACAAACGTCTTGGAAGAGATATTCAGATATACAGGATGGAACAGGAAAGGATATGGCATAGACATAAATGGGAGAAAACTTACTAATCTTAGGTTTGCGGACGATATTGCATTATTCGCAAAGTCTCAAAGGGAACTGCAAAAGATGATAGCAGATCTAAACAATGGAAGCAAGAAAGTAGGGCTAGAAATGAATCCTTCAAAAACTAAAATAATGACAAACCATATAGAAATACCGGTATTTGTAGAAGGAAAGGCAATAGAGTATTGTACAGAATATACTTACCTGGGTCAATCAATCAACATGTCAAATAACGGAAATGCAGAAATCAACAGGAGAATTAGGCTCGCATGGGGAAAGTTCTGGAGCTTAAAGTTTATCCTCCTAGACTGGCACATAAATATCAAGAAGAGATTGGAAGTGCTAAAAATGTGTGTCATACCAGTTCTACTATATGGCTGCCAGACATGGGCATTAAGAAAGGAACAAGTTAACATGATAGAGATTTGTCAGAGAAAGATGGAAAGAAAACTGTTGGGAATAAATCTAAGGGACAGGATAAGAAATGAGGAGTTAAGAAAAAGAAGTGGACTGGAAAACGCAGCGATTGTTTTAAGAAAAACCAAATGGAATTGGGGAGGTCACGTCATCAGAATGAATCAAGAAAGATGGGCGTATGCAACAACTGTTTGGGACCAGAGGAAGGGTAAAAGAAGCAGAGGCAGACCTCGACGCAGATGGGAGGACGAATTCAGAGAGGAGTTAGGAATGAGATGGACAAGACAGGCCAAAGAAAGAGTGAACTGGAAACAAGTGATAAAACATTTAAATCATTAGGAAAACAGTGATCTAGGAAAGGAAGAAGAGTTCAGGCAGAAACGAGATGTTCAGGATAGGTCACAGAAAAAGTGAACTGAAAACAAATGATAGAGCATTTAATTCATTAGGAAAACAGTGTCCTAGGAAAGTGTTGTTAATATATAGGTCTTAACCCACCAGGAGGCAAAAACCCAATTCTCCAAGTAGTCCAGTCATTTGGTGCTCAAAAAGGGGGTTACCTGGAAAGTTTTCCGGGAGTTTTGAAAATTGGTGATTTTATAGATTTCGACGTGCTCTTTTCGAATTTTCACTTTGCTACCTCGTATCTTTGCCGCTCGCGCCGCCATATTGGAAAAATGGCGCCCAAAAACAGTTTTTTCACAATATCTCCATTACGACTCATTTTACGATGAAAACAGTTATGTAATAAATTAAACTAGAAAACATTTCCTATAATTTATGTCGTAACGATTTTCTCTGTAAAATGAATAGTTTCAGCGTACGAGCGCCGTAAAGTCTACTCCGACACGCGTTTTGGCCAAAGCCACGGAAGATGCGGATACGCTAATAACAATCAATACGGCAATCAACACTTCATCTACATTTGATTCCGTAATAGTTGTCGGCAAAGATGTAGATCTTATTTTTTTGACGGCTCTATCTACGCGTTCAGAGACACACACACATATTATATATATATATATATATATATATTCTCAAACCAGGAAAAGGGAAAATTTCGCAACGAATATATTCAACAAAAAGTATCGTAGATAAAACAGCCGCAGATAACATAATATTATTTCTGCACGCCTTCAGTGGCTGTGATACAACATCAGCACTCTTTAAACAAAGAAAAATAAAATGTGCTAATGTATTAAAAAACAGAATTAAACGAGCTTGTCCATGTATTCAAAAACCAAAATGCAGATCCAAAGATCATTGCTGAAGCTTCCTCCTTGCATTGTATGGTTACAGTGCAGTGAAAAGTGTATCGTTAAACAACTATAGATATACATGCTTCACAAAATCAGCATATGAAAATAAATTTAATATTGCATCGCTGCCACAGACGGAAGCAGTAGCACGACAACATTCGTTCCAAACCTATCACCAGGTTCAGCAGTGGTTTGGTATTGAATATATTCGTTGCGAAATTTTTCCTAATCCTGGTTTGAGATTATATAGGCTATGTTTGAACGCCTAGATAGAGCCGTCAAAAGAATAAGAAGATCTACATCTTCGCCGACAACTATTACGGAATCAAATGTAGATGAAATGCTGATTGCCGTATTGATTATATCAGCCTAGAAAAAAGACGAAAATTTCTGCGGTAAAAACGAAAATAGGTGTGTTTGATAAAATTCGCTGTGCTAAATTCGAAAATACTTTTCGTTTTTCTCTATCACATCTTGCTAATTGACAGTTATAAACAATATTATTTTACATTTTGTATAATAAAATAACTGTATGCAGCTTTGATGCTGGATTTTGAAACTTTTTCCATTGCGGTAAGTGGTGTGATAGGTGATCGTAACCAATTTTGGGTCACTGAACATGAATCCGTTGCCCGTTTCTACGTAACACGCCATGTTTTCTTGCAATAGGTACTTCACAACGAGAGATATAAGTTATTGCTTAGACTAGTTTACAGGATAAAAATTACTTAAAAATTAGGTTAATTTTGATAATATTTTTCGGGGAAAAATCAAATATTTTCAAACAGTCCAAGACGTAGCCTATGTATTCCAGTATTTTTTGTGAGTGCAGGCAAAATAAATTTATTTTTGCCAAATCATCTGGTGCCGTACAAATGCTCAGTGACAAAAAAATCGAAGTTTGTTTGGAGGGGGAAATATTAAAGATTTGAACTTTTGGGAATTTTTACATTGGTTATAAGCTAAAATCTATAAAATATATTTTAGTTCAGCAAATGGTATCTTACATTGATCGAGCTGAACGGTTTTGAACATGTATTTTAATAAATCTAAAATCTATAAGTTTGCCAAATTTCAAGTTTCTAGCTCATCTGGAAGTGAATAAACATCAATGTTAATAAGTGGAAGATTAGACTGTCGTAGATGTGATGATGTCACGGCTATCCAGCAAGTTTTTCTATACTTATGGGGCAGCTAGAAACACCAAATTTAGCACGCTTATGACTGTTGTATGTGCCCAAATTCCTATCAAATTGTATGATTCTATCTTTCATACCATGTGTGCCAATACAGTATTACATAATGTGAGAAAGATATACAGAATTTATTTAAAAATAAAAAAATCTAACTCAATCTAAGGGTTAACCGATGAAGATACGTCAAAAAGTCATAAGATCTAACTTGTAGATCCATAAATATCCGTTACTGCTTCTGCAACAGGTTTTTTTTAATACGACTTACCGGTTAGCTACTATAAGCCCCCCAAAAAGTCTACACAGACCTTAAAATTGCGTCCGCCATAACCGCAAACACGAAAACTAGATGTGAAACAACAAAAATAATGACATTTTTGAAATCAGGAGGCCTTATTTAGTTAAAATCGCTCATTAAATGCTTTACCGCAAAATGATGCAGGTCGTGGCGTATCCGCATCTTCCGTGGCTTTCGCCAAAACGCGTGTCGGAGAAGACTTTGTGGCGCTCGCACGCTGAAACCATTCATTTTACAAAAAAATCGTTACTACATAAATTATAGGAAATTTTCTCTAGTTTAATTTATTACATAACTATTTTCATCGTAAAATGAGTCGGAAAGGAGATATTGTGAAAAAACTGTTTTTGGGCGCCATTTTTCCAATATGGCGGCGCGAGCGGCAAAGATACGAGGTAGCAAAGTGAAAATTCGAAAAGAGCACGTCGAAATCTATGAAATCACAAATTTTCAAAACTCCCGGAAAACTTTCCAGGTAAAACTACCAAATGACTGGACTAAAGGAAATAGCTCACCTTGGGAGAGTAAAACAGAGCCAGCCCTACCATGGTAGGAGGCCCTTGCCCTATAAGGGATTGTGACGGGCTTATTTATTATTATTTATTATTATTATAACAGAAACAATGGAAAATTAAATTTATTCATAGGCCTATCACATTCGGAGAACAATTTGGTATCATATTCTCCAATAACTCATTGTTAAAATCTTCAAGTGTGGCAGTCTGAAGCAGTTCCTCCATTTTCTCTGTTATCTTATACCGTACCGTGTCAATTTACGCTGGCAAAAACTCCGTCGTAGCACAAGACATTATTCCATTTACCGTATTCGATCATGTGACATTAGTGTGTACCGTATCCGACAACACGCTATGGCAAAAACTCTCTATTGTCGTTTATTGAGGGTAAACAATACTTTGCACTCTCAAATCCAAGCAGGTGGCAGACTCTGGTGCCAAGTCAATCTAATAACAATAGTATTATAATACAAAATTTTGGCGTTTCTTTGATTCTCACTTCCGACTGAAACATATCAACACTTTAACGCCGAATTTTTCTTTCTTGCATTAAACAGACAACACTTCAAAGACAGCACCGCTAGCGACGAAAAAGAAGTTAATACACTCAATGTAAACACATGAAAATGACTAAATGAGGAAACAAATAACACGAAAATGACAAAATAATGACCTAAAATTGAAATAAATGCCCTAAAAATATAAAATTGCATAAAATGACAAAAAATGACCTAATAAAAATGCATTTCTATAATCTAGAGGCCATGATTAGGATTTATCCACAAGTTGGCAATGTCTATGCAGCATCAATAAAAAGATGACATGTCATTAGAATCCGGGCCATGATCATGATATAACCATTGGTTGCAATAAAGGAATTATTATTTTTCAAGCCTAATTTCGAATGTATATATGTAACAACTACTTTCATTGCTGCTTCCCATTTCAATTGAACTACTGTATTGGCAATTATTGGGATTTGAAGGAAAACAATTATTAAGTTTTAAAACTTCAAGGAGACCCGATATACAGTACTACAGTAGTTATTTTCTTTCTCCTCCTTTATGCTGACGTGGCTGTGATTTAAATGCTCTGCTCTATGAAGACCCTTGTTTGTTTGTTTTCATAGCTTGTTTATGAGGTGCAAGCAGCCCACGTCGCATGCTACATGTCGCCCCGATCCGCTGGCTGTCGGATAGCGACGACACTGTTCGACACGAGGAATTTTGTCGAAGGGCGACAAAGGCCTCCTGGCGACAACAGTCAACTTGTAGCATGCGGCAAGGCGACTTGTCGTTTGTCGCTTCGTGTTGCTGCAATTGAATTACTGTGTGTAGCATGCGGCATTGACGCATGCTACATGTTGCCCAAATGTTGCCTCAGTGGAATTGCAGCTTAAGAAGGAACCCTGAAGTAAACAAAAAGCAGTACATCTGTCTCACTCTAGCACATTACTCCTATGACTTAAGAGTGAGAGAGACAAACTGGTTTTAGTTTACTTAGGTTTTCTTATTAAATTTACTACTTTAGTTTGGTTTACTCCTGGTTCAGTCTTGCCTGGTGATTAATAAAGTTTTGCATCAGGTTGAAAGAACTGAATATACGCTCTTTGCAAATCGATCTCTTATTCTATATCAACATGTGAAGTGAGAAAATTGTAACTTATTGGCCATGCTCAAAGAAACTTACGTGAGTTGATTAATGAAATTTTATTTGTGTTATGTACCCTTCGGGATGCGATACGTTGTGATGAAATTATCTTTATTTGTATAGCTAATTTGCACGAAGAGAACAACATACATCATATAATTACTATACTTAGAGGCAAGCTTTTATTTGGGCAGATAAAGTTACGTGAGATCCACATAATATTTGTATTATCAAAATTATATATTTTTTTCCAAATGTGTGTGTGTACTGATTCAGGTCAGATATATTTATACCTATGTATTAAAATTAAGTATGTATTGTTTATAATATTCAAAGTAAAGTAATCATTCTTATGAAAGTATTTTTCAGGCAACAAAAATAACAAAAAAGCATGAAATGAAATTAGGTTATTTCTGGCACACGAGACTTCTTTAGGAAGAGTGACCGCTGCCGGGTTAAAATTTCTTCAGATTACTGTACAGCACTTAGATAAACATTTTTCTCTTGTATAAACGTGTGCAGATAATCTGAAAGCCCTCGTTAAATCCTTAGTTAATTCTGAGGGGTGAATTCTCCGAGACGCACCTTCACTTAAAGAGGGGATAGTGAATTGTTGGTTTCGCGCAGCACTATTTGAGAACTCCAGGGAATGAGAGGGTTCTTACGGGGGTGGCACAGGTTTTCGTAGGGAGAAAATTCCTCAAGGGAAGGGGAGATGCGAAGGGAAAGCAGTCGCGTATATTTCCACTGTCTGGTGCAAGTCTACTCTTCACTGCTCCTGCTCTGGAAAATTAGATAGTCCAACTTTAAAACCTTCTGTAAAAATTACCACGTTTACATGCGGGATTGAAATCGATCTGAATCCTATCCCAACTCAGTACGGCTATGTCTATGGCTAGCCTGTGTATACAATAGCCATATTTATTCATTAATTAAAACGTATGTTTTATATTAATAATTTCATCTTGTCATGCATAGCCTGGGGCATAAAAGAATACGATGCTAATATTAATATTGTATTGTTTTTTATTTATTATTATTATTATTATTATTATTATTATTATTATTATTTTATGAAATCGCCGGATCAGGTGCCAGAACGAATGAGGAATGCGGATAAAAACTAAAAATTTATTCCAAACCCTTACTCATAACTTAGTCTAAATAATAATTCCCACCTTGACGCCCTAACCAATGAGTAAGTGTACAGATAATTTATTCAATTGATCAATGGGTCATTCCATGCCAAATCATCACAAAAAAGTGTAATTTCCAACCCGACCATCTCAGATTTACATGAAATTCGGTAAGAAGTTAAAATACATGAGGTTGTACACACACGCAAAATTTTACCCCTCAGTGATTTACGATATTCATACAGCAGGGTTGCAAACATGACAAAAATTGTAAAATTTTCCCTTGCATGCTCTGCAAAAATAAATCATAACTTTACTTCTAATTGAGGTAGAACCTTCATGTTGGTCTCATTTTGAAGCTAAAGATACATAGTTTTCATTAAAAATAGTTGCATTTCAAAATATTAATTTTTTCATTCCAAGGTCAAAAGGTGTAACCTTCGACCTTGAGTATCTAAGAAACTGTATCTTTAATTTTATTGAAGAAAAGATATATTAGGCAGTTAAATGCATTCTATCTATGGTACAAATTTCATTTTGGGATGGCTTTGGGAACAGGAGAAAAAAATTTCCCTATAATAAAAAGCCACATGGCTGACTCACTCACTCACTCACTCACTGACATTAATGTTTGCCCACTTTCAGATTAACTAGAAACTTGAAATTTGGTACACATATAGCGTTTAGGCTGTAAACCATATACAAATACCAAAAAGGTTATTTATTTTATTTTTAGCCCTAAAAACCCCCCGAAAAAGGGCTCGGCTCGGCTCACTAACATTAATGTTTGACCACTTCCAGATGAGCCAGAAACTTGAAATTTGATACACTTTTAGGCTTTTTAAATTTTAGGCTGTAAACCACAGGAAAATTCCAAAAAGTTAATTTTTTTATTATTTCTAGCCCTAAAAACTCCCGAAAAAGGACTCGGCTCTACTCACTGACATTAATGTTTACCCACTTCCAGATGAGCTAGAAACTTGAAATTTGGTACACGTATAGCATTTAGGCTGTAAACCACAGGAAAATTCCAAAAAAGTTTTGTTTAAAATTTGTAGCCCTAAAACCCCCCCCCCCCGAAAAGGGCTTGGGTCGGCTCACTGACATTAATGTTGGCCCACTTCCAGATGAGCTAGAAACTTGAAATTTGATACACTTATAGCTTTTAGGCTGTAAACCACACGAAAATTCCAAAAGTTTATTTTTTTTTAATTTTTAGCCCTAAAAACTCCCGAAAAAGTGCTCGGCTCGGCTCACTGACATTAATGTTTGGTCACTTCCAGATAAGCTAGAAACTTGAAATTTGGTACACATATAGCTTTCAGGCTGTAAACCACAGAAAAATTCCAAAAAGTTAATTTTTTTAATTTTTAGATATTTCACCCAATCGGTCAAGAGTTAGAGCTGCAGCTGCCGCGAGGCAGAAACCCACACAAATAACATTTTTTTTTTAATTTCCCTATGGTTTACAGCCTAAACGCTATACGTGTACCAAATTTCAAGTTTCTAGCTCATCTGGAAGTGGGTGAACATTAATGTCAGTGAGCAGAGCCGAGCCTTTTCTCTGGAGTTTTTAGGGCTAAAAATAATTAAAATATTAACTTTTTGGAATTTTCCTGTGGTTTACAGCCTAAAATTTAAAAAGCCTAAAAGTGTATCAAATTTCAAGTTTCTGGCTCATCTGGAAGTGACCAAACATTAATGTCAGTGAGCCGAGCGCTTTTCGGGGGGTTTTTAGGGCTAAAAATAAAAAAATAACCTTTTTGGAATTTTTATGTGGTTTACAGCCTAAATGCTATACGTGTACCAAATTTCAAGTTTCTAGCTCATCTAAAATTGGGCAAAAATTAATGTCAGTGAGTGAGTGAGTGAGTCATCCATGTGACTTTATATTATAGGGAATTTTTTTTTCTCCTGTTCCCAAAGCCATCCCAAAATGAAATTTGTACCATATATAGAATGCATTTAACTGCCTAACATATCTTTTCTTCAATAAAATTAAAGGTACAGTTTCTTAGATATTCAAGGTCAAAGGTTACACCTTTTGACCTTGGAATGAAAAAATTAATATTTTGAAATGCAACTATTTTTAATGAAAACTATGTACCTTTAGCTTCAAAATGAGACCAACATGAAGGTTCTACCTCAATTAGAAGTAAAGTTATGATTTATTTTTGCAGAGCATGCAAGGGAAAATTTTACAATTTTTGTCATGTTTGCAACCCTGCTGTATGAATATCGTAAATCACTGAGGGGTAAAATTTTGCGTGTGTGTACAACTTCATGTATTTTAACTTCTTACCAAATTTCATGTAAATCTGAGATGGTCGGGTTGGGAGCTGTGATGATTTGGCATGGAATGACCCCAATGACTATGACAATGACTACCTTGATTTTAACTCAAAGTAATCACTCTTATCAAAGTATTTTTCAGGCGACAGCTTGTCGAAGCTTATAGCATTTGTTCTGGAATATTCAATGAACTATTTTCAGATTCCACGATTGTTTTAATCCACTGTTAATAATTATCTGATGCCATGACATTTCCGTCATTGAGATTGGATAAAGATGGTCTTATTACGCCTGTAGTCCCTTTGTGATAAGTAGGGCAAGACATTTGATGATTTTGCGTCTTTTTTATATGGAAGTTAAAAGGTAGCTCGAATATACATAATTGTGTGTCATGAAATAATTGATTAAATAAGGGCAGTTTGTTTTTGCATTTTCCCCTTTATTTTGCATTTTTCGTCACTTTTAAGAGATAGGTAATTTTTTGTCAATTTTCAGGTCATTTTCTGCATTTTAGGCCATTTTCGGCATTTTTTTGTCTTTTTCGCCATTTTAGGTAATGTTTCATTGGAGATAGAGAGGAGGTTTTCCATGTTACTTTTAGACAACAGACAAACGTTTTAATTTGAGAATTCCCGCAAAGTGTTCATAGTTAATTTTAATTCAGGTTTATTATAAACACCATAGCAGTTTGTCTTGTAGCAATAAATAATTATCTTTTTCTTCCTTTTTAAATTTCATAATTTGTAATTTTGGGGTAATTTGATGGGCATGCCAGTTCAGAAAGAATTTTTTTTTTCGCTAAGGGTGTCCGAGTAGTATAGATCTACTTACTTTTCTGAAATAAAATAAAATGGGTTTTACATTGTAAATTCATATATAACGCACTGTCATCCATTAAATTGCTTTTAGCTATTCATTACTTAAAAACTAATGAGTAATAATGGTAATAATGGTAAATTTATTGGTCATTTTTTGTTAAAATGTGTCTCATTTTTCACTATTTTTAGGTCACATGCATTTTTTATTTTGCATATTTTTCATTATTTTATGGTCATTAAATGCCTTGCCATAGTGATAAGCATTATTTGTTCACTTAACACGTCACAACAACTTTGTTTTCTGCACAATTAAGCTTTTAATTATGTCGTTCAAACCAGAATTCAAGATCAGGATGGAAAAAATGTTTCCCACGATGGGCTAATGTTATGTTAGAAGGATGTTGAATTTGGGCTTGTTGTGGAATAAAAACCATTAACTCAGAATACTGTAGACCAGCGTTTCTCAACCTTTTTGAACCCGAGGACCTCTAAAATGCCTAACAAAATTTACGAACCCCTAATTTTACATCCCATTTTTAAAAGGAGGCCTGTATTCTTAATATTTGTGGTATTAATTATAGGTCAGTATAACGAAATATGTGAAAAAAATTTACTTCTTTACTTTCCACTTGCTTTACATTTTTTAATTATGTCTGCGGACCATCTGCACCATCTTCGCGGACCACTGGTGGTCCATAGGTTGAGAAACACTGCTGTAGACTATTAACGTTAACTGATATTTGTTTGTACTGAGTCAGCATTGAAGGTACTGGAGAGTAATTCACTTAAAAGCACAAAAAGTGGCCTTAAGCTTTATTTTAAAATAATAGGTTAACATCCAAAGAATTATGCTCTTCCTCCTTCAAATGGTAGAATTTTCTCATAATTAATTCCATTTTCACTTTTTTTTCTCTGGTATTATTAAATGCTAAATGCACTAAATTAGTCATTCTTGAGTGCATGGCAAGTCTTTGAGGCCCATTAACTTAAGGCTTGTCAGGACAGAGAAACTAGATTCACAAACTGCTGTACCACATGCAAAACTTATTATTGCTTCTAACATATTATAATAATACTTAAAGGCGTTCCTATTCTTCGAAGTAAAGAGATTTTTCAATGGTTTTCTTATGTAAGAAGTTGTTTGCAACTTTCATATCCTCTACATGAGGCCTGTCGAACAGTACTCCGAAGGTGTGAAGTCTTTCCCCTGCTTCCCCTCCCTTCGTGACCTCCAAAGCGCAACTGAATCAATCGCTACGCTTTGGAGGCCACGAAGGGAGGGGAAGCAGGGGAATGACTTCACACTTTCTGAATACTGTTCGACACGCCTGCTTTACATCTTAAATTCTAATGGGCGAATAAATGGACTGTATTGAAAAAGATGCCTCCATTATAAGCATTACGGAAAACAAAGTTTAAGGTTGGGCAGGATACGAACCCAGGGTGGGCTCTGCCTCCCTCTGACAACGGGCCTGGTTCAAACTTATACGGAAGCTTAAATCAACATAGAAAATATGATTTCAAACTGTCCGCCATTAGAGCAACAACTTCCCTGTTATGATGAAGCGCCCTACAAACAGTGACATACGTGAGTAAATAGCGAACTATCATTGATAAACTCGCCAGGATTCTCCTGCCATCTAGTAGCTTCAATTAGAACCTCATACAAAATCCTAAGAGGTTATCGAAAGCATTGAGCTAGAACGAAAGAAAGAAGAAAAGTCGATCATTCCTCAATGCAGTGTATTAATGGCGGAGTTTGGTGGCGTGTTGAAATATGAATATTCTACTAGTATAATATAATATAATATATCATTATTTCCGCGCTAGCTTTTCTTTGTTTGTATTATTTTAAGTATATTACACCGCTATAGTGATAGTTTTGGATTCTATATTACGCAGGAAACCAATAATTAATTCTAAAATAAATAAAATAAAACAACTGAAAATATTGCAATCATCTCCAACTAAACTTTAATTCCTCTAGGATTTCTTATACGTTGCCCACTAGTGCAGATATTTTTTTCACGACTCCTAGATTATAAAAATTGTAATTTTTAGGGACATTTTTTGGTCATTTCCTCCCATTTTTTTTAGATCATTTTTAGAATTCAATGTCATTATTTAACTATTTTTGGTCATTTTTATGGTCTCTTTTTCCACATTTCATATTTTTGTGTAGGTCTATGCCTAGTTTTTAAAAATGTAAAGTCATTATTTTCTTATTTTGTGCTGTTTCTCGCATTTTATAGAGTTTTTTGTGAATTTACTTACATTTTTGAAACTCTAAATAATCATTAATAAATAGGTCTTGTTATAATTTTAATTTGTATACAGAAAGACGGTTTTTGCTGTTTGCATTTAATCATATGTAATTAACTAATTACAAGCCTACGGGAAAACAAAATCATATCTATATCGATTTCATATCGTAAATAAGCCGGACTGTACATGCAACAGAGGAGAACAGACATACACACAAATATTTTTCAGAAAATTGTAATTTTGGATTCGGGAGGGTTTTAAAAATGTATTATTCGTACTAAATCATTTAGAATTGCAGGGTAAAACCCAATAACTCTCTAGCTATGGTATTTTAGTCAACTGATAATATAACAGCCGCAAGGACTAAGGGCCGGATCATGAGCTTAAAGGTTCGTGGTTCGAATTCTATCACAAAATATTGTTTCATAAGAGTGGGATTCGAACCAGCGATCTTTCCAGTACAAGTACAGAGTTCCAATCCTTAAAACCAAATGCAAAAAAATTGAGTGTTTTGTAACCATTTTATAGGGTAATAGCATACTATGTTATGCAACTTTAGTAGAATGTTTAATTAAAATCTTAACTTTTCGACCATATATCACTTAAGGATTAAAATAGGTTTTTACCTAAAATCCGAAGTCTAGTTACAACGATGAATTGATCTGTATACATTATGAAATCATTTTCACATGAATTAAAATAATGCTATCTCGAACGATCATGGATACAACACTAGATGATACATGATTTGATGCCCTCTCATTGAAATGAAATTCAATACTGAAGCAGATGTAAGGCATAGATGCAATTTCGGCCCAAAATTATATAATTATTCTGTAAAAAGAAATCCACACTTAAAATTATTAAACAACACAAGATTTAAGGAAAAAGTACTTCGAACTGATTACCGCTAGTAATTGCAAATGTATAATTGGCCTTTATTCTCAAACTTCTTAAACAAACGATCAGTATAAAATATGTATTTATATCCTTTTGTAATTTTGTGTAGGCTATATACTTTTTTGTTGAATATTTTTGTTTTGATCTTTTATTTTATTTTGTGTATGTTAATGTATGCATGTGTGTGTTTTATCAACACACAAATATTTTTCTTATTTCTTTTTTAATATATTATATTTGATACAATGCGACTTTACCAATAGTTGCCGTGACTAATGACTTATGCTCCATCCCTCATATTAATCCTAATTTTCGTGTTATATGAATATTATCTTCCATTAAAATGTTTTCTAGACGTAGTAAGAATATAGAATTTTCATAGGTCCCCCCTTCATTAATATCATGGTCACCATTCAACCAGGAACCTTGCGAGAGTATTGCTGAATGCTTCTTATTGGAACTAGAATAGATGGCGCAAAGGTCAATTATCAAGCAGGAGTACTGTGCTGTCCGTGTGAGTGAAAATACCTGTAATGGTATGTTTATGTGATCTAGAGTGCTTGCACCATACCAGCTAACTACGATGTAAAAGAAGATTCTATGACTAATTTCATCGTTGCAGACAAGTAAGCGATTTTATTTTTAGCCTAATTAAATGTTTGTTCAAAATTTCTGTGCTTGTTATTAAAAGCGATTCAATCGTGTGCAATAGTTTCTATAATAGCTTAGGAAAATATGTTATGTAACATCCAAATTTCTATGTTTTCAATATGTAATTTTCGTTATGCATTTTGTTCTGGACTTTTAACTTGCATGCTTACGGAGGTAGGCACCCCGCAATGCGGGGGGGGGGCAATAGCCAATGCTGTAAAGTCCTAAAATTTGCTCAGGGTATACTCTAAAGTTTCCTTGAAATTTTAGTGGAAGTCCTATATTTTAATAGGAATTTGGACTGCATAGGAGCATTTAATACGAGACACTATTAACAATATTATTTATTTTAGACCAAAATTGCAAATTGGCAGTAGCAATACACTTTAACCCATAATTTGGCGTATAATAGACATATTAGGATAGGTATGGCGTTTCGAGATTTCAAAACATGTAATACATTTGATCGGTCACATTTCTACACAAGGGCCTATAGTAAAAGTTTGATTGAAAAATACGCAATTTTGATTCGAAGATAAAATCGTCATGCATTTGATTTTGGCTATGTACGTATTAACTTTGCGGAACGTTTCTACACTGGCTAGTCTCGCAGTGGTCTCTCAAATCAATGGAAGAAGGTAAATTATCACATTCGCAAACAAATAATCAAATGCAAAAATAAATACATAAACAAATAAAACACAGCGAAGGCAGAAGTAATACGCAACAAAACATAAAATATACGCTAACGAGTAAGGTTACGCTGAAGGTATTTGGCCTATACCTGCGTATACCCTCGACTACCCCACTTTGCCAAGGTCTAGAAGGGGCCTAAACGCCGAGGAGAATTTTAGGGTATTTTGAGTTGCAGATGTAAATCTAACAATCTATATATATTCGCATCCGGCAATCAAGCTTACCAGACCTATGCATTGATTTATTTTATTTCTCACACTTTCTATTTCTGTATCTACTGTCGAAATATACATTTTAAAGTTGCAATAAAAAACTAAGTACCATGAGTCAACATAGGCTTAGTGCACTCAATGTGTTGAGAAGGCAAGGTAACTACAGTTATATACAGTAATTGATTATTAGTCTTTAAAAGGGCAAGAAAGCAAAAGCGAATGTTCAGAACTACTTGATAATGTAAATTGGTATAAAAACAGTAGCTAAAGTTATGAGATATTCCTGATTACAATTTTATGAAAAGAAATACCTGTTATTAAATTTTAATTTCGTTGAGTAAATTTTGGCTATGAGTTAATGAAAAAATATAGAGTGGTTGGCAGGATAAAAAGTACTGGTACATAGTTACCTATTAAAAAAGGCCTACTTTTAGGAACACGTTTTAAATAAGAATGTTTACCTGTGTGAATTAAAAGTAATTGTGGAGAAAAGTATTTTTACTGGGAGACCCAGCTACAAAAAGTTACGCCATTGAAAAGTGGCATGTCGTACCGTCACTTTCAGAAACTTTTATAAACTTTCATTTGCTCTAGCTTAATTCCTTTAATGCATATTAGTAGCGATCCAAAATTAGTTAATGTAAGTTAACTTTTTATGACATACAAGAAAGTATTGAGTGTGTTTTCAAGCCGTCACATTCCGACGGATAGTTACATCATAGCTGCAGAAATCTATATTTAGATCTCGTTTTGTTTACATTACGTAAACCTGGAGGGTTCAGCGTAGCAACTAAGTAACCTTTCTGTACCTACGTTTATTTGGTTCGATTCAGGCATTACATTACATATTATTAAGCATTTCATACGTAAACCTTCTAAAATCTTGTGATATGAACCTTGTTTTAAATTCCACAGATGAGAAAAGCTCGTGATTAGGGTCTGCTATTAACGTATCTGTTAATAAGAAAGAGAAAAGGATACAATAAATTATGTACGAAGGTAAACATTAATACTAAACTAAAAATAGCCAGGAAATATTTAAAAAATTTAAATAGTTCTAAATTACAGAAGATAAAGAACTCTATTTTACAAATAGATTTATATTTATAGTCATTAGGGATATAGAAATAGGTAGAAGAAATTAAGATAAAACAAATTAAAGGCAAAATTATAAGATTAGTTTATATTATTGTTATTATTGTTATTATTAGTATTATTATTATTATTATTATCATTATCATTATTATCATTATCATTACAATTACCATTACCATTACCATTACTTTATATTTCCTCTGCCCGTACCATAGGTAGGCCTACTACAGGTAGTAGTAGTATTGTTGCGACCCCCAATTGTAAGTTTAGTTTTTAACAACAATACGCGTTTCCAGGTCCCATGAATCCAAAAATACTATTTTCGCAAACAAGTCTCTTTGTTCGTCTGTGTGTATGTGTCTGTGTCAGTGAATATCCTATTGTTATTTTACTTAATGGCTTAATAATAATAATAATAATAATAATAATAATAATAATAGCCTAACTCCAGAACAGAAAATCGTATGAAAACAATTTAGTATTTTGGGTTAGGTACCTTCTGGGGCTGTGACACAAAGATCGGTGACGACTTTCTGTTATTTTTAAGGGGACATGAAAATTTCGTTTGTCGCGATTTTCTCGAAAAAAGCTCTAACGATTTTGTTTAAATTTTACACATGTGCTTATATTAAGAACTAAAACTTATGAAACATTAAACAAATAAATCTGAATGATAGTTATAAGCCACTCATTTGAATAAACACTCTTTGCAATATAATATGGCCTTTTGTTTTATATCAGAATGTGATTTGGCCATTCTTAAAGTACAGAAAGTTACGAGAGTAGCATTAATCAGATTTTATTTGGGTTATGGATAGTTCGGGGATGCAATGCGATGTGGTAACGATATTCTCTTCATTTTTACAACCAATTTACATGAAGAGAATGTCATAAATAGTATATTGTACTCAGAGGCTAACTTTTATTTGGACATAGTTATGTGAGTTTCACAACAGACCATTTTGGCTTAAATTGGTTCACTGAGTTGATAAAATCATGATTTTCCCCAATAAGAATGTTAAGATTTATTAGGCCTATATATAAGTACAACAAATCATATAGTTTTCTTAAGCATACACCAGCAGCCAATCTTACTGCTTTTGAAAAATGTGTGTTATATTCGAGAGTAAATATTTTCAATAACCCACTTTACACGGTATACAGAAAATTAAAAAACGAGCTCAAAAAGAATTTTTAACTTATAACTTTTACCCTACAAAAGATTCCTGCCTGAATATGAACAGTTCTTATGCATTTACGTATTTCAACTAAATTGGTCTGGGGGGGGGGGGGGTAACTTCTCTTGTAACGGACGTAGATGCAGAATCTTAGAAACCACGGAATCAGTAGGCTTACTGCATTCTTGATAATGAATAGAGAAGGCATTGACTAGAATGCAGTCAGATTCTTCTTTAGAATTACATATTTAACAGTGAATGCATGTTAGGTTATAGCTACATTAATTTTAAAATAATTACAAAATAATAGCTGTAATTAGGCATCGGAAATTTAGGAAAATGCCTATTTTGTTCGAACGTTTGCTATAGACTGGTGGTAGATGTGTCCGAACTATGACAAGTAAACCCTTCTGGTGAAGTTTTATCTTGCCTATTTTTTCCCTTTTTTCCCATTTATGCTTTTTTTATATGTACATTTTTGCCTTTAATATATATATATATATATACACATACAGTGAGGGAAGTGAGGCGGTATGCGCCGGTATGGAATACCGTCACTGGTTTTAAAGTTCCAATGGCATACCGGCACTAGTTTAACACTTGTTAAATAGCATACCATTACTGTAAATCAAAGGCTATTTGTTAACCTTACGCCTGATTTATAAGCATATGCTACTTATATGTATGAATAATGGAAGATAATTATAACTTTCCCAAAATATAGTTCATAATGGCGATGTATATTGCATGTATAACATGTTAGAGGGAAATACATATTCTATTCGTACAGTGAGTCCATTTTATGAGGAAACCTCGCATCACTGCCGCAGTGCAGTGTATCCTCTAAAGTCCTGAGATAAATTTATTAGGTAAAAAAAAATTCTTTCTTGGTTTTCTTACTTTATAACACTCAAGGATACCTAAAAAAATTAGAAATTATTTTTTATCAATTTTCTTAAGGGCTTAACAATAGGTCCACATATGTGGACCTCCGGTTACAGTCACAATAAAAGTATTACTGGACTTAGAAAATTTCCAAGTTGTACTATATCCATTACAAACATTTTAATGACACTTAACCCTATGTGACCAATTTGAATATTTTAAGGATACTTTAATTATACTGATATCTGATATTTCTTACTAACAATAAATTGAAACCATGGTATTTTTTAAAAATAAAAAAATATTTCAAACTTATTTTTGTTCTGAAAAAATATATATTAGGCCTAAGTAACTTACATCAAATATAAACATTTTACATTAGGCCAAAGTTAAGTCATGTAGGCCTACTGTCACATACTATGACGCCTGCTCACATTGTGATTACGCTGTAAAATGACATCGTACACATACGTCATGCAGCGAAACTGACATCGTGGGCATGCATTGTAGTACGTGACTGTAGATGTAGTACAATAACACTGTTACTTGCAATGGTAATTTTCAAAACAATTGTTCTTCATAATGCACAAATACATTTCACATTTGGTACACATAACTCTTGTTTTGGAGTGGCATCCAGGATTCCTACATTTTGAGGCATTCTTAGCGTCAACGAATCTAGGAATATGGCCTACTTGGTCAAACCTGATTTCAGAAATTGGTGCCTGTATAACTTTTCTCTTCTTGTTTTCCTCTTTCCCATTAGGCTCATCTCCACTCTCTTGTTGCAAACTTGGTCGTCCACGTTTCCTGGCAGTTTCACTCGCACTTCTATAGCCAATCAATGCTTTCGCAAGATACATCTTGTAGTCCATCAAGGACATTCTGTCTTTCTTTGGTACACTGGTAGATGAACACCATCTGTGATACATTATCCAGCAGTTGACCACTACAAAATCAACAAAGTGATTAAACAATCTGACAGTCCACTTTCTTGTGCGAATGTAGCACCTGTAGTACGACATGTACCTGTCGCAAAGGTCTACACCTCCCATTTTCTCATTATATGATTTTATAACTTGTGGCTGGGGGACATCCACTTTCATTTTTTTTTCTTTGGACCATCTTTTACACTGTCCAACTGGCTCACTACCGATGCAGGAAGATAAAAGCAGGACACTTTTATTGTCCTTCCATTTTAAAAGACACACCTTCTCATCTTCTCGCACCCATTCATCCCACTCTCCTCGCTTCAGTTCATTGTCTTTTTTCAATTTATCAATCACAGGCCCAACTCTGTTTTTCATTACTGTCCCTGTAAGGAGGATACTTCTGCTTAAAAGTAAGTCCACACACTTTATGCTGGTGTGAAGAATCTGTCTGTGTACACACAGTGGGTTCCATCTTGTGGAATACTTTTGGTCAATGCTTTTACTACAGAAGCACCCAAACCATATTCTTTCATGTCTTCTGCAGGTACAGTACCTGCACCAACATAAAAAAGAAAATCTAAAACCAGACCATCTGGAGCAGCTAAAACAAAAGACTTAAGTCCTAATGGATTGGGCTTCGAAGGTACATATTGCCTAAAAATACATCTTCCTGAAAATGGAACCATTTGTTCATCCAGTGAAACATGTTGTGGTCTAGGAAGAGTTAGACACTGCTGTCTTATGTAATTTAAGAAAGGTTTCACTTTCCACAGCCTATCACCCTCTTCATGAACGCTTTCATTGTCACAAAAATGCAGAAAGTTTCTGAGTTCAAAGAATCTATCTCTGCTCATGCAGTTGGAAATTACTGCTACCTCCGTATCTCTCTGCCAATACATTTTACTCTGCGGATATCCTAAAACTCCCATCATAACATGTATCCCAGCTAGGTGGATAACTTCTTCCGTGCTAGTGTTTACAGATTTGTGATCACGCTGCTGGACCGAATATAAATTTGTCTGCTCTGCATGATCTTTCCAGAATTCAAGAGGGAGATATTCCAGAAAGGCCTGCAGTATACCCTTTTCATGTTCACTCTCTGGCAATAGGATTTCTTGCAAAGGTGGACCCTGGCACTGCATTCTGCAAGAGGCAATTATTAATTATTAGCTTCATAATCTATTTTAGGCCTACACTGAAACTGATTTTTAAAGCAGCTATTCTCTTGCAAATTATTGACTTAAAAATAGGTGAATGAAGTATAAAGTACTTACACTTTCTTTTTCCACTTAAGGTCTCTAGTATTTGCTGGTGTAGTTTGCACAGGCTGTGGTGATTTAGAATTGTCTGTATCTTCTTGATCGCCATCAGTGTCATCACTATTTTCACTTTCTTCCAATAAAAAATCTTCACATTCATCTCCAGACTCTTCTTTATCACTTTGTTCAAGGATCTGAAGGATTTCTTCATCAGTCAGGGTCTTTCTGTAATGTTTATCTGCAATAAATTAAAACATAACCTTATTATGCACTCTGTTGGTCAAGAACTGGAGTCCACATATGAGGACCATCACATATATGCTCATATTTCATCAAGTTTTCAATTTTAGTTCCTGAAAATTATCAGAATTAAATTTAGAAGTATTGCTTTATAATATAGCATAATATATAAACATGCATTAAAAAGGTTAAAGGTGTAATTAAATACTTACTTTTGTTGTCACGAAATGTGCCTGCCATGTTGTTCAGGACATATGATAAACAAAAACAGAAAGACTTTGAGAGGATGTATCTGCCATCTAGTGACGGATTCGAAAACTAGAAGATCCAAGCTTGAGAACTACATAGGTTTAATCGATAATAAGTCACCAGATTGACTGTAAAAAAATAAAGAAAGGAGGTCCACGTATGTGGACTTCTGGTGTGTAGAGGGTATTAATGAAGCGGAATTACAGAAAGTGGCAAATAATTTATTTAAACGATGTGAGGCATGTCTTACTGCTGACGGGGGTCATTTTCAACAGTATCTCAAATAAATGGCGAGTAATAAGCCTCTACATGTAGGCCTATGATATGTTAAAGTCTTGATTTGCCGGTAGTAACGGAACACGGTCCCCGCCGTTTCAAGCACAACAGCGGGGAAAGTGTGAGCAGGGGCAATGCTGTTAAAAAGTTTCCGCATAAAATGGATTCCCTGTATATCATATCAATTGAAAGCAGAAACTATTGATTCCAAATTCTTCTAACTATTCGCAAAGTGCAACTCATGGATAAGTTACAGAATGGATATGCAAGTACAACAAATTCTCAAACAGTCACGGATTCGCTTTGCGAACAAACCTATTGAAATTTTCCTCATTGATTTCAAACTTAAGGGTGCACTGATGATTACTTATAATTTATACATTCAATGATTTATTAAATTTACTTGTTCGATGAGAAGCTATGTTCAAAGCGTCTCTGTTCCGAGTGCTGTAAGTACGAAAATATACATTAGTATTAAAATAATTTAAGTTTACTTAAATTAATACACCCAACATTTAAAAAAATATATAAACCATACATAGTTAAAATACCATATTGCTTAAAATAATTTCTGCAGGAGTATCAAGGCCCAACTTTAAATATGCATTGTAAAATACGTTTCTAAACAATAAATAAGCCAGCCAATAGAGAATAACATCCCCAGAAACAGATTCCATACGCTAGTCTTGATTCAACTTCTACATTATAAAAGTAAAGTGGATCTTCACTCTGTTGTTTCTTTATAACAATCCTTAACTAATAGCAGCATTCAGTTTAATTTCAAACAGTGACTATTCCAGGAAATCATGTATGGTGCTTGGTTTTAAACTGTATAATCGCCTGCCAGCTAGGATTAAACAGATACATAATTTTCAAGGTTTTAGAAAACATGTTAAAAATATTTTGACATCTGCCCATATAATAGCGAATTTTTTAAAAGCAATGGGTAGTTATGTATAATTTTATCTTATATGACTAATCTTAGTTCTTGTTATGTACAAAATTATTTTCCAAATAAATAAATAGTTCTGTTAGTTGAGCAGGTAGTAGATCGTAAACCCGCGGAGTAATTTATCTTCATTGATCATTACCAGCTTCTACCGATTTAGGTGTGCGAGTCGGCCATTGAATCTTTCCTTGTGACGTCAGCTGGTTAGGAAGGGTGTAATACGTCACACACGATTTTCCTCACTTACATCCCTGATCTTACTTTTATTAATTAATCTTCAAAAAACAGCTGTATCGTCAATTAATAAGAAAACTTCTTTATTTCAGACATCCATGATACAGATAAACAGTAAATGCATTAGAATTTCTTATCACTGCCGGGATAGAGGGCGCTGTTGCTCTAGTGCAGGGGAAGACAGAAGCTTGCTCTGTGACGTCACTGCTTCCTGCTCTCACTGCTCGCGTTATATCTCTGCGAGGAGCATGTGAAATGTAGGCATCAGTGAACAGGGGGGAAGAGAGGGGCATTAGTATTGCGGGCAGCGGGAATTTAGGGGGTTAGAACTTACGTAATACGTGTTTCCGAGTTAATGAAACATCAATCGATTTTTTTGATAGTTTATCGGTTAATTACAGCGCAGCAGTTTAACATATTATAAATAATTCTATTTTTCTATTCTGTGAGAACAATTCCCTTTCCACAAAATCTATGTTCTTTGACAAAAATAGACAATAGGCTACTACTATTTGAATTAACATAATTCACTACAGTAAAAATGATAAAAAAAAATGAACTGAATTAATTACCATACAAGCTCGTCTGCACCTTAGATGATACAAGATTACAGTAACAATTTTCTGACTTTCCTGTCTCTTTTTCTTTAACAAGTTTATCAATGTTGGGACGTAATGTTTGAGCAATATTTAATCGAAGACTACATTTAGGTTGTGATTTAACAATGTACTTCTTGATTTGAGCTTTGCACGTTTCATTAGTGAAAAAAATTGTTCGGCCACATATGTCGATCCAAAATTACATAATATTCGTGCGGCAAGTCTCGGGAATCTGGTTTCAGAGAAATTTCTGTAAAAGTTACCCAAGACCACTTTACGTTCGTAGGCCTATTTGTCCTTTTAACAGAACGTCGCATTGTAAGTTTAGCAGTTCCAACTGATACCGGCAAGGAACGTCTTTGACATTAACTGAATATGGGGTAGCAAAAAGTTTAAACATTGGAGAAAGGTTTTCCACATCCTGAAACCTCGATTCGAACTGAAGAAGAATGTTTTGCAGAACTAACACATGTTCTGCAGAGAGAACACTATCAGGATCGCGTACTTGCAATAACTTTGAAAAATGCTCCGTATTTCCAACCAGAAGTTGTTCTACCCACAGAGCTAAAGTGAATAGGTCCTCTAGTACCTAGCTCTAGCGCACTCTAAACACCCCTACTACCGTGCGCTCTTGCTGACGTCACACACAAGGGATCCGCATGCTCTTGCTCCACAAACGTCATCACAAGACGTAGTTGACTTCCCCTGCTCTAGTGACTCGGCAAGAGTACTAACCAGTTCTCGAAGCGGAGTCTTGAGGTAATGTTGCATAATCATACAGTGCTGTGCAGTTATGTTAAGCTGTTTTATACTTCCTAATATGGAGAAAAGTGTGTTAGGAACAGTTGAGAAATACGCAATATTGAAAATGCAGGTAAGTAAAAAGTGTTTAAGCATTTCCTTCAGTGGCTTTACATTTCAGACTTTAGATTTCAGCCATGTGTCTAGCTTGATCATGTTCGCGACGCCATTTTGATATTCTCTAGAACTTTCCGACAAAATAATGAAACTTTTTAGCAGTCTGTCTCGCAAACTGTCTTCACGACCCAAAAGTCCGGATTAAACGGAATTTGCCTTAAAATGCACGTAAGTACTCTGTACTGTAATGCGAGTTTTAGATAGATGAAACTATAAAAATCGATGTTTTTTCTTAAATGTAACCTTTTCTAAACCTAGATTTTAGTTTTAATACTAGTGTGTATGTCCACTTAAGCTTTAACCTACGAACTGATGTACGATTAACAAAACTATCTATTCTTTATTCAATACAAAAATCCGTCTGGATATCCGGAAGAGCAGGGCTCGGATCCCAGATTAGCAGGAAACTTATGTTTTCTACCAAAACTGAATGCTAACATTTCACTGCTATTGTAGTATAAATTTTCCACCTTAAAAACGTTTTAGAAGCTTACTTATGTGATCATTAGGGTACGGATGTTCATGACATGTCAAATTTTTATTGCAACCTCTGTTCTCACCGCAAGCACGAATTGTTATAAATTCAGTAAAGGAGCACGTTATTATAATCAGGATTCCTTATAATGTATAGATAGGGGGAAAAAGAGAACCTACTAAAATATCTAAGTTGCCTATATGAGCCACTGCGCATGCCTAGAACCCACTAGGCAAACACAACGGCTCATATCGGCAACTTAGATATTTTAGTAGGTCCCCCCCCCCCCATCTGTACAAGCACTTAATGGTCCAGTTAAGTTTGAAAGTTATGTCATTAATTTAATGTTTATGCCCAATTGATGGGTAACTTAATTTTAAAATTAATAAAACTGTTCATATTTTATAGGGACACGCTTGATCTACAAAATATTTGGTGCTGTTGAAATGAGCAAACAGAAGCAAATTATTTTAAATTAGAAGTTCATTACAAGTAAAAATTATTGTTAAATAGTGATTATGTGATTGAATTCATGTGATGTAAAAACTTAGCGTAATTAAACGTTTTAAATTAGAACATTATTTCTAGAATAATGCGTTTTATTAGGTCATATTTAGGATTTTTTAGTCATAATTAGTCACTTTTAAGGTCATATTTTTATTTTCAGTCATATTTGCAACTTTTTTATGTCATAAACACTCGAACCCTAGTGATCATATTGGTTTATACAATTTGTAAGGGCATTTCATCCACAACTCAGTGTTGTCATTTACAGAAACCAGATACTTCATAAGGTTTATTCGCAAAGCCGTTAGAAACCAGGAACACATCGTTTGCGCATGCGCTCTTCTCCACATGTGTTCGCAAAGCGAGAATTCGTCATTCTGATTTCAATCTTCTGTTCGATGTGTTCTCACGGACAGTTTTTTGTACTATAAGAAAAGTTTGCAGGTTCTACAATGAATTAAATTTTCCTAATTGATTTTGGCATAATCCCAATTACGGGGACCAATTCATGCAATATTCACATTTCCACGGACTGTGAGATATTTTTTGTTTATGAGCGATACACGGTTACCAACTGTTAGGTTAGGAACGTTTATGTTAGTTAAGGAGCAATATAGAAAATACTGAATACCTCCAATGTTATGTTAGGTTAGGAACGTTTATGTTAGTTAAGGAGCAATGAACTGAATAGCACAACCACCATTTCTTACGAGCAGCTAGTGGCTTGTACCTTTGTAGGTTTGTCACACTGTTCATCCACAATCATATCTTGATTAGAGATATGACATCACACCTCCAACGTCCAATCAGGAGGACGAGGACAGAAAAATGGTGGAGAAAAAGGGAGATTTCGCTACATCGTGATATAAAAGAAAGTGTATCAATTAGGGCGGGTGGGAGGGGGGACCAAATCATTCGCCAAGACAACATCTCCTCTCCACACTTCTATCTATAACAAAATTCGTGTGATATAAGTGTTTTATGAAGAGAATCTCGGTTCTAAAAAATGGTCCCCGTTCATGGGATTTTACCACATTTGCAATATTGGGCGGGGGGACCAAATCATTCGCCAAGACAACATCTCCTCTCCACACTTCTATCTATAACAAAATTCGTGTGATATAAGTGTTTTATGAAGAGAATCTCGGTTCTAAAAAATGGTCCCCGTTCATGGGATTTTACCACATTTGCAATATTGTAGTTGCAATTCCCAGAAATGAAATACAGAACTTTGTCCCTGTGTGATACTATCACAGTAAAGTAAAAGAAGTTCTATTAAGTGAGGCAGTGATAAAACATACAGATAAGAAAATGACTGAAAGAAAGAATACAGCTGTTATAAGTTTAGTGGAAAGAGACATAGCGAGACCATCACCATATGAAATACATGAATGAATATTATGATGTCCTAAAATTAGAGGAACACGAAATAGGAATGATGCAACTAAACAATTTCAACAGGCAAGTGTAGGCTACATTAAATGTAATTCCAGAACAACAATGGACAAAATACTAACAAATATGTAGGTTATGGGATAATTCCACCATAGTAATGACTGAATAAGTAAAGTAACAATATCGGCTGGGTTTGGATCAAGATTCGTTGGATTTACTATATGGCTGCAATCAAGTGAGAAGGGTGCAGCACTTTACAGTCGGTCATCTTCTGTGAAAAATCAGAATTATTTGATGTAGCCCGCTTTAGGCCTACCTTAGTACATTTGTCTGGTTTAAGAAGAAAGTTGATATACGGTGCAGGTGATTTTTAGGTGGAGATTCAAGGAAATAACTTAGAAAAAATAACAATTTTTAACTGTTGTTTGCCAAAAGTTTGCTTTTCAAGCATTCAGGTATCGATATATCGTGTATTGAAGGCTTCGGGGGAAGATAGTGCTAACCCACACAAACATCATTTAGATATTACATTTTTAAACTTTGATAAAATTTGCAGAACTTATTTTTATCTTCTTTTATGTTTGTACGTATTATGTCACTAACAAGACTTGTTGTCAGAATTAGCCTACGCTCAGAAACATTGGAATAAATTGTATCTAAGAGAAAATATAAATTGTGCAACAACCTCAACTTTACAAAAATCATTCGCCAAGACAACATCTCCTCTCCACACTTCTATCTATAACAAAATTCGTGTGATATAAGTGTTTTATGAAGAGAATCTCTGTTCTAAAAAATGGTCCCCGTTGATGGGATTTTACCTTGATTTTAAACTTAGGGTGCACTGATGATCTGACTTATAATTTATACATTCAAATCTGAAAGATTAATTTTAATTTTGAACGTATAATTTTGTTTCACATACCTATGAGATAAAACTTTTTAGAATTTTCAAGGGATATTTCTTTTATAGTACAACGCAAGATCTTCAATGTTGTGCTTTTCATTTAAGCTATTCAAGTTAATATAACAAAATTATAAAAACACTTTTTTTAAATGTCTTTTTGTGGGGTTAACTCGCTCACCCTCAGTGTGCTCAGAGACTGGCGAGGTGAGATCGGCATAGCTAGACCATATCTACATTTGCAATATTGTAGTTGCAATTCCCAGAAATGAAATACAGAACTTTGTCCCTGTGTGATACTATCACAGTAAAGTAAAAGAAGTTCTATTAAGTGAGGCAGTGATAAAACATACAGATAAGAAAATGACTGAAAGAAAGAATACAGCTGTTATAAGTTTAGTGGAAAGAGACATAGCGAGACCATCACCATATGAAATACATGAATGAATATTATGATGTCCTAAAATTAGAGGAACACGAAATAGGAATGATGCAACTAAACAATTTCAACAGGCAAGTGTAGGCTACATTAAATGTAATTCCAGAACAACAATGGACAAAATACTAACAAATATGTAGGTTATGGGATAATTCCACCATAGTAATGACTGAATAAGTAAAGTAACAATATCGGCTGGGTTTGGATCAAGATTCGTTGGATTTACTATATGGCTGCAATCAAGTGAGAAGGGTGCAGCACTTTACAGTCTGTCATCTTCTGTGAAAAATCAGAATTATTTGATGTAGCCCGCTTTAGGCCTACCTTAGTACATTTGTCTGGTTTAAGAAGAAAGTTGATATACGGTGCAGGTGATTTTTAGGTGGAGATTCAAGGAAATAACTTAGAAAAAATAACAATTTTTAACTGTTGTTTGCCAAAAGTTTGCTTTTCAAGCATTCAGGTATCGATATATCGTGTATTGAAGGCTTCGGGGGAAGATAGTGCTAACCCACACAAACATCATTTAGATATTACATTTTTAAACTTTGATAAAATTTGCAGAACTTATTTTTATCTTCTTTTATGTTTGTACGTATTATGTCACTAACAAGACTTGTTGTCAGAATTAGCCTACGCTCAGAAACATTGGAATAAATTGTATCTAAGAGAAAATATAAATTGTGCAACAACCTCAACTTTACAAAAAGAGGGTTAACAGTTTAGTCACTTCACCACTTAAATTTTTACAAACCCATGCATCAGTGTCAGGTTATCTCTCTAAAAAAAAGTCTAGTCATAGAAAATTGAACATTTTAAATACATAAATTTAATTTCTGTTCACTAATGTTCCCCTACTCAAGAAGAATAAACAGTCAAAAGACACAGATTGAAAAAATTAAAAACTATTAAGTGTAGTATTTAAATCAATGATGATTAAACTTTTTTTTAAGTATCACAGCTAATTAGTTCTCTGTATCTATCCTGTCTACCTTCCAAGTGTGAAAAAGATTAGTTCTCTTAGCATAAAAGTTCAAAAATTAGTTGAATGTCCCCACTGACATACCATTGGGCATACCTATACCATTCATTTTAAAGCATGCCCTTGAATGTAAAAGCCAATAAACATAGATTTTTTAATTTTCAGATCTGATGCACAGCCAGTCACATTGTGAGGAGAATAGTGTGATAGAAACATACAATCGTGGACTAAAAGTTTCTTGACCCATCTTCGTTACAACAGATAAGTTATATTTTCATAATTTAAAACCATTGTTTTCATTTAGTTTATTGCATTGCATATTATTTTCCATATTATCCTGAAAGGCTTAAATTTGAACCTTTTTATAGCCTCAGATGAATAAAGCTCTTTTTTGTGTCTGAAATAATTGGTTGACACTGTATTTTATAAAATCTGGATTTTCTGCGATAAGAAAATAAGATATTTTTAATATTTATGGCACGTCTGTAACTCCATGTCAAATTCCATTCTACAGAATCCTGCTTATGCGCAGGAGTAAAGACAGATAGATAATGCACATTGTGCGTACATTGCCTCATATAAAAAATTCCATTCAACACCTCATCTGTCTGCATCTTTCAACTCCCCGTACCTTATTTTCCTTTTGATGTCATCCAGTATATCAGTTTTTCTTTAACAGAATTTTCTTGTTCCTTCCATTACACCCAGCAGAAGTCCTCTTTGTCTCATGATGTTGCCTCACCAGTCAGATTTCATTTCTTTATTGATGTCCTTAGTTGCACACTTGACAACAGTCCATGAAAAGTTCTTGTTAAAAAACGGAACATTGCCACAAGGTGGAGTTATAATCAAACCATATACAGCAGACAATGGGTAGCCTACAGTACACAGTTGAAGCAGTCAGATCACTCGTCTGAACAGTGTCAGGTGAGCTGAACTGTACATAGTCAAAATGGAACAATACGCCAACAGCAAAGAATAGTACGTGCTTGTCAAGAATTCAGAAATGATCCGGGAATGTTTGAAAGAATTAAAAACTCATTGCAGAGACAAGAGTCGTATCAAAATTCGTGTGATATAAGTGTTTTATGAAGAGAATCTCGGTTCTAAAAAATGGTCCCCGTTCATGGGATTTTACCACATTTGCAATATTGGGCGGGGGGACCAAATCATTCGCCAAGACAACATCTCCTCTCCACACTTCTATCTATAACAAAATTCGTGTGATATAAGTGTTTTATGAAGAGAATCTCGGTTCTAAAAAATGGTCCCCGTTCATGGGATTTTACCACATTTGCAATATTGTAGTTGCAATTCCCAGAAATGAAATACAGAACTTTGTCCCTGTGTGATACTATCACAGTAAAGTAAAAGAAGTTCTATTAAGTGAGGCAGTGATAAAACATACAGATAAGAAAATGACTGAAAGAAAGAATACAGCTGTTATAAGTTTAGTGGAAAGAGACATAGCGAGACCATCACCATATGAAATACATGAATGAATATTATGATGTCCTAAAATTAGAGGAACACGAAATAGGAATGATGCAACTAAACAATTTCAACAGGCAAGTGTAGGCTACATTAAATGTAATTCCAGAACAACAATGGACAAAATACTAACAAATATGTAGGTTATGGGATAATTCCACCATAGTAATGACTGAATAAGTAAAGTAACAATATCGGCTGGGTTTGGATCAAGATTCGTTGGATTTACTATATGGCTGCAATCAAGTGAGAAGGGTGCAGCACTTTACAGTCGGTCATCTTCTGTGAAAAATCAGAATTATTTGATGTAGCCCGCTTTAGGCCTACCTTAGTACATTTGTCTGGTTTAAGAAGAAAGTTGATATACGGTGCAGGTGATTTTTAGGTGGAGATTCAAGGAAATAACTTAGAAAAAATAACAATTTTTAACTGTTGTTTGCCAAAAGTTTGCTTTTCAAGCATTCAGGTATCGATATATCGTGTATTGAAGGCTTCGGGGGAAGATAGTGCTAACCCACACAAACATCATTTAGATATTACATTTTTAAACTTTGATAAAATTTGCAGAACTTATTTTTATCTTCTTTTATGTTTGTACGTATTATGTCACTAACAAGACTTGTTGTCAGAATTAGCCTACGCTCAGAAACATTGGAATAAATTGTATCTAAGAGAAAATATAAATTGTGCAACAACCTCAACTTTACAAAAATCATTCGCCAAGACAACATCTCCTCTCCACACTTCTATCTATAACAAAATTCGTGTGATATAAGTGTTTTATGAAGAGAATCTCTGTTCTAAAAAATGGTCCCCGTTGATGGGATTTTACCTTGATTTTAAACTTAGGGTGCACTGATGATCTGACTTATAATTTATACATTCAAATCTGAAAGATTAATTTTAATTTTGAACGTATAATTTTGTTTCACATACCTATGAGATAAAACTTTTTAGAATTTTCAAGGGATATTTCTTTTATAGTACAACGCAAGATCTTCAATGTTGTGCTTTTCATTTAAGCTATTCAAGTTAATATAACAAAATTATAAAAACACTTTTTTTAAATGTCTTTTTGTGGGGTTAACTCGCTCACCCTCAGTGTGCTCAGAGACTGGCGAGGTGAGATCGGCATAGCTAGACCATATCTACATTTGCAATATTGTAGTTGCAATTCCCAGAAATGAAATACAGAACTTTGTCCCTGTGTGATACTATCACAGTAAAGTAAAAGAAGTTCTATTAAGTGAGGCAGTGATAAAACATACAGATAAGAAAATGACTGAAAGAAAGAATACAGCTGTTATAAGTTTAGTGGAAAGAGACATAGCGAGACCATCACCATATGAAATACATGAATGAATATTATGATGTCCTAAAATTAGAGGAACACGAAATAGGAATGATGCAACTAAACAATTTCAACAGGCAAGTGTAGGCTACATTAAATGTAATTCCAGAACAACAATGGACAAAATACTAACAAATATGTAGGTTATGGGATAATTCCACCATAGTAATGACTGAATAAGTAAAGTAACAATATCGGCTGGGTTTGGATCAAGATTCGTTGGATTTACTATATGGCTGCAATCAAGTGAGAAGGGTGCAGCACTTTACAGTCTGTCATCTTCTGTGAAAAATCAGAATTATTTGATGTAGCCCGCTTTAGGCCTACCTTAGTACATTTGTCTGGTTTAAGAAGAAAGTTGATATACGGTGCAGGTGATTTTTAGGTGGAGATTCAAGGAAATAACTTAGAAAAAATAACAATTTTTAACTGTTGTTTGCCAAAAGTTTGCTTTTCAAGCATTCAGGTATCGATATATCGTGTATTGAAGGCTTCGGGGGAAGATAGTGCTAACCCACACAAACATCATTTAGATATTACATTTTTAAACTTTGATAAAATTTGCAGAACTTATTTTTATCTTCTTTTATGTTTGTACGTATTATGTCACTAACAAGACTTGTTGTCAGAATTAGCCTACGCTCAGAAACATTGGAATAAATTGTATCTAAGAGAAAATATAAATTGTGCAACAACCTCAACTTTACAAAAAGAGGGTTAACAGTTTAGTCACTTCACCACTTAAATTTTTACAAACCCATGCATCAGTGTCAGGTTATCTCTCTAAAAAAAAGTCTAGTCATAGAAAATTGAACATTTTAAATACATAAATTTAATTTCTGTTCACTAATGTTCCCCTACTCAAGAAGAATAAACAGTCAAAAGACACAGATTGAAAAAATTAAAAACTATTAAGTGTAGTATTTAAATCAATGATGATTAAACTTTTTTTTAAGTATCACAGCTAATTAGTTCTCTGTATCTATCCTGTCTACCTTCCAAGTGTGAAAAAGATTAGTTCTCTTAGCATAAAAGTTCAAAAATTAGTTGAATGTCCCCACTGACATACCATTGGGCATACCTATACCATTCATTTTAAAGCATGCCCTTGAATGTAAAAGCCAATAAACATAGATTTTTTAATTTTCAGATCTGATGCACAGCCAGTCACATTGTGAGGAGAATAGTGTGATAGAAACATACAATCGTGGACTAAAAGTTTCTTGACCCATCTTCGTTACAACAGATAAGTTATATTTTCATAATTTAAAACCATTGTTTTCATTTAGTTTATTGCATTGCATATTATTTTCCATATTATCCTGAAAGGCTTAAATTTGAACCTTTTTATAGCCTCAGATGAATAAAGCTCTTTTTTGTGTCTGAAATAATTGGTTGACACTGTATTTTATAAAATCTGGATTTTCTGCGATAAGAAAATAAGATATTTTTAATATTTATGGCACGTCTGTAACTCCATGTCAAATTCCATTCTACAGAATCCTGCTTATGCGCAGGAGTAAAGACAGATAGATAATGCACATTGTGCGTACATTGCCTCATATAAAAAATTCCATTCAACACCTCATCTGTCTGCATCTTTCAACTCCCCGTACCTTATTTTCCTTTTGATGTCATCCAGTATATCAGTTTTTCTTTAACAGAATTTTCTTGTTCCTTCCATTACACCCAGCAGAAGTCCTCTTTGTCTCATGATGTTGCCTCACCAGTCAGATTTCATTTCTTTATTGATGTCCTTAGTTGCACACTTGACAACAGTCCATGAAAAGTTCTTGTTAAAAAACGGAACATTGCCACAAGGTGGAGTTATAATCAAACCATATACAGCAGACAATGGGTAGCCTACAGTACACAGTTGAAGCAGTCAGATCACTCGTCTGAACAGTGTCAGGTGAGCTGAACTGTACATAGTCAAAATGGAACAATACGCCAACAGCAAAGAATAGTACGTGCTTGTCAAGAATTCAGAAATGATCCGGGAATGTTTGAAAGAATTAAAAACTCATTGCAGAGACAAGAGTCGTATCAAAATTCGTGTGATATAAGTGTTTTATGAAGAGAATCTCGGTTCTAAAAAATGGTCCCCGTTCATGGGATTTTACCACATTTGCAATATTGGGCGGGGGGACCAAATCATTCGCCAAGACAACATCTCCTCTCCACACTTCTATCTATAACAAAATTCGTGTGATATAAGTGTTTTATGAAGAGAATCTCGGTTCTAAAAAATGGTCCCCGTTCATGGGATTTTACCACATTTGCAATATTGTAGTTGCAATTCCCAGAAATGAAATACAGAACTTTGTCCCTGTGTGATACTATCACAGTAAAGTAAAAGAAGTTCTATTAAGTGAGGCAGTGATAAAACATACAGATAAGAAAATGACTGAAAGAAAGAATACAGCTGTTATAAGTTTAGTGGAAAGAGACATAGCGAGACCATCACCATATGAAATACATGAATGAATATTATGATGTCCTAAAATTAGAGGAACACGAAATAGGAATGATGCAACTAAACAATTTCAACAGGCAAGTGTAGGCTACATTAAATGTAATTCCAGAACAACAATGGACAAAATACTAACAAATATGTAGGTTATGGGATAATTCCACCATAGTAATGACTGAATAAGTAAAGTAACAATATCGGCTGGGTTTGGATCAAGATTCGTTGGATTTACTATATGGCTGCAATCAAGTGAGAAGGGTGCAGCACTTTACAGTCGGTCATCTTCTGTGAAAAATCAGAATTATTTGATGTAGCCCGCTTTAGGCCTACCTTAGTACATTTGTCTGGTTTAAGAAGAAAGTTGATATACGGTGCAGGTGATTTTTAGGTGGAGATTCAAGGAAATAACTTAGAAAAAATAACAATTTTTAACTGTTGTTTGCCAAAAGTTTGCTTTTCAAGCATTCAGGTATCGATATATCGTGTATTGAAGGCTTCGGGGGAAGATAGTGCTAACCCACACAAACATCATTTAGATATTACATTTTTAAACTTTGATAAAATTTGCAGAACTTATTTTTATCTTCTTTTATGTTTGTACGTATTATGTCACTAACAAGACTTGTTGTCAGAATTAGCCTACGCTCAGAAACATTGGAATAAATTGTATCTAAGAGAAAATATAAATTGTGCAACAACCTCAACTTTACAAAAATCATTCGCCAAGACAACATCTCCTCTCCACACTTCTATCTATAACAAAATTCGTGTGATATAAGTGTTTTATGAAGAGAATCTCTGTTCTAAAAAATGGTCCCCGTTGATGGGATTTTACCTTGATTTTAAACTTAGGGTGCACTGATGATCTGACTTATAATTTATACATTCAAATCTGAAAGATTAATTTTAATTTTGAACGTATAATTTTGTTTCACATACCTATGAGATAAAACTTTTTAGAATTTTCAAGGGATATTTCTTTTATAGTACAACGCAAGATCTTCAATGTTGTGCTTTTCATTTAAGCTATTCAAGTTAATATAACAAAATTATAAAAACACTTTTTTTAAATGTCTTTTTGTGGGGTTAACTCGCTCACCCTCAGTGTGCTCAGAGACTGGCGAGGTGAGATCGGCATAGCTAGACCATATCTACATTTGCAATATTGTAGTTGCAATTCCCAGAAATGAAATACAGAACTTTGTCCCTGTGTGATACTATCACAGTAAAGTAAAAGAAGTTCTATTAAGTGAGGCAGTGATAAAACATACAGATAAGAAAATGACTGAAAGAAAGAATACAGCTGTTATAAGTTTAGTGGAAAGAGACATAGCGAGACCATCACCATATGAAATACATGAATGAATATTATGATGTCCTAAAATTAGAGGAACACGAAATAGGAATGATGCAACTAAACAATTTCAACAGGCAAGTGTAGGCTACATTAAATGTAATTCCAGAACAACAATGGACAAAATACTAACAAATATGTAGGTTATGGGATAATTCCACCATAGTAATGACTGAATAAGTAAAGTAACAATATCGGCTGGGTTTGGATCAAGATTCGTTGGATTTACTATATGGCTGCAATCAAGTGAGAAGGGTGCAGCACTTTACAGTCTGTCATCTTCTGTGAAAAATCAGAATTATTTGATGTAGCCCGCTTTAGGCCTACCTTAGTACATTTGTCTGGTTTAAGAAGAAAGTTGATATACGGTGCAGGTGATTTTTAGGTGGAGATTCAAGGAAATAACTTAGAAAAAATAACAATTTTTAACTGTTGTTTGCCAAAAGTTTGCTTTTCAAGCATTCAGGTATCGATATATCGTGTATTGAAGGCTTCGGGGGAAGATAGTGCTAACCCACACAAACATCATTTAGATATTACATTTTTAAACTTTGATAAAATTTGCAGAACTTATTTTTATCTTCTTTTATGTTTGTACGTATTATGTCACTAACAAGACTTGTTGTCAGAATTAGCCTACGCTCAGAAACATTGGAATAAATTGTATCTAAGAGAAAATATAAATTGTGCAACAACCTCAACTTTACAAAAAGAGGGTTAACAGTTTAGTCACTTCACCACTTAAATTTTTACAAACCCATGCATCAGTGTCAGGTTATCTCTCTAAAATAAAGTCTAGTCATAGAAAATTGAACATTTTAAATACATAAATTTAATTTCTGTTCACTAATGTTCCCCTACTCAAGAAGAATAAACAGTCAAAAGACACAGATTGAAAAAATTAAAAACTATTAAGTGTAGTATTTAAATCAATGATGATTAAACTTTTTTTTAAGTATCACAGCTAATTAGTTCTCTGTATCTATCCTGTCTACCTTCCAAGTGTGAAAAAGATTAGTTCTCTTAGCATAAAAGTTCAAAAATTAGTTGAATGTCCCCACTGACATACCATTGGGCATACCTATACCATTCATTTTAAAGCATGCCCTTGAATGTAAAAGCCAATAAACATAGATTTTTTAATTTTCAGATCTGATGCACAGCCAGTCACATTGTGAGGAGAATAGTGTGATAGAAACATACAATCGTGGACTAAAAGTTTCTTGACCCATCTTCGTTACAACAGATAAGTTATATTTTCATAATTTAAAACCATTGTTTTCATTTAGTTTATTGCATTGCATATTATTTTCCATATTATCCTGAAAGGCTTAAATTTGAACCTTTTTATAGCCTCAGATGAATAAAGCTCTTTTTTGTGTCTGAAATAATTGGTTGACACTGTATTTTATAAAATCTGGATTTTCTGCGATAAGAAAATAAGATATTTTTAATATTTATGGCACGTCTGTAACTCCATGTCAAATTCCATTCTACAGAATCCTGCTTATGCGCAGGAGTAAAGACAGATAGATAATGCACATTGTGCGTACATTGCCTCATATAAAAAATTCCATTCAACACCTCATCTGTCTGCATCTTTCAACTCCCCGTACCTTATTTTCCTTTTGATGTCATCCAGTATATCAGTTTTTCTTTAACAGAATTTTCTTGTTCCTTCCATTACACCCAGCAGAAGTCCTCTTTGTCTCATGATGTTGCCTCACCAGTCAGATTTCATTTCTTTATTGATGTCCTTAGTTGCACACTTGACAACAGTCCATGAAAAGTTCTTGTTAAAAAACGGAACATTGCCACAAGGTGGAGTTATAATCAAACCATATACAGCAGACAATGGGTAGCCTACAGTACACAGTTGAAGCAGTCAGATCACTCGTCTGAACAGTGTCAGGTGAGCTGAACTGTACATAGTCAAAATGGAACAATACGCCAACAGCAAAGAATAGTACGTGCTTGTCAAGAATTCAGAAATGATCCGGGAATGTTTGAAAGAATTAAAAACTCATTGCAGAGACAAGAGTCGTATCAAAATTCGTGTGATATAAGTGTTTTATGAAGAGAATCTCGGTTCTAAAAAATGGTCCCCGTTCATGGGATTTTACCACATTTGCAATATTGGGCGGGGGGACCAAATCATTCGCCAAGACAACATCTCCTCTCCACACTTCTATCTATAACAAAATTCGTGTGATATAAGTGTTTTATGAAGAGAATCTCGGTTCTAAAAAATGGTCCCCGTTCATGGGATTTTACCACATTTGCAATATTGTAGTTGCAATTCCCAGAAATGAAATACAGAACTTTGTCCCTGTGTGATACTATCACAGTAAAGTAAAAGAAGTTCTATTAAGTGAGGCAGTGATAAAACATACAGATAAGAAAATGACTGAAAGAAAGAATACAGCTGTTATAAGTTTAGTGGAAAGAGACATAGCGAGACCATCACCATATGAAATACATGAATGAATATTATGATGTCCTAAAATTAGAGGAACACGAAATAGGAATGATGCAACTAAACAATTTCAACAGGCAAGTGTAGGCTACATTAAATGTAATTCCAGAACAACAATGGACAAAATACTAACAAATATGTAGGTTATGGGATAATTCCACCATAGTAATGACTGAATAAGTAAAGTAACAATATCGGCTGGGTTTGGATCAAGATTCGTTGGATTTACTATATGGCTGCAATCAAGTGAGAAGGGTGCAGCACTTTACAGTCGGTCATCTTCTGTGAAAAATCAGAATTATTTGATGTAGCCCGCTTTAGGCCTACCTTAGTACATTTGTCTGGTTTAAGAAGAAAGTTGATATACGGTGCAGGTGATTTTTAGGTGGAGATTCAAGGAAATAACTTAGAAAAAATAACAATTTTTAACTGTTGTTTGCCAAAAGTTTGCTTTTCAAGCATTCAGGTATCGATATATCGTGTATTGAAGGCTTCGGGGGAAGATAGTGCTAACCCACACAAACATCATTTAGATATTACATTTTTAAACTTTGATAAAATTTGCAGAACTTATTTTTATCTTCTTTTATGTTTGTACGTATTATGTCACTAACAAGACTTGTTGTCAGAATTAGCCTACGCTCAGAAACATTGGAATAAATTGTATCTAAGAGAAAATATAAATTGTGCAACAACCTCAACTTTACAAAAATCATTCGCCAAGACAACATCTCCTCTCCACACTTCTATCTATAACAAAATTCGTGTGATATAAGTGTTTTATGAAGAGAATCTCTGTTCTAAAAAATGGTCCCCGTTGATGGGATTTTACCTTGATTTTAAACTTAGGGTGCACTGATGATCTGACTTATAATTTATACATTCAAATCTGAAAGATTAATTTTAATTTTGAACGTATAATTTTGTTTCACATACCTATGAGATAAAACTTTTTAGAATTTTCAAGGGATATTTCTTTTATAGTACAACGCAAGATCTTCAATGTTGTGCTTTTCATTTAAGCTATTCAAGTTAATATAACAAAATTATAAAAACACTTTTTTTAAATGTCTTTTTGTGGGGTTAACTCGCTCACCCTCAGTGTGCTCAGAGACTGGCGAGGTGAGATCGGCATAGCTAGACCATATCTACATTTGCAATATTGTAGTTGCAATTCCCAGAAATGAAATACAGAACTTTGTCCCTGTGTGATACTATCACAGTAAAGTAAAAGAAGTTCTATTAAGTGAGGCAGTGATAAAACATACAGATAAGAAAATGACTGAAAGAAAGAATACAGCTGTTATAAGTTTAGTGGAAAGAGACATAGCGAGACCATCACCATATGAAATACATGAATGAATATTATGATGTCCTAAAATTAGAGGAACACGAAATAGGAATGATGCAACTAAACAATTTCAACAGGCAAGTGTAGGCTACATTAAATGTAATTCCAGAACAACAATGGACAAAATACTAACAAATATGTAGGTTATGGGATAATTCCACCATAGTAATGACTGAATAAGTAAAGTAACAATATCGGCTGGGTTTGGATCAAGATTCGTTGGATTTACTATATGGCTGCAATCAAGTGAGAAGGGTGCAGCACTTTACAGTCTGTCATCTTCTGTGAAAAATCAGAATTATTTGATGTAGCCCGCTTTAGGCCTACCTTAGTACATTTGTCTGGTTTAAGAAGAAAGTTGATATACGGTGCAGGTGATTTTTAGGTGGAGATTCAAGGAAATAACTTAGAAAAAATAACAATTTTTAACTGTTGTTTGCCAAAAGTTTGCTTTTCAAGCATTCAGGTATCGATATATCGTGTATTGAAGGCTTCGGGGGAAGATAGTGCTAACCCACACAAACATCATTTAGATATTACATTTTTAAACTTTGATAAAATTTGCAGAACTTATTTTTATCTTCTTTTATGTTTGTACGTATTATGTCACTAACAAGACTTGTTGTCAGAATTAGCCTACGCTCAGAAACATTGGAATAAATTGTATCTAAGAGAAAATATAAATTGTGCAACAACCTCAACTTTACAAAAAGAGGGTTAACAGTTTAGTCACTTCACCACTTAAATTTTTACAAACCCATGCATCAGTGTCAGGTTATCTCTCTAAAAAAAAGTCTAGTCATAGAAAATTGAACATTTTAAATACATAAATTTAATTTCTGTTCACTAATGTTCCCCTACTCAAGAAGAATAAACAGTCAAAAGACACAGATTGAAAAAATTAAAAACTATTAAGTGTAGTATTTAAATCAATGATGATTAAACTTTTTTTTAAGTATCACAGCTAATTAGTTCTCTGTATCTATCCTGTCTACCTTCCAAGTGTGAAAAAGATTAGTTCTCTTAGCATAAAAGTTCAAAAATTAGTTGAATGTCCCCACTGACATACCATTGGGCATACCTATACCATTCATTTTAAAGCATGCCCTTGAATGTAAAAGCCAATAAACATAGATTTTTTAATTTTCAGATCTGATGCACAGCCAGTCACATTGTGAGGAGAATAGTGTGATAGAAACATACAATCGTGGACTAAAAGTTTCTTGACCCATCTTCGTTACAACAGATAAGTTATATTTTCATAATTTAAAACCATTGTTTTCATTTAGTTTATTGCATTGCATATTATTTTCCATATTATCCTGAAAGGCTTAAATTTGAACCTTTTTATAGCCTCAGATGAATAAAGCTCTTTTTTGTGTCTGAAATAATTGGTTGACACTGTATTTTATAAAATCTGGATTTTCTGCGATAAGAAAATAAGATATTTTTAATATTTATGGCACGTCTGTAACTCCATGTCAAATTCCATTCTACAGAATCCTGCTTATGCGCAGGAGTAAAGACAGATAGATAATGCACATTGTGCGTACATTGCCTCATATAAAAAATTCCATTCAACACCTCATCTGTCTGCATCTTTCAACTCCCCGTACCTTATTTTCCTTTTGATGTCATCCAGTATATCAGTTTTTCTTTAACAGAATTTTCTTGTTCCTTCCATTACACCCAGCAGAAGTCCTCTTTGTCTCATGATGTTGCCTCACCAGTCAGATTTCATTTCTTTATTGATGTCCTTAGTTGCACACTTGACAACAGTCCATGAAAAGTTCTTGTTAAAAAACGGAACATTGCCACAAGGTGGAGTTATAATCAAACCATATACAGCAGACAATGGGTAGCCTACAGTACACAGTTGAAGCAGTCAGATCACTCGTCTGAACAGTGTCAGGTGAGCTGAACTGTACATAGTCAAAATGGAACAATACGCCAACAGCAAAGAATAGTACGTGCTTGTCAAGAATTCAGAAATGATCCGGGAATGTTTGAAAGAATTAAAAACTCATTGCAGAGACAAGAGTCGTATCAAAATTCGTGTGATATAAGTGTTTTATGAAGAGAATCTCGGTTCTAAAAAATGGTCCCCGTTCATGGGATTTTACCACATTTGCAATATTGGGCGGGGGGACCAAATCATTCGCCAAGACAACATCTCCTCTCCACACTTCTATCTATAACAAAATTCGTGTGATATAAGTGTTTTATGAAGAGAATCTCGGTTCTAAAAAATGGTCCCCGTTCATGGGATTTTACCACATTTGCAATATTGTAGTTGCAATTCCCAGAAATGAAATACAGAACTTTGTCCCTGTGTGATACTATCACAGTAAAGTAAAAGAAGTTCTATTAAGTGAGGCAGTGATAAAACATACAGATAAGAAAATGACTGAAAGAAAGAATACAGCTGTTATAAGTTTAGTGGAAAGAGACATAGCGAGACCATCACCATATGAAATACATGAATGAATATTATGATGTCCTAAAATTAGAGGAACACGAAATAGGAATGATGCAACTAAACAATTTCAACAGGCAAGTGTAGGCTACATTAAATGTAATTCCAGAACAACAATGGACAAAATACTAACAAATATGTAGGTTATGGGATAATTCCACCATAGTAATGACTGAATAAGTAAAGTAACAATATCGGCTGGGTTTGGATCAAGATTCGTTGGATTTACTATATGGCTGCAATCAAGTGAGAAGGGTGCAGCACTTTACAGTCGGTCATCTTCTGTGAAAAATCAGAATTATTTGATGTAGCCCGCTTTAGGCCTACCTTAGTACATTTGTCTGGTTTAAGAAGAAAGTTGATATACGGTGCAGGTGATTTTTAGGTGGAGATTCAAGGAAATAACTTAGAAAAAATAACAATTTTTAACTGTTGTTTGCCAAAAGTTTGCTTTTCAAGCATTCAGGTATCGATATATCGTGTATTGAAGGCTTCGGGGGAAGATAGTGCTAACCCACACAAACATCATTTAGATATTACATTTTTAAACTTTGATAAAATTTGCAGAACTTATTTTTATCTTCTTTTATGTTTGTACGTATTATGTCACTAACAAGACTTGTTGTCAGAATTAGCCTACGCTCAGAAACATTGGAATAAATTGTATCTAAGAGAAAATATAAATTGTGCAACAACCTCAACTTTACAAAAATCATTCGCCAAGACAACATCTCCTCTCCACACTTCTATCTATAACAAAATTCGTGTGATATAAGTGTTTTATGAAGAGAATCTCTGTTCTAAAAAATGGTCCCCGTTGATGGGATTTTACCTTGATTTTAAACTTAGGGTGCACTGATGATCTGACTTATAATTTATACATTCAAATCTGAAAGATTAATTTTAATTTTGAACGTATAATTTTGTTTCACATACCTATGAGATAAAACTTTTTAGAATTTTCAAGGGATATTTCTTTTATAGTACAACGCAAGATCTTCAATGTTGTGCTTTTCATTTAAGCTATTCAAGTTAATATAACAAAATTATAAAAACACTTTTTTTAAATGTCTTTTTGTGGGGTTAACTCGCTCACCCTCAGTGTGCTCAGAGACTGGCGAGGTGAGATCGGCATAGCTAGACCATATCTACATTTGCAATATTGTAGTTGCAATTCCCAGAAATGAAATACAGAACTTTGTCCCTGTGTGATACTATCACAGTAAAGTAAAAGAAGTTCTATTAAGTGAGGCAGTGATAAAACATACAGATAAGAAAATGACTGAAAGAAAGAATACAGCTGTTATAAGTTTAGTGGAAAGAGACATAGCGAGACCATCACCATATGAAATACATGAATGAATATTATGATGTCCTAAAATTAGAGGAACACGAAATAGGAATGATGCAACTAAACAATTTCAACAGGCAAGTGTAGGCTACATTAAATGTAATTCCAGAACAACAATGGACAAAATACTAACAAATATGTAGGTTATGGGATAATTCCACCATAGTAATGACTGAATAAGTAAAGTAACAATATCGGCTGGGTTTGGATCAAGATTCGTTGGATTTACTATATGGCTGCAATCAAGTGAGAAGGGTGCAGCACTTTACAGTCTGTCATCTTCTGTGAAAAATCAGAATTATTTGATGTAGCCCGCTTTAGGCCTACCTTAGTACATTTGTCTGGTTTAAGAAGAAAGTTGATATACGGTGCAGGTGATTTTTAGGTGGAGATTCAAGGAAATAACTTAGAAAAAATAACAATTTTTAACTGTTGTTTGCCAAAAGTTTGCTTTTCAAGCATTCAGGTATCGATATATCGTGTATTGAAGGCTTCGGGGGAAGATAGTGCTAACCCACACAAACATCATTTAGATATTACATTTTTAAACTTTGATAAAATTTGCAGAACTTATTTTTATCTTCTTTTATGTTTGTACGTATTATGTCACTAACAAGACTTGTTGTCAGAATTAGCCTACGCTCAGAAACATTGGAATAAATTGTATCTAAGAGAAAATATAAATTGTGCAACAACCTCAACTTTACAAAAAGAGGGTTAACAGTTTAGTCACTTCACCACTTAAATTTTTACAAACCCATGCATCAGTGTCAGGTTATCTCTCTAAAATAAAGTCTAGTCATAGAAAATTGAACATTTTAAATACATAAATTTAATTTCTGTTCACTAATGTTCCCCTACTCAAGAAGAATAAACAGTCAAAAGACACAGATTGAAAAAATTAAAAACTATTAAGTGTAGTATTTAAATCAATGATGATTAAACTTTTTTTTAAGTATCACAGCTAATTAGTTCTCTGTATCTATCCTGTCTACCTTCCAAGTGTGAAAAAGATTAGTTCTCTTAGCATAAAAGTTCAAAAATTAGTTGAATGTCCCCACTGACATACCATTGGGCATACCTATACCATTCATTTTAAAGCATGCCCTTGAATGTAAAAGCCAATAAACATAGATTTTTTAATTTTCAGATCTGATGCACAGCCAGTCACATTGTGAGGAGAATAGTGTGATAGAAACATACAATCGTGGACTAAAAGTTTCTTGACCCATCTTCGTTACAACAGATAAGTTATATTTTCATAATTTAAAACCATTGTTTTCATTTAGTTTATTGCATTGCATATTATTTTCCATATTATCCTGAAAGGCTTAAATTTGAACCTTTTTATAGCCTCAGATGAATAAAGCTCTTTTTTGTGTCTGAAATAATTGGTTGACACTGTATTTTATAAAATCTGGATTTTCTGCGATAAGAAAATAAGATATTTTTAATATTTATGGCACGTCTGTAACTCCATGTCAAATTCCATTCTACAGAATCCTGCTTATGCGCAGGAGTAAAGACAGATAGATAATGCACATTGTGCGTACATTGCCTCATATAAAAAATTCCATTCAACACCTCATCTGTCTGCATCTTTCAACTCCCCGTACCTTATTTTCCTTTTGATGTCATCCAGTATATCAGTTTTTCTTTAACAGAATTTTCTTGTTCCTTCCATTACACCCAGCAGAAGTCCTCTTTGTCTCATGATGTTGCCTCACCAGTCAGATTTCATTTCTTTATTGATGTCCTTAGTTGCACACTTGACAACAGTCCATGAAAAGTTCTTGTTAAAAAACGGAACATTGCCACAAGGTGGAGTTATAATCAAACCATATACAGCAGACAATGGGTAGCCTACAGTACACAGTTGAAGCAGTCAGATCACTCGTCTGAACAGTGTCAGGTGAGCTGAACTGTACATAGTCAAAATGGAACAATACGCCAACAGCAAAGAATAGTACGTGCTTGTCAAGAATTCAGAAATGATCCGGGAATGTTTGAAAGAATTAAAAACTCATTGCAGAGACAAGAGTCGTATCAAAATTCGTGTGATATAAGTGTTTTATGAAGAGAATCTCGGTTCTAAAAAATGGTCCCCGTTCATGGGATTTTACCACATTTGCAATATTGGGCGGGGGGACCAAATCATTCGCCAAGACAACATCTCCTCTCCACACTTCTATCTATAACAAAATTCGTGTGATATAAGTGTTTTATGAAGAGAATCTCGGTTCTAAAAAATGGTCCCCGTTCATGGGATTTTACCACATTTGCAATATTGTAGTTGCAATTCCCAGAAATGAAATACAGAACTTTGTCCCTGTGTGATACTATCACAGTAAAGTAAAAGAAGTTCTATTAAGTGAGGCAGTGATAAAACATACAGATAAGAAAATGACTGAAAGAAAGAATACAGCTGTTATAAGTTTAGTGGAAAGAGACATAGCGAGACCATCACCATATGAAATACATGAATGAATATTATGATGTCCTAAAATTAGAGGAACACGAAATAGGAATGATGCAACTAAACAATTTCAACAGGCAAGTGTAGGCTACATTAAATGTAATTCCAGAACAACAATGGACAAAATACTAACAAATATGTAGGTTATGGGATAATTCCACCATAGTAATGACTGAATAAGTAAAGTAACAATATCGGCTGGGTTTGGATCAAGATTCGTTGGATTTACTATATGGCTGCAATCAAGTGAGAAGGGTGCAGCACTTTACAGTCGGTCATCTTCTGTGAAAAATCAGAATTATTTGATGTAGCCCGCTTTAGGCCTACCTTAGTACATTTGTCTGGTTTAAGAAGAAAGTTGATATACGGTGCAGGTGATTTTTAGGTGGAGATTCAAGGAAATAACTTAGAAAAAATAACAATTTTTAACTGTTGTTTGCCAAAAGTTTGCTTTTCAAGCATTCAGGTATCGATATATCGTGTATTGAAGGCTTCGGGGGAAGATAGTGCTAACCCACACAAACATCATTTAGATATTACATTTTTAAACTTTGATAAAATTTGCAGAACTTATTTTTATCTTCTTTTATGTTTGTACGTATTATGTCACTAACAAGACTTGTTGTCAGAATTAGCCTACGCTCAGAAACATTGGAATAAATTGTATCTAAGAGAAAATATAAATTGTGCAACAACCTCAACTTTACAAAAATCATTCGCCAAGACAACATCTCCTCTCCACACTTCTATCTATAACAAAATTCGTGTGATATAAGTGTTTTATGAAGAGAATCTCTGTTCTAAAAAATGGTCCCCGTTGATGGGATTTTACCTTGATTTTAAACTTAGGGTGCACTGATGATCTGACTTATAATTTATACATTCAAATCTGAAAGATTAATTTTAATTTTGAACGTATAATTTTGTTTCACATACCTATGAGATAAAACTTTTTAGAATTTTCAAGGGATATTTCTTTTATAGTACAACGCAAGATCTTCAATGTTGTGCTTTTCATTTAAGCTATTCAAGTTAATATAACAAAATTATAAAAACACTTTTTTTAAATGTCTTTTTGTGGGGTTAACTCGCTCACCCTCAGTGTGCTCAGAGACTGGCGAGGTGAGATCGGCATAGCTAGACCATATCTACATTTGCAATATTGTAGTTGCAATTCCCAGAAATGAAATACAGAACTTTGTCCCTGTGTGATACTATCACAGTAAAGTAAAAGAAGTTCTATTAAGTGAGGCAGTGATAAAACATACAGATAAGAAAATGACTGAAAGAAAGAATACAGCTGTTATAAGTTTAGTGGAAAGAGACATAGCGAGACCATCACCATATGAAATACATGAATGAATATTATGATGTCCTAAAATTAGAGGAACACGAAATAGGAATGATGCAACTAAACAATTTCAACAGGCAAGTGTAGGCTACATTAAATGTAATTCCAGAACAACAATGGACAAAATACTAACAAATATGTAGGTTATGGGATAATTCCACCATAGTAATGACTGAATAAGTAAAGTAACAATATCGGCTGGGTTTGGATCAAGATTCGTTGGATTTACTATATGGCTGCAATCAAGTGAGAAGGGTGCAGCACTTTACAGTCTGTCATCTTCTGTGAAAAATCAGAATTATTTGATGTAGCCCGCTTTAGGCCTACCTTAGTACATTTGTCTGGTTTAAGAAGAAAGTTGATATACGGTGCAGGTGATTTTTAGGTGGAGATTCAAGGAAATAACTTAGAAAAAATAACAATTTTTAACTGTTGTTTGCCAAAAGTTTGCTTTTCAAGCATTCAGGTATCGATATATCGTGTATTGAAGGCTTCGGGGGAAGATAGTGCTAACCCACACAAACATCATTTAGATATTACATTTTTAAACTTTGATAAAATTTGCAGAACTTATTTTTATCTTCTTTTATGTTTGTACGTATTATGTCACTAACAAGACTTGTTGTCAGAATTAGCCTACGCTCAGAAACATTGGAATAAATTGTATCTAAGAGAAAATATAAATTGTGCAACAACCTCAACTTTACAAAAAGAGGGTTAACAGTTTAGTCACTTCACCACTTAAATTTTTACAAACCCATGCATCAGTGTCAGGTTATCTCTCTAAAATAAAGTCTAGTCATAGAAAATTGAACATTTTAAATACATAAATTTAATTTCTGTTCACTAATGTTCCCCTACTCAAGAAGAATAAACAGTCAAAAGACACAGATTGAAAAAATTAAAAACTATTAAGTGTAGTATTTAAATCAATGATGATTAAACTTTTTTTTAAGTATCACAGCTAATTAGTTCTCTGTATCTATCCTGTCTACCTTCCAAGTGTGAAAAAGATTAGTTCTCTTAGCATAAAAGTTCAAAAATTAGTTGAATGTCCCCACTGACATACCATTGGGCATACCTATACCATTCATTTTAAAGCATGCCCTTGAATGTAAAAGCCAATAAACATAGATTTTTTAATTTTCAGATCTGATGCACAGCCAGTCACATTGTGAGGAGAATAGTGTGATAGAAACATACAATCGTGGACTAAAAGTTTCTTGACCCATCTTCGTTACAACAGATAAGTTATATTTTCATAATTTAAAACCATTGTTTTCATTTAGTTTATTGCATTGCATATTATTTTCCATATTATCCTGAAAGGCTTAAATTTGAACCTTTTTATAGCCTCAGATGAATAAAGCTCTTTTTTGTGTCTGAAATAATTGGTTGACACTGTATTTTATAAAATCTGGATTTTCTGCGATAAGAAAATAAGATATTTTTAATATTTATGGCACGTCTGTAACTCCATGTCAAATTCCATTCTACAGAATCCTGCAGAATCCTGCTTATGCGCAGGAGTAAAGACAGATAGATAATGCACATTGTGCGTACATTGCCTCATATAAAAAATTCCATTCAACACCTCATCTGTCTGCATCTTTCAACTCCCCGTACCTTATTTTCCTTTTGATGTCATCCAGTATATCAGTTTTTCTTTAACAGAATTTTCTTGTTCCTTCCATTACACCCAGCAGAAGTCCTCTTTGTCTCATGATGTTGCCTCACCAGTCAGATTTCATTTCTTTATTGATGTCCTTAGTTGCACACTTGACAACAGTCCATGAAAAGTTCTTGTTAAAAAACGGAACATTGCCACAAGGTGGAGTTATAATCAAACCATATACAGCAGACAATGGGTAGCCTACAGTACACAGTTGAAGCAGTCAGATCACTCGTCTGAACAGTGTCAGGTGAGCTGAACTGTACATAGTCAAAATGGAACAATACGCCAACAGCAAAGAATAGTACGTGCTTGTCAAGAATTCAGAAATGATCCGGGAATGTTTGAAAGAATTAAAAACTCATTGCAGAGACAAGAGTCGTATCAAAATTCGTGTGATATAAGTGTTTTATGAAGAGAATCTCGGTTCTAAAAAATGGTCCCCGTTCATGGGATTTTACCACATTTGCAATATTGGGCGGGGGGACCAAATCATTCGCCAAGACAACATCTCCTCTCCACACTTCTATCTATAACAAAATTCGTGTGATATAAGTGTTTTATGAAGAGAATCTCGGTTCTAAAAAATGGTCCCCGTTCATGGGATTTTACCACATTTGCAATATTGTAGTTGCAATTCCCAGAAATGAAATACAGAACTTTGTCCCTGTGTGATACTATCACAGTAAAGTAAAAGAAGTTCTATTAAGTGAGGCAGTGATAAAACATACAGATAAGAAAATGACTGAAAGAAAGAATACAGCTGTTATAAGTTTAGTGGAAAGAGACATAGCGAGACCATCACCATATGAAATACATGAATGAATATTATGATGTCCTAAAATTAGAGGAACACGAAATAGGAATGATGCAACTAAACAATTTCAACAGGCAAGTGTAGGCTACATTAAATGTAATTCCAGAACAACAATGGACAAAATACTAACAAATATGTAGGTTATGGGATAATTCCACCATAGTAATGACTGAATAAGTAAAGTAACAATATCGGCTGGGTTTGGATCAAGATTCGTTGGATTTACTATATGGCTGCAATCAAGTGAGAAGGGTGCAGCACTTTACAGTCGGTCATCTTCTGTGAAAAATCAGAATTATTTGATGTAGCCCGCTTTAGGCCTACCTTAGTACATTTGTCTGGTTTAAGAAGAAAGTTGATATACGGTGCAGGTGATTTTTAGGTGGAGATTCAAGGAAATAACTTAGAAAAAATAACAATTTTTAACTGTTGTTTGCCAAAAGTTTGCTTTTCAAGCATTCAGGTATCGATATATCGTGTATTGAAGGCTTCGGGGGAAGATAGTGCTAACCCACACAAACATCATTTAGATATTACATTTTTAAACTTTGATAAAATTTGCAGAACTTATTTTTATCTTCTTTTATGTTTGTACGTATTATGTCACTAACAAGACTTGTTGTCAGAATTAGCCTACGCTCAGAAACATTGGAATAAATTGTATCTAAGAGAAAATATAAATTGTGCAACAACCTCAACTTTACAAAAATCATTCGCCAAGACAACATCTCCTCTCCACACTTCTATCTATAACAAAATTCGTGTGATATAAGTGTTTTATGAAGAGAATCTCTGTTCTAAAAAATGGTCCCCGTTGATGGGATTTTACCTTGATTTTAAACTTAGGGTGCACTGATGATCTGACTTATAATTTATACATTCAAATCTGAAAGATTAATTTTAATTTTGAACGTATAATTTTGTTTCACATACCTATGAGATAAAACTTTTTAGAATTTTCAAGGGATATTTCTTTTATAGTACAACGCAAGATCTTCAATGTTGTGCTTTTCATTTAAGCTATTCAAGTTAATATAACAAAATTATAAAAACACTTTTTTTAAATGTCTTTTTGTGGGGTTAACTCGCTCACCCTCAGTGTGCTCAGAGACTGGCGAGGTGAGATCGGCATAGCTAGACCATATCTACATTTGCAATATTGTAGTTGCAATTCCCAGAAATGAAATACAGAACTTTGTCCCTGTGTGATACTATCACAGTAAAGTAAAAGAAGTTCTATTAAGTGAGGCAGTGATAAAACATACAGATAAGAAAATGACTGAAAGAAAGAATACAGCTGTTATAAGTTTAGTGGAAAGAGACATAGCGAGACCATCACCATATGAAATACATGAATGAATATTATGATGTCCTAAAATTAGAGGAACACGAAATAGGAATGATGCAACTAAACAATTTCAACAGGCAAGTGTAGGCTACATTAAATGTAATTCCAGAACAACAATGGACAAAATACTAACAAATATGTAGGTTATGGGATAATTCCACCATAGTAATGACTGAATAAGTAAAGTAACAATATCGGCTGGGTTTGGATCAAGATTCGTTGGATTTACTATATGGCTGCAATCAAGTGAGAAGGGTGCAGCACTTTACAGTCTGTCATCTTCTGTGAAAAATCAGAATTATTTGATGTAGCCCGCTTTAGGCCTACCTTAGTACATTTGTCTGGTTTAAGAAGAAAGTTGATATACGGTGCAGGTGATTTTTAGGTGGAGATTCAAGGAAATAACTTAGAAAAAATAACAATTTTTAACTGTTGTTTGCCAAAAGTTTGCTTTTCAAGCATTCAGGTATCGATATATCGTGTATTGAAGGCTTCGGGGGAAGATAGTGCTAACCCACACAAACATCATTTAGATATTACATTTTTAAACTTTGATAAAATTTGCAGAACTTATTTTTATCTTCTTTTATGTTTGTATGTATTATGTCACTAACAAGACTTGTTGTCAGAATTAGCCTACGCTCAGAAACATTGGAATAAATTGTATCTAAGAGAAAATATAAATTGTGCAACAACCTCAACTTTACAAAAAGAGGGTTAACAGTTTAGTCACTTCACCACTTAAATTTTTACAAACCCATGCATCAGTGTCAGGTTATCTCTCTAAAAAAAAGTCTAGTCATAGAAAATTGAACATTTTAAATACATAAATTTAATTTCTGTTCACTAATGTTCCCCTACTCAAGAAGAATAAACAGTCAAAAGACACAGATTGAAAAAATTAAAAACTATTAAGTGTAGTATTTAAATCAATGATGATTAAACTTTTTTTTAAGTATCACAGCTAATTAGTTCTCTGTATCTATCCTGTCTACCTTCCAAGTGTGAAAAAGATTAGTTCTCTTAGCATAAAAGTTCAAAAATTAGTTGAATGTCCCCACTGACATACCATTGGGCATACCTATACCATTCATTTTAAAGCATGCCCTTGAATGTAAAAGCCAATAAACATAGATTTTTTAATTTTCAGATCTGATGCACAGCCAGTCACATTGTGAGGAGAATAGTGTGATAGAAACATACAATCGTGGACTAAAAGTTTCTTGACCCATCTTCGTTACAACAGATAAGTTATATTTTCATAATTTAAAACCATTGTTTTCATTTAGTTTATTGCATTGCATATTATTTTCCATATTATCCTGAAAGGCTTAAATTTGAACCTTTTTATAGCCTCAGATGAATAAAGCTCTTTTTTGTGTCTGAAATAATTGGTTGACACTGTATTTTATAAAATCTGGATTTTCTGCGATAAGAAAATAAGATATTTTTAATATTTATGGCACGTCTGTAACTCCATGTCAAATTCCATTCTACAGAATCCTGCTTATGCGCAGGAGTAAAGACAGATAGATAATGCACATTGTGCGTACATTGCCTCATATAAAAAATTCCATTCAACACCTCATCTGTCTGCATCTTTCAACTCCCCGTACCTTATTTTCCTTTTGATGTCATCCAGTATATCAGTTTTTCTTTAACAGAATTTTCTTGTTCCTTCCATTACACCCAGCAGAAGTCCTCTTTGTCTCATGATGTTGCCTCACCAGTCAGATTTCATTTCTTTATTGATGTCCTTAGTTGCACACTTGACAACAGTCCATGAAAAGTTCTTGTTAAAAAACGGAACATTGCCACAAGGTGGAGTTACAATCAAACCATATACAGCAGACAATGGGTAGCCTACAGTACACAGTTGAAGCAGTCAGATCACTCGTCTGAACAGTGTCAGGTGAGCTGAACTGTACATAGTCAAAATGGAACAATACGCCAACAGCAAAGAATAGTACGTGCTTGTCAAGAATTCAGAAATGATCCGGGAATGTTTGAAAGAATTAAAAACTCATTGCAGAGACAAGAGTCGTATCAAAATTCGTGTGATATAAGTGTTTTATGAAGAGAATCTCGGTTCTAAAAAATGGTCCCCGTTCATGGGATTTTACCACATTTGCAATATTGGGCGGGGGGACCAAATCATTCGCCAAGACAACATCTCCTCTCCACACTTCTATCTATAACAAAATTCGTGTGATATAAGTGTTTTATGAAGAGAATCTCGGTTCTAAAAAATGGTCCCCGTTCATGGGATTTTACCACATTTGCAATATTGTAGTTGCAATTCCCAGAAATGAAATACAGAACTTTGTCCCTGTGTGATACTATCACAGTAAAGTAAAAGAAGTTCTATTAAGTGAGGCAGTGATAAAACATACAGATAAGAAAATGACTGAAAGAAAGAATACAGCTGTTATAAGTTTAGTGGAAAGAGACATAGCGAGACCATCACCATATGAAATACATGAATGAATATTATGATGTCCTAAAATTAGAGGAACACGAAATAGGAATGATGCAACTAAACAATTTCAACAGGCAAGTGTAGGCTACATTAAATGTAATTCCAGAACAACAATGGACAAAATACTAACAAATATGTAGGTTATGGGATAATTCCACCATAGTAATGACTGAATAAGTAAAGTAACAATATCGGCTGGGTTTGGATCAAGATTCGTTGGATTTACTATATGGCTGCAATCAAGTGAGAAGGGTGCAGCACTTTACAGTCGGTCATCTTCTGTGAAAAATCAGAATTATTTGATGTAGCCCGCTTTAGGCCTACCTTAGTACATTTGTCTGGTTTAAGAAGAAAGTTGATATACGGTGCAGGTGATTTTTAGGTGGAGATTCAAGGAAATAACTTAGAAAAAATAACAATTTTTAACTGTTGTTTGCCAAAAGTTTGCTTTTCAAGCATTCAGGTATCGATATATCGTGTATTGAAGGCTTCGGGGGAAGATAGTGCTAACCCACACAAACATCATTTAGATATTACATTTTTAAACTTTGATAAAATTTGCAGAACTTATTTTTATCTTCTTTTATGTTTGTACGTATTATGTCACTAACAAGACTTGTTGTCAGAATTAGCCTACGCTCAGAAACATTGGAATAAATTGTATCTAAGAGAAAATATAAATTGTGCAACAACCTCAACTTTACAAAAATCATTCGCCAAGACAACATCTCCTCTCCACACTTCTATCTATAACAAAATTCGTGTGATATAAGTGTTTTATGAAGAGAATCTCTGTTCTAAAAAATGGTCCCCGTTGATGGGATTTTACCTTGATTTTAAACTTAGGGTGCACTGATGATCTGACTTATAATTTATACATTCAAATCTGAAAGATTAATTTTAATTTTGAACGTATAATTTTGTTTCACATACCTATGAGATAAAACTTTTTAGAATTTTCAAGGGATATTTCTTTTATAGTACAACGCAAGATCTTCAATGTTGTGCTTTTCATTTAAGCTATTCAAGTTAATATAACAAAATTATAAAAACACTTTTTTTAAATGTCTTTTTGTGGGGTTAACTCGCTCACCCTCAGTGTGCTCAGAGACTGGCGAGGTGAGATCGGCATAGCTAGACCATATCTACATTTGCAATATTGTAGTTGCAATTCCCAGAAATGAAATACAGAACTTTGTCCCTGTGTGATACTATCACAGTAAAGTAAAAGAAGTTCTATTAAGTGAGGCAGTGATAAAACATACAGATAAGAAAATGACTGAAAGAAAGAATACAGCTGTTATAAGTTTAGTGGAAAGAGACATAGCGAGACCATCACCATATGAAATACATGAATGAATATTATGATGTCCTAAAATTAGAGGAACACGAAATAGGAATGATGCAACTAAACAATTTCAACAGGCAAGTGTAGGCTACATTAAATGTAATTCCAGAACAACAATGGACAAAATACTAACAAATATGTAGGTTATGGGATAATTCCACCATAGTAATGACTGAATAAGTAAAGTAACAATATCGGCTGGGTTTGGATCAAGATTCGTTGGATTTACTATATGGCTGCAATCAAGTGAGAAGGGTGCAGCACTTTACAGTCTGTCATCTTCTGTGAAAAATCAGAATTATTTGATGTAGCCCGCTTTAGGCCTACCTTAGTACATTTGTCTGGTTTAAGAAGAAAGTTGATATACGGTGCAGGTGATTTTTAGGTGGAGATTCAAGGAAATAACTTAGAAAAAATAACAATTTTTAACTGTTGTTTGCCAAAAGTTTGCTTTTCAAGCATTCAGGTATCGATATATCGTGTATTGAAGGCTTCGGGGGAAGATAGTGCTAACCCACACAAACATCATTTAGATATTACATTTTTAAACTTTGATAAAATTTGCAGAACTTATTTTTATCTTCTTTTATGTTTGTACGTATTATGTCACTAACAAGACTTGTTGTCAGAATTAGCCTACGCTCAGAAACATTGGAATAAATTGTATCTAAGAGAAAATATAAATTGTGCAACAACCTCAACTTTACAAAAAGAGGGTTAACAGTTTAGTCACTTCACCACTTAAATTTTTACAAACCCATGCATCAGTGTCAGGTTATCTCTCTAAAATAAAGTCTAGTCATAGAAAATTGAACATTTTAAATACATAAATTTAATTTCTGTTCACTAATGTTCCCCTACTCAAGAAGAATAAACAGTCAAAAGACACAGATTGAAAAAATTAAAAACTATTAAGTGTAGTATTTAAATCAATGATGATTAAACTTTTTTTTAAGTATCACAGCTAATTAGTTCTCTGTATCTATCCTGTCTACCTTCCAAGTGTGAAAAAGATTAGTTCTCTTAGCATAAAAGTTCAAAAATTAGTTGAATGTCCCCACTGACATACCATTGGGCATACCTATACCATTCATTTTAAAGCATGCCCTTGAATGTAAAAGCCAATAAACATAGATTTTTTAATTTTCAGATCTGATGCACAGCCAGTCACATTGTGAGGAGAATAGTGTGATAGAAACATACAATCGTGGACTAAAAGTTTCTTGACCCATCTTCGTTACAACAGATAAGTTATATTTTCATAATTTAAAACCATTGTTTTCATTTAGTTTATTGCATTGCATATTATTTTCCATATTATCCTGAAAGGCTTAAATTTGAACCTTTTTATAGCCTCAGATGAATAAAGCTCTTTTTTGTGTCTGAAATAATTGGTTGACACTGTATTTTATAAAATCTGGATTTTCTGCGATAAGAAAATAAGATATTTTTAATATTTATGGCACGTCTGTAACTCCATGTCAAATTCCATTCTACAGAATCCTGCAGAATCCTGCTTATGCGCAGGAGTAAAGACAGATAGATAATGCACATTGTGCGTACATTGCCTCATATAAAAAATTCCATTCAACACCTCATCTGTCTGCATCTTTCAACTCCCCGTACCTTATTTTCCTTTTGATGTCATCCAGTATATCAGTTTTTCTTTAACAGAATTTTCTTGTTCCTTCCATTACACCCAGCAGAAGTCCTCTTTGTCTCATGATGTTGCCTCACCAGTCAGATTTCATTTCTTTATTGATGTCCTTAGTTGCACACTTGACAACAGTCCATGAAAAGTTCTTGTTAAAAAACGGAACATTGCCACAAGGTGGAGTTATAATCAAACCATATACAGCAGACAATGGGTAGCCTACAGTACACAGTTGAAGCAGTCAGATCACTCGTCTGAACAGTGTCAGGTGAGCTGAACTGTACATAGTCAAAATGGAACAATACGCCAACAGCAAAGAATAGTACGTGCTTGTCAAGAATTCAGAAATGATCCGGGAATGTTTGAAAGAATTAAAAACTCATTGCAGAGACAAGAGTCGTATCAAAATTCGTGTGATATAAGTGTTTTATGAAGAGAATCTCGGTTCTAAAAAATGGTCCCCGTTCATGGGATTTTACCACATTTGCAATATTGGGCGGGGGGACCAAATCATTCGCCAAGACAACATCTCCTCTCCACACTTCTATCTATAACAAAATTCGTGTGATATAAGTGTTTTATGAAGAGAATCTCGGTTCTAAAAAATGGTCCCCGTTCATGGGATTTTACCACATTTGCAATATTGTAGTTGCAATTCCCAGAAATGAAATACAGAACTTTGTCCCTGTGTGATACTATCACAGTAAAGTAAAAGAAGTTCTATTAAGTGAGGCAGTGATAAAACATACAGATAAGAAAATGACTGAAAGAAAGAATACAGCTGTTATAAGTTTAGTGGAAAGAGACATAGCGAGACCATCACCATATGAAATACATGAATGAATATTATGATGTCCTAAAATTAGAGGAACACGAAATAGGAATGATGCAACTAAACAATTTCAACAGGCAAGTGTAGGCTACATTAAATGTAATTCCAGAACAACAATGGACAAAATACTAACAAATATGTAGGTTATGGGATAATTCCACCATAGTAATGACTGAATAAGTAAAGTAACAATATCGGCTGGGTTTGGATCAAGATTCGTTGGATTTACTATATGGCTGCAATCAAGTGAGAAGGGTGCAGCACTTTACAGTCGGTCATCTTCTGTGAAAAATCAGAATTATTTGATGTAGCCCGCTTTAGGCCTACCTTAGTACATTTGTCTGGTTTAAGAAGAAAGTTGATATACGGTGCAGGTGATTTTTAGGTGGAGATTCAAGGAAATAACTTAGAAAAAATAACAATTTTTAACTGTTGTTTGCCAAAAGTTTGCTTTTCAAGCATTCAGGTATCGATATATCGTGTATTGAAGGCTTCGGGGGAAGATAGTGCTAACCCACACAAACATCATTTAGATATTACATTTTTAAACTTTGATAAAATTTGCAGAACTTATTTTTATCTTCTTTTATGTTTGTACGTATTATGTCACTAACAAGACTTGTTGTCAGAATTAGCCTACGCTCAGAAACATTGGAATAAATTGTATCTAAGAGAAAATATAAATTGTGCAACAACCTCAACTTTACAAAAATCATTCGCCAAGACAACATCTCCTCTCCACACTTCTATCTATAACAAAATTCGTGTGATATAAGTGTTTTATGAAGAGAATCTCTGTTCTAAAAAATGGTCCCCGTTGATGGGATTTTACCTTGATTTTAAACTTAGGGTGCACTGATGATCTGACTTATAATTTATACATTCAAATCTGAAAGATTAATTTTAATTTTGAACGTATAATTTTGTTTCACATACCTATGAGATAAAACTTTTTAGAATTTTCAAGGGATATTTCTTTTATAGTACAACGCAAGATCTTCAATGTTGTGCTTTTCATTTAAGCTATTCAAGTTAATATAACAAAATTATAAAAACACTTTTTTAAATGTCTTTTTGTGGGGTTAACTCGCTCACCCTCAGTGTGCTCAGAGACTGGCGAGGTGAGATCGGCATAGCTAGACCATATCTACATTTGCAATATTGTAGTTGCAATTCCCAGAAATGAAATACAGAACTTTGTCCCTGTGTGATACTATCACAGTAAAGTAAAAGAAGTTCTATTAAGTGAGGCAGTGATAAAACATACAGATAAGAAAATGACTGAAAGAAAGAATACAGCTGTTATAAGTTTAGTGGAAAGAGACATAGCGAGACCATCACCATATGAAATACATGAATGAATATTATGATGTCCTAAAATTAGAGGAACACGAAATAGGAATGATGCAACTAAACAATTTCAACAGGCAAGTGTAGGCTACATTAAATGTAATTCCAGAACAACAATGGACAAAATACTAACAAATATGTAGGTTATGGGATAATTCCACCATAGTAATGACTGAATAAGTAAAGTAACAATATCGGCTGGGTTTGGATCAAGATTCGTTGGATTTACTATATGGCTGCAATCAAGTGAGAAGGGTGCAGCACTTTACAGTCTGTCATCTTCTGTGAAAAATCAGAATTATTTGATGTAGCCCGCTTTAGGCCTACCTTAGTACATTTGTCTGGTTTAAGAAGAAAGTTGATATACGGTGCAGGTGATTTTTAGGTGGAGATTCAAGGAAATAACTTAGAAAAAATAACAATTTTTAACTGTTGTTTGCCAAAAGTTTGCTTTTCAAGCATTCAGGTATCGATATATCGTGTATTGAAGGCTTCGGGGGAAGATAGTGCTAACCCACACAAACATCATTTAGATATTACATTTTTAAACTTTGATAAAATTTGCAGAACTTATTTTTATCTTCTTTTATGTTTGTACGTATTATGTCACTAACAAGACTTGTTGTCAGAATTAGCCTACGCTCAGAAACATTGGAATAAATTGTATCTAAGAGAAAATATAAATTGTGCAACAACCTCAACTTTACAAAAAGAGGGTTAACAGTTTAGTCACTTCACCACTTAAATTTTTACAAACCCATGCATCAGTGTCAGGTTATCTCTCTAAAAAAAAGTCTAGTCATAGAAAATTGAACATTTTAAATACATAAATTTAATTTCTGTTCACTAATGTTCCCCTACTCAAGAAGAATAAACAGTCAAAAGACACAGATTGAAAAAATTAAAAACTATTAAGTGTAGTATTTAAATCAATGATGATTAAACTTTTTTTTAAGTATCACAGCTAATTAGTTCTCTGTATCTATCCTGTCTACCTTCCAAGTGTGAAAAAGATTAGTTCTCTTAGCATAAAAGTTCAAAAATTAGTTGAATGTCCCCACTGACATACCATTGGGCATACCTATACCATTCATTTTAAAGCATGCCCTTGAATGTAAAAGCCAATAAACATAGATTTTTTAATTTTCAGATCTGATGCACAGCCAGTCACATTGTGAGGAGAATAGTGTGATAGAAACATACAATCGTGGACTAAAAGTTTCTTGACCCATCTTCGTTACAACAGATAAGTTATATTTTCATAATTTAAAACCATTGTTTTCATTTAGTTTATTGCATTGCATATTATTTTCCATATTATCCTGAAAGGCTTAAATTTGAACCTTTTTATAGCCTCAGATGAATAAAGCTCTTTTTTGTGTCTGAAATAATTGGTTGACACTGTATTTTATAAAATCTGGATTTTCTGCGATAAGAAAATAAGATATTTTTAATATTTATGGCACGTCTGTAACTCCATGTCAAATTCCATTCTACAGAATCCTGCTTATGCGCAGGAGTAAAGACAGATAGATAATGCACATTGTGCGTACATTGCCTCATATAAAAAATTCCATTCAACACCTCATCTGTCTGCATCTTTCAACTCCCCGTACCTTATTTTCCTTTTGATGTCATCCAGTATATCAGTTTTTCTTTAACAGAATTTTCTTGTTCCTTCCATTACACCCAGCAGAAGTCCTCTTTGTCTCATGATGTTGCCTCACCAGTCAGATTTCATTTCTTTATTGATGTCCTTAGTTGCACACTTGACAACAGTCCATGAAAAGTTCTTGTTAAAAAACGGAACATTGCCACAAGGTGGAGTTACAATCAAACCATATACAGCAGACAATGGGTAGCCTACAGTACACAGTTGAAGCAGTCAGATCACTCGTCTGAACAGTGTCAGGTGAGCTGAACTGTACATAGTCAAAATGGAACAATACGCCAACAGCAAAGAATAGTACGTGCTTGTCAAGAATTCAGAAATGATCCGGGAATGTTTGAAAGAATTAAAAACTCATTGCAGAGACAAGAGTCGTATCAAAATTCGTGTGATATAAGTGTTTTATGAAGAGAATCTCGGTTCTAAAAAATGGTCCCCGTTCATGGGATTTTACCACATTTGCAATATTGGGCGGGGGGACCAAATCATTCGCCAAGACAACATCTCCTCTCCACACTTCTATCTATAACAAAATTCGTGTGATATAAGTGTTTTATGAAGAGAATCTCGGTTCTAAAAAATGGTCCCCGTTCATGGGATTTTACCACATTTGCAATATTGTAGTTGCAATTCCCAGAAATGAAATACAGAACTTTGTCCCTGTGTGATACTATCACAGTAAAGTAAAAGAAGTTCTATTAAGTGAGGCAGTGATAAAACATACAGATAAGAAAATGACTGAAAGAAAGAATACAGCTGTTATAAGTTTAGTGGAAAGAGACATAGCGAGACCATCACCATATGAAATACATGAATGAATATTATGATGTCCTAAAATTAGAGGAACACGAAATAGGAATGATGCAACTAAACAATTTCAACAGGCAAGTGTAGGCTACATTAAATGTAATTCCAGAACAACAATGGACAAAATACTAACAAATATGTAGGTTATGGGATAATTCCACCATAGTAATGACTGAATAAGTAAAGTAACAATATCGGCTGGGTTTGGATCAAGATTCGTTGGATTTACTATATGGCTGCAATCAAGTGAGAAGGGTGCAGCACTTTACAGTCGGTCATCTTCTGTGAAAAATCAGAATTATTTGATGTAGCCCGCTTTAGGCCTACCTTAGTACATTTGTCTGGTTTAAGAAGAAAGTTGATATACGGTGCAGGTGATTTTTAGGTGGAGATTCAAGGAAATAACTTAGAAAAAATAACAATTTTTAACTGTTGTTTGCCAAAAGTTTGCTTTTCAAGCATTCAGGTATCGATATATCGTGTATTGAAGGCTTCGGGGGAAGATAGTGCTAACCCACACAAACATCATTTAGATATTACATTTTTAAACTTTGATAAAATTTGCAGAACTTATTTTTATCTTCTTTTATGTTTGTACGTATTATGTCACTAACAAGACTTGTTGTCAGAATTAGCCTACGCTCAGAAACATTGGAATAAATTGTATCTAAGAGAAAATATAAATTGTGCAACAACCTCAACTTTACAAAAATCATTCGCCAAGACAACATCTCCTCTCCACACTTCTATCTATAACAAAATTCGTGTGATATAAGTGTTTTATGAAGAGAATCTCTGTTCTAAAAAATGGTCCCCGTTGATGGGATTTTACCTTGATTTTAAACTTAGGGTGCACTGATGATCTGACTTATAATTTATACATTCAAATCTGAAAGATTAATTTTAATTTTGAACGTATAATTTTGTTTCACATACCTATGAGATAAAACTTTTTAGAATTTTCAAGGGATATTTCTTTTATAGTACAACGCAAGATCTTCAATGTTGTGCTTTTCATTTAAGCTATTCAAGTTAATATAACAAAATTATAAAAACACTTTTTTTAAATGTCTTTTTGTGGGGTTAACTCGCTCACCCTCAGTGTGCTCAGAGACTGGCGAGGTGAGATCGGCATAGCTAGACCATATCTACATTTGCAATATTGTAGTTGCAATTCCCAGAAATGAAATACAGAACTTTGTCCCTGTGTGATACTATCACAGTAAAGTAAAAGAAGTTCTATTAAGTGAGGCAGTGATAAAACATACAGATAAGAAAATGACTGAAAGAAAGAATACAGCTGTTATAAGTTTAGTGGAAAGAGACATAGCGAGACCATCACCATATGAAATACATGAATGAATATTATGATGTCCTAAAATTAGAGGAACACGAAATAGGAATGATGCAACTAAACAATTTCAACAGGCAAGTGTAGGCTACATTAAATGTAATTCCAGAACAACAATGGACAAAATACTAACAAATATGTAGGTTATGGGATAATTCCACCATAGTAATGACTGAATAAGTAAAGTAACAATATCGGCTGGGTTTGGATCAAGATTCGTTGGATTTACTATATGGCTGCAATCAAGTGAGAAGGGTGCAGCACTTTACAGTCTGTCATCTTCTGTGAAAAATCAGAATTATTTGATGTAGCCCGCTTTAGGCCTACCTTAGTACATTTGTCTGGTTTAAGAAGAAAGTTGATATACGGTGCAGGTGATTTTTAGGTGGAGATTCAAGGAAATAACTTAGAAAAAATAACAATTTTTAACTGTTGTTTGCCAAAAGTTTGCTTTTCAAGCATTCAGGTATCGATATATCGTGTATTGAAGGCTTCGGGGGAAGATAGTGCTAACCCACACAAACATCATTTAGATATTACATTTTTAAACTTTGATAAAATTTGCAGAACTTATTTTTATCTTCTTTTATGTTTGTACGTATTATGTCACTAACAAGACTTGTTGTCAGAATTAGCCTACGCTCAGAAACATTGGAATAAATTGTATCTAAGAGAAAATATAAATTGTGCAACAACCTCAACTTTACAAAAAGAGGGTTAACAGTTTAGTCACTTCACCACTTAAATTTTTACAAACCCATGCATCAGTGTCAGGTTATCTCTCTAAAATAAAGTCTAGTCATAGAAAATTGAACATTTTAAATACATAAATTTAATTTCTGTTCACTAATGTTCCCCTACTCAAGAAGAATAAACAGTCAAAAGACACAGATTGAAAAAATTAAAAACTATTAAGTGTAGTATTTAAATCAATGATGATTAAACTTTTTTTTAAGTATCACAGCTAATTAGTTCTCTGTATCTATCCTGTCTACCTTCCAAGTGTGAAAAAGATTAGTTCTCTTAGCATAAAAGTTCAAAAATTAGTTGAATGTCCCCACTGACATACCATTGGGCATACCTATACCATTCATTTTAAAGCATGCCCTTGAATGTAAAAGCCAATAAACATAGATTTTTTAATTTTCAGATCTGATGCACAGCCAGTCACATTGTGAGGAGAATAGTGTGATAGAAACATACAATCGTGGACTAAAAGTTTCTTGACCCATCTTCGTTACAACAGATAAGTTATATTTTCATAATTTAAAACCATTGTTTTCATTTAGTTTATTGCATTGCATATTATTTTCCATATTATCCTGAAAGGCTTAAATTTGAACCTTTTTATAGCCTCAGATGAATAAAGCTCTTTTTTGTGTCTGAAATAATTGGTTGACACTGTATTTTATAAAATCTGGATTTTCTGCGATAAGAAAATAAGATATTTTTAATATTTATGGCACGTCTGTAACTCCATGTCAAATTCCATTCTACAGAATCCTGCTTATGCGCAGGAGTAAAGACAGATAGATAATGCACATTGTGCGTACATTGCCTCATATAAAAAATTCCATTCAACACCTCATCTGTCTGCATCTTTCAACTCCCCGTACCTTATTTTCCTTTTGATGTCATCCAGTATATCAGTTTTTCTTTAACAGAATTTTCTTGTTCCTTCCATTACACCCAGCAGAAGTCCTCTTTGTCTCATGATGTTGCCTCACCAGTCAGATTTCATTTCTTTATTGATGTCCTTAGTTGCACACTTGACAACAGTCCATGAAAAGTTCTTGTTAAAAAACGGAACATTGCCACAAGGTGGAGTTATAATCAAACCATATACAGCAGACAATGGGTAGCCTACAGTACACAGTTGAAGCAGTCAGATCACTCGTCTGAACAGTGTCAGGTGAGCTGAACTGTACATAGTCAAAATGGAACAATACGCCAACAGCAAAGAATAGTACGTGCTTGTCAAGAATTCAGAAATGATCCGGGAATGTTTGAAAGAATTAAAAACTCATTGCAGAGACAAGAGTCGTATCAAAATTCGTGTGATATAAGTGTTTTATGAAGAGAATCTCGGTTCTAAAAAATGGTCCCCGTTCATGGGATTTTACCACATTTGCAATATTGGGCGGGGGGACCAAATCATTCGCCAAGACAACATCTCCTCTCCACACTTCTATCTATAACAAAATTCGTGTGATATAAGTGTTTTATGAAGAGAATCTCGGTTCTAAAAAATGGTCCCCGTTCATGGGATTTTACCACATTTGCAATATTGTAGTTGCAATTCCCAGAAATGAAATACAGAACTTTGTCCCTGTGTGATACTATCACAGTAAAGTAAAAGAAGTTCTATTAAGTGAGGCAGTGATAAAACATACAGATAAGAAAATGACTGAAAGAAAGAATACAGCTGTTATAAGTTTAGTGGAAAGAGACATAGCGAGACCATCACCATATGAAATACATGAATGAATATTATGATGTCCTAAAATTAGAGGAACACGAAATAGGAATGATGCAACTAAACAATTTCAACAGGCAAGTGTAGGCTACATTAAATGTAATTCCAGAACAACAATGGACAAAATACTAACAAATATGTAGGTTATGGGATAATTCCACCATAGTAATGACTGAATAAGTAAAGTAACAATATCGGCTGGGTTTGGATCAAGATTCGTTGGATTTACTATATGGCTGCAATCAAGTGAGAAGGGTGCAGCACTTTACAGTCGGTCATCTTCTGTGAAAAATCAGAATTATTTGATGTAGCCCGCTTTAGGCCTACCTTAGTACATTTGTCTGGTTTAAGAAGAAAGTTGATATACGGTGCAGGTGATTTTTAGGTGGAGATTCAAGGAAATAACTTAGAAAAAATAACAATTTTTAACTGTTGTTTGCCAAAAGTTTGCTTTTCAAGCATTCAGGTATCGATATATCGTGTATTGAAGGCTTCGGGGGAAGATAGTGCTAACCCACACAAACATCATTTAGATATTACATTTTTAAACTTTGATAAAATTTGCAGAACTTATTTTTATCTTCTTTTATGTTTGTACGTATTATGTCACTAACAAGACTTGTTGTCAGAATTAGCCTACGCTCAGAAACATTGGAATAAATTGTATCTAAGAGAAAATATAAATTGTGCAACAACCTCAACTTTACAAAAATCATTCGCCAAGACAACATCTCCTCTCCACACTTCTATCTATAACAAAATTCGTGTGATATAAGTGTTTTATGAAGAGAATCTCTGTTCTAAAAAATGGTCCCCGTTGATGGGATTTTACCTTGATTTTAAACTTAGGGTGCACTGATGATCTGACTTATAATTTATACATTCAAATCTGAAAGATTAATTTTAATTTTGAACGTATAATTTTGTTTCACATACCTATGAGATAAAACTTTTTAGAATTTTCAAGGGATATTTCTTTTATAGTACAACGCAAGATCTTCAATGTTGTGCTTTTCATTTAAGCTATTCAAGTTAATATAACAAAATTATAAAAACACTTTTTTTAAATGTCTTTTTGTGGGGTTAACTCGCTCACCCTCAGTGTGCTCAGAGACTGGCGAGGTGAGATCGGCATAGCTAGACCATATCTACATTTGCAATATTGTAGTTGCAATTCCCAGAAATGAAATACAGAACTTTGTCCCTGTGTGATACTATCACAGTAAAGTAAAAGAAGTTCTATTAAGTGAGGCAGTGATAAAACATACAGATAAGAAAATGACTGAAAGAAAGAATACAGCTGTTATAAGTTTAGTGGAAAGAGACATAGCGAGACCATCACCATATGAAATACATGAATGAATATTATGATGTCCTAAAATTAGAGGAACACGAAATAGGAATGATGCAACTAAACAATTTCAACAGGCAAGTGTAGGCTACATTAAATGTAATTCCAGAACAACAATGGACAAAATACTAACAAATATGTAGGTTATGGGATAATTCCACCATAGTAATGACTGAATAAGTAAAGTAACAATATCGGCTGGGTTTGGATCAAGATTCGTTGGATTTACTATATGGCTGCAATCAAGTGAGAAGGGTGCAGCACTTTACAGTCTGTCATCTTCTGTGAAAAATCAGAATTATTTGATGTAGCCCGCTTTAGGCCTACCTTAGTACATTTGTCTGGTTTAAGAAGAAAGTTGATATACGGTGCAGGTGATTTTTAGGTGGAGATTCAAGGAAATAACTTAGAAAAAATAACAATTTTTAACTGTTGTTTGCCAAAAGTTTGCTTTTCAAGCATTCAGGTATCGATATATCGTGTATTGAAGGCTTCGGGGGAAGATAGTGCTAACCCACACAAACATCATTTAGATATTACATTTTTAAACTTTGATAAAATTTGCAGAACTTATTTTTATCTTCTTTTATGTTTGTACGTATTATGTCACTAACAAGACTTGTTGTCAGAATTAGCCTACGCTCAGAAACATTGGAATAAATTGTATCTAAGAGAAAATATAAATTGTGCAACAACCTCAACTTTACAAAAAGAGGGTTAACAGTTTAGTCACTTCACCACTTAAATTTTTACAAACCCATGCATCAGTGTCAGGTTATCTCTCTAAAAAAAAGTCTAGTCATAGAAAATTGAACATTTTAAATACATAAATTTAATTTCTGTTCACTAATGTTCCCCTACTCAAGAAGAATAAACAGTCAAAAGACACAGATTGAAAAAATTAAAAACTATTAAGTGTAGTATTTAAATCAATGATGATTAAACTTTTTTTTTAAGTATCACAGCTAATTAGTTCTCTGTATCTATCCTGTCTACCTTCCAAGTGTGAAAAAGATTAGTTCTCTTAGCATAAAAGTTCAAAAATTAGTTGAATGTCCCCACTGACATACCATTGGGCATACCTATACCATTCATTTTAAAGCATGCCCTTGAATGTAAAAGCCAATAAACATAGATTTTTTAATTTTCAGATCTGATGCACAGCCAGTCACATTGTGAGGAGAATAGTGTGATAGAAACATACAATCGTGGACTAAAAGTTTCTTGACCCATCTTCGTTACAACAGATAAGTTATATTTTCATAATTTAAAACCATTGTTTTCATTTAGTTTATTGCATTGCATATTATTTTCCATATTATCCTGAAAGGCTTAAATTTGAACCTTTTTATAGCCTCAGATGAATAAAGCTCTTTTTTGTGTCTGAAATAATTGGTTGACACTGTATTTTATAAAATCTGGATTTTCTGCGATAAGAAAATAAGATATTTTTAATATTTATGGCACGTCTGTAACTCCATGTCAAATTCCATTCTACAGAATCCTGCAGAATCCTGCTTATGCGCAGGAGTAAAGACAGATAGATAATGCACATTGTGCGTACATTGCCTCATATAAAAAATTCCATTCAACACCTCATCTGTCTGCATCTTTCAACTCCCCGTACCTTATTTTCCTTTTGATGTCATCCAGTATATCAGTTTTTCTTTAACAGAATTTTCTTGTTCCTTCCATTACACCCAGCAGAAGTCCTCTTTGTCTCATGATGTTGCCTCACCAGTCAGATTTCATTTCTTTATTGATGTCCTTAGTTGCACACTTGACAACAGTCCATGAAAAGTTCTTGTTAAAAAACGGAACATTGCCACAAGGTGGAGTTATAATCAAACCATATACAGCAGACAATGGGTAGCCTACAGTACACAGTTGAAGCAGTCAGATCACTCGTCTGAACAGTGTCAGGTGAGCTGAACTGTACATAGTCAAAATGGAACAATACGCCAACAGCAAAGAATAGTACGTGCTTGTCAAGAATTCAGAAATGATCCGGGAATGTTTGAAAGAATTAAAAACTCATTGCAGAGACAAGAGTCGTATCAAAATTCGTGTGATATAAGTGTTTTATGAAGAGAATCTCGGTTCTAAAAAATGGTCCCCGTTCATGGGATTTTACCACATTTGCAATATTGGGCGGGGGGACCAAATCATTCGCCAAGACAACATCTCCTCTCCACACTTCTATCTATAACAAAATTCGTGTGATATAAGTGTTTTATGAAGAGAATCTCGGTTCTAAAAAATGGTCCCCGTTCATGGGATTTTACCACATTTGCAATATTGTAGTTGCAATTCCCAGAAATGAAATACAGAACTTTGTCCCTGTGTGATACTATCACAGTAAAGTAAAAGAAGTTCTATTAAGTGAGGCAGTGATAAAACATACAGATAAGAAAATGACTGAAAGAAAGAATACAGCTGTTATAAGTTTAGTGGAAAGAGACATAGCGAGACCATCACCATATGAAATACATGAATGAATATTATGATGTCCTAAAATTAGAGGAACACGAAATAGGAATGATGCAACTAAACAATTTCAACAGGCAAGTGTAGGCTACATTAAATGTAATTCCAGAACAACAATGGACAAAATACTAACAAATATGTAGGTTATGGGATAATTCCACCATAGTAATGACTGAATAAGTAAAGTAACAATATCGGCTGGGTTTGGATCAAGATTCGTTGGATTTACTATATGGCTGCAATCAAGTGAGAAGGGTGCAGCACTTTACAGTCGGTCATCTTCTGTGAAAAATCAGAATTATTTGATGTAGCCCGCTTTAGGCCTACCTTAGTACATTTGTCTGGTTTAAGAAGAAAGTTGATATACGGTGCAGGTGATTTTTAGGTGGAGATTCAAGGAAATAACTTAGAAAAAATAACAATTTTTAACTGTTGTTTGCCAAAAGTTTGCTTTTCAAGCATTCAGGTATCGATATATCGTGTATTGAAGGCTTCGGGGGAAGATAGTGCTAACCCACACAAACATCATTTAGATATTACATTTTTAAACTTTGATAAAATTTGCAGAACTTATTTTTATCTTCTTTTATGTTTGTACGTATTATGTCACTAACAAGACTTGTTGTCAGAATTAGCCTACGCTCAGAAACATTGGAATAAATTGTATCTAAGAGAAAATATAAATTGTGCAACAACCTCAACTTTACAAAAATCATTCGCCAAGACAACATCTCCTCTCCACACTTCTATCTATAACAAAATTCGTGTGATATAAGTGTTTTATGAAGAGAATCTCTGTTCTAAAAAATGGTCCCCGTTGATGGGATTTTACCTTGATTTTAAACTTAGGGTGCACTGATGATCTGACTTATAATTTATACATTCAAATCTGAAAGATTAATTTTAATTTTGAACGTATAATTTTGTTTCACATACCTATGAGATAAAACTTTTTAGAATTTTCAAGGGATATTTCTTTTATAGTACAACGCAAGATCTTCAATGTTGTGCTTTTCATTTAAGCTATTCAAGTTAATATAACAAAATTATAAAAACACTTTTTTTAAATGTCTTTTTGTGGGGTTAACTCGCTCACCCTCAGTGTGCTCAGAGACTGGCGAGGTGAGATCGGCATAGCTAGACCATATCTACATTTGCAATATTGTAGTTGCAATTCCCAGAAATGAAATACAGAACTTTGTCCCTGTGTGATACTATCACAGTAAAGTAAAAGAAGTTCTATTAAGTGAGGCAGTGATAAAACATACAGATAAGAAAATGACTGAAAGAAAGAATACAGCTGTTATAAGTTTAGTGGAAAGAGACATAGCGAGACCATCACCATATGAAATACATGAATGAATATTATGATGTCCTAAAATTAGAGGAACACGAAATAGGAATGATGCAACTAAACAATTTCAACAGGCAAGTGTAGGCTACATTAAATGTAATTCCAGAACAACAATGGACAAAATACTAACAAATATGTAGGTTATGGGATAATTCCACCATAGTAATGACTGAATAAGTAAAGTAACAATATCGGCTGGGTTTGGATCAAGATTCGTTGGATTTACTATATGGCTGCAATCAAGTGAGAAGGGTGCAGCACTTTACAGTCTGTCATCTTCTGTGAAAAATCAGAATTATTTGATGTAGCCCGCTTTAGGCCTACCTTAGTACATTTGTCTGGTTTAAGAAGAAAGTTGATATACGGTGCAGGTGATTTTTAGGTGGAGATTCAAGGAAATAACTTAGAAAAAATAACAATTTTTAACTGTTTTTGCCAAAAGTTTGCTTTTCAAGCATTCAGGTATCGATATATCGTGTATTGAAGGCTTCGGGGGAAGATAGTGCTAACCCACACAAACATCATTTAGATATTACATTTTTAAACTTTGATAAAATTTGCAGAACTTATTTTTATCTTCTTTTATGTTTGTACGTATTATGTCACTAACAAGACTTGTTGTCAGAATTAGCCTACGCTCAGAAACATTGGAATAAATTGTATCTAAGAGAAAATATAAATTGTGCAACAACCTCAACTTTACAAAAAGAGGGTTAACAGTTTAGTCACTTCACCACTTAAATTTTTACAAACCCATGCATCAGTGTCAGGTTATCTCTCTAAAAAAAAGTCTAGTCATAGAAAATTGAACATTTTAAATACATAAATTTAATTTCTGTTCACTAATGTTCCCCTACTCAAGAAGAATAAACAGTCAAAAGACACAGATTGAAAAAATTAAAAACTATTAAGTGTAGTATTTAAATCAATGATGATTAAACTTTTTTTTAAGTATCACAGCTAATTAGTTCTCTGTATCTATCCTGTCTACCTTCCAAGTGTGAAAAAGATTAGTTCTCTTAGCATAAAAGTTCAAAAATTAGTTGAATGTCCCCACTGACATACCATTGGGCATACCTATACCATTCATTTTAAAGCATGCCCTTGAATGTAAAAGCCAATAAACATAGATTTTTTAATTTTCAGATCTGATGCACAGCCAGTCACATTGTGAGGAGAATAGTGTGATAGAAACATACAATCGTGGACTAAAAGTTTCTTGACCCATCTTCGTTACAACAGATAAGTTATATTTTCATAATTTAAAACCATTGTTTTCATTTAGTTTATTGCATTGCATATTATTTTCCATATTATCCTGAAAGGCTTAAATTTGAACCTTTTTATAGCCTCAGATGAATAAAGCTCTTTTTTGTGTCTGAAATAATTGGTTGACACTGTATTTTATAAAATCTGGATTTTCTGCGATAAGAAAATAAGATATTTTTAATATTTATGGCACGTCTGTAACTCCATGTCAAATTCCATTCTACAGAATCCTGCAGAATCCTGCTTATGCGCAGGAGTAAAGACAGATAGATAATGCACATTGTGCGTACATTGCCTCATATAAAAAATTCCATTCAACACCTCATCTGTCTGCATCTTTCAACTCCCCGTACCTTATTTTCCTTTTGATGTCATCCAGTATATCAGTTTTTCTTTAACAGAATTTTCTTGTTCCTTCCATTACACCCAGCAGAAGTCCTCTTTGTCTCATGATGTTGCCTCACCAGTCAGATTTCATTTCTTTATTGATGTCCTTAGTTGCACACTTGACAACAGTCCATGAAAAGTTCTTGTTAAAAAACGGAACATTGCCACAAGGTGGAGTTATAATCAAACCATATACAGCAGACAATGGGTAGCCTACAGTACACAGTTGAAGCAGTCAGATCACTCGTCTGAACAGTGTCAGGTGAGCTGAACTGTACATAGTCAAAATGGAACAATACGCCAACAGCAAAGAATAGTACGTGCTTGTCAAGAATTCAGAAATGATCCGGGAATGTTTGAAAGAATTAAAAACTCATTGCAGAGACAAGAGTCGTATCAAAGATATTTTTTTCGGGAGGGGCTATAAGTCTACCACTATTATCACTATGGCCTGGAAGTTTATGAAGACCATATTTTTAATAACTCAATATATTACATGCTACTTTTGAAATGTACAAGCTATCAAAAAAATAACAGGAAATTGATTTCTTAATTTAGCATATTTTGTTAGTATTGAAATAATGCATCATATTTGCTTGACATTAAAATATTTGTGCATATTTATCTATTTTGTCAGATTTTAAATATTGTGCATATCTTTGTTAGTTCAAGCATTTTCAGCTATACAGTTTGTTGATATTACAAAGGCCTAGCCTATTTTTGGAACCGATTGTATAATATTAAAACAACGTTACATTCATTAGTTTTCAATTTACTAAAAATTTACTAACAGAATGTCAAGTTTTAAATATACTTAAATGATAGAGCATACCTAGTTTTTCGAAGCATATTTTACAAATTTTTTGACAAAAATTATATATTGGAGCGTTCCTACTGGTGAGCGTGGCGATGGAACGTGTGGAAGCGTCCATAGGTTGGGCTGGGTAAAACCGCTCCGGCTAGGCCAGGGGAAGACAGAAGCTTGCTCTGTGACGTCACTGCTTCCTGCTCTGACTGCACGCGTAAAATATCTGCGAGGAGCATGTGAAATGTAGGCATCAGTGAACAGGGGGGAAGAGAGGGGCATTGGTATTGCGGGCAGCGGGAATTTAGGGGGTTAGAACTTACGTAATACGTGTTTCCGAGTTAATGAAACATCAATCGATTTTTTTGATAGTTTATCGGTTAATTACAGCACAGCAGTTTAACATATTATAAATAATTCTATTTTTCTATTCTGTGAGAACAATTCCCTTTCCACAAAATCTATGTTCTTTGACAAAAATAGACAATAGGCTACTATCATTTGAATTAACATAATTCACTACAGTAAAAATGATTTTAATAAATGAACTGAATTAATTACCATACAAGCTCGTCTGCACCTTAGATGATACAAGATTACAGTAACAATTTTCTGACTTTCCTGTCTCTTTTTTCTTTAACAAGTTTATCAATGTTGGGACGTAATGTTTGAGCAATATTTAATCGAAGACTACATTTAGGTTGTGATTTAACAATGTACTTCTTGATTTGAGCTTTGCACATTTCATTAGTGAAAAAAATTGTTCGGCCACATATGTCGATCCAAAATTACATAATATTCGTGCGGCAAGTCTCGGGAATCTGGTTTCAGAGAAATTTCTGTAAAAGTTACCCAAGACCACTTTACGTTCGTATTTGTCCTTTAAGAGATCGTCGCATTGTAAGTTTAGCAGTTCCAACTGATACCGGCAAGGAACGTCTTTGACATTAACTGAATATGGGGTAGCAAAAAGTTTAAACATTGGAGAAAGGTTTTCCACATCCTGAAACCTCGATTCGAACGGAAGAAGAATGTTTTGCAGAACTAACACATGTTCTGCAGAGAGAACACTATCAGGATCGCGTACTTGCAATATCTTTGAAAAATGCTCCGTATTTCCAACCAGAAGTTGTTCTACCAACAGAGCTAAAGTGAATAGGTCCTCTAGTACCTAGCTCTAGCGTACTCTAAACACCCCTACTACCGTGCGCTCTTGCTGACGTCACACACAAGGGATCCGCATGCTCTTGCTCCACAAACGTCATCACCAGACGTAGTTGACTTCCCCTGGGCTAGGCCAAGGTGGCCCGTCTCCAAATTTTCCAGTAACAACAGTTTTCCCGTGATCACTTGCGATCTTATGCAGGAGCCGGGTGGAAGACGGAAGGGCGGTGAAGATGGGGCCCATGACTGGAGGGCGTGGGCGAAGTGAACGGACGGCCGAGAGCAGGCAGTAACCTCAAAGTGCATGGGGCGAATTCCCGCAGAGGATGTTGAGACAGGCCACATTGTGAGGTAGCGATCCTGAATCCTTTGTATGGAATAGAACCACCGTGGGGTCCTGACTTGGCTATCCGAATCCCGCTTTAGCGCTTAAAGGTCATCCCTCGTTGGAACTAGGCTGGAAGACTTCAACCCGTCCTGTCCAACCCCATCCTTATTCCATCCCACTTCCATGCAATGTTGGCGGGCACAACAGTAACAGAAAAATCACTTACTGAAAACAGCGACCATTCCGACTGGAGAGTGTGGTGATGGAACGTGTGGAAGTGTCCATAGGTTAGACTGGGTATAACCGCTCTGTAGGTCCAGGCGGCCCGTCTCCAATCCAGAACGGTGTTAGGGGGGGCCCGTACTCTTGGCTGCCACGGCATTCGGAGGAAAGTCCCCCAGTGAGCGAGTAGCCGGGTCGGATTATTTTGTATATACTTAGACAAAACAGTAACGACATTTCTATTCACGATTTGTCTTACACATTTCAGGATTGAAATGTCCTTATGTGAAACGTATTAGCATAACTTAATGTTACGGGGAGGGGGGGACTGTATATGCCCTTGGCAGAGACGAATGCGGTATTGCATCCAGGTGCAAGGTCGATACTTTGAACACTCCCTTTAACCGGAAGAGTACACAGTAATAACATGTAACATACCAAAGTAGAATTGTATTCTTTTTTAAGTTAAGCTATGAGGGTTGTGAGGTAACTTAGAATGGCAATTACATGAGAAATCTTACTTTGTGACCTTTGTGGTTAATGTGTAGATTTCCATTTCTTTATTGATGTCTGCACATTCCTCTCCTGTGTTGCATAGGCAGAATCTATATTTTGTTTGAGGACTTTGATTTATTCTGTGTATCTTGTTTCAAAACTTCGGCCTGTTTGTCTTTTATAGAATTTTGGACATTCATTACATTGTAGTTTGTAGACTTCTGGTTTACTGTATATGTGTCTGTGTTGTGTGTTGTGATATGTTAAGTGGTTTGTTCTTGTCCTCTGTATTCTTGTTTCCTGAAGTGTTGGGCAGGTTTTTGTGTTGAAGTATGTGAGTATGATGTATTTATTTTTGTTCTTGTCTGAATTGTATTTCTTTGTTTTGAAGTTTCAAAACATGATACACACAACAAATCAGAGTCCTCAAACAAAACATAGATTCGGCCTATGTAAACCACCTGATAAACACAGGACACAAATATGCAGACATGGAAATCATGTACATTAACCACAAAGGTCATCCCCCCTCAGCAGACTTGAACAATATGAAATAAACAAACAACACACTACACAAGACAACAAACATCTTAGACAGACAACTAAAATTCTTTTGCTGTACGACAAAATTACATCCACATCTTAACTAACAGCTGCTTTCGATATTGTCTTTCTCTTTTGTGAAATAAATTGTTCCTCTGGTAAAATACCAAAATCATTCAATCCAGGTTTTTCTCTATTATGAACAGCATTCAGTGCATCTAAGTACATTAATTCTAAATCAAAGGCCTGATTTAAAGCAGCCATTTTGATTTTAGCCTCGAGTTTTTCGTTTAACCCAAGGGAAAGTAGGTGTAAATATTTAATATTCAATATTTATATTAGCGTCAGATTTGAAAGAAGTATTGATTAGACCAGGGGAAGTCAACTACGTCTTGTGATGACGTTTGTCGAGCAAGTGCATGCGGATCCCTTGTGTGTGACGTCAGCAAGAGCGCATGGTAGTAGGGGTGTTTTAGAGCACGCTAGATCTAGGTACTAGAGGACCTATTCACTTTAGCTCTGTAGGTAGAACAACTTCTGGTTGGAAATACGGAGCATTTTTCAAAGTTATTGCAAGTACGCGATCCTGATAGTGTTCTCTCTGCAGAACATGCGTTAGTTCTGCAAAACATTCTTCTTCAGTTCGAATCGAGGTTTCAGGATGTGGAAAACCTTTTTCCAATGTTTCAACTTTTTTGCTACCCCATATTCAGTTAATGTCAAAGACGTTCCTTGCCGGTATCAGTTGGAACTGCTAAACTTACAATGCGACGATCTGTTAATGGACAAATACGAACGTAAAGTGATCTTGGGTAACTTTACAGAAATTTCTCTGAAACCACATTCCCGAAACTTGCCGCACGAATATTATGTAATTTTGGATCGACATATTTGGCCGAACAATTTTTTTCACTAATGAAATGTGCAAAGCTCAAATCAAGAAGTACATTGTCAAATCACAACCTAAATGTAGTCTTCGATTAAATATTGCTTAAACATTACGTCCCAACATTGATAAACTTGTTAAAGAAAAAAGAGACAGGAAAGTCAGAAAATTGTTACTGTAATCTTGTATCATCTAAGGTGAAGACGAGCTTGTATGGTAATTAATTCAGTTCATTTTTTTATTATTTTTACTGTAGTGAATTATGTTAATTCAAATGGTAGTATTGTCTATTTTTGTCAAAGAACATAGATTTTGTGGAAAGGCAATTGTTCTCACTGAATAGAAAAATAGAATTATTTAGAATATGTTAAACTGCTGTGCTGTAATTAACCGATAAATTATCAAGAAAATCGATTGATGTTTCATTAACTCGGAAACACGTATTACGTAAGTTCTAACCCCCTACATTCCCGCTGCCCGCAATACTAATGCCCCTCTCTTCCCCCCTGTTTACTGATGCCAACACTTCACATACTCCTCGCAGAGGTATAACGCGAGCAGTCAGAGCAGAAAGCAGTGACGTCACAGAGCAACCTTCTGCCTTCCCCTGGATTAGACTAACACAAACAGTGATGGGCCGCAAAAGTATCAAGGAAAAAAAACTGTTGGCAACTTAATGTGAATTGCAGTTGGTGAGAACTGGGAAGAATTTTTCAGTTAATCGTGCAATGATTTCTTCAAATATTTCATGGCAGAAACTATATAATTCAAAGCTTTCCTTATAAATACACCAACAGGAAGATCCTCAATGAATCGATGTTGAGGAAGGGATACTTGCATCATATATACTTTTAAGTTTGTTTGATTCTTCTTCAAATGTTAATTTTAAATAGTTTTTAAATGAGTACTTCTGCTTATATTGTGGTAGCTGTGTCACAATTGATAAGAGGCAGTGTGCTACAAACTGGATGATACTTGGTTTGAACCGCCATGGATCCACTTGAGAAAGAGATAGTAGCATCATATATAACTATTCGTCAGTTTTATTGTTAATGTTTCTTTAAACATTAATTTTAAGTAGGCTTTAAATTAATTTAATATGTGTACTTTAATTTATATTAGGTTATGGCCTGTTAGTGTAGGCTCTGCACTACAAACCGGATGGTCATATTGAGGCACTTCACTACAAACCAGAAGGTCATATTGAGGCACTGCACTATAAACTGGATGGTCGGGGTTCAATTCCTGATGAACTCACATCGAAAGAGGGGTACTTGCATCCTTTGCACTTATCTGTAAGTTAGTTTATTATTTTAATTTTAAATGTGTTTTTAATTAATTTAATCTGAGTACTTATTTTTATATTAGGGTACGCCGTGGTGCAATTGGATGTAGCACTGTGTTAAAAATTGGAAGGTTATGTTGTGGCACTGAGCTATAAACTGGAAGGTCTTCTTGTGACACTGAGCTACAAACTGGAATGTCGTGGGTTCAACTACTTAACGAATCCTCTTTGAAGGAGGGATACTTGCATCCTATACACTTGCCCGTAAGTTCATCTGTTAATGTTTCTTCAAATAATTAATTTTAAAATGATCAATCAGAATTCATCATTTTCCTATGAGTATCTTAATTATCATTATAGACCATAATTAGTCTAAATGTTTAAATTTTGAGATTTTAGATTCACAGAAAACAATGCTGTCCATCACATCGGGTGGCTGATGGTTGTTGTAGTTCTTCTCTTATATGACAGATGCCAGCTTATGTCATTGGTCAAATGGAAGCTTCCATATGGTACAGGCAGAAGAAGTAATAATTTTCAAGTTTCCTACAATATGCACAACGCACACTTTCACCCTGCGCTACATACCAACTTCGATTGTAGGTAAGTGGCTGGTTAAAAATAGTGATGTTAGTGTTAGTGACATTTCGAGCTAGTTGGGTGGCAGTGATTGCCATAAAGTTTACAATCCCAGCCTTATTTCTGGATCAAGTGACCATGTGCAACTCGCTGCCAGTTGTAATTCTTGCTTTCCCACAGTCATTTTCTCTTCAAGTCTTTTCAGTCGCTTCAGAGTCTGCCATTTATAGGTTAGAAAAGTGACATTTTCATTTTCCAGCGTTTGGGAAATTTTTCGAGAAGAACTAAATTACCATATGGTTTATGGAGAACATATCAAGCTATAATTAATTGATTTTGAACTTTTTCTATGAATAAACAGTGTGTAATCTTCGAATTCATCCACAAATGATTTTGAAATTCAATAAATTTCTATTTTTATACTCATTTCTTGTGGTATTATGAAGAATCATAAGGACTAGGTGCTTTAAAGAAAATAAATTGTAATCTTACACGAGGCCAGAAGAATTTATTGTGTTATAGGCTAAACAAGGGGGAAATAATCCGTGAACCCATTTGCAGCAGTCACAGCCTTTTCTTGCTGGAAATTTCCATATTTCGTGCAGGATTGAAAATTGACCATTTTCCCTTTTGTATTATTGAGGTTTTTGGTTTTGCAAGAAACCATTATGTACCATTAAAAATTAACTCTACCTACAGGTTAAATAGATTTAGGGATCTTAACCTATTTTTTCAAAAAACTATTGTCATTACAGCATCACACTTATTAACTAAATTTCCTCAGACTATTCCATAGATTTTTGTTTTTCTAGATCAAGAAAACAAATTAAAAAAACAACATTGCAAATTAAACAAAGTCAATATAATATATGTCTTAGGCCCACTTTAATTACTGCTATTTTATTTGGACCTACATGTAGTACAGTATCTGAATACTTTCCATATTTTTCTTATATAAGTTTTGTTCAAGAAAGTAATATAGTAATCTATTTTTAATACTGTTTATTAATATTATTATTACTAGTATTATTATTATTAGTATAATTTCATTATTTTTGTTAGCTTATTTTTTATGCTTTAACTAGATAAGTTTTACCACGTGCTAGGGTGATACTGAATTTTTTACTAATTTGATGGAATTTGGTTATTTATTATAAGATTCGCATAAAAAAATTATTTTGCTCTTTTTCATAGTGTACTGCTACTCAACAGGCGAGCGAAACACTGTATGGAATATAAATTTGGTTTCAGGAAAGGAAGTGGCACAAGATACACAATCGGAAAGCTAAGGATTATTTGAGAGAGTTTCATCAGTCAAGGAAGGAGCATGTTTTTGCTTTGTCAGTTTGAAAGAAAGCATTCGATCACTGGAAAGAACTGTTGGAAATCCTCAAGGAAATTGGCATCGACTGGCAGGATAGAAGATTAATCCTCAACCTGTATCAACGACAAAAGTGAAAGTGCGTCTGGATCATGGAGAGACCCTAGTGTGGAGATCGACATGCCATGATTTCAGGTACTTTGCACTCTGAGCAAAACTTTGTTACAACCTCCTCATTAATTTTTTTCTTTTATTCTTCCCCCCGCCCCCCCCCCCCAACCCATCTCCATCCTACAGTTGTTTTAGTTTTAAGTTTTCGTTTTACACAAGGGTGTACCAAAGGTATTGGGATAGCATTTTATTATTGCAAGTAATCCAATCACTACCTGTGCTGCACAGGAAATTTTTTTTTTCTTAAAATAAAATAAATTACATTTTTGGCATGGCTGCCTATATTGTAATTCCATTTACAAAGAATTGGCTATGAATCCTAATATTTGCAATATATGATATAGTCAAACTTAGAAATCTTACAAGGATGTTTAATATGTTTGGTAATTTTGATACACAAGCTAAATTATATTTAAGTTAATAAAAAATATGTATTACTGGAACGTTAAACCAGTATTTTTAGAACAAAAACACGTTATTGCCTTATTTCCATTTTATGATTAGAATATAAATCTTAAGTCTAAGATGTTTTCATTGTTTCAAGATTAATTCTTTTAAATTCAAAATGGCATAAAGTTCATTTTATACATTTTTTCCAGGAATTTCTCTTTGCAAACTTATCTACAATTTCTGAGAGGTTAGTTTTCAAAGATATATCCTTTTCCCTCCGCATTAAAACTAGTGTATTCAATTTATAGTTGTGGTGGGACGATCTATTAAAATTTTAATTCCAGTTAAAATTGAAAAAGTATTTGTTTGTGTAGGCTAGTGTGCCTAACAGGGTTGCAATAGGATTTTCGGAGGACCACTGGATTATAATCCAGAAAATATTTAAGTTTAGAATTGCAGGAATGTTTGAAGGAAGCAGGAAGATTGGAGAGAGAATTGCTTCTTTATTCTTCTTATTCTTAGCTGTAGTTGTCAATAATTATGATCTGTTATCTTTGCTAAGTAGATTTCAGGATAATTTCAAGGTTGATTTATTATTATAACACAATATAGTTTGTTTCCACAACAACAATTCAAATAACTTTATTTTTTGTTTCAACAGTTACAATATAATAATTGAGCTGTATTGGCTCAGAATACTACTGCAGTATACTTTATCTGCAAGTAGGAAAAGAGAAGCTGCAAATATTTGCCAAAACTTCTTAACTTTATGAAAGCGGAATTACTTCTGTAAAAACCACTAATATGCTAGACCAATCCTTGGTCTTTGTGTAATATTAAAGTTTATTCAAACTACTACGGCAGCATATTGGGCTTGCACGTAGAGAAAAAGAGGAGCTGCAAAGATGCCAAAACTCCCTAGCATTATACAATCAGTTTTACATTATAATGACACAAAGATGCTAAGCCTACTTGGCTTTTGTGTAATATAACATGGTTAGGTTTGTGTTACTTAACTTGGTTTGCGACTATCTGATGAGAATGTGACTGCATTTAGCCGGACTGAAGTTAAGGGATGTACAGTTATTGTAGATGAAGTTCTGCGTTGCTGTGGATCATCCTGAACGGTGGCCCAATAGCGAGTACTTCCAATGGCTGCAAGCTACGCTCCACGCAGTTCTAGTGATGTTTCAAATATCCACCTCCTGGTAGATTAAGTCGTGGTTATCATTGCTGGTTCCATGCTGAGTAGTGTAGAACTGTACTATTATATATTCAGACTTGTGGTCTGTTGCTAAATTGGGGCTGTGCCCTTACGAAGCGACGATCGGTGAGAGAGTGAGAGAAAGTCTAACGGCCAAAATGCGTTCACATAATCATCTTACAAAGAGTCGAGTTCTAGAATCCCATGGAAGGCTCTTCTAGAAGTGTCTAGTAGCTTCCATCCAGAACTAGGGTACATTTACAGAGAATGACATGCTGTAATTATTCTGTAACATAAAAAATTAATATGTGAGCATTTACATTATAATTGCAATGTATAATTACAGAGAAATTTAATAATTTCAATGCGGTGAATAATCGATTTATTCATAAAGCTGCATCTAATCGATGGCACTAATCGATAGGACGGCTTTAAGTAAGCTAATGTATTCTGTCTGTAGCGCCAAGTGAATGTTAATGAGCTGGCACTCGACTTATCGATATCAGTTCGATGTCGGCAATGCAGCTTTCTGTTGCTAATTGACATTAATTAGTAATTCTGCTGATAATAGCTAATATTAACAAGAATAGATGTGCAAAATTATTCTTTAGTTCATTATAGTACAGAATATAACATATGTTTTCTTTTTCTAAGCATATATAAATAGGTACAAGTGTGCCAAGAATTCTGGCTACTGATAATTGGCATCAGTGCCATCTAGTGATTTGTATTAATACTTCATTACTAGTAATTGCTATAAAGGTATAAAAAATAGGCTCTAAGCTGTACGAGCTTACATACTGGGGGGGGGCCCCAAGAAAATAGAAAAATTTACTGAGCAGGCAGTGGACACAGCTTAGATATAGGCCTTTTTAGTATAGAATTGGCCGTTTTGACTGTTGCTACTCTAACTTTACCATCTGGACCAGGATGCACTTCTATAATCCTAGCCAGTGGCCAGTTCATAGGAGGAACATTGTCCACCATTAATATAACTAATTGATTAGTTTTCAGATTTTGAGTTTCTGTGTTCCACTTCTGTCTCTGTTGCAAAGTATTTAAATACTCTTTGACCCATCTGGCCCAAATGCATTGTGACTGTTGCTCTAACAATTGATAGCATGACAGCCTGGACAGGTTTATAGACTGTATGTCTGGGTGGGGGATAGAATTTAAAGGAGCACCAATGAGGAAGTGACCAGGGGTTAATGCCATGTAGTCTTGAGAGTCGCTGCTCATCGGTGTCAGTGGTCTACTGTTGATGATGGCTTCTATTCTGCATAGAAGTGTGCTGGCTTCTTCATAGCTGTAGATAGTGTCTTTCATCACCTTGTATAGAATAGTTTTCATGCTGCGGTTAGATCTTTCTACAAGTCCTGCCATGTGGCTTGCCCTTGGTGGCAGAAAATGGAATTGTATATTTAGATTTGCTGTAAAGTTCATTATATCTGTGTTAGCTTGCTCCGTCTGGAATTGTTCATAGAGTTCACTCAGCTCTCGTGAGGCTCCTATGAAGTTTCTGCCATTATCCAGGTATAGGTGGGAAGGTAGTCCCCTTCTAGAAACGAATCTTTGCAAGGATGCAATGAATGCTGCTGAAGTGGCTGCTGTTACCAATTCAATGTGCGCTGCTTTGGTACATAAACATATGTGCATACAGATGTAAGCTTTATATACTGTTTTGCCTCTCCCATGATCCTTCAAAGAGATAGGACCTACAAAATCTATGGCTGTGGTGTCGAAAGCTCGGTTGGGAGTAACTCTGGCTTGGGGTAAAGTTCCCATGATTTGCTGTGCTTTGACAGGGCTGTGTCTAAAGCATGTGAGACATACTTTTAAGGCTGATTTTACAGTTTGAACTCCATGGGTGGGCCAATACTGTTGTCTTAATGTGTACAGTATGCCTTGAGGGCCTTCATGTAAGTTTTTTAAGTGTGTGTCTCTGACAATGATGTCTGTAATATGGTGCTTGGCAGGTAATATAATTGGATGTTTAGCATTGTAGTCTAAATCAGTATGGTGCAGTCTTCCACCTACACGTAGTATGCTATCTTTATCCAAGTATGGATGCAGTGGCAATAGTGAACTGCTTCTAGAAACACAATTATTCTTTCTAATGTGAGCCATGTCTTCTGAGAAGGCTTCTTTCTGAGTAGCATGTATGATAGCATTGTGAGCTTTATGTAGTTCTTGCAGGCTGATAGGACCAACAAATCTATCAGACTTGTGTAGACAGTTGTGTTTGAATCTCAGAATATAAGCTGTATTCCTGAGTAGCTTTCTGAAAGAGGAATATCTATGCAAGTATTCATTGTGTGTACTTATAGTCATAAAGGCTTTTGCTGTTTTCTTGGTTTCTGGTATTTCTTCTGTCTGAAATACATTGTCAGTGGTAGGCCAAAAACATTCATCTTGTGTTAGGAATTTTGGACCATTCCACCATAGAGTTTGGTTATGAAGCTTGTTAGGTGAGACAGGTTTAGTGATGAGATCTGCAGGATTCTGCTGTGTTGGCACATGTCTCCATTGACAGTTTTCTGTAGCAGCTTGAATTTTGGTTACTCTGTGTGCTACAAAAGTGTTCCATTTGTGTGGAGGCTGTGTGATCCACTGTAAGGTTATGAGACTGTCAGTCCAGAAATATACTGCTGATATCATAATCTGCAAAGATAAGCTTACTTTTAGGTATAAGCATGCTGCCAACTGAGCTGCACAGAGCTCCAGTCTGGGCAAAGTAATCTGCTTAAGTGGGGCCACTCTAGATTTACTTGTCAATAGTTGAACTTGTGTTTTGTGGCTTTCATCTTCAGATTTTATGTAGCATGCTGCTCCATATGCCTGTGGGCTGGCATCACTGAAAAAGTGCAGTTCTACATGACTGAAATTGAGTATTAGAGTGTTCCTTGGGATTCTGTATAATTCTACATAGTGAAGTTGTGAATATAGTTCATTCCAGGCCTTCTGTATGTCAACAGGAGCTTGCTGGTCCCAACCTATGTCATTCAGCCAAATCTGTTGCATAATACATTTAGCTGCAGAGATGATGGGGGCAATTAGTCCCTGAGGGTCATATAGCGTACAGATGGCAGATAGAATCTGTCTCTTAGTGGTAGCTGCTGGTAATGACTTCACTGTGTACTGTAGCAAGTCTTGTAATGGATTCCAGTGTAATCCTAGTGTTTTGACTGTATCCTGCTCTTCTAACTGAGTAAGTGTAGCTTTGGAGAGCTTTTCTTGTGGCAGTGTTCTCAAAACTTCTTGTGAGTTAGAGCAAAACTGTGTTAGGTTAAATCCACCTGTCTGTAATAGTTGTGACACTTCTGTGGCTGCTAGTATAGCTTCCTGCTCTGTAGAAAATGATGCAAGGAGATTATCAACATAAAAGCAAGTAGATAGCAATTTGGATGCTGTGGGAAATCTGTTTCTCTCATCCTCTGCCAACTGGTTGAGTACTCTGGTTGCTTCAAAAGCTGAACAGGCTTGTCCATATGTGATAGTGTTGAGCTGATATATCTTCACTGGAGTGGATTTAGAATGTCTCCAGAAGATTCTTTGGAAGTCTCTTTGCTGTGGCTGTACCATTACCATCCTGTACATTTTCTCTATGTCAGCACTCACAACATATGGGTGGCATCTGAACTTCAAGAGTATGGTGTAGAGATCAGGTTGCACACAGGGTCCTGTGTATAGGATATCATTGAGTGATGTACCTGTTGAGGTTTTGAATGAAGCGTTGAAGACTACTCTGAGTTTTGTGGTTTCTGAGTCTTCCTTTAAGACAAATTGGTGTGGAATATAATATGCTTCTGGGCCATCCTGGTAGAAACTTTCGTCCACTTGGGTCATATGACCTAGGGCTTCATATTGCTGCATGAAGTCTGAGTACTGTTGGAGTATAGTAGGCTGTTTATGGAGTCTGGTTTCATTAGAGAAGAAACGTTTCAAAGCTCCAGTTCTAGAGGCACCAAGATTACCTGTGGGCTTCTTGAATGGTAAGGTTATTGTGTAGCGTCCATCTTTATCTCTCTGTACTGTTTCTTGAAAATGTTGCTCGCATATGGAGTCTTCTTCAGATCTTACTGGTTGGATAATTTCTTCCATTTCCCAGAATTTCTGCATGTTCTTGTGGATTTGTTCTGTTATGCTTAAGTGGCAACGTGGTTCTTGTCTTCTACCCTGAGTGTAGTGTATTTGCCCTGAGAGAATCCAACCTAGTCTGGTCTCTCTGATGAATGCTTTATGTTTGTTGGTTTTGTTGATGGGTATAGTGTGTCCCATTAACAAGTTCCAAAATACATCTGCCCCTAGCAATATGTCAATGGTACCGGGTATGTGAAATCTGTTGTCTGCTAGCACAATGTCATTAGGAATTCTTAAGCTGGTGACATCTATAGGTGCACTGGGAATGTCTTTGGCAATCTGGTTAATGATGAGGCACTGTAGCTGTCTTTTGTAGCCATTGCCATGGGCGTCACTTATCTGTATGTGTCCAATTTCCAAGATATTGGAGGTGTGTAGGTTTACACCGGTCACAGCTATGGTGGTAGGCTTGGTTGGTAACTGTAGCCTATCAGCCAAATCTTGAGTTATAAATGTGTGCGTGGCACCTGAATCCAATAATGCTCTGGCTTTTATGAGTCTGCCATTCTGAGCTTTCACTAGTATTTCTGCTGTGGCAAGAAATGTATGAGTTTTGGGCGTGATTTGAGCATTGTTAGCAAATGCTGTGCCTGTAGCATTGCTGCTGGTAGTAGCTGGAGATTGTCTAGTACCACTGTGGCTTTGGTTTCCGTTTTGTCTGTTAGGCAATCTACTATTGTATTGTGTAGTTGTATGTTGCCTATATTCATTGCTGCTAACCTTGTCTTGGTGTAGCAGTGTGTGATGGCGTTGTTGGCATTTATAACAAGATGTAGATGTGCAGTTTCTGACGTGATGTCCTGCTCTGAGACAATTACTGCATAGTCTATTAGTGTTTACAAAGTTCCATCTCTGTGTGTTATTGAGGTTATGGAAGTCTTCGCATTTGTGTAGCTGGTGATCTTGCCTGCACAGTATACAATTGTTGGCTGCATGGGCAACAAAGGTACGTGGGCTCAGTTGTCTGTGGCAAATAGGCTTGTTCTGTGTATTGTGTACAGTTTTAGGCCTGCTGGAGCTGTCTGGTGTCTCCAGAGCTTGTCCCCTTCTCTGTAGGAAGTTACAGAGTTCTTTGAATGTGCTTAGCTGATCTACTGTGCCCTCTAGGCTCCATGCTTTGAGCGTAGTAGGGTCAAGTTTAGACGTGAGAAGATGAGTGAGCATGTAGTCCCATCTAAGGTTCTCTGGTGTGATAGATTCTATTGACCTAACCTGTCTGGTAAAGTGGTCAAGTAAGTCCATTAATTGACTGGGTGATTCCTTAGGGATCTTGCTATAGTCAATCAAAGACTGTAATAACTGTTGCAGTATAATTTTGTTGTTCTGAAACCTTTCATTGAGTAAGTTCCAAGCGGTTTCATAACCTTTAGCAGTTAATGGTAGTGTGTCAATGAGTTTGTTGGCTGGGCCTTGCAATGCTATTCTCAAATAGTGAAACTTCTGAACTGGATCAAGCGAATTGTTGCTGTGAACAAGTGAGATAAACAGTTCTCTAAATGGTAGCCAATCTGAATGCCTGCCGTTGAAGTGTGGCAAATTTATCTTTGGTAGCTGAACTCTAGGAGTGCAATTAGCTTGAGTGTTAGGTTGAGTTGTATCTTGAGGCTGAACTTGTGTCATGTTAGCCTGTGAGTACTGTGTTTCATAATCTCTAATCTTTCTGCGAGCCATGCCTACAGTTGTGTAGTATGTCTCTTCGAAAGCTTGTCTTTCTCCTTCCCAGTCAGGGTCTGAGTCGCATGTTTCTATCTTACTCTGTATTTCCTCAAAGTCCCTTAATAACGATTCATCCTGTGATAGTCTGTGTGCAGTTTCTTCAATATTGTCTTGGTCGACTTGAACTGACAAAACATATTGGTAGAATCTAGTTAACTTTCCTTTGATGACTGCCCTCTTCTGCTTGTAGTTCTTAAGTTTGGAGGCATCTGTGGCAAGTACTTGTGAGTCTGGCATTGTGAGGGGTGGTGTATGACAGTGTGTTATAAGGAAGGCTGTCACTTACCTTAATATCCAGTAAGACTGTTGTCCCTTGCACGGCTCTACCAGAATTCTTGCACCTTTTCTTACCACTAGCCTGCTATGACTGCTCTTAGTATATGATGCAGTTAACATAGGCTGAAAATACAATAGAGTATTAGAATTGTACAAATACAAGATGTGTTTTACAAACAATATACACTGTTGGTATGAGGAGTGGACAAAGTGATTATCCAAGGTGTGGATAGAATCCAGGCTCGTTGAGGACCAAAAAATGTAGGTTTTTGGTCTGAGGAGTGGATGAAATGTACTTCCACGGCGTGGGTAGAATCCAGGCCCGGCAAGGACCAAAAAATGTAGGGATCCAGGCCCGTTGAGGACCAAAAAATGTAGGCTAGTGTGCCTAACAGGGTTGCAATAGGATTTTCGGAGGACCACTGGATTATAATCCAGAAAATATTTAAGTTTAGAATTGCAGGAATGTTTGAAGGAAGCAGGAAGATTGGAGAGAGAATTGCTTCTTTATTCTTCTTATTCTTAGCTGTAGTTGTCAATAATTATGATCTGTTATCTTTGCTAAGTAGATTTCAGGATAATTTCAAGGTTGATTTATTATTATAACACAATATAGTTTGTTTCCACAACAACAATTCAAATAACTTTATTTTTTGTTTCAACAGTTACAATATAATAATTGAGCTGTATTGGCTCAGAATACTACTGCAGTATACTTTATCTGCAAGTAGGAAAAGAGAAGCTGCAAATATTTGCCAAAACTTCTTAACTTTATGAAAGCGGAATTACTTCTGTAAAAACCACTAATATGCTAGACCAATCCTTGGTCTTTGTGTAATATTAAAGTTTATTCAAACTACTACGGCAGCATATTGGGCTTGCACGTAGAGAAAAAGAGGAGCTGCAAAGATGCCAAAACTCCCTAGCATTATACAATCAGTTTTACATTATAATGACACAAAGATGCTAAGCCTACTTGGCTTTTGTGTAATATAACATGGTTAGGTTTGTGTTACTTAACTTGGTTTGCGACTATCTGATGAGAATGTGACTGCATTTAGCCGGACTGAAGTTAAGGGATGTACAGTTATTGTAGATGAAGTTCTGCGTTGCTGTGGATCATCCTGAACGGTGGCCCAATAGCGAGTACTTCCAATGGCTGCAAGCTACGCTCCACGCAGTTCTAGTGATGTTTCAAATATCCACCTCCTGGTAGATTAAGTCGTGGTTATCATTGCTGGTTCCATGCTGAGTAGTGTAGAACTGTACTATTATATATTCAGACTTGTGGTCTGTTGCTAAATTGGGGCTGTGCCCTTACGAAGCGACGATCGGTGAGAGAGTGAGAGAAAGTCTAACGGCCAAAATGCGTTCACATAATCATCTTACAAAGAGTCGAGTTCTAGAATCCCATGGAAGGCTCTTCTAGAAGTGTCTAGTAGCTTCCATCCAGAACTAGGGTACATTTACAGAGAATGACATGCTGTAATTATTCTGTAACATAAAAAATTAATATGTGAGCATTTACATTATAATTGCAATGTATAATTACAGAGAAATTTAATAATTTCAATGCGGTGAATAATCGATTTATTCATAAAGCTGCATCTAATCGATGGCACTAATCGATAGGACGGCTTTAAGTAAGCTAATGTATTCTGTCTGTAGCGCCAAGTGAATGTTAATGAGCTGGCACTCGACTTATCGATATCAGTTCGATGTCGGCAATGCAGCTTTCTGTTGCTAATTGACATTAATTAGTAATTCTGCTGATAATAGCTAATATTAACAAGAATAGATGTGCAAAATTATTCTTTAGTTCATTATAGTACAGAATATAACATATGTTTTCTTTTTCTAAGCATATATAAATAGGTACAAGTGTGCCAAGAATTCTGGCTACTGATAATTGGCATCAGTGCCATCTAGTGATTTGTATTAATACTTCATTACTAGTAATTGCTATAAAGGTATAAAAAATAGGCTCTAAGCTGTACGAGCTTACAGTTTGGTACACTAAATTACTGGTAAAGTAAGAAACAAACTTTCTAGTAAGATTTAAGATTGGGGAAAGTATATGGTATATTATGGGAATTGTAACTTTTTTTAATGTTATAAAAACAATTGCTACCCTTCCTAAGGTTGCTCCCCATTTGTTATTCAGGGCCTTGGAGATAGGAAGAGAAGGGTGTTTTATATCACCTATGCTGTTCAGTCTCTACTGGGAACGGTTGACCAAAGAAGCTTTGGAATTAATTGGAGATTTCAAGATAGGAGAACGAGCCATCAGCACCACAAGATGTGCAGTTATGAAATGGAAATCAACATAGACAAGTCTAAAGTGATAACATTGTCACAAAGGGAAGAACAGGTGCAGATAGTCACAGGAAACTAAGAACTGGAGGATCTTGATCAGCGCAAGTACTTAGGAAGTCTGCGGACGAATGATGTCAACCACAGCAAATAAATCGGATCACGAGTGGCTACGACTGAGATAACATTCACAAAAAGAATCACTCATTATTAACTTCAGCTTGGATTTGAAGAAGAAACTAAAGTGGTTCGACTTGTGACTTCTACTGGTAACTTAAAATTTTATACTACTATGATGTAAAATATTTAAGATACGTTTTTTAATTTAGATTTCGTTTAGCTTCAGTTTTAGCTTAGTTTAGTTTTAGGTTAACTTTCAATTCACTACATAGCTGTAGTTGGACATGATTTGTTAATGAAAAAAAAAAAAACTCTTTCTACATTTCAGACTAAACTCAGAGGGCTGCAGAAAGTGAAAGATGGAAGATGAAAGAAAAGTGTACATGGACTGTATCAGCAATTAGGAAATAAACTATAGAGGTATGTAGGTGGTATCTTATGAGTCTACAATTTTCGTACCCATTAAAAATAATATTAAAGACAAAAACATTGCTGCAGACATTATAAAAAATATAATTACTCGAGAGTAATTTCTTAACATGTGAAACTTACCATAAATTTATTATTATTAAATATTTTTAACAGCAAATGATGCAGTTCAAAGAAGTCATCCACTATCATTCTAATTCACCTCAAACTGTAGTTGGCTAATATTAGGCCTATATTAATTAAATACAACAGGAGTGCATTGTACAATCGCTTATAATGACTTAAAAGAGTATGTTTTATGAAACAATTATGCTCTGGTCATAAATTTCATAGGAATGTCTTAATTGATATTATATGCAAGTTGCATATAACTGTTATTATTTGCCCATAATTAAATGTTTAAGTTCTGGGTTTTTAGTAGGCCTATACTTTGTAATTGATGATGAAGATAACTCTATGGACAAGCTGCTAGTAGTTGTACTTTTCTAAAATAGATGGCAGGCTACAAGCCATGCAGGCTGCAGGACATCTCTTGAGCATTAACATCAAACAATGGATAGTAAGACCACATGAAATGAAGTCAATACAGTATAAAATTAAAATTAACACGAACAGAATTGATTTTATTTTAAATATAGGTTGTGATGTCATCCATAACACATAATGTATTGATACAAAATTCAATGAAGTTTCTTTCCCAAATTACTTGCACAATCCTTGGTTTTGAGAATACCTTAGTATTATACGATATGCAAATTCATTTGCAAATGATGCTCGAATTAAAAAAAAACTATGAAAAAAATATCAATCTGAGGAGTTATCTGTTGCAAATTTTGCAAAAGTAAAAAGTATTCCCTATACAGGCCATACAATCCCAGAGTGTTCCAGGAGATTGAGGCTCCCAGATTTTAGACATTCGGCCCATGGTGGTAAGGTTGTCAGCCTTACTCACCGTCCGCCTTAATTCCCAGGATTGCTCCTGGTACTCATTTCTGTTAGAGGCTGAGTTGACCACAGGGCCATAAAAACTAGGTGAAAAATTGGATTTACTATATGGCTGCAATCGACTTAGAGAGGGACGGCGCTTTGCAGTCGGTCATCTTCTTTTGGGATAAATCAAAATTATTTGATGTAGCCAGCTTTACTTTAGTACATTTGTCTAGTTAGAAATGGTTGATATACGGTGCAGATGATTTTTAGATGGTGATTCAAGAAAATAACTTCGATAGAATAATTATTTTTGACTGTTATTTGGAGAAAGTTAGCTTTTCGAGCATTCAGGTATCACTATGTCATGAATTGAAGCAGTCAGGGGAAGATAGTGCTAACCCACACGAATCTTATTTTAGACATTACATTTTTAAGGTTTGCTCAAATTGGCAAATCTTATTGTTATCTTTTTTTTTGGTACATACTATGTTACTAACAAGATTTGTTGACACAATTAGTCTACGCTCAGAAACATTGAAATAAATCGTGACTAAGAGAAAATATAAACATTGCAACAATCACAACTTTCACAAAACGACCCCTTAAAATATTATATAAACAAGTCTATGCATTAGTTTCAGTTTATCTCTTAAAAAAAAAAGTTAGCAATAAAAAAATATAACATTTTAAATGTCAATTTAATTTCATTTAATTACGTTTCTATTGACAAAGTTCCCCTACTCGAGAAGAATAAACAATAAAGGCACAGGTTGATAAAATTAAATAAAAACTATTGAGTGTAGTATTAAAATTAACAATTAATTAAACTTTTTAAAAAAAGTATTACAGCTAATTAGTTCATAGTAGGATGTGTTCTCTGTATATATTCTGTCTACCCTGCAAATGTTAAAAAGATTTGGTCTCTTGGGATAAAGTTTCAAAAATTAGTTGAATATCCCTACTGACATATCATTGGGCATATATACCATTAATTTTAAAGAATGCCCTTGAATGTAAAAACAATTAAATATAAGTTTTTTTTATTTTCAGATCTGATGCACATCTGATCACGTTGTGTGGAGAATAATGTGATATAAACAATACAATCATGGACCAATCGTTTCTTGACCCATCTTCATCATTACAACAGATAAGTGATATTTTCATAATTTAAAACTGTTATTTTCATTTCATTGTTATATTACATCAATATGTCTAAGACAAAATACCAGGTCTTTACACTTTGCCATACTGAACCTGAAATCCAGATTAAAATTAATAATGATAAAATTGAAAAAAATGAAGCCTATAGTTACTTAGGCATAACTATGGATTCCAAGCTCTCTTGGCGAGAACATGTTAAACATATAACAGAGAAGGCTCAGCAGAGGTTAACCGTGTTAAAAAGATTGGCTGGAAGTAAATGGGGATCATCCATGAAAACACTGAATACGACTTACAAGACATATATAAAACCAACTCTTTTGTATGGCAGTGAATCACTTATAACTGCAGTACCAGAGAAACTGACACAGTTAGAAAGGGTTCAAAACCAAGCCCTAAGACTAATAACAGGCGGAGTGAGGTCCATGCCCATCACAGCAATGCAGATAGTAACAAACAACATCCCTCTGCAAGTACAGATAGAAAAACAGAATATTACCCTTTATGATAAATTGCGAAGACTTCCTAATGAGGATTACTGGAGATCGTACAAGCATGAAGACCGTAAACTGAAAACCCAGTCTGGATTCCTTCAGGAAATCAGAAAATTAAAGATAAAATACAAATTTGGATACTTCTGATAATATAGAGAATCTTCTACACCCTGCTCATCCCTTCTTACTACCAGATACCAAATGTGAAGACAACCTAATAGAACACATTGCTGCTAAACAGGATATGAACTTAAATACACTGAAACTGTTAGCTCTAGAAACCATAAATACACGCTACCCAAATCCAGAATGGGTGCATATATATACGGATGGGTCCTTACTGGACAAACACAGCAATGCCAGTGCAGGAATCTATAGTGACATTTTCAAATTCTACATATCACTCTGACCCTTGTCAACACACTATGATGGAGAGGTACAAGCAATAAACACAGCTCTCCAGCAACTTTTAATTCATATAACTAAATTTAACAAAGTGGTAATCCTCACGGACTCAAAGACTGCATTGCAAGCAATTGCATCACCATACCCAGATGATCCAGACCTGCCAAGATACATTTCTTCTCATTCTGTCTTCTTAAAACTTCATTTGTTATTCTGTCTATCTACTGGATCTTCTCCACTTTCCTCCCAGTGTGCTTGTTTACCTCGCTGTCGAAGCATCTTTGCTAAGTTTTTCTAGGGCTTTGCGCTTTTTGTGCATTTACATACTTTATCACGTTTCTTTTTATAACCATGGGTCCGAAGAAAGTGTAACAGATATGTATGTACACTTTATAATACCAGTTTTTTTTGCTTTACATTCTCTTTTATTATGTTTTTAAACAATATTTGTCATTTATAAATACATTTTTCTTATTCAAAAACAATTGGGGGTAGCATTTTTGGGGCTGGAACGGATTAATGACATTTCAATTAATTTCAATGGGAAAAAAATGCTTTGAGATACGAGCAAATTGACATACGAGCAAGGATACGGAACGAATTAAACTCTTATCTCGAGGTATCACTGTACATTTCTTCTCATTCCCTTTGTTATCAATGTTATTATTGTTGTTAATATTAGTATTATTTTCTTCCAGAAACCATACTTCAGGGTCTCAGCTCTGTGTACTAAACTAAATTCCATGATTCTGCATCCCTGAAGGGACTAGGCGTACCGTCCGATAGCTGTAGCATCCATCATAGGCAGATGGCAGGATTGGGAGAACGTATGGTCAGTTTACCTTAGTCAATATGTCATGATATATAATGGAATAATAATGATACTAATAATAATTATTGATAAGCATATTGCATTTATTACTAACAAAATACCTACGACATGTTCTTTTAATACGATGTTTCTTTTCTCTTAGTTTTACCACTTCTTTTGAAGGGAGGTCATTGCAACCCACCACACTTTGGCCTTACAGGACCAGAAAAGGACATAAAGGGTCTCCCTGGATGAGTGATCAGATTAACGCTAGGGACACCATCTAGACGAAACACACCAGTCGCGTAAACACTCATGTTGAACGAGATGCAGATGTGATGAAAATGATGATGGCCAGATGATATCCGGCAATCACAAGGGCCTAATTTTCTATACATTAGTTACACAGGTGAGGAAAATCCAGGCTAATTACTTACGAAAATAAATTAAACTTCCTGATAAATGAAAAAAATGTATACATGAGGCAGCAATGGAAGCACTTGGTATACAAAAGGGGAAACAATATACAAATCATTGGATATAATAACCAAAAAGAAAAATGCCTATCAAAGATATCTAAGTTCAAAAACAAATGAAGACTATCAAGTATATAATAAACTTAAAAGACAGGTCAAACAAGAAGTCAGGAAACAGAAAAAAGAAGCATGGAATAGGGTATGTGGAGATATTGAACCTACCGTAGGTTATACAAAGTCAGCGCAAGCATGGAGGACAATTAAGAACTTGCGTAGTAATAATACAACAAAAATTTTAATCTAGTACCAATGAAAACATTTGAGGAGCATTTTAAAGAACCTATAAGAGAGGATGAGGTATATAATGTTTTGAGACTAGAAGCACAAAGCAACAAATTCTAAAAGCAATAGTAGAAAGTATATTGGTATATGGATCCGAATGCTGGACATTAAATGATATGATGCGGACAAGGATATTGGCAACGGAAGTGGATGGGCTTCGGAGAAGTATGAGGGTGTCCAGATTACAGCATGTAAGAAATACCTATATTAGACAAGAAATGAATGTCCAAGAAACTGTTATTGAAAGAATAACAAATAAAGCATTGCAATGGTAGTGACATGTACAACAGATGCCAGAGGAACGGTGGCGCAAAAGAATCTTAAATTGGACTGTACCAGGCTGAAGAAAGCGGGGAAGAGCTAGAAAGACATGGCACGAGGGAATACGTGATGCCATGACCGAGAGGGGTATGGAAAAAGGACAATGGGAAGATGGGAACCTATGGAAAGCAGGAATCAAAGGCGAACTGCTGTAAAGTGGAAAGCCAGTAAAAGTAAAGTATAAATGAAATCCACAAATTGTAAGAAATGTGGATTGTTGATATTAGTTGTACCGGTACTTCACTAATTGTGATAAAAATAAAACATTTGCTAGCCTGTGTTATGATCAAATTTCATACACATAATTGTAAAAAAAAAATTCTTGATTCTAGAATCTAAAACATATACATAATACGTTTTTTAGTTTTCAGATCTGATGCTAGCCAATCACGTTGTGATGACAGTATGATGGAGAATACAATTGTGGACAGTGGAAGCTTCAACTCATCATCGTTAGAACAGATAAGTGTTTTGTTCCCAGAACAAAGCGTAATTTTTTTTAGCTGGGCCCCCAGCAAAAATATTCTAGGCGCTGGTTTTACAGGGAAGTGAGGGTCAGGGGGAACAAAACATAGCTAGTCCTCCAGTCTTTCTGCAGTGTCGTCAACCAAAGAAACCAAATTTCAGCAGAATCGCTCTTATGGTAAACAATTTGAAAAATTGTATTTTTCCCCATAACTCCTTGCATCAGAAAAGATAATGTGAATAAATAAATAAATAGGGATCCTGAGACAGAATGAACGCTTATTATTGAAGACACTAGAGTCATGGTGTATAGCGTACTTCATGTTTAAATTTTGTCAGCTCTACCTGCAAAGTTTAACGAACGCTACCGAATGAGGACTAGGGAGCCGAGCACCCAAGAAATCGTGCTGGGGTAGTATGTACTGATACTAAAAATCGCTTTTGTCTTCTGGCCTCTTGAGGAGAAAATAATAGAGTTACTATATGTAACTCGAGTTCCCTTGCCATCTTAAATTAAACCTAAAAAATCACTATAACTCCCTTAATATGAGGGGGTTAAAGCCAAAGTGGCGTAAGTCATGTTTTATGCATTTAGAGAAACGGAAGGTTTTGTTAGATGCAATATAGTAATCTCTCCTAATATTGTCATCCCACCTACGTATAGGCCTACATATGCCCATATAGTGTATGAGCATAATAGGTCTTACAAGACTTCCTGTTAACAGATCTATACCGCAACGTTGCATAGCAATTCTTAGCTTAAAAATTTTAAAAACATGACTTACACCATTTGGCTTTAATGCCCTCATTATAATTATAAGTTCAAGGGTTGATAAAATAGGGCCTTAAAAACAAAATTTATAACTCCATTAGTAGGAACAGTTCTGAATCCAAAACATTTTTAAAAGTTCTGTCGGGAGCAATTTTTGATAGGACCAACCCTTGAATGTGTGTAATACAGTGTGCTTAGTGTAGTGTAGTGTAGTGTAGTGTATCAGTGATGATGGTGAGGTGAAGAAGGGTGAAGAACGGTGAAGAGGAAACCAATGCAGGCAAAACATCAAAACATAGCTTAACATAGCTTAACATCTCCATTCTACAGACAGATTTCTAGCAATACTGACAGTGTCTCCACCTCATACACACTGTGGAGAGGTTTTTCATTGAACCCAGGTATTTGAAAAAAAAAATTAAGGAACTAGAAATCTTGGTAGTAGGAGAATTGAGATACTGGATAACATCAAGAAGAAAAGATATGGAGAGTTAAAAGTTGCAGCAGAATATAATAACGATAATGACTGAATAATCCTTGAACTTAAGCTTTCCACTGATAGCATGCTATCGGCTATATTTTTGCTGAAAAAATAAGACTTTGTTTCTTGTTAACGATTTAAGCATTTTCATAACCTCACAGCCTGATACCCTACTAAATTAAAGTACTAACGATTTCAATCCTATGTCTTCCATCTTCTCACATCAATATATGGTAATCATTGCAGCCTGGAAAGAAATTCCTATTTATGAAATACGTCATTTTGACAGTTTTCTTTAACTAAGCCCCGTATACTTCTCACTCACTTTTTATTTGGACTTTTTATCAGGCTCAAGAACTTCATGAGGATCTTTCTTATGTTCGTTTCTAGTTTTTCTGTCAAATCTTCCTTGTTCATCAGAAGTTATTCTGCTTTATATAGGGCCTCTGGTAGAAAAATTGTACAGTATTAGCTGACCTTGGTGTTAAAAGAAGGGATAGTTTGTGTGCTATGCTTTTTTTATTGTTGTTATGACTATTGTTATTATTATAATTTCCATTATTAATTTTGGGTGATGGTAGTTTTAGGTGTAGAGGTGATGGTTGTAATGTTATTGGTAGCAGTAGATGGGTTAGAGGTGGTGGTAGTGTTGACTATATAGTTTGATTTTTAAAGTAATTCTTGGTTTATGTAATTAATTATACTAACAACAATAATAATGGCGATAATAATATAATTAATAATAATGCCTTATTAATGAGATTCCATCTGGCGCTGTGAATTGAACTCCGGCTTAGCTCAGTTGGTAGAGCATTGGTGCGAATAGCCAAGGGTCTTTGGGTCCCAGTGTTGGAGGAATTTTTCTCCTATAATATTGTCATGGCACTCTTACTTTAACAAATTAATGAAGATTTAATTGTGATCTTCACACATGCCTTGGTATGCCGTTGTGCTCCCAAGAACAACCTTTAGGCGTGGAAGGACCCTTTAATTGTAGATTTTCACATCAGAATTTTAATTCATTCCATAAATTTGAGATAGATAGCCAGCTGCTTATTTCCATTATTTTCCTATCTACCTATAAACCAACAATGAGCAGATTGTATATTGATGCAGTCGTAACCATGGATGACCTTTACTTTAGTCCTGCGGCTCTCCAGTCCCTGAAGAAGAGCAACTGTTGCAAAACTCTTTATACTGTTCAGTATATATGAAGAATGTTTTATGAACGAAGAAGCTCTGGAAGGAATGGGATATTTAAAAGTAAGAGGTTTCATCATGGATAACAAAGTATGCAGATAATGTGGTTACTTAACAAAATGTTAAGAATATTACAAAGAATGTTGGGCCAATGGAAAGAAGATACAGAATGGAGTTGAAGGCAGAAAAGCCAAAAGTAATGAAGATTTCGAAAATTGAACTATTTCAGTTGCTCCTTGAAAATTGGGTTCCTGTGAAAAATCTGCTAGCAGCCATCTGTACGTTATGAGGTGAATTTTTAGACTGGTAATAGGACTTTGACATTAAGATGTGTATATAAGTATGTTTGTAATAAAGTAGTTGTGAAAACAGAAGTGCAGACTTGGTCAAGAAAGTCAAGAAACAGTCCAGAAATCGAACACAAGGCCAAGAATGTCCAGAAAAGCTGGAAAGCTGGAAAAAACTGGGGTTGTCACTTAAGAGTGTTATGCAAGTTGCAATGTTGCAGTCTCAATGTGATTTGAAGGAACACCTCAAAATTGAAGCAGATGATCCAGACCTGCCAAGATACATTTCTTCTCATTCTGTCTTCTTAAAACTTCATTTGTTATTCTGTCTATCTACTGGATCTTCTCCACTTTCCTCCCAGTGTGCTTGTTTACCTCGCTGTCGAAGCATCTTTGCTAAGTTTTTCTAGGGCTTTGCGCTTTTTGTGCATTTACATACTTTATCACATTTATTTTTTTAACCATGGGTCCGAAGAAAGTGTAACAGATATGTATGTACACTTTATAATACCAGTTTTTTTTGCTTTACATTCTCTTTTATTATGTTTTTAAATAATATTTGTCATTTATAAATACATTTTTCTTATTCAAAAACAATTGGGGGTAGCATTTTTGGGGCTGGAACGGATTAATGACATTTCAATTAATTTCAATGGGAAAAAATTGCTTTGAGATACGAGCAAATTGACATACGAGCAAGGATACGGAACGAATTAAACTCGTATCTCGAGGTATCACTGTACATTTCTTCTCATTCCCTTTCTTATCAATGTTATTATTGTTGTTAATATTAGTATTATTTTCTTCCAGAAACCATACTTCAGGGTCTCAGCTCTATGTACTAAACTAAATTCCATGATTCTGCATCCCTGAAGGGACTAGGCGTACCGTCCGATAGCTGTAGCATCCATCATAGGCAGATGGCAGGATTGGGAGAACGTATGGTCAGTTTACCTTAGTCAATATGTCATGATATATAATGGAATAATAATGATACTAATAATAATTATTGATAAGCATATTGCATTTATTACTAACAAAATACCTACGACATGTTCTTTTAATACGATGTTTCTTTTCTCTTAGTTTTACCACTTCTTTTGAAGGGAGGTCATTGCAACCCACCACACTTTGGCCTTACAGGACCAGAAAAGGACATAAAGGGTCTCCCTGGATGAGTGATCAGATTAACGCTAGGGACACCATCTAGACGAAACACACCAGTCGCGTAAACACTCATGTTGAACGAGATGCAGATGTGATGAAAATGATAATGGCCAGATGATATCCGGCAATCACAAGGGCCTAATTTTCTATACATTAGTTACACAGGTGAGGAAAATCCAGGCTAATTACTTACGAAAATAAATTAAACTTCCTGATAAATGAAAAAAATGTATACATGAGGCAGCAATGGAAGCACTTGGTATACAAAATGGGAAACAATATACAAATCATTGGATATAATAACCAAAAAGAAAAATGCCTATCAAAGATATCTAAGTTCAAAAACAAATGAAGACTATCAAGTATATAATAAACTTAAAAGACAGGTCAAACGAGAAGTCAAGAAACAGAAAAAAGAAGCATGGAATAGGGTATGTGGAGATATTGAACCTACCGTAGGTTATACAAAGTCAGCCCAAGCATGGAGGACAATTAAGAACTTGCGTAGTAATAATACAACAAAAATTTTAATCTAGTACCAATGAAAACATTTGAGGAGCATTTTAAAGAACCTATAAGAGAGGATGAGGTATATAATGTTTTGAGACTAGAAGCACAAAGCAACAAATTCTAAAAGCAATAGTAGAAAGTATATTGGTATATGGATCCGAATGCTGGACATTAAATGATATGATGCGGACAAGGATATTGGCAACGGAAATGGATGGGCTTCGGAGAAGTATGAGGGTGTCCAGATTACAGCATGTAAGAAATACCTATATTAGACAAGAAATGAATGTCCAAGAAACTGTTATTGAAAGAATAACAAATAAAGCATTGCAATGGTATGGACATGTACAACAGATGCCAGAGGAACGGTGGCCCAAAAGAATCTTAAATTGGACTGTACCAGGCTGAAGAAAGCGGGGAAGAGCTAGAAAGACATGGCACGAGGGAATACGTGATGCCATGACCGAGAGGGGTATGGAAGAAGGACAATGGGAAGATAGGAACCTATGGAAAGCAGGAATCAAAGGCGAACTGCTGTAAAGTGGAAAGCCAGTAAAAGTAAAGTATAAATGAAATCCACAAATTGTAAGAAATGTGGATTGTTGATATTAGTTCTACCGGTACTTCACTAATTGTGATAAAAATAAAACATTTGCTAGCCTGTGTTATGATTAAATTTCATACACACAATTGTAAAAAAAAAATTCTTGATTCTAGAATCTAAAACATATACATAATACGCTTTTAGTTTTCAGATCTGATGCTAGCCAATCACGTTGTGATGACAGTATGATGGAGAATACAATTGTGGACAGTGGAAGCTTCAACTCATCATCGTTAGAACAGATAAGTGTTTTGTTCCCAGAACAAAGCGTAATTTTTTTTAGCTGGGCCCCCAGCAAAAATATTCTAGGCGCTGGTTTTACAGGGAAGTGAGGGTCAGGGGGAACAAAACATAGCTAGTCCTCCAGTCTTTCTGCAGTGTCGTCAACCAAAGAAACCAAATTTCAGCAGAATCGCTCTTATGGTAACCAATTTGAAAAATTGTATTTTTCCCCATAACTCCTTGCATCAGAAAAGATAATGTGAATAAATAAATAAATAGGGATCCTGAGACAGAATGAACGCTTATTATTGAAGACACTAGAGTCATGGTGTATAGCGTACTTCATGTTTAAATTTTGTCAGCTCTACCTGCAAAGTTAAACGAACGCTACCGAATGAGGACTAGGGAGCCGAGCACCCAAGAAATCGTGCTGGGGTAGTATGTACTGATACTAAAAATCGCTTTTGTCTTCTGGCCTCTTGAGGAGAAAATAATAGAGTTACTATATGTAACTCGAGTTCCCTTGCCATCTTAAATTAAACCTAAAAAATCACTATAACTCCCTTAATATGAGGGGGTTAAAGCCAAAGTGGCGTAAGTCATGTTTTATGCATTTAGAGAAACGGAAGGTTTTGTTAGATGCATTATAGTAATCTCTCCTAATATTGTCATCCCACCTACGTATAGGCCTACATATGCCCATATAGTGTATGAGCATAATAGGGCTTACAAGACTTCCTGTTAACAGATCTATACCGCAACGTTGCATAGCAATTCTTAGCTTAAAAATTTTAAAAACATGACTTACACCATTTGGCTTTAATGCCCTCATTATAATTATAAGTTCAAGGGTTAATAAAATAGGGCCTTAAAAACAAAATTTATAACTCCATTAGTAGGAACAGTTCTGAATCCGAAACATTTTTAAAAGTTCTGTCGGGAGCAATTTTTGATAGGACCAACCCTTGAATGTGTGTAACACAGTGTGCATAGTGTAGTGTAGTGTAGTGTAGTGTATCAGTGATGATGGTGAGGTGAAGAAGGGAGAAGAACGGTGAAGAGGAAACCAATGCAGGCAAAACATCAAAACATAGCTTAACATAGCTTAACATCTCCATTCTACAGACAGATTTCTAGCAATACTGACAGTGTCTCCACCTCATACACACTGTGGAGAGGTTTTTCATTGAACCCAGGTATTTGAAAGAAAAAATTAAGGAACCAGAAATCTTGGTAGTAGAAGATTTGAGATACTGGATAACATCAAGAAGAAAAGCTATGGAGAGTTAAAAGTTGCAGCAGAATATAATAACGATAATGACTGAATAATCCTTGAACTTAAGCTTTCCACTGATAGCATGCTATCGGCTATATTTTTGCTGAAAAAATAAGACTTTGTTTCTTGTTAACGATTTAAGCATTTTCATAACCTCACAGCCTGATACCCTACTAAATTAAAGTACTAACGATTTCAATCCTATGTCTTCCATCTTCTCACATAATCATTGCATTCTCAATATAATCATTGCAGCCTGGAAAGAAATTCCTATTTATGAAATACGTCATTTCGACAGTTTTCTTTAACTAAGCCCCGTATACTTCTCACTCACTTTTTATTTGGACTTTTTATTGAAACCCCGCCCGGTATTCTGCAAGCTTCCTCTTTTTCAAGATGTCATGATATATAATCATATGTCAGCACATGTATTCCCCATGTGTGTAGTAGTTCATAGTTTTATCTGTACTCAAAATTTTCTTTGATCAGGCTCAAGATCTTCATGAGGATCTTTCTTATGTTTGTTTCTAGTTTTCTGTCAAATCTTCCTTGTTCATCAGAAGTTATTCTGCTTTATATAGGGCCTCTGGTAGAAAAACTGTACAGTATTAGCTGACCTTGGTGTTAAAAGAAGGGATAGTTTGTGTGCTATGCTGTTTTTATTGTTGTTATGACTATTGTTATTATTATTATTTCCATTATTAATTTTGGGTGATGGTAGTTTTAGGTGTAGAGGTGACGGTTGTAATGTTATTGGTAGCAGTAGATGGGTTAGAGGTGGTGGTAGTGTTGACTATATAGTTTGATTCTTAAAGTAATTCTTGGTTTATGTAATTAATTATACTAACAACAATAATAATGGCGATAATAATATAATTAATAATAATGCCTTATTGATGAGATTCCATCTGGCGCTGTGAATTGAACTCCGGCTTAGCTCAGTTGGTAGAGCATTGGTGCGAATAGCCAAGGGTCTTTGGGTCCCAGTGTTGGAGGAATTTTTCTCCTATAATATTGTCATAGCACTCTTACTTTAACAAATTAATGAAGATTTAATTGTGATCTTCACACATGCCTTGGTATGCCGTTGTGCTCCCAAGAACAACCTTTAGGCGTGGAAGGACCCTTTAATTGTAGATTTTCACATCAGAATTTTCATTCATTCCATAAATTTGATATAGATAGCCAGCTGCTTATTTCCATTATTTTCCTATCTACCTACAAACCAACAATGAGCAGATTGTATATTGATGCAGTCGTAATCATGGATGACCTTTACTTTAGTCCTGCGGCTCTCCAGTCCCTGAAGAGGAGCAACTGTTGCAAAACTCTTTATACTGTTCAGTATATATGAAGAATGTTTTATGAACAAAGAAGCTCTGGAAGGAATGGGATATTTAAAAGTAAGAGGTTTCATCATGGATAACAAAGTATGCAGATAATGTGGTTACTTAACAAAATGTTAAGAATATTACAAAGAATGTTGGGCCAATGGAAAGAAGATACAGAATGGAGTTGAAGGCAGAAAAGCCAAAAGTAATGAAGATTTCGAAAATTGAACTATTTCAGTTGCTCCTTGAAAATTGGGTTCCTGTGAAAAATCTGCTAGCAGCCATCTGTACGTTATGAGGTGAATTTTTAGACTGGTAATAGGACTTTGACATTAAGATGTGTATATAAGTATGTTTGTAATAAAGTAGTTGTGAAAACAGAAGTGCAGACTTGGTCAAGAAAGTCAAGAAACAGTCCAGAAATCGAACACAAGGCCAAGAATGTCCAGAAAAGGTGGAAAGCTGGAAAAAACTGGGGTTGTCACTTAAGAGTGTTATGCAAGTTGCAATGTTGCCGTCTCAATGTGATTTGAAGGAACACCTCAAAATTGAAGCAGTTGATCCAGACCTGCCAAGAGACATTTCTTCTCATTCTGTCTTCTTAAAACTTCATTTGTTATTCTGTCTATCTACTGGATCTTCTCCACTTTCCTCCCAGTGTGCTTGTTTACCTTGCTGTCGAAGCATCTTTGCTAAGTTTTTCTAGGGCTTTGCGCTTTTTGTGCATTTACATACTTTATCACATTTCTTTTTATAACCATGGGTCCGAAGAGAGTGTAACTGATATGTATGTACACTTTATAATACCAGTTTTTTTTGCTTTACATTCTCTTTTATTATGTTTTTAAACAATATTTGTCATTTATAAATACATTTTTCTTATTCAAAAACAATTGGGGGTAGCATTTTTGGGGCTGGAACGGATTAATGACATTTCAATTAATTTCAATGGGAAAAAATTGCTTTGAGATACGAGCAAATTGACATACGGGCAAGGATACGGAACGAATTAAACTCGTATCTCGAGGTATCACTGTACATTTCTTCTCATTCCCTTTGTTATCAATGTTATTATTGTTGTTAATATTAGTATTATTTTCTTCCAGAAACCATACTTCAGGGTCTCAGCTCTGTGTACTAAACTAAATTCCATGATTCTGCATCCCTGAAGGGACTAGGCGTACCGTCCGATAGCTGTAGCATCCATCATAGGCAGATGGCAGGATTGGGAGAACGTATGGTCAGTTTACCTTAGTCAATATGTCATGATATATAATGGAATAATAATGATACTAATAATAATTATTGATAAGCATATTGCATTTATTACTAACAAAATACCTACGACATGTTCTTTTAATACGATGTTTCTTTTCTCTTAGTTTTACCACTTCTTTTGAAGGGAGGTCATTGCAACCCACCACACTTTGGCCTTACAGGACCAGAAAAGGACATAAAGGGTCTCCCTGGATGAGTGATCAGATTAACGCTAGGGACACCATCTAGACGAAACACACCAGTCACGTAAACACTCATGTTGAACGAGATGCAGATGTGATGAAAATGATGATGGCCAGATGATATCCGGCAATCACAAGGGCCTAATTTTCTATACATTAGTTACACAGGTGAGGAAAATCCAGGCTAATTACTTACGAAAATAAATTAAACTTCCTGATAAATGAAAAAAAATGTATACATGAGGCAGCAATGGAAGCACTTGGTGTACAAAAGGGGAAACAATATACAAATCACTGGATGAATGCTGAAGTCTTGGATATAATAACCAAAAAGAAAAATGCCTATCAAAGATATCTAAGTTCAAAAACAAATGAAGACTATCAAGTATATAATAAACTTAAAAGACAGGTCAAACAAGAAGTCAGGAAACAGAAAAAAGAAGCATGGAATAGGGTATGTGGAGATATTGAACCTACCGTAGGTTATACAAAGTCAGCCCAAGCATGGAGGACAATTAAGAACTTGCGTAGTAATAATACAACAAAAATTTTAATCTAGTACCAATGAAAACATTTGAGGAGCATTTTAAAGAACCTATAAGAGAGGATGAGGTATATAATGTTTTGAGACTAGAAGCACAAAGCAACAAATTCTAAAAGCAATAGTAGAAAGTATATTGGTATATGGATCCGAATGCTGGACATTAAATGATATGATGCGGACAAGGATATTGGCAACGGAAATGGATGGGCTTCGGAGAAGTATGAGGGTGTCCAGATTACAGCATGTAAGAAATACCTATATTAGACAAGAAATGAATGTCCAAGAAACTGTTATTGAAAGAATAACAAATAAAGCATTGCAATGGTATGGACATGTACAACAGATGCCAGAGGAACGGTGACCCAAAAGAATCTTAAATTGGACTGTACCAGGCTGAAGAAAGCGGGGAAGAGCTAGAAAGACATGGCACGAGGGAATTCGTGATGCCATGACCGAGAGGGGTATGGAAAAAGGACAATGGGAAGATAGGAACCTATGGAAAGCAGGAATCAAAGGCGAACTGCTGTAAAGTGGAAAGCCAGTAAAAGTAAAGTATAAATGAAATCCACAAATTGTAAGAAATGTGGATTGTTGATATTAGTTGTACCGGTACTTCACTAATTGTGATAAAAATAAAACATTTGCTAGCCTGTGTTATGATTAAATTTCATACACATAATTGTAAAAAAAAAAATTCTTGATTCTAGAATCTAAAACATATACATAATACGCTTTTAGTTTTCAGATCTGATGCTAGCCAATCACGTTGTGATGACAAGTATTATTGTCTTCCAGAATCCATACTTCAGGGTCACAGCTCACTAAATTCAATGATTCTGCATCCCTGAAGGGACTAGGCATACCGTCCGATAGCTGTAGCATCCATCATAGGCAGATGGCAGGATTGGGAGAACGTATGGTCAGTTTACCTTAGTCAATATGTCATGATATATAATGGAATAATAATGATACTAATAATAATTATTGATAAGCATATTGCATTTATTACTAGCAAAATACCTACGACATGTTCTTTTAATACGATGTTTCTTTTCTCTTAGTTTTACCACTTCTTTTGAAGGGAGGTCATTGCAACCCACCACACTTTGGCCTTACAGGACCAGAAAAGGACATAAAGGGTCTCCCTGGATGAGTGATCAGCTTAACGCTAAGGACACCATCTAGACGAAACACACCAGTCGCGTAAACACTCATGTTGAACAAGATGCAGATGTGATGAAAATGATGATGGCCAGATGATATCCGGCAATCACAAGGGCCTAATTTTCTATACATTAGTTACACAGGTGAGGAAAATCCAGGCTAATTACTTACGAAAATAAATTAAACTTCCTGATAAATGAAATCCACAAATCGTAAGAAATGTGGATTGTTGATATTAGTTATAGTTCACTGATTATGATAAAAATAAAACATTTGCTAGCCTTTTTTATGATTAAATTTCATACAAATAATTGTAAAAAAAAAAATTCTTGATTCTAGAAACAAAAACATATACATAATACGTTTTTCAGTTTTCAGATCTGATGCTAGCCAATCACGTTGTGATGACAGTATGATGGAGAATACAATTGTGGACAGTGGAAGCTTCAACTCATCATCGTTAGAACAGATAAGTGTTTCAGACTATGTTTTGTTCCCAGAACAAAGCGTAATTTTTTGTAGCTGGGCCCTCAGCAAAAATATTCGAGGCCCACAATTACTTTTGTAATGATACAGAAATCATTATTTAATTCATGCTCCTGAAAGTAAGGTGTTTGAAAAAGCTTATAATAACTACCCGCGCGCGATTTCTTGTGCTCTGGTTTTACAGGGAAGTGAGGGTCAGGGGGAACAAAACATAGCTAGTCCTCCAGTCTTTCTGCAGTGTTGTCAACCAAAGAAACCAAATTTCAGCAGAATCGCTCTTATGGTAAACAGCGTAAGTGTGAGGTATGTGTATAAACAATAAATTGGATGCCGAATTGGTTAATTACTTACGATGAATCATCCTCTCTATTTTATGTTTATATTTTAGTGCAGTGCAATAATATAATGTGGTGACAGTGTTGCGTAACAATTAATTACATGTCATAAGGGTTTGGTTATCAAATAAGTTGTAAAGTAAGAATATTATTCATAATATAGGCTCAATATTTTTACACTGGATGACCAATCTTAAGCATAAAGAAGAGTCTTAGCAGAACATGCTTCACCATTTCATGTTGTTAAACGTAAGATAGGTAAGGCATCTAAAAGTGGAGAAAATTATAGGCCAAATTTTAAATGTATTTAATTTGTTTTGTGAAAAGTTCGCTCAAATTTCAGTCCATGAAATTAACATCAGAGTTAACGGGAGTGTCAGAAATTTGCACATACGGAATTCTTAAAGAGGTGAGGAAAGTGTTGGATGTACAATGACGTGATTGTGAAATCAACAATTTGAAAAATTGTATTTTTCCCCATAACCCTTGCATCAGAAAAGATAATGTGAATAAATAAATAGGGATCCTGAGACAGAATGAACGCTTAGTATTGAAGACACTAGAGTCATGGTGTATAGGGAACTTCATGTTTCAATATTGTCAGCTCTACCTGCAAAGTCGAACGAACGCTACCGAATGAGGACTAGGGAGCCGAGCACCCAAGAAATCGTGCTGGGGTAGTATGTACTGATACTAAAAATCGCTTTTGTCTTCTGGCCTCTTGAGGAGAAAATAATAGTGTTACTATATGTAACTCGAGTTCCCTTGCCATCTTAAATTAAACCTAAAAAATCACTCTAACTCCCTTAATATGAGGGGGTTAAAGCCAAAGTGGCGTAAGTCATGTTTCATGCATTTAGAGAAACGGAAGGTTTTGTTAGATGCATTATAATAATCTCTCCTAATGTTGTCATCCCACCTACGTATAGGCCTACATATGCCCATATAAGGTATAGTGTATGGACATAATATGGCTTACAAGACTTCCTGTTAACAGATCTATACCGCAACGTTGCATAGCAATTCTTAGCTTAAAAATTTTAAAAACATGACTTAGACCATTTGGCTTTAATGCCCTCATATGAAAATGTTGAAATTTTTAAAATTATCTCTAGTACCAACAATTCTTTTGGAGAACCATATTTTGATAACTCCAATTATAAGTTCAAGGGTTGATAAAATAGGGCCTTAAAATCAAAATTTATAACTCCATTAGTATGAACAGTTCTGAATCCAAAACATTTTTAAAAGTTCTGTCGGGAGCAATTTTTGATAGGACCAACCCTTGTTCAGTGTAGGAAAGTATTAACTCCAAAATCTTGAGTCTGTAGGCTGAGATGAAAGAAGTGAAATAAAATGCAACTGGTTTAGAATGTGTGTAATACAGTGTGTATAGTGTAGTGTAGTGTAGTGTAGTGTATCAGTGATGATGGTGAGGTGAAGAAGGGTGAAGAGGAAACCAATGCAGGCATTTCCCTATTGTTATGAAAACATAGCTTAACATCTCCATTCTACAGACAGATCGCTAGCAATACTGACAGTGTCTCCACCTCATACACACTGTGGAGAGGTTTTTCATTGAACCCAGGTATTTGAAAAAAAAAAATTAAGGACCTAGAAATCTTGGTAGTAGAAGATTTGAGATACTGGATAACATCAAGAAGAAAAGATATGGAGAGTTAAAAGTTGGAGCAGAATATAATAACGATAATGACTGAATAATCCTTGAACTTAAGCTTTCCACTGATAGCATGCTGGTATAAGGATCAAGATACGGTCAGCCAAGAGAACGTAAAGCCTCGGCTATATTTTTGCTGAAATAATAAGACTTTGTTTCTTGTTAACGATTTAAGCATTTTGAAAACCTCACAGCCTGATACCCTACTAAATTAAAGTACTAACGATTTCAATCCTATGTCTTCCATCTTCTCACATAATCATTGCATTCTCAATATAATCATTGCAGCCTGGAAAGAAATTCCTATTTATGAAATACGTCATTTCGACAGTTTTCTTTAACTAAGCCCCGTATACTTCTCACTCACTTTTTATTTGGACTTTTTATTGAAACCCCGCCCGGTATTCTGCAAGCTTCCTCTTTTTCAAGATGTCAAGATGTCATGATATATAATCATATGTCAGCACATGTATTCCCCATGTGTGTAGTAGTTCATAGTTTTATCTAAACTCAAAATTTTCTTTGATCAGGCTCAAGATCTTCATGAGGATCTTATGTTCGTTTCTAGTTTTCTGTCAAATCTTCCTTGTTCATCAGAAGTTATTCTGCTTTATATAGGGCCTCTGGTAGAAAAACTGTACAGTATTAGCTGACCTTGGTGTTAAAAGAAGGGATAGTTTGTGTGCTATGCTTTTTTTATTGTTGTTATGACTATTGTTATTATTATTATTTCCATTATTAATTTTGGGTGATGGTAGTTTTAGGTGTAGAGGTGATGGTTGTAATGTTATTGGTAGCAGTAGATGGGTTAGAGGTGGTGGTGGTAGTGTTAACTATATAGTTTGATTTTTAAAGTAATTCTTGGTTTATGTAACTAATTATACTATGAACAATAATAATGGCGATAATAATATAATTAATAATAATGCCTTATAATCAAGCATAGCACACATAGAGAGATTCCATCTGGCGCTGTGAATTGAACTCTGGCTTAGCTCAGTTGGTAGAGCATTGGTGCGAATAGCCAAGGGTCTTTGGGTTCAAGTCCCAGTGTTGGAGGAATTTTTCTCCTATAATATTGTCATAGCACTCTTACTTTAACAAATTAATGAAGATTTAATTGTGATCTTCACACATGCCTTGGTATGCTGTTGTGCTCCCAAGAACAACCTTTAGGCGTGGAAGGACCCTTTAATTGTAGATTTTCACATCAGAATTTTCATTCATTCCATAAATTTGAGATAGATAGCCAGCTGCTTAGTTCCATTATTTTCTTATCTACCTACAAACCAACAATGAGCAGATTGTATATTGATGCAGTCGTAATCATGGATGACCTTCACTTTACTACTGCGGCTCTCCAGTCCCTGAAGAGGAGCAACTGTTGCAAAACTCTTTATACTGTTCAGTATATATGAAGAATGTTTTATGAACGAAGAAGCTCTGGAAGGAATGGGATATTTAAAAGTAAGAGGTTTCATCATGAATAACAAAGTATGCAGATAATGTGGTTACTTAACAAAATGTTAAGAATATTACAAAGAATGTTGGGCCAATGGAAAGAAGATACAGAATGGAGTTGAAGGCAGAAAAGCCAAAAGTAATGAAGATTTCGAAAATTGATCTATTTCAGTTGCTCCTTGAAAATTAGGTTCCTGTGAAAAATCTGCTAGCAGCCATCTGTAGGATATGAGGTGAATTTTTAGACTGGTAGTAGGACTTTGACATTAAGATGTGTATATAAGTATGTTTGTAATAAAGTAGTTGTGAAAACAGAAGTGCAGACTTGGTCAAGAAAGTCAAGAAACAGTCCAGAAATCGAACACAAGGCCAAGAATGTCCTGAAAAGCTGGAAAGCTGGAAAAAACTGGGGTTGTCAATTAAGAGAGTTATGCAAGTTTCAATGGATGGTCTCAATGTGAACCTAAAGTGTTTGCGTGATTTGAAGGAACGCCTCAAAATTGAAGCAGATGATCCAGACCTGCCAGAAATTTTTGATGTGGGAACAAGTTCTTGCATATGGAGCCTACAAACTGCTCTTAACCAAATTTTCATGTCATGACATGCCATTAAAATAGCCTTAGAAATGATCACTCCTCTTGAAAAGTATGTGAGTGGTGTCCAAACAGAGCCTCCTCAAACTAGGAACATTGAAAAGGTAAAAGAATTTCTGCGGGACCAGCTGTTTTTTACCCTAAAATGCTGTAGTACTTGGTCAAGAAAATTTGTGCAATAATCAAGGAAAGTTAAGAAAAGGTCAAGATATTTGGATTCTCAAAACTTGTAGACACCCTGATCACACGCGGCATCATACTTTGACGAAGGCATACAAAAACCGTTTTCCCATTACGTAAATTGTCTGATTAATGGCTGTGCCTATGTGGAAAAGTAGTGTAAGATTTGAGGTAACGAATGATGATAAAGTATTTCGAAAATGTATTTTTATTTTATTTTTTTAAATTATTGGTAGTTACTTTAAAAACACGCCTCACAAGTATATTATTCAGAGTTGTGAAAATAAAAAATTTGATCACATAATATAAGTTTTCTTTGGAGATTAGAAAATTATTTCAAGGAGTAATTCTTTTTAAAGAACATATTGAAAAAACAAATCTATTTTCTGAAAAATAGTCTACCTTATTTTTTGCAAATTTATTGTAATTATTTTTTATAATAATGTACTTTTGTTTAATTACTGACTAATTTATCATTGTTAATAATTGCTTTAGAAATGATTAATATAAATTATACCTATGTTCTTTCTGCTTTGTTCTATCTCTTCAGCTTTTTAGATCAAATTCCAATATTTTTCTTTGATTTTCCTCGTAATTTGGAAAATTGCTATCTAGATTTCTGGTTCTGGATGTCCTGTTCTGTTTCCTTTTTTTTTTTACTTAGCCATTTTCTTTAATGGTATTGACAGTGAAACCATTGTTTATATTATAATTATTTATTCGTATCCTGCCTTATGGCAGGTCTATACCCTGAAAGTGAAATTCTATTCTAAGTCTTGCTACATCTTTTAACTCTCCTTAACTTTATTTCTTCTTCATGCCATCCAATATCTCAATTCTCCTTCTACCAAGTTTTATTGATCTTTTATTTTTGTTTCAATTACATCCAGCAGGTGTCCTCCTCATCTCATGATGTGTCCTAACCAGTTAGGTTTTCTTTTTCTTACCACTTTCAAGATACATTTCTTCTCATTCTGTCTACTTAAAACTTTGTTTGTTATTCTGTCTGTCTTCTGGATCTTCTCCATTTTCCTCCCCTCCACATCTCAAAGCTATCTAAATATTTTCCCCATGTTTTATCTCTAAAGTAACACTCCATGTGTAGCACTTCATAAGCGTCTTCCTTAGCTACAAATATAGTTTTCTATGAACAGAGTCCTGTTTTTGTTGGAAGCATTATGGTCATTGCTTTCTTTTTCCCTGTGTTATGAATTTTATTATTGTTGTTAATATTAGTATTATTGTCTTCCAGAATCCATACTTCAGGGTCACAGCTCACTAAATTCAATGATTCTGCATCCCTGAAGGGACTAGGCATACCGTCCGATAGCTGTAGCATCCATCATAGGCAGATGGCAGGATTGGGAGAACGTATGGTCAGTTTACCTTAGTCAATATGTCATGATATATAATGGAATAATAATGATACTAATAATAATTATTGATAAGCATATTGCATTTATTACTAGCAAAATACCTACGACATGTTCTTTTAATACGATGTTTCTTTTCTCTTAGTTTTACCACTTCTTTTGAAGGGAGGTCATTGCAACCCACCACACTTTGGCCTTACAGGACCAGAAAAGGACATAAAGGGTCTCCCTGGATGAGTGATCAGCTTAACGCTAAGGACACCATCTAGACGAAACACACCAGTCGCGTAAACACTCATGTTGAACAAGATGCAGATGTGATGAAAATGATGATGGCCAGATGATATCCGGCAATCACAAGGGCCTAATTTTCTATACATTAGTTACACAGGTGAGGAAAATCCAGGCTAATTACTTACGAAAATAAATTAAACTTCCTGATAAATGAAATCCACAAATCGTAAGAAATGTGGATTGTTGATATTAGTTATAGTTCACTGATTATGATAAAAATAAAACATTTGCTAGCCTTTTTTATGATTAAATTTCATACAAATAATTGTAAAAAAAAAAATTCTTGATTCTAGAAACAAAAACATATACATAATACGTTTTTCAGTTTTCAGATCTGATGCTAGCCAATCACGTTGTGATGACAGTATGATGGAGAATACAATTGTGGACAGTGGAAGCTTCAACTCATCATCGTTAGAACAGATAAGTGTTTCAGACTATGTTTTGTTCCCAGAACAAAGCGTAATTTTTTGTAGCTGGGCCCTCAGCAAAAATATTCGAGGCCCACAATTACTTTTGTAATGATACAGAAATCATTATTTAATTCATGCTCCTGAAAGTAAGGTGTTTGAAAAAGCTTATAATAACTACCCGCGCGCGATTTCTTGGGCTCTGGTTTTACAGGGAAGTGAGGGTCAGGGGGAACAAAACATAGCTAGTCCTCCAGTCTTTCTGCAGTGTTGTCAACCAAAGAAACCAAATTTCAGCAGAATCGCTCTTATGGTAAACAGCGTAAGTGTGAGGTATGTGTATAAACAATAAATTGGATGCCGAATTGGATAATTACTTACGATGAATCATCCTCTCTATTTTATGTTTATATTTTAGTGCTGTGCAATAATATAATGTGGTGACAGTGTTGCGTAACAATTAATTACATGTCATAAGGGTTTGGTTATCAAATAAGTTGTAAAGTAAGAATATTATTCATAATATAGGCTCAATATTTTTACACTGGATGACCAATCTTAAGCATAAAGAAGAGTCTTAGCAGAACATGCTTCACCATTTCATGTTGTTAAACGTAAGATAGGTAAGGCATCTAAAAGTGGAGAAAATTATAGGCCAAATTTTAAATGTATTTAATTTGTTTTGTGAAAAGTTCGCTCAAATTTCAGTCCATGAAATTAACATCAGAGTTAACGGGAGTGTCAGAAATTTGCACATACGGAATTCTTAAAGAGGTGAGGAAAGTGTTGGATGTACAATGACGTGATTGTGAAATCAACAATTTGAAAAATTGTATTTTTCCCCATAACCCTTGCATCAGAAAAGATAATGTGAATAAATAAATAGGGATCCTGAGACAGAATGAACGCTTAGTATTGAAGACACTAGAGTCATGGTGTATAGGGAACTTCATGTTTCAATATTGTCAGCTCTACCTGCAAAGTCGAACGAACGCTACCGAATGAGGACTAGGGAGCCGAGCACCCAAGAAATCGTGCTGGGGTAGTATGTACTGATACTAAAAATCGCTTTTGTCTTCTGGCCTCTTGAGGAGAAAATAATAGTGTTACTATATGTAACTCGAGTTCCCTTGCCATCTTAAATTAAACCTAAAAAATCACTCTAACTCCCTTAATATGAGGGGGTTAAAGCCAAAGTGGCGTAAGTCATGTTTCATGCATTTAGAGAAACGGAAGGTTTTGTTAGATGCATTATAATAATCTCTCCTAATGTTGTCATCCCACCTACGTATAGGCCTACATATGCCCATATAAGGTATAGTGTATGGACATAATATGGCTTACAAGACTTCCTGTTAACAGATCTATACCGCAACGTTGCATAGCAATTCTTAGCTTAAAAATTTTAAAAACATGACTTAGACCATTTGGCTTTAATGCCCTCATATGAAAATGTTGAAATTTTTAAAATTATCTCTAGTACCAACAATTCTTTTGGAGAACCATATTTTGATAACTCCAATTATAAGTTCAAGGGTTGATAAAATAGGGCCTTAAAATCAAAATTTATAACTCCATTAGTATGAACAGTTCTGAATCCAAAACATTTTTAAAAGTTCTGTCGGGAGCAATTTTTGATAGGACCAACCCTTGTTCAGTGTAGGAAAGTATTAACTCCAAAATCTTGAGTCTGTAGGCTGAGATGAAAGAAGTGAAATAAAATGCAACTGGTTTAGAATGTGTGTAATACAGTGCGTATAGTGTAGTGTAGTGTAGTGTAGTGTAGTGTATCAGTGATGATGGTGAGGTGAAGAAGGGTGAAGAGGAAACCAATGCAGGCATTTCCCTATTGTTATGAAAACATAGCTTAACATCTCCATTCTACAGACAGATCGCTAGCAATACTGACAGTGTCTCCACCTCATACACACTGTGGAGAGGTTTTTCATTGAACCCAGGTATTTGAAAAAAAAAAATTAAGGACCTAGAAATCTTGGTAGTAGAAGATTTGAGATACTGGATAACATCAAGAAGAAAAGATATGGAGAGTTAAAAGTTGGAGCAGAATATAATAACGATAATGACTGAATAATCCTTGAACTTAAGCTTTCCACTGATAGCATGCTGGTATAAGGATCAAGATACGGTCAGCCAAGAGAACGTAAAGCCTCGGCTATATTTTTGCTGAAATAATAAGACTTTGTTTCTTGTTAACGATTTAAGCATTTTGAAAACCTCACAGCCTGATACCCTACTAAATTAAAGTACTAACGATTTCAATCCTATGTCTTCCATCTTCTCACATAATCATTGCATTCTCAATATAATCATTGCAGCCTGGAAAGAAATTCCTATTTATGAAATACGTCATTTCGACAGTTTTCTTTAACTAAGCCCCGTATACTTCTCTCACTTTTTATTTGGACTTTTTATTGAAACCCTGCCCGGTATTCTGCAAGCTTCCTCTTTTTCAAGATGTCAAGATGTCATGATATATAATCATATGTCAGCACATGTATTCCCCATGTGTGTAGTAGTTCATAGTTTTATCTGTACTCAAAATTTTCTTTGATCAGGCTCAAGATCTTCATGAGGATCTTTCTTATGTTCGTTTCTAGTTTTCTGTCAAATCTTCCTTGTTCATCAGAAGTTATTCTGCTTTATATAGGGCCTCTGGTAGAAAAACTGTACAGTATTAGCTGACCTTGGTGTTAAAAGAAGGGATAGTTTGTGTGCTATGCTTTTTTTATTGTTGTTATGACTATTGTTATTATTATTATTTCCATTATTAATTTTGGGTGATGGTAGTTTTAGGTGTAGAGGTGACGGTTGTAATGTTATTGGTAGCAGTAGATGGGTTAGAGGTGGTGGTGGTAGTGTTAACTATATAGTTTGATTTTTAAAGTAATTCTTGGTTTATGTAACTAATTATACTATGAACAATAATAATGGCGATAATAATATAATTAATAATAATGCCTTATAATCAAGCATAGCACACATAGAGAGATTCCATCTGGCGCTGTGAATTGAACTCTGGCTTAGCTCAGTTGGTAGAGCATTGGTGCGAATAGCCAAGGGTCTTTGGGTTCAAGTCCCAGTGTTGGAGGAATTTTTCTCCTATAATATTGTCATAGCACTCTTACTTTAACAAATTAATGAAGATTTAATTGTGATCTTCACACATGCCTTGGTATGCTGTTGTGCTCCCAAGAACAACCTTTAGGCGTGGAAGGACCCTTTAATTGTAGATTTTCACATCAGAATTTTCATTCATTCCATAAATTTGAGATAGATAGCCAGCTGCTTAGTTCCATTATTTTCCTATCTACCTACAAACCAACAATGAGCAGATTGTATATTGATGCAGTCGTAATCATGGATGACCTTCACTTTACTACTGCGGCTCTCCAGTCCCTGAAGAGGAGCAACTGTTGCAAAACTCTTTATACTGTTCAGTATATATGAAGAATGTTTTATGAACGAAGAAGCTCTGGAAGGAATGGGATATTTAAAAGTAAGAGGTTTCATCATGAATAACAAAGTATGCAGATAATGTGGTTACTTAACAAAATGTTAAGAATATTACAAAGAATGTTGGGCCAATGGAAAGAAGATACAGAATGGAGTTGAAGGCAGAAAAGCCAAAAGTAATGAAGATTTCGAAAATTGATCTATTTCAGTTGCTCCTTGAAAATTAGGTTCCTGTGAAAAATCTGCTAGCAGCCATCTGTAGGATATGAGGTGAATTTTTAGACTGGTAGTAGGACTTTGACATTAAGATGTGTATATAAGTATGTTTGTAATAAAGTAGTTGTGAAAACAGAAGTGCAGACTTGGTCAAGAAAGTCAAGAAACAGTCCAGAAATCGAACACAAGGCCAAGAATGTCCTGAAAAGCTGGAAAGCTGGAAAAAACTGGGGTTGTCAATTAAGAGAGTTATGCAAGTTTCAATGGATGGTCTCAATGTGAACCTAAAGTGTTTGCGTGATTTGAAGGAACGCCTCAAAATTGAAGCAGATGATCCAGACCTGCCAGAAATTTTTGATGTGGGAACAAGTTCTTGCATATGGAGCCTACAAACTGCTCTTAACCAAATTTTCATGTCATGACATGCCATTAAAATAGCCTTAGAAATGATCACTCCTCTTGAAAAGTATGTGAGTGGTGTCCAAACAGAGCCTCCTCAAACTAGGAACATTGAAAAGGTAAAAGAATTTCTGCGGGACCAGCTGTTTTTTACCCTAAAATGCTGTAGTACTTGGTCAAGAAAATTTGTGCAATAATCAAGGAAAGTTAAGAAAAGGTCAAGATATTTGGATTCTCAAAACTTGTAGACACCCTGATCACACGCGGCATCATACTTTGACGAAGGCATACAAAAACCGTTTTCCCATTACGTAAATTGTCTGATTAATGGCTGTGCCTATGTGGAAAAGTAGTGTAAGATTTGAGGTAACGAATGATGATAAAGTATTTCGAAAATGTATTTTTATTTTATTTTTTTAAATTATTGGTAGTTACTTTAAAAACACGCCTCACAAGTATATTATTCAGAGTTGTGAAAATAAAAAATTTGATCACATAATATAAGTTTTCTTTGGAGATTAGAAAATTATTTCAAGGAGTAATTCTTTTTAAAGAACATATTGCAAAAACAAATCTATTTTCTGAAAAATAGTCTACCTTATTTTTTGCAAATTTATTGTAATTATTTTTTATAATAATGTACTTTTGTTTAATTACTGACTAATTTATCATTGTTAATAATTGCTTTAGAAATGATTAATATAAATTATACCTATGTTCTTTCTGCTTTGTTCTATCTCTTCAGCTTTTTAGATCAAATTCCAATATTTTTCTTTGATTTTCCTCGTAATTTGGAAAATTGCTATCTAGATTTCTGGTTCTGGATGTCCTGTTCTGTTTCCTTTTTTTTTTTACTTAGCCATTTTCTTTAATGGTATTGACAGTGAAACCATTGTTTATATTATAATTATTTATTCGTATCCTGCCTTATGGCAGGTCTATACCCTGAAAGTGAAATTCTATTCTAAGTCTTGCTACATCTTTTAACTCTCCTTAACTTTATTTCTTCTTCATGCCATCCAATATCTCAATTCTCCTTCTACCAAGTTTTATTGATCTTTTATTTTTGTTTCAATTACATCCAGCAGGTGTCCTCCTCATCTCATGATGTGTCCTAACCAGTTAGGTTTTCTTTTTCTTACCACTTTCAAGATACATTTCTTCTCATTCTGTCTACTTAAAACTTTGTTTGTTATTCTGTCTGTCTTCTGGATCTTCTCCATTTTCCTCCCCTCCACATCTCAAAGCTATCTAAATATTTTCCCCATGTTTTATCTCTAAAGTAACACTCCATGTGTAGCACTTCATAAGCGTCTTCCTTAGCTACAAATATAGTTTTCTATGAACAGAGTCCTGTTTTTGTTGGAAGCATTATGGTCATTGCTTTCTTTTTCCCTGTGTTATGAATTTTATTATTGTTGTTAATATTAGTATTATTGTCTTCCAGAATCCATACTTCAGGGTCACAGCTCACTAAATTCAATGATTCTGCATCCCTGAAGGGACTAGGCATACCGTCCGATAGCTGTAGCATCCATCATAGGCAGATGGCAGGATTGGGAGAACGTATGGTCAGTTTACCTTAGTCAATATGTCATGATATATAATGGAATAATAATGATACTAATAATAATTATTGATAAGCATATTGCATTTATTACTAGCAAAATACCTACGACATGTTCTTTTAATACGATGTTTCTTTTCTCTTAGTTTTACCACTTCTTTTGAAGGGAGGTCATTGCAACCCACCACACTTTGGCCTTACAGGACCAGAAAAGGACATAAAGGGTCTCCCTGGATGAGTGATCAGCTTAACGCTAAGGACACCATCTAGACGAAACACACCAGTCGCGTAAACACTCATGTTGAACAAGATGCAGATGTGATGAAAATGATGATGGCCAGATGATATCCGGCAATCACAAGGGCCTAATTTTCTATACATTAGTTACACAGGTGAGGAAAATCCAGGCTAATTACTTACGAAAATAAATTAAACTTCCTGATAAATGAAATCCACAAATCGTAAGAAATGTGGATTGTTGATATTAGTTATAGTTCACTGATTATGATAAAAATAAAACATTTGCTAGCCTTTTTTATGATTAAATTTCATACAAATAATTGTAAAAAAAAAATTCTTGATTCTAGAAACAAAAACATATACATAATACGTTTTTCAGTTTTCAGATCTGATGCTAGCCAATCACGTTGTGATGACAGTATGATGGAGAATACAATTGTGGACAGTGGAAGCTTCAACTCATCATCGTTAGAACAGATAAGTGTTTCAGACTATGTTTTGTTCCCAGAACAAAGCGTAATTTTTTGTAGCTGGGCCCTCAGCAAAAATATTCGAGGCCCACAATTACTTTTTTAATGATACAGAAATCATTATTTAATTCATGCTCCTGAAAGTAAGGTGTTTGAAAAAGCTTATAATAACTACCCGCGCGCGATTTCTTGGGCTCTGGTTTTACAGGGAAGTGAGGGTCAGGGGGAACAAAACATAGCTAGTCCTCCAGTCTTTCTGCAGTGTTGTCAACCAAAGAAACCAAATTTCAGCAGAATCGCTCTTATGGTAAACAGCGTAAGTGTGAGGTATGTGTATAAACAATAAATTGGATGCCGAATTGGTTAATTACTTACGATGAATCATCCTCTCTATTTTATGTTTATATTTTAGTGCAGTGCAATAATATAATGTGGTGACAGTGTTGCGTAACAATTACCGGTAATTACATGTCATAAGGGTTTGGTTATCAAATAAGTTGTAAAGTAAGAATATTATTCATAATATAGGCTCAATATTTTTACACTGGATGACCAATCTTAAGCATAAAGAAGAGTCTTAGCAGAACATGCTTCACCATTTCATGTTGTTAAACGTAAGATAGGTAAGGCATCTAAAAGTGGAGAAAATTATAGGCCAAATTTTAAATGTATTTAATTTGTTTTGTGAAAAGTTCGCTCAAATTTCAGTCCATGAAATTAACATCAGAGTTAACGGGAGTGTCAGAAATTTGCACATACGGAATTCTTAAAGAGGTGAGGAAAGTGTTGGATGTACAATGACGTGATTGTGAAATCAACAATTTGAAAAATTGTATTTTTCCCCATAACCCTTGCATCAGAAAAGATAATGTGAATAAATAAATAGGGATCCTGAGACAGAATGAACGCTTAGTATTGAAGACACTAGAGTCATGGTGTATAGGGAACTTCATGTTTCAATATTGTCAGCTCTACCTGCAAAGTCGAACGAACGCTACCGAATGAGGACTAGGGAGCCGAGCACCCAAGAAATCGTGCTGGGGTAGTATGTACTGATACTAAAAATCGCTTTTGTCTTCTGGCCTCTTGAGGAGAAAATAATAGTGTTACTATATGTAACTCGAGTTCCCTTGCCATCTTAAATTAAACCTAAAAAATCACTCTAACTCCCTTAATATGAGGGGGTTAAAGCCAAAGTGGCGTAAGTCATGTTTCATGCATTTAGAGAAACGGAAGGTTTTGTTAGATGCATTATAATAATCTCTCCTAATGTTGTCATCCCACCTACGTATAGGCCTACATATGCCCATATAAGGTATAGTGTATGGACATAATATGGCTTACAAGACTTCCTGTTAACAGATCTATACCGCAACGTTGCATAGCAATTCTTAGCTTAAAAATTTTAAAAACATGACTTAGACCATTTGGCTTTAATGCCCTCATATGAAAATGTTGAAATTTTTAAAATTATCTCTAGTACCAACAATTCTTTTGGAGAACCATATTTTGATAACTCCAATTATAAGTTCAAGGGTTGATAAAATAGGGCCTTAAAATCAAAATTTATAACTCCATTAGTATGAACAGTTCTGAATCCAAAACATTTTTAAAAGTTCTGTCGGGAGCAATTTTTGATAGGACCAACCCTTGTTCAGTGTAGGAAAGTATTAACTCCAAAATCTTGAGTCTGTAGGCTGAGATGAAAGAAGTGAAATAAAATGCAACTGGTTTAGAATGTGTGTAATACAGTGCGTATAGTGTAGTGTAGTGTAGTGTAGTGTAGTGTATCAGTGATGATGGTGAGGTGAAGAAGGGTGAAGAGGAAACCAATGCAGGCATTTCCCTATTGTTATGAAAACATAGCTTAACATCTCCATTCTACAGACAGATCGCTAGCAATACTGACAGTGTCTCCACCTCATACACACTGTGGAGAGGTTTTTCATTGAACCCAGGTATTTGAAAAAAAAAAATTAAGGACCTAGAAATCTTGGTAGTAGAAGATTTGAGATACTGGATAACATCAAGAAGAAAAGATATGGAGAGTTAAAAGTTGGAGCAGAATATAATAACGATAATGACTGAATAATCCTTGAACTTAAGCTTTCCACTGATAGCATGCTGGTATAAGGATCAAGATACGGTCAGCCAAGAGAACGTAAAGCCTCGGCTATATTTTTGCTGAAATAATAAGACTTTGTTTCTTGTTAACGATTTAAGCATTTTGAAAACCTCACAGCCTGATACCCTACTAAATTAAAGTACTAACGATTTCAATCCTATGTCTTCCATCTTCTCACATAATCATTGCATTCTCAATATAATCATTGCAGCCTGGAAAGAAATTCCTATTTATGAAATACGTCATTTCGACAGTTTTCTTTAACTAAGCCCCGTATACTTCTCACTCACTTTTTATTTGGACTTTTTATTGAAACCCCGCCCGGTATTCTGCAAGCTTCCTCTTTTTCAAGATGTCAAGATGTCATGATATATAATCATATGTCAGCACATGTATTCCCCATGTGTGTAGTAGTTCATAGTTTTATCTAAACTCAAAATTTTCTTTGATCAGGCTCAAGATCTTCATGAGGATCTTTCTTATGTTCGTTTCTAGTTTTCTGTCAAATCTTCCTTGTTCATCAGAAGTTATTCTGCTTTATATAGGGCCTCTGGTAGAAAAACTGTACAGTATTAGCTGACCTTGGTGTTAAAAGAAGGGATAGTTTGTGTGCTATGCTTTTTTTATTGTTGTTATGACTATTGTTATTATTATTATTTCCATTATTAATTTTGGGTGATGGTAGTTTTAGGTGTAGAGGTGATGGTTGTAATGTTATTGGTAGCAGTAGATGGGTTAGAGGTGGTGGTGGTAGTGTTAACTATATAGTTTGATTTTTAAAGTAATTCTTGGTTTATGTAACTAATTATACTATGAACAATAATAATGGCGATAATAATATAATTAATAATAATGCCTTATAATCAAGCATAGCACACATAGAGAGATTCCATCTGGCGCTGTGAATTGAACTCTGGCTTAGCTCAGTTGGTAGAGCATTGGTGCGAATAGCCAAGGGTCTTTGGGTTCAAGTCCCAGTGTTGGAGGAATTTTTCTCCTATAATATTGTCATAGCACTCTTACTTTAACAAATTAATGAAGATTTAATTGTGATCTTCACACATGCCTTGGTATGCTGTTGTGCTCCCAAGAACAACCTTTAGGCGTGGAAGGACCCTTTAATTGTAGATTTTCACATCAGAATTTTCATTCATTCCATAAATTTGAGATAGATAGCCAGCTGCTTAGTTCCATTATTTTCCTATCTACCTACAAACCAACAATGAGCAGATTGTATATTGATGCAGTCGTAATCATGGATGACCTTCACTTTACTACTGCGGCTCTCCAGTCCCTGAAGAGGAGCAACTGTTGCAAAACTCTTTATACTGTTCAGTATATATGAAGAATGTTTTATGAACGAAGAAGCTCTGGAAGGAATGGGATATTTAAAAGTAAGAGGTTTCATCATGAATAACAAAGTATGCAGATAATGTGGTTACTTAACAAAATGTTAAGAATATTACAAAGAATGTTGGGCCAATGGAAAGAAGATACAGAATGGAGTTGAAGGCAGAAAAGCCAAAAGTAATGAAGATTTCGAAAATTGATCTATTTCAGTTGCTCCTTGAAAATTAGGTTCCTGTGAAAAATCTGCTAGCAGCCATCTGTAGGATATGAGGTGAATTTTTAGACTGGTAGTAGGACTTTGACATTAAGATGTGTATATAAGTATGTTTGTAATAAAGTAGTTGTGAAAACAGAAGTGCAGACTTGGTCAAGAAAGTCAAGAAACAGTCCAGAAATCGAACACAAGGCCAAGAATGTCCTGAAAAGCTGGAAAGCTGGAAAAAACTGGGGTTGTCAATTAAGAGAGTTATGCAAGTTTCAATGGATGGTCTCAATGTGAACCTAAAGTGTTTGCGTGATTTGAAGGAACGCCTCAAAATTGAAGCAGATGATCCAGACCTGCCAGAAATTTTTGATGTGGGAACAAGTTCTTGCATATGGAGCCTACAAACTGCTCTTAACCAAATTTTCATGTCATGACATGCCATTAAAATAGCCTTAGAAATGATCACTCCTCTTGAAAAGTATGTGAGTGGTGTCCAAACAGAGCCTCCTCAAACTAGGAACATTGAAAAGGTAAAAGAATTTCTGCGGGACCAGCTGTTTTTTACCCTAAAATGCTGTAGTACTTGGTCAAGAAAATTTGTGCAATAATCAAGGAAAGTTAAGAAAAGGTCAAGATATTTGGATTCTCAAAACTTGTAGACACCCTGATCACACGCGGCATCATACTTTGACGAAGGCATACAAAAACCGTTTTCCCATTACGTAAATTGTCTGATTAATGGCTGTGCCTATGTGGAAAAGTAGTGTAAGATTTGAGGTAACGAATGATGATAAAGTATTTCGAAAATGTATTTTTATTTTATTTTTTTAAATTATTGGTAGTTACTTTAAAAACACGCCTCACAAGTATATTATTCAGAGTTGTGAAAATAAAAAATTTGATCACATAATATAAGTTTTCTTTGGAGATTAGAAAATTATTTCAAGGAGTAATTCTTTTTAAAGAACATATTGCAAAAACAAATCTATTTTCTGAAAAATAGTCTACCTTATTTTTTGCAAATTTATTGTAATTATTTTTTATAATAATGTACTTTTGTTTAATTACTGACTAATTTATCATTGTTAATAATTGCTTTAGAAATGATTAATATAAATTATACCTATGTTCTTTCTGCTTTGTTCTATCTCTTCAGCTTTTTAGATCAAATTCCAATATTTTTCTTTGATTTTCCTCGTAATTTGGAAAATTGCTATCTAGATTTCTGGTTCTGGATGTCCTGTTCTGTTTCCTTTTTTTTTTTACTTAGCCATTTTCTTTAATGGTATTGACAGTGAAACCATTGTTTATATTATAATTATTTATTCGTATCCTGCCTTATGGCAGGTCTATACCCTGAAAGTGAAATTCTATTCTAAGTCTTGCTACATCTTTTAACTCTCCTTAACTTTATTTCTTCTTCATGCCATCCAATATCTCAATTCTCCTTCTACCAAGTTTTATTGATCTTTTATTTTTGTTTCAATTACATCCAGCAGGTGTCCTCCTCATCTCATGATGTGTCCTAACCAGTTAGGTTTTCTTTTTCTTACCACTTTCAAGATACATTTCTTCTCATTCTGTCTACTTAAAACTTTGTTTGTTATTCTGTCTGTCTTCTGGATCTTCTCCATTTTCCTCCCCTCCACATCTCAAAGCTATCTAAATATTTTCCCCATGTTTTATCTCTAAAGTAACACTCCATGTGTAGCACTTCATAAGCGTCTTCCTTAGCTACAAATATAGTTTTCTATGAACAGAGTCCTGTTTTTGTTGGAAGCATTATGGTCATTGCTTTCTTTTTCCCTGTGTTATGAATTTTATTATTGTTGTTAATATTAGTATTATTGTCTTCCAGAATCCATACTTCAGGGTCACAGCTCACTAAATTCAATGATTCTGCATCCCTGAAGGGACTAGGCATACCGTCCGATAGCTGTAGCATCCATCATAGGCAGATGGCAGGATTGGGAGAACGTATGGTCAGTTTACCTTAGTCAATATGTCATGATATATAATGGAATAATAATGATACTAATAATAATTATTGATAAGCATATTGCATTTATTACTAGCAAAATACCTACGACATGTTCTTTTAATACGATGTTTCTTTTCTCTTAGTTTTACCACTTCTTTTGAAGGGAGGTCATTGCAACCCACCACACTTTGGCCTTACAGGACCAGAAAAGGACATAAAGGGTCTCCCTGGATGAGTGATCAGCTTAACGCTAAGGACACCATCTAGACGAAACACACCAGTCGCGTAAACACTCATGTTGAACAAGATGCAGATGTGATGAAAATGATGATGGCCAGATGATATCCGGCAATCACAAGGGCCTAATTTTCTATACATTAGTTACACAGGTGAGGAAAATCCAGGCTAATTACTTACGAAAATAAATTAAACTTCCTGATAAATGAAATCCACAAATCGTAAGAAATGTGGATTGTTGATATTAGTTATAGTTCACTGATTATGATAAAAATAAAACATTTGCTAGCCTTTTTTATGATTAAATTTCATACAAATAATTGTAAAAAAAAAAATTCTTGATTCTAGAAACAAAAACATATACATAATACGTTTTTCAGTTTTCAGATCTGATGCTAGCCAATCACGTTGTGATGACAGTATGATGGAGAATACAATTGTGGACAGTGGAAGCTTCAACTCATCATCGTTAGAACAGATAAGTGTTTCAGACTATGTTTTGTTCCCAGAACAAAGCGTAATTTTTTGTAGCTGGGCCCTCAGCAAAAATATTCGAGGCCCACAATTACTTTTGTAATGATACAGAAATCATTATTTAATTCATGCTCCTGAAAGTAAGGTGTTTGAAAAAGCTTATAATAACTACCCGCGCGCGATTTCTTGGGCTCTGGTTTTACAGGGAAGTGAGGGTCAGGGGGAACAAAACATAGCTAGTCCTCCAGTCTTTCTGCAGTGTTGTCAACCAAAGAAACCAAATTTCAGCAGAATCGCTCTTATGGTAAACAGCGTAAGTGTGAGGTATGTGTATAAACAATAAATTGGATGCCGAATTGGATAATTACTTACGATGAATCATCCTCTCTATTTTATGTTTATATTTTAGTGCAGTGCAATAATATAATGTGGTGACAGTGTTGCGTAACAATTAATTACATGTCATAAGGGTTTGGTTATCAAATAAGTTGTAAAGTAAGAATATTATTCATAATATAGGCTCAATATTTTTACACTGGATGACCAATCTTAAGCATAAAGAAGAGTCTTAGCAGAACATGCTTCACCATTTCATGTTGTTAAACGTAAGATAGGTAAGGCATCTAAAAGTGGAGAAAATTATAGGCCAAATTTTAAATGTATTTAATTTGTTTTGTGAAAAGTTCGCTCAAATTTCAGTCCATGAAATTAACATCAGAGTTAACGGGAGTGTCAGAAATTTGCACATACGGAATTCTTAAAGAGGTGAGGAAAGTGTTGGATGTACAATGACGTGATTGTGAAATCAACAATTTGAAAAATTGTATTTTTCCCCATAACCCTTGCATCAGAAAAGATAATGTGAATAAATAAATAGGGATCCTGAGACAGAATGAACGCTTAGTATTGAAGACACTAGAGTCATGGTGTATAGGGAACTTCATGTTTCAATATTGTCAGCTCTACCTGCAAAGTCGAACGAACGCTACCGAATGAGGACTAGGGAGCCGAGCACCCAAGAAATCGTGCTGGGGTAGTATGTACTGATACTAAAAATCGCTTTTGTCTTCTGGCCTCTTGAGGAGAAAATAATAGTGTTACTATATGTAACTCGAGTTCCCTTGCCATCTTAAATTAAACCTAAAAAATCACTCTAACTCCCTTAATATGAGGGGGTTAAAGCCAAAGTGGCGTAAGTCATGTTTCATGCATTTAGAGAAACGGAAGGTTTTGTTAGATGCATTATAGTAATCTCTCCTAATATTGTCATCCCACCTACGTATAGGCCTACATATGCCCATATAGTCTATGAGCATAATAGGGCTTACAAGACTTCCTGTTAACAGTTCTATACCGCAACGTAGCATAGCAATTCTTAGCTTAAAAATTTTAAAAACATGACTTACACCATTTGGCTTTAATGCCCTCATTATAATTATAAGTTCAAGGGTTGATAAAATAGGGCCTTAAAAACAAAATTTATAACTCCATTAGTAGGAACAGTTCTGAATCCAAAACATTTTTAAAAGTTCTGTCGGGAGTAATTTTTGATAGGACCAACCCTTGAATGTGGGTAATACAGTGTGGATAGTGTAGTGTAGTGTAGTGTATCAGTGATGATGGTGAGGTGAAGAAGGGTGAAGAGGAAACCAATGCAGGCAAAACATCAAAACATAGCTTAACATAGCTTAACATCTCCATTCTACAGACAGATTTCTAGCAATACTGACAGTGTCTCCACCTCATACACACTGTGGAGAGGTTTTTCATTGAACCCAGGTATTTGAAAGAAAAAATTAAGGAACCAGAAATCTTGGTAGTAGAAGATTTGAGATACTGGATAACATCAAGAAGAAAAGCTATGGAGAGTTAAAAGTTGCAGCAGAATATAATAACGATAATGACTGAATAATCCTTGAACTTAAGCTTTCCACTGATAGCATGCTATCGGCTATATTTTTGCTGAAAAAATAAGACTTTGTTTCTTGTTAACGATTTAAGCATTTTCATAACCTCACAGCCTGATACCCTACTAAATTAAAGTACTAACGATTTCAATCCTATGTCTTCCATCTTCTCACATAATCATTGCATTCTCAATATAATCATTGCAGCCTGGAAAGAAATTCCTATTTATGAAATACGTCATTTCGACAGTTTTCTTTAACTAAGCCCCGTATACTTCTCTCACTTTTTATTTGGACTTTTTATTGAAACCCTGCCCGGTATTCTGCAAGCTTCCTCTTTTTCAAGATGTCAAGATGTCATGATATATAATCATATGTCAGCACATGTATTCCCCATGTGTGTAGTAGTTCATAGTTTTATCTGTACTCAAAATTTTCTTTGATCAGGCTCAAGATCTTCATGAGGATCTTTCTTATGTTCGTTTCTAGTTTTCTGTCAAATCTTCCTTGTTCATCAGAAGTTATTCTGCTTTATATAGGGCCTCTGGTAGAAAAACTGTACAGTATTAGCTGACCTTGGTGTTAAAAGAAGGGATAGTTTGTGTGCTATGCTTTTTTTATTGTTGTTATGACTATTGTTATTATTATTATTTCCATTATTAATTTTGGGTGATGGTAGTTTTAGGTGTAGAGGTGACGGTTGTAATCTTATTGGTAGCAGTAGATGGGTTAGAGGTGGTGGTGGTAGTGTTAACTATATAGTTTGATTTTTAAAGTAATTCTTGGTTTATGTAACTAATTATACTAACAACAATAATAATGGCGATAATAATATAATTAATAATAATGCCTTATTAATGAGTTTCCATCTGGCGCTGTGAATTGAACTCCGGCTTAGCTCAGTTGGTAGAGCATTGGTGCGAATAGCCAAGGGTCTTTGGGTCCCAGTGTTGGAGGAATTTTTCTCCTATAATATTGTCATAGCACTCTTACTTTAACAAATTAATGAAGATTTAATTGTGATCTTCACACATGCCTTGGTATGCCGTTGTGCTCCCAAGAACAACCTTTAGGCGTGGAAGGACCCTTTAATTGTAGATTTTCACATCAGAATTTTCATTCATTCCATAAATTTGAGATAGATAGCCAGCTGCTTATTTCCATTATTTTCCTATCTACCTACAAACCAACAATGAGCAGATTGTATATTGATGCAGTCGTAATCATGGATGACCTTTACTTTAGTCCTGCGGCTCTCCAGTCCCTGAAGAGGAGCAACTGTTGCAAAACTCTTTATACTGTTCAGTATATATGAAGAATGTTTTATGAACGAAGAAGCTCTGGAAGGAATGGGATATTTAAAAGTAAGAGGTTTCATCATGGATAACAAAGTATGCAGATAATGTGGTTACTTAACAAAATGTTAAGAATATTACAAAGAATGTTGGGCCAATGGAAAGAAGATACAGAATGGAGTTGAAGGCAGAAAAGCCAAAAGTAATGAAGATTTCGAAAATTGAACTATTTCAGTTGCTCCTTGAAAATTGGGTTCCTGTGAAAAATCTGCTAGCAGCCATCTGTATGTTATGAGGTGAATTTTTAGACTGGTAATAGGACTTTGACATTAAGATGTGTATATAAGTATGTTTGTAATAAAGTAGTTGTGAAAACAGAAGTGCAGACTTGGTCAAGAAAGTCAAGAAACAGTCCAGAAATCGAACACAAGGCCAAGAATGTCCAGAAAAGCTGGAAAGCTGGAAAAAACTGTGGTTGTCACTTAAGAGTGTTATGCAAGTTGCAATGTTGCAGTCTCAATGTGATTTGAAGGAACACCTCAAAATTGAAGCAGATGATCCAGACCTGCCAAGATACATTTCTTCTCATTCTGTCTTCTTAAAACTTCATTTGTTATTCTGTCTATCTACTGGATCTTCTCCACTTTCCTCCCAGTGTGCTTGTTTACCTCGCTGTCGAAGCATCTTTGCTAAGTTTTTCTAGGACTTTGCGCTTTTTGTGCATTTACATACTTTATCACATTTCTTTTTATAACCATGGGTCCGAAGAAAGTGTAACAGATATGTATGTACACTTTATAATACCAGTTTTTTTTGCTTTACATTCTCTTTTATTATGTTTTTTAACAATATTTGTCATTTATAATTACATTTTTCTTATTGAAAAACAATTGGGGGTAGCATTTTTGGGGCTGGAACGGATTAATGACATTTCAATTAATTTCAATGGGAAAAAATTGCTTTGAGATACGAGCAAATTGACATACGAGCAAGGATACGGAACGAATTAAACTCGTATCTCGAGGTATCACTGTACATTTCTTCTCATTCCCTTTGTTATCAATGTTATTATTGTTGTTAATATTAGTATTATTTTCTTCCAGAAACCATACTTCAGGGTCTCAGCTCTGTGTACTAAACTAAATTCCATGATTCTGCATCCCTGAAGGGACTAGGCGTACCGTCCGATAGCTGTATCATCCATCATAGGCAGATGGCAGGATTGGGAGAACGTATGGTCAGTTTACCTTAGTCAATATGTCATGATATATAATGGAATAATAATGATACTAATAATAATTATTGATAAGCATATTGCATTTATTACTAACAAAATACCTACGACATGTTCTTTTAATACGATGTTTCTTTTCTCTTAGTTTTACCACTTCTTTTGAAGGAAGGTCATTGCAACCCACCACACTTTGGCCTTACAGGACCAGAAAAGGACATAAAGGGTCTCCCTGGATGAGTGATCAGATTAACGCTAGGGACACCATCTAGACGAAACACACCAGTCGCGTAAACACTCATGTTGAACGAGATGCAGATGTGATGAAAATGATGATGGCCAGATGATATCCGGCAATCACAAGGGCCTAATTTTCTATACATTAGTTACACAGGTGAGGAAAATCCAGGCTAATTACTTACGAAAATAAATTAAACTTCCTGATGAATGAAAAAAATGTATACATGAGGCAGCAATGGAAGCACTTGGTATACAAAAGGGGAAACAATATACAAATCATTGGATGAATGCTGAAGTCTTGGATATAATAACCAAAAAGAAAAATGCCTATCAAAGATATCTAAGTTCAAAAACAAATGAAGACTATCAAGTATATAATAAACTTAAAAGACAGGTCAAACAAGAAGTCAGGAAACAGAAAAAAGAAGCATGGAATAGGGTATGTGGAGATATTGAACCTACCGTAGGTTATACAAAGTCAGCCCAAGCATGGAGGACAATTAAGAACTTGCGTAGTAATAATACAACAAAAATTTTAATCTAGTACCAATGAAAACATTTGAGGAGCATTTTAAAGAACCTATAAGAGAGGATGAGGTATATAATGTTTTGAGACTAGAAGCACAAAGCAACAAATTCTAAAAGCAATAGTAGAAAGTATATTGGTATATGGATCCGAATGCTGGACATTAAATGATATGATGCGGACAAGGATATTGGCAACGGAAATGGATGGGCTTCGGAGAAGTATGAGGGTGTCCAGATTACAGCATGTAAGAAATACCTATATTAGACAAGAAATGAATGTCCAAGAAACTGTTATTGAAAGAATAACAAATAAAGCATTGCAATGGTATGGACATGTACAACAGATGCCAGAGGAACGGTGGCCCAAAAGAATCTTAAATTGGACTGTACCAGGCTGAAGAAAGCAGGGAAGAGCTAGAAAGACATGGCACGAGGGAATACGTGATGCCATGACCGAGAGGGGTATGGAAGAAGGACAATGGGAAGATAGGAACCTATGGAAAGCAGGAATCAAAGGCGAACTGCTGTAAAGTGGAAAGCCAGTAAAAGTAAAGTATAAATGAAATCCACAAATTGTAAGAAATGTGGATTGTTGATATTAGTTGTACCGGTACTTCACTAATTGTGATAAAAATAAAACATTTGCTAGCCTGTGTTATGATTAAATTTCATACACATAATTGTAAAAAAAAAATTCTTGATTCTAGAATCTAAAACATATACATAATACGTTTTTTAGTTTTCAGATCTGATGCCAGCCAATCACGTTGTGATGACAGTATGATGGAGAATACAATTGTGGACAGTGGAAGCTTCAACTCATCATCGTTAGAACAGATAAGTGTTTTGTTCCCAGAACAAAGCGTAATTTTTTTTAGCTGGGCCCCCAGCAAAAATATTCTAGGCGCTGGTTTTACAGGGAAGTGAGGGTCAGGGAGAACAAAAGTAATGAAGATTTCGAAAATTGAACTATTTCAGTTGCTCCTTGAAAATTGGGTTCCTGTGAAAAATCTGCTAGCAGCCATCTGTACGTTATGAGGTGAATTTTTAGACTGGTAATAGGACTTTGACATTAAGATGTGTATATAAGTATGTTTGTAATAAAGTAGTTGTGAAAACAGAAGTGCAGACTTGGTCAAGAAAGTCAAGAAACAGTCCAGAAATCGAACACAAGGCCAAGAATGTCCAGAAAAGCTGGAAAGCTGGAAAAAACTGTGGTTGTCACTTAAGAGTGTTATGCAAGTTGCAATGTTGCAGTCTCAATGTGATTTGAAGGAACACCTCAAAATTGAAGCAGATGATCCAGACCTGCCAAGATACATTTCTTCTCATTCTGTCTTCTTAAAACTTCATTTGTTATTCTGTCTATCTACTGGATCTTCTCCACTTTCCTCCCAGTGTGCTTGTTTACCTCGCTGTCGAAGCATCTTTGCTAAGTTTTTCTAGGACTTTGCGCTTTTTGTGCATTTACATACTTTATCACATTTCTTTTTATAACCATGGGTCCGAAGAAAGTGTAACAGATATGTATGTACACTTTATAATACCAGTTTTTTTTGCTTTACATTCTCTTTTATTATGTTTTTAAACAATATTTGTCATTTATAATTACATTTTTCTTATTCAAAAACAATTGGGGGTAGCATTTTTGGGGCTGGAACGGATTAATGACATTTCAATTAATTTCAATGGGAAAAAATTGCTTTGAGATACGAGCAAATTGACATACGAGCAAGGATACGGAACGAATTAAACTCGTATCTCGAGGTATCACTGTACATTTCTTCTCATTCCCTTTGTTATCAATGTTATTATTGTTGTTAATATTAGTATTATTTTCTTCCAGAAACCATACTTCAGGGTCTCAGCTCTGTGTACTAAACTAAATTCCATGATTCTGCATCCCTGAAGGGACTAGGCGTACCGTCCGATAGCTGTATCATCCATCATAGGCAGATGGCAGGATTGGGAGAACGTATGGTCAGTTTACCTTAGTCAATATGTCATGATATATAATGGAATAATAATGATACTAATAATAATTATTGATAAGCATATTGCATTTATTACTAACAAAATACCTACGACATGTTCTTTTAATACGATGTTTCTTTTCTCTTAGTTTTACCACTTCTTTTGAAGGGAGGTCATTGCAACCCACCACACTTTGGCCTTACAGGACCAGAAAAGGACATAAAGGGTCTCCCTGGATGAGTGATCAGATTAACGCTAGGGACACCATCTAGACGAAACACACCAGTCGCGTAAACACTCATGTTGAACGAGATGCAGATGTGATGAAAATGATGATGGCCAGATGATATCCGGCAATCACAAGGGCCTAATTTTCTATACATTAGTTACACAGGTGAGGAAAATCCAGGCTAATTACTTACGAAAATAAATTAAACTTCCTGATGAATGAAAAAAATGTATACATGAGGCAGCAATGGAAGCACTTGGTATACAAAAGGGGAAACAATATACAAATCATTGGATGAATGCTGAAGTCTTGGATATAATAACCAAAAAGAAAAATGCCTATCAAAGATATCTAAGTTCAAAAACAAATGAAGACTATCAAGTATATAGTAAACTTAAAAGACAGGTCAAACAAGAAGTCAGGAAACAGAAAAAAGAAGCATGGAATAGGGTATGTGGAGATATTGAACCTACCGTAGGTTATACAAAGTCAGCCCAAGCATGGAGGACAATTAAGAACTTGCGTAGTAATAATAGAACAAAAATTTTAATCTAGTAGCAATGAAAACATTTGAGGAGCATTTTAAAGAACCTATAAGAGAGGATGAGGTATATAATGTTTTGAGACTAGAAGCACAAAGCAACAAATTCTAAAAGCAATAGTAGAAAGTATATTGGTATATGGATCCGAATGCTGGACATTAAATGATATGATGCGGACAAGGATATTGGCAACGGAAATGGATGGGCTTCGGAGAAGTATGAGGGTGTCCAGATTACAGCATGTAAGAAATACCTATATTAGACAAGAAATGAATGTCCAAGAAACTGTTATTGAAAGAATAACAAATAAAGCATTGCAATGGTATGGACATGTACAACAGATGCCAGAGGAACGGTGGCCCAAAAGAATCTTAAATTGGACTGTACCAGGCTGAAGAAAGCAGGGAAGAGCTAGAAAGACATGGCACGAGGGAATACGTGATGCCATGACCGAGAGGGGTATGGAAGAAGGACAATGGGAAGATAGGAACCTATGGAAAGCAGGAATCAAAGGCGAACTGCTGTAAAGTGGAAAGCCAGTAAAAGTAAAGTATAAATGAAATCCACAAATTGTAAGAAATATGGATTGTTGATATTAGTTGTACCGGTACTTCACTAATTGTGATAAAAATAAAACATTTGCTAGCCTGTGTTATGATTAAATTTCATACACATAATTGTAAAAAAAAAAATTCTTGATTCTAGAATCTAAAACATATACATAATACGTTTTTTAGTTTTCAGATCTGATGCCAGCCAATCACGTTGTGATGACAGTATGATGGAGAATACAATTGTGGACAGTGGAAGCTTCAACTCATCATCGTTAGAACAGATAAGTGTTTTGTTCCCAGAACAAAGCGTAATTTTTTTTAGCTGGGCCCCCAGCAAAAATATTCTAGGCGCTGGTTTTACAGGGAAGTGAGGGTCAGGGGGAACAAAACATAGCTAGTCCTCCAGTCTTTCTGCAGTGTCGTCAACCAAAGAAACCAAATTTCAGCAGAATCGCTCTTATGGTAAACAATTTGAAAAATTGTATTTTTCCCCATAACTCCTTGCATCAGAAAAGATAATGTGAATAAATAAATAAATAGGGATCCTGAGACAGAATGAACGCTTATTATTGAAGACACTAGAGTCATGGTGTATAGCGTACTTCATGTTTAAATTTTGTCAGCTCTACCTGCAAAGTTAAACGAACGCTACCGAATGAGGACTAGGGAGCCGAGCACCCAAGAAATCGTGCTGGGGTAGTATGTACTGATACTAAAAATCGCTTTTGTCTTCTGGCCTCTTGAGGAGAAAATAATAGAGTTACTATATGTAACTCGAGTTCCCTTGCCATCTTAAATTAAACCTAAAAAATCAGTATAACTCCCTTAATATGAGGGGGTTAAAGCCAAAGTGGCGTAAGTCATGTTTTATGCATTTAGAGAAACGGAAGGTTTTGTTAGATGCATTATAGTAATCTCTCCTAATATTGTCATCCCACCTACGTATAGGCCTACATATGCCCATATAGTCTATGAGCATAATAGCTTACAAGACTTCCTGTTAACAGTTCTATACCGCAACGTAGCATAGCAATTCTTAGCTTAAAAATTTTAAAAACATGACTTACACCATTTGGCTTTAATGCCCTCATTATAATTATAAGTTCAAGGGTTGATAAAATAGGGCCTTAAAAACAAAATTTATAACTCCATTAGTAGGAACAGTTCTGAATCCAAAACATTTTTAAAAGTTCTGTCGGGAGTAATTTTTGATAGGACCAACCCTTGAATGTGGGTAATACAGTGTGGATAGTGTAGTGTAGTGTAGTGTAGTGTAGTGTAGTGTATCAGTGATGATGGTGAGGTGAAGAAGGGTGAAGAGGAAACCAATGCAGGCAAAACATCAAAACATAGCTTAACATAGCTTAACATCTCCATTCTACAGACAGATTTCTAGCAATACTGACAGTGTCTCCACCTCATACACACTGTGGAGAGGTTTTTCATTGAACCCAGGTATTTGAAAGAAAAAATTAAGGAACCAGAAATCTTGGTAGTAGAAGATTTGAGATACTGGATAACATCAAGAAGAAAAGCTATGGAGAGTTAAAAGTTGCAGCAGAATATAATAACGATAATGACTGAATAATCCTTGAACTTAAGCTTTCCACTGATAGCATGGTATCGGCTATATTTTTGCTGAAAAAATAAGACTTTGTTTCTTGTTAACGATTTAAGCATTTTCATAACCTCACAGCCTGATACCCTACTAAATTAAAGTACTAACGATTTCAATCCTATGTCTTCCATCTTCTCACATAATCATTGCATTCTCAATATAATCATTGCAGCCTGGAAAGAAATTCCTATTTATGAAATACGTCATTTCGACAGTTTTCTTTAACTAAGCCCCGTATACTTCTCTCACTTTTTATTTGGACTTTTTATTGAAACCCTGCCCGGTATTCTGCAAGCTTCCTCTTTTTCAAGATGTCAAGATGTCATGATATATAATCATATGTCAGCACATGTATTCCCCATGTGTGTAGTAGTTCATAGTTTTATCTGTACTCAAAATTTTCTTTGATCAGGCTCAAGATCTTCATGAGGATCTTTCTTATGTTCGTTTCTAGTTTTCTGTCAAATCTTCCTTGTTCATCAGAAGTTATTCTGCTTTATATAGGGCCTCTGGTAGAAAAACTGTACAGTATTAGCTGACCTTGGTGTTAAAAGAAGGGATAGTTTGTGTGCTATGCTTTTTTTATTGTTGTTATGACTATTGTTATTATTATTATTTCCATTATTAATTTTGGGTGATGGTAGTTTTAGGTGTAGAGGTGACGGTTGTAATCTTATTGGTAGCAGTAGATGGGTTAGAGGTGGTGGTGGTAGTGTTAACTATATAGTTTGATTTTTAAAGTAATTCTTGGTTTATGTAACTAATTATACTAACAACAATAATAATGGCGATAATAATATAATTAATAATAATGCCTTATTAATGAGTTTCCATCTGGCGCTGTGAATTGAACTCCGGCTTAGCTCAGTTGGTAGAGCATTGGTGCGAATAGCCAAGGGTCTTTGGGTCCCAGTGTTGGAGGAATTTTTCTCCTATAATATTGTCATAGCACTCTTACTTTAACAAATTAATGAAGATTTAATTGTGATCTTCACACATGCCTTGGTATGCCGTTGTGCTCCCAAGAACAACCTTTAGGCGTGGAAGGACCCTTTAATTGTAGATTTTCACATCAGAATTTTCATTCATTCCATAAATTTGAGATAGATAGCCAGCTGCTTATTTCCATTATTTTCCTATCTACCTACAAACCAACAATGAGCAGATTGTATATTGATGCAGTCGTAATCATGGATGACCTTTACTTTAGTCCTGCGGCTCTCCAGTCCCTGAAGAGGAGCAACTGTTGCAAAACTCTTTATACTGTTCAGTATATATGAAGAATGTTTTATGAACGAAGAAGCTCTGGAAGGAATGGGATATTTAAAAGTAAGAGGTTTCATCATGGATAGCAAAGTATGCAGATAATGTGGTTACTTAACAAAATGTTAAGAATATTACAAAGAATGTTGGGCCAATGGAAAGAAGATACAGAATGGAGTTGAAGGCAGAAAAGCCAAAAGTAATGAAGATTTCGAAAATTGAACTATTTCAGTTGCTCCTTGAAAATTGGGTTCCTGTGAAAAATCTGCTAGCAGCCATCTGTACGTTATGAGGTGAATTTTTAGACTGGTAATAGGACTTTGACATTAAGATGTGTATATAAGTATGTTTGTAATAAAGTAGTTGTGAAAACAGAAGTGCAGACTTGGTCAAGAAAGTCAAGAAACAGTCCAGAAATCGAACACAAGGCCAAGAATGTCCAGAAAAGCTGGAAAGCTGGAAAAAACTGTGGTTGTCACTTAAGAGTGTTATGCAAGTTGCAATGTTGCAGTCTCAATGTGATTTGAAGGAACACCTCAAAATTGAAGCAGATGATCCAGACCTGCCAAGATACATTTCTTCTCATTCTGTCTTCTTAAAACTTCATTTGTTATTCTGTCTATCTACTGGATCTTCTCCACTTTCCTCCCAGTGTGCTTGTTTACCTCGCTGTCGAAGCATCTTTGCTAAGTTTTTCTAGGACTTTGCGCTTTTTGTGCATTTACATACTTTATCACATTTCTTTTTATAACCATGGGTCCGAAGAAAGTGTAACAGATATGTATGTACACTTTATAATACCAGTTTTTTTTGCTTTACATTCTCTTTTATTATGTTTTTAAACAATATTTGTCATTTATAATTACATTTTTCTTATTCAAAAACAATTGGGGGTAGCATTTTTGGGGCTGGAACGGATTAATGACATTTCAATTAATTTCAATGGGAAAAAATTGCTTTGAGATACGAGCAAATTGACATACGAGCAAGGATACGGAACGAATTAAACTCGTATCTCGAGGTATCACTGTACATTTCTTCTCATTCCCTTTGTTATCAATGTTATTATTGTTGTTAATATTAGTATTATTTTCTTCCAGAAACCATACTTCAGGGTCTCAGCTCTGTGTACTAAACTAAATTCCATGATTCTGCATCCCTGAAGGGACTAGGCGTACCGTCCGATAGCTGTATCATCCATCATAGGCAGATGGCAGGATTGGGAGAACGTATGGTCAGTTTACCTTAGTCAATATGTCATGATATATAATGGAATAATAATGATACTAATAATAATTATTGATAAGCATATTGCATTTATTACTAACAAAATACCTACGACATGTTCTTTTAATACGATGTTTCTTTTCTCTTAGTTTTACCACTTCTTTTGAAGGGAGGTCATTGCAACCCACCACACTTTGGCCTTACAGGACCAGAAAAGGACATAAAGGGTCTCCCTGGATGAGTGATCAGATTAACGCTAGGGACACCATCTAGACGAAACACACCAGTCGCGTAAACACTCATGTTGAACGAGATGCAGATGTGATGAAAATGATGATGGCCAGATGATATCCGGCAATCACAAGGGCCTAATTTTCTATACATTAGTTACACAGGTGAGGAAAATCCAGGCTAATTACTTACGAAAATAAATTAAACTTCCTGATGAATGAAAAAAATGTATACATGAGGCAGCAATGGAAGCACTTGGTATACAAAAGGGGAAACAATATACAAATCATTGGATGAATGCTGAAGTCTTGGATATAATAACCAAAAAGAAAAATGCCTATCAAAGATATCTAAGTTCAAAAACAAATGAAGACTATCAAGTATATAGTAAACTTAAAAGACAGGTCAAACAAGAAGTCAGGAAACAGAAAAAAGAAGCATGGAATAGGGTATGTGGAGATATTGAACCTACCGTAGGTTATACAAAGTCAGCCCAAGCATGGAGGACAATTAAGAACTTGCGTAGTAATAATAGAACAAAAATTTTAATCTAGTACCAATGAAAACATTTGAGGAGCATTTTAAAGAACCTATAAGAGAGGATGAGGTATATAATGTTTTGAGACTAGAAGCACAAAGCAACAAATTCTAAAAGCAATAGTAGAAAGTATATTGGTATATGGATCCGAATGCTGGACATTAAATGATATGATGCGGACAAGGATATTGGCAACGGAAATGGATGGGCTTCGGAGAAGTATGAGGGTGTCCAGATTACAGCATGTAAGAAATACCTATATTAGACAAGAAATGAATGTCCAAGAAACTGTTATTGAAAGAATAACAAATAAAGCATTGCAATGGTATGGACATGTACAACAGATGCCAGAGGAATGGTGGCCCAAAAGAATCTTAAATTGGACTGTACCAGGCTGAAGAAAGCAGGGAAGAGCTAGAAAGACATGGCACGAGGGAATACGTGATGCCATGACCGAGAGGGGTATGGAAGAAGGACAATGGGAAGATAGGAACCTATTGGAAAGCAGGAATCAAAGGCGAACTGCTGTAAAGTGGAAAGCCAGTAAAAGTAAAGTATAAATGAAATCCACAAATTGTAAGAAATATGGATTGCTGATATTAGTTGTACCGGTACTTCACTAATTGTGATAAAAATAAAACATTTGCTAGCCTGTGTTATGATTAAATTTCATACACATAATTGTAAAAAAAAAATTCTTGATTCTAGAATCTAAAACATATACATAATACGTTTTTTAGTTTTCAGATCTGATGCCAGCCAATCACGTTGTGATGACAGTATGATGGAGAATACAATTGTGGACAGTGGAAGCTTCAACTCATCATCGTTAGAACAGATAAGTGTTTTGTTCCCAGAACAAAGCGTAATTTTTTTTAGCTGGGCCCCCAGCAAAAATATTCTAGGCGCTGGTTTTACAGGGAAGTGAGGGTCAGGGGGAACAAAACATAGCTAGTCCTCCAGTCTTTCTGCAGTGTCGTCAACCAAAGAAACCAAATTTCAGCAGAATCGCTCTTATGGTAAAGAATTTGAAAAATTGTATTTTTCCCCATAACTCCTTGCATCAGAAAAGATAATGTGAATAAATAAATAAATAGGGATCCTGAGACAGAATGAACGCTTATTATTGAAGACACTAGAGTCATGGTATATAGCGTACTTCATGTTTAAATTTTGTCAGCTCTACCTGCAAAGTTAAACGAACGCTACCGAATGAGGACTAGGGAGCCGAGCACCCAAGAAATCGTGCTGGGGTAGTATGTACTGATACTAAAAATCGCTTTTGTCTTCTGGCCTCTTGAGGAGAAAATAATAGAGTTACTATATGTAACTCGAGTTCCCTTGCCATCTTAAATTAAACCTAAAAAATCAGTATAACTCCCTTAATATGAGGGGGTTAAAGCCAAAGTGGCGTAAGTCATGTTTTATGCATTTAGAGAAACGGAAGGTTTTGTTAGATGCATTATAGTAATCTCTCCTAATATTGTCATCCCACCTACGTATAGGCCTACATATGCCCATATAGTCTATGAGCATAATAGGGCTTACAAGACTTCCTGTTAACAGTTCTATACCGCAACGTAGCATAGCAATTCTTAGCTTAAAAATTTTAAAAACATGACTTACACCATTTGGCTTTAATGCCCTCATTATAATTATAAGTTCAAGGGTTGATAAAATAGGGCCTTAAAAACAAAATTTATAACTCCATTAGTAGGAACAGTTCTGAATCCAAAACATTTTTAAAAGTTCTGTCGGGAGTAATTTTTGATAGGACCAACCCTTGAATGTGGGTAATACAGTGTGGATAGTGTAGTGTAGTGTAGTGTAGTGTAGTGTATCAGTGATGATGGTGAGGTGAAGAAGGGTGAAGAGGAAACCAATGCAGGCAAAACATCAAAACATAGCTTAACATAGCTTAACATCTCCATTCTACAGACAGATTTCTAGCAATACTGACAGTGTCTCCACCTCATACACACTGTGGAGAGGTTTTTCATTGAACCCAGGTATTTGAAAGAAAAAATTAAGGAACCAGAAATCTTGGTAGTAGAAGATTTGAGATACTGGATAACATCAAGAAGAAAAGCTATGGAGAGTTAAAAGTTGCAGCAGAATATAATAACGATAATGACTGAATAATCCTTGAACTTAAGCTTTCCACTGATAGCATGGTATCGGCTATATTTTTGCTGAAAAAATAAGACTTTGTTTCTTGTTAACGATTTAAGCATTTTCATAACCTCACAGCCTGATACCCTACTAAATTAAAGTACTAACGATTTCAATCCTATGTCTTCCATCTTCTCACATAATCATTGCATTCTCAATATAATCATTGCAGCCTGGAAAGAAATTCCTATTTATGAAATACGTCATTTTGACAGTTTTCTTTAACTAAGCCCCGTATACTTCTCTCACTTTTTATTTGGACTTTTTATTGAAACTCCGCCCGGTATTCTGCAAGCTTCCTCTTTTTCAAGATGTCATGATATATAATCATATGTCAGCACATGTATTCCCCATGTGTGTAGTAGTTCATAGTTTTATCTGTACTCAAAATTTTCTTTGATCAGGCTCAAGATCTTCATGAGGATCTTTCTTATGTTCGTTTCTAGTTTTTCTGTCAAATCTTCCTTGTTCATAAGAAGTTATTCTGCTTTATATAGGGCCTCTGGTAGAAAAATTGTACAGTATTAGCTGACCTTGGTGTTAAAAGAAGGGATAGTTTGTGTGCTATGCTTTTTTTATTGTTGTTATGACTATTGTTATTATTATTATTTCCATTATTAATTTTGGGTGATGGTAGTTTTAGGTGTAGAGGTGACGGTTGTAATCTTATTGGTAGCAGTAGATGGGTTAGAGGTGGTGGTGGTAGTGTTAACTATATAGTTTGATTCTTAAAGTAATTCTTGGTTTATGTAACTAATTATACTAACAACAATAATAATGGCGATAATAATATAATTAATAATAATGCCTTATTAATGAGATTCCATCTGGCGCTGTGAATTGAACTCCGGCTTAGCTCAGTTGGTAGAGCATTGGTGCGAATAGCCAAGGGTCTTTGGGTCCCAGTGTTGGAGGAATTTTTCTCCTATAATATTGTCATAGCACTCTTACTTTAACAAATTAATGAAGATTTAATTGTGATCTTCACACATGCCTTGGTATGCCGTTGTGCTCCCAAGAACAACCTTTAGGCGTGGAAGGACCCTTTAATTGTAGATTTTCACATAAGAATTTTCATTCATTCCATAAATTTGAGGTAGATAGCCAGCTGCTTATTTCCATTATTTTCCTATCTACCTACAAACCAACAATGAGCAGATTGTATATTGATGCAGTCGTAATCATGGATGACCTTTACTTTAGTCCTGCGGCTCTCCAGTCCCTGAAGAGGAGCAACTGTTGCAAAACTCTTTATACTGTTCAGTATATATGAAGAATGTTTTATGAACGAAGAAGCTCTGGAAGGAATGGGATATTTAAAAGTAAGAGGTTTCATCATGGATAACAAAGTATGCAGATAATGTGGTTACTTAACAAAATGTTAAGAATATTACAAAGATTGTTGGGCCAATGGAAAGAAGATACAGAATGGAGTTGAAGGCAGAAAAGCCAAAAGTAATGAAGATTTCGAAAATTGAACTATTTCAGTTGCTCCTTGAAAATTGGGTTCCTGTGAAAAATCTGCTAGCAGCCATCTGTACGTTATGAGGTGAATTTTTAGACTGGTAATAGGACTTTGACATTAAGATGTGTATATAAGTATGTTTGTAATAAAGTAGTTGTGAAAACAGAAGTGCAGACTTGGTCAAGAAAGTCAAGAAACAGTCCAGAAATCGAACACAAGGCCAAGAATGTCCAGAAAAGCTGAAAAGCTGGAAAGCTGGAAAAAACTGGGGTTGTCAATTAAGAGAGTTATGCAAGTTTCAATGGATGGTCTCAATGTGAACCTAAAGTGTTTGCGTGATTTGAAGGAACACCTCAAAATTGAAGCAGATGATCCAGACCTGCCAGAAATTTTTGATGTGGGAACAAGTTCTTGCATATGGAGCCTACAAACTGCTCTTAACCAAATTTTCATGTCATGACATGCCATTAAAATAGCCTTAGAAATGATCACTCCTCTTGAAAAGTATGTGAGTGGTGTCCAAAAAGAGCCTCCTCAAACTAGGAACTTTGAAAAGGTAAAAGAATTTCTGTGGGACCAGCTGTTTTTTACCCTAAAATGCTGTAGTACTTGGTCAAGAAAATTTTCTCAAAACTTGTAGACACCCTGATCACACGCGGCATCATACTTTGACGAAGGCATACAAAAACCGTTTTCCCATTACGAAAAGTGTCTGAATAATGGCTGTGCCTATGTGGAAAAGTAGTGTAAGATTTGAGGTAACGAATGATGATAAAGTATTTCGAAAATGTTTTTTTATTTTATTTTTTTTACTTATTGGTAGTTACTTTAAAAACACGCCTCACAAGTATATTAATCAGAGTTGTGAAAATAAAAAATTTGATCACATAATATAAGTTTTCTTTGGAGATTAGAAAATTATTTCAAGGAGTAATTCTTTTTAAAGAACATATTGCAAAAAGAAATCTATTTTCTGAAAAATAGTCTACCTTATTTTTTGCAAATTTATTGTAATTATTTTTTATAATAATGTACTTTTGTTTAATTACTGACTAATTTATCATTGTTAATAATTGCTTTAGAAATGATTAATATAAATTATACCTATGTTCTTTCTGCTTTGTTCTATCTCTTCAGCTTTTTAGATCAAATTCCAATATTTTTCTTTGATTTTCCTCGTAATTTGGAAAATTGCTATCTAGATTTCTGGTTCTGGATGTCCTGTTCTGTTTCCTTTTTTTTTTACTTAGCCATTTTCTTTAATGGTATTGACAGTGAAACCATTGTTTATATTATAATTATTTATTCGTATCCTGCCTTATGGCAGGTCTATACCCTGAAAGTGAAATTCTATTCTAAGTCTTGCTACATCTTTTAACTCTCCTTAACTTTATTTCTTCTTCATGCCATCCAATATCTCAATTCTCCTTCTACCAAGTTTTATTGATCTTTTATTTTTGTTTCAATTACATCCAGCAGGTGTCCTCCTCATCTCATGATGTGTCCTAACCAGTTAGCTTTTCTTTTTCTTACCACTTTCAAGATACATTTCTTCTCATTCTGTCTACTTAAAACTTTGTTTGTTATTCCGTCTGTCTTCTGGATCTTCTCCATTTTCCTCCCCTCCACATCTCAAAGCTATCTAAATATTTTCCCCATGTTTTATCTCAAAAGTAACACTCCATGTGTAGCACTTCATAAGCGTCTTCCTTAGCTACAAATATAGTTTTCTATGAACAGAGTCCTGTTTTTGTTCGAAGCATTATGGTCATTGCTTTCTTTTTCCCTGTGTTATGAATTTTATTATTGTTGTTAATATTAGTATTATTGTTTTCCAGAATCCATACTTCAGGGTCACAGCTCACTAAATTCAATGATTCTGCATCCCTGAAGGGACTAGGCGTACCGTCCGATAGCTGTAGCATCCATCATAGGCAGATGGCAGTATTGGGAGAATGTATGGTCAGTTTACCTTAGTCAATATGTACAGTAAAACCCCCTTTTTACATTCCTGTCATTTACATTTTCCTGCCTTTTACATCATTTTCTGCTGGACCCATCTTTTATCCTATTCCGATAATACATAGTGTTCCTGTCATTAACAACTTTCAAACAGTTGCATTTCCTGCCATTTACACATTTTCTTTATTGGCAACATTGGTTTTCAATGAAGAACTGCTTTCCCTTCAAAATTTTCCACTTATGTTGCCAACTCTCTTAGACGCAGTGTCAGTTTTTATTTGTGTTAGTCCAGGTGAAGTTGGTTTTCTTCTGTGCGGGTGCAATTTACTGCTTTTTAATGTATTGTAGTTATTCAAATAGCATAATTCATCGTAATTTGAATCATTGCCAGTGTTTTTGTTTTGCATGATTTTTGGTGGTATTATGAAGTTGAAATAAAACAATAGAAAATGCATTTCTTTGCAATGTCCAACATATTTTGTATAGATAATGTAAGTGTACATAGGTATCTATATTTATTTTCAAGTATTAAATTTTGCAATATATAACATTACAGCTATTACACTTCCTGCAATTTACACTTTCCTGCCATTTACACTTTTTTTAATCAGTCCCTTGAAAAGTGTAAAAAGGGGGTTTTACTGTATATATAATGGAATAATAATGATACTAATAATAATTATTAATAAGCATATTGCATTTATTACTAATAAAATACCTACGACTTGTTCTTTTAATACAATGTTTCTTTTCTCTTAGTTTTACCACTCCTTTTGAAGGGAGGTCATTGCAACCCACCACACTTTGGCCTTGCAGGACCAGAAAAGGACATCAAGGGTCTCCCTGGATGAGTGATCAGCTTAACGGAAGGGACACTATCTAGACGAGACACACCAGTCGCGTCAACACTCATGTTGAACGAGATGCAGATGTGATGAAAATGATGATGGCCAGCGTCTTCCTTAGCTACAAATCTAGTTTTCCATCAACAAGAGTCCTCCTTTTGTTGAAAGCATTATGGCCATTGCTTTCCTTTTCCCTGAGTTATCAATTTTATTATTGTTGTTAATATTAGTATTATTGTCTTCCAGATACCATGCTTCAGGGTCTGAAGTGTGTGTACTAAACTGATATGCATGATTCTGCACCCCTGAAGGGACTACCGTCCGAATGCTGCATCATCTATCATAGGCAGATGACAAGATTGAGAGAACATATGGCCAGCATGAGGTTGAAGCTGAGTGTAACCCGTTCCATCCCCCTACCTCAGAAAAATTTCTGTCTCTCTCTCTGTCTCTCTCTCTGTCTCTTACTTACAGAACGTAATGTACTTACATTACCATCAGTGTTTGTTTTGAGCTGTCTTCTCTATATAAAAAAGAATGCACACTTGTATAATAAATGCTCTACTATCCATAGCTACTCTACCAGAAACAATGAAAAGTTATATATAAATAAATGTAAATTCAGCACCACCCAGAAAAGTTTTGAATATGTTGCCCTCAGACTATTTAATTCATTGCCAAACAAAATTAAGGAGTTATCATATGTTCCATTTAAAAGGTCAATTAAATCTAACCTGTTGTCAAATACCCTGTACAGTGTCAAGGACTTCAATGACATTATCTGGTGAAATGTGTAGGCTACTTGTATATTTTATCTCATTTGTGTTTATTGTTATTGCTAATACATTGTACAATGTCTGTGGACCTCTCTCTCTCTCTCTCTCTGTACCTCTCTCTCTCTCTCTCTGTACCTCTCTCTCTCTCTCTCTCTGTACCTCTCTCTCTCTCTCAGTTCCAAATATTAGTAATCTCCAGCATATTTTTCTTCCCATTATCATAAGTTATTGAAGCATCAGACATTCGTTACTCGTTCACAACTTAATAAACTTCTAATAATAATAATAATTTTAATTTTATTTTCTTGTCATTGAACCATTTAGGTAATAGACAATGTCAGGAGTACAAAAATTATATACATAATTCAAACCACCTTTACAATATAAGTTTCTTGTACATTTACTAACTATTACTAACTATAAATTCTTAAAATCACATTCGAAATGTTCAGTAAGAGAATAAAATGGGTTGTCAACAAGAAAATTTTTCAAGAATAACTTATATTTAGATAATAGTAAATCAGAGATTTTTGTTGGCAGTCTATTAATCATTTTCTGTCCCAACACAATGTAACAGTTATGTGATTTAGCTAATGTATGAAAAGTTATATTAATCTTTGTATTTTGTGTAGTGTTATTGTCATTAATGTTTTTTCTACTTTGCAAGGTATGTAATATACTTTTTGTATGAAGAAGCACTGAATAAATATACAGATGTATTACCGTCATTATACCAAGAGTTTTAAAGAGTGTTCATCCTTAGTGGTATTTGGAAGTGTACGAATGGCTTTTTTTGCAGTAATAGTATTTGGATTTGATAGCTTTTGACAGTTTACTGCTAATATAGTGCACATGAGAATCCCAGGACAGTTTTCTATCAATGTATATGCCCAAAAATTTTACACTTTTCTGTTTCTAGTCATCATTACTATGTTTCAGACTGAATACCAAAACTGAGTTTTACTTACATTCAACAAAAAGCTACTTTCTTTAAACCATGTAGTGGCCTGTGTTAAGGTTGTTTCTACTTTATTGTTTAAATTTAGATGATCATTACTTATATTCAGAAAAGTAGTATCATCTGCATATTGGACAGTCAATGCATCTATGTTGGGGACAAATCATTATTGTTCATAATAGTGGTAACTATTATGAACAATAATGGCCCCAATACAAAGCCTTGGGATACCCCGTGTGTGCTCTCTCGTTCTTCTGACACCTCATTTTCAATGCTCACAATGCTTTCCCTAATCTCTCAACACTGAACAGCCCTGCAGTCATTATCCTTCACCATCACCACGAGAGCCTGTAGGACTATAACATCGTTCAAATCTGAATTACTAATTCATTTATTCTTAGCTTTATTATTATTATTATTATTATTTTACTTTATTTTAAAATAATGTCAATTTGTATATCCTTATAATTAGATTGTAAGAATTGTTACTAAGGTGTCTACTTGTGTAAATAATTATTAATGTATCTTAAAACTTCTTTTATGTAATATTACTTATGAGATCAGTTGTACTGAGGTATAATAAATTACTTTGAAAATTGTATTTAATTTTTTTTCTCCTGGTTGAGTCGAAGAGTTGAGTTATGGCCTTAACTCTACAGGTAAGAAAACTTTGCAGGAAAACAGGAATGACATCTTAATAAAAGTAAGAGGAAGTTGCAGTCTCAAGATTAATTGACGTAAATATAAAATGCTGTCCATTATGTGTGGGAAGAATAAAGGCAAGTTGAATCCAAATGCAATTTTTATGTGAAAAAATAAATAATAATCTATTTTATACGAGCATATTTATTTTCAATGTGAAAATATTTGTTTTTGTTTTTTCAAAAAAATTAAAAGTGTAAAATATGTTCAAAAAATAAAACAAAACTCGGATTCCATGTTAACATAACTGTGGTCATTGTCAGTGCATTTATTGAATCGTCATATAAACTACATTAAACTTCAATGGGAGTAACTTATTATTCAAACTAAAAACTAATTAGGAAATTATGTTGGGCCCTTATTTTCTAATACTCACTTACATTTTTTTTTTTTTTACCAACCAGTGTATCAAAATTTTTTCTTTAATTATAGCCAAAATTTAGAAATCTACAAAACTAAAATTGCAAAGAGCAATGTCTGGTAACTTTCGTTACTGTTTTAGAGTACGTATTTTAATTTAAAGTCATTCTGAATAATCTCTCTTGCCTTAGGGCCCAATTACTAGGAAGATCCTGAGTGAACCTATGAATCTAGAAAACAATTTCCTCAAGAAAATCATCTAGAATCAGGTCTAAATTAATCGTCATTTAGAAAGTTAAACCAAGGCAGGTGTTCAGTTCGATTAGTAACTGTACCAACCTAATAAAGTAGTATTTTTATGTGAGTGGCAATCAATACATTTTAGATATAATTTATCAAAAGTTACAGGATTTGATATAATGATGCAACTGTGTGGTAAGAAGTGCCTTAAGGGAGAGAAAAAGACAGATAGGTTAGGTTATCATGATAAAATAAGCAGGAAATGGATGAAAAAACACAGTCTTAGAAAAACAAATACATTTGTAAAACTACAGCGTATCTAGGAGGAGATGTGGAAAAATTGATAAATTAAATTTCTCCCTGCATTTGTTTTCTCATATTTTCCTCTTCCTCATGTTTACTCCTTTCCTTTCCCATCTTCCTATTTGGGACCAATTTTTTGAAGTAAAACTTCTTTAGTGGCAGTAGAGGGTAAATCTGGGAAATCAGTCACACTAAAACTGTCACGAAATCAGTCACACTAAACCTGACTTGTTTCGGTGTGGACTGGACAGAAAACAACTCAATAATTAGGAATAATCAAAGGAAGATTTTCAGACATTACTTCCTCAATGCCAATAGACAATTCCTAAGGAATCTAAAGGTATATTATCTATTTTATGGAACCCGGAGGTACATTACCGTGCAAATCCAAAATTAAAAATTAAAAGATCCAAAAATGCAAAATGTAATAAATAATAAATTCCAAAATTAAAAAATCGAAAATACCAAAATTGAAAAAAATCTAAAGATCCAAAATTAAAATAACTAATATACTCAATTAAAAAAAAAAAATTCAACGAATCAAAATTTAAAAAATTCAAAGAGCCAAAATTAAAAAATCCAAAAGTCTAAAATTAAAAATTTAAAAATCCAAAATTAAAAAATACAAATGTCCAGAATTTAAAAATTATAATATCCAAAAATCCAAAATGTAATAAATACTAAAATAAAAAAATAAAAAATCCAAAAATGTAAAAAATAAAAAATAAAAAATAAACAATTCAATGATCAAAAATGTAAAAAATTCAAAGATCCAAAATTAAAAAGTCCAATAATGCAAAATTGAAAAAATGCAATAATCAACAAAATTGAAAAAATAAAATAAAGTTTTACTTCTGTCGCGTGGCGTTCCACGCACTCTTTTTCTTCCTTTCTTTCTTTTATTATTTCTTTTTTAGTAACCTACAAGTTTACTTTTAGACCGTGACTCGAACTGTGAAGTTACAAAGCATATGGAGTTGTACGTTAATGTAAAATTTAAATTAAACTAAGAGTTCGATACAAGAGAGCCAAAACCGAATCTGTTTTCATAAACTGACCATGATGGTTAAGTTGGTCATGTTCGGATCAGAAGGTCGCTGGATCGAATTCTACCCGGAAGAAAATTCATACAAAAAATTAAATAAAATCCCGAGGTGGATATAAGTGAGTATAAAATTAATTAATCAGTAAAGAGCAGCGGTGGTCGAGATGCTTAAGTCGACCGTCCTTGGATGGGAAGGTTAGAGGTTAGAGGTTCGATCCCGGCGACGGAAGAATTTTAATTGAAACTTAAAATTAAATAAAATCCCGAGGTGGATATAAGTGGGTATAAAATTAGTTAATCACTAACCAACATCGGTGGTCGAGATGCTTAATTCGACCGTCCTTGGATGGGAAGTTTAGAGGTTAGAGGTTAGAGGTTCGATCCCGGCGACGGAAGAATTTTAATTGAAACTTAAAATTAAATAAAATCCCGAGGTGGATATAAGTGAGTATAAAATTAGTTAGTCAGTAGCCTTTAGCTGTGGTCGAGATGCTTAAGTCGACCGTCGTTGGATGGGGAGGTTAGATGTTCGATCCCGGCGACGGAAGAATTTTAATTGAAACTTAAAATTAAATAAAATCCCGAGGTGGATATAAGTGAGTATAAAATTAAATTGTTATCAACCAGCAGCGGTGGTCGAGATGCTTAAGTCGACCGTCCTTGTATGGGAAGGTTAGAGGTTCGATCCCGGCGACGGAAGAATTTTAATTGAAACTTAAAATAAAATAAAATCCCGAGGTGGATATAAGTGGGTATAAAATTAGATAATCACTAATCAACATCGGTGGTCGAGATGCTTAATTCGACCGTCCTTGGATGGGAAGTTTAGAGGTTAGAGGTTCGATCCCGGCGACGGAAGAATTTTAATTGAAACTTAAAATTAAATAAAATCCCGAGGTGGATATAAGTGAGTATAAAATTAGTTAGTCAGTAACCTTTAGCTGTGGTCGAGATGCTTAAGTCGACCGTCGTTGGATGGGGAGGTTAGATGTTCGATCCCGGCGACGGAAGAATTTTAATTGAAACTTAAAATTAAATAAAATCCCGAGGTGGATATAAGTGAGTATAAAATTAAATTGTTATCAACCAGCAGCGGTGGTCGAGATGCTTAAGTCGACCGTCCTTGGATGGGAAGGTTAGAGGTTCGATCCCGGCGACGGAAGAATTTTAATTGAAACTTAAAATTAAATAAAATCCCGAGGTGGATATAAGTGGGTATAAAATTAGATAATCACTAATCAACATCGGTGGTCGAGATGCTTAATTCGACCGTCCTTGGATGGGAAGGTTAGAGGTTCGATCCCGGCGACGGAAGAATTTTAATTTAAACTTAAAATTAAATAAAATCCCGAGGTGGATATAAGTGGGTATAAAATTAGATAATCACTAACCAACATCGGTGGTCGAGATGCTTAAGTCGACCGTCCTTGGATGGGAAGGTTAGAGGTTCGATCCCGACGACGGAAGAATTTTAATTTAAACTTAAAATTAAATAAAATCCCGAGGTGGATATAAGTGGGTATAAAATTAGATAATCACTAACCAACATCGGTGGTCGAGATGCTTAATTCGACCGTCCTTGGATGGGAAGTTTAGAGGTTAGAGGTTCGATCCCGGCGACGGAAGAATTTTAATTGAAACTTAAAATTAAATGAAATCCCGAGGTGGATATAAATGAGTATAAAATTAGTTAGTCAGTAACCTTTAGCTGTGGTCGAGATGGTTAAGTCGACCGTCCTTGGATGGGAAGGTTAGAGGTTCGATCCCGGCGACGGAAGAATTTTAATTGAACCTTAAAATTAAAAAAAATCCCGAGGTGGCTATAAGTGAGTATAAAATTAGTTAGTCAGTAACCAACAGCGGTGGTCGAGGTGCTTAATTCGACCGTCCCTGGATGGAAAGGTTGGAGGTTCGAGCCCGGCGACTGAAGAATTTTAATTGAAATTTAAAATGAAATAAAATCCCGAGGTGGATATAAGTGAGTATAAAATTAAATTGTTATCAACCAGCAGCGGTGGTCGAGATCCTTAAGTCGACCGTCCTTGGATGGGAAGGTTAGAGGTTCGAGCCCGGCGACCGAAGAATTTTAATTGAAACTTAAAATTAAATAAAATCCCGAGGTGGATATAAGTGAGTAAAAAATTAAATTGTTATCAACCAGTGGCGGTGGTCGAGATGCTTAAGTCGACCGTCCTTGGATGGGAAGGTTAGAGGTTCGAGCCCGGCGACGGAAGAATTTTAATTTAAACTTAAAATTAAATAAAATCCCGAGGTGGATATAAGTGGGTATAAAATTTGTTACTCAGTAACGAACACCGGTGGTCGAGATGCTTAAGTCGACTGTCTTTGGATGAGAAAATTGCAGGTTCGAATCCAGACGAGGACCGACATCAGGATTAACGCAAGAGAGAAGAGAGAAGAGAGAAGAGAGAAGAGAGAAGAGAGAAGAGAGAAGAGAGAAGAGAGAAGAGAGAAGAGAGAAGAGAGAAGAGAGAAGAGAGAAGAGAGAAGAGAGAAGAGAGAAGAGAGAAGAGAGAAGAGAGAAGAGAGAAGAGAGAAGAGAGAAGAGAGAAGAGAGAAGAGAGAAGAGAGAAGAGAGAAGAGAGAAGAGAGAAGAGAGAAGAGAGAAGAGAGAAGAGAGAAGAGAGAAGAGAGAAGAGAGAAGAGAGAAGAGAGAAGAGAGAAGAGAGAAGAGAGAAGAGAGAAGAGAGAAGAGAGAAGAGAGAGTCTTCTGGGCCCGTCCATGTACACGGTTGGGGTCGGACCGGGGTTTCTTCTGGGCCCGTCCATGTACACGGTTGGGTCGGACCGGGGTTTCTTCTGGGCCCGTCCATGTACACGGTTGGGTCGGACCGGGGTTTCTTCTGGGCCCGTCCATGTACACGGTTGGGTCGGACCGGGGTTTCTTCTGGGCCCGTCCATGTACACGGTTGGGTCGGACCGGGGTTTCTTCTGGGCCCGTCCATGTACACGGTTGGGTCGGACCGGGGTTTCTTCTGGGCCCGTCCATGTACACGGTTGGGTCGGACCGGGGTTTCTTCTGGGCCCGTCCATGTACACGGTTGGGTCGGACCGGGGTTTCTTCTGGGCCCGTCCATGTACACGGTTGGGTCGGACCGGGGTTTCTTCTGGGCCCGTCCATGTACACGGTTGGGTCGGACCGGGGTTTCTTCTGGGCCCGTCCATGTACACGGTTGGGTCGGACCGGGGTTTCTTCTGGGCCCGTCCATGTACACGGTTGGGTCGGACCGGGGTTTCTTCTGGGCCCGTCCATGTACACGGTTGGGTCGGACCGGGGTTTCTTCTGGGCCCGTCCATGTACACGGTTGGGTCGGACCGGGGTTTCTTCTGGGCCCGTCCATGTACACGGTTGGGTCGGACCGGGGTTTCTTCTGGGCCCGTCCATGTACACGGTTGGGTCGGACCGGGGTTTCTTCTGGGCCCGTCCATGTACACGGTTGGGTCGGACCGGGGTTTCTTCTGGGCCCGTCCATGTACACGGTTGGGTCGGACCGGGGTTTCTTCTGGGCCCGTCCATGTACACGGTTGGGTCGGACCGGGGTTTCTTCTGGGCCCGTCCATGTACACGGTTGGGTCGGACCGGGGTTTCTTCTGGGCCCGTCCATGTACACGGTTGGGTCGGACCGGGGTTTCTTCTGGGCCCGTCCATGTACACGGTTGGGTCGGACCGGGGTTTCTTCTGGGCCCGTCCATGTACACGGTTGGGTCGGACCGGGGTTTCTTCTGGGCCCGTCCATGTACACGGTTGGGTCGGACCGGGGTTTCTTCTGGGCCCGTCCATGTACACGGTTGGGTCGGACCGGGGTTTCTTCTGGGCCCGTCCATGTACACGGTTGGGTCGGACCGGGGTTTCTTCTGGGCCCGTCCATGTACACGGTTGGGTCGGACCGGGGTTTCTTCTGGGCCCGTCCATGTACACGGTTGGGTCGGACCGGGGTTTCTTCTGGGCCCGTCCATGTACACGGTTGGGTCGGACCGGGGTTTCTTCTGGGCCCGTCCATGTACACGGTTGGGTCGGACCGGGGTTTCTTCTGGGCCCGTCCATGTACACGGTTGGGTCGGACCGGGGTTTCTTCTGGGCCCGTCCATGTACACGGTTGGGTCGGACCGGGGTTTCTTCTGGGCCCGTCCATGTACACGGTTGGGTCGGACCGGGGTTTCTTCTGGGCCCGTCCATGTACACGGTTGGGTCGGACCGGGGTTTCTTCTGGGCCCGTCCATGTACACGGTTGGGTCGGACCGGGGTTTCTTCTGGGCACAAAACCCAGGCCCTCCCATCCCATCCAGGTTTCTTTGTTTTGTCCGCCTTTCCTCCCCTCCGGGTTTCTTTGTTTTTTCTGGGAATTCTAAAATACAAAAACAAAACCGAGTTCCTTCCGTATTTTTCTTAATTGTTTATATCGAATATTATTTCATTTATCGCTGAAATTTCTACCTTCCCAGGGATCGAACCTGAGAACCCGGGACCTCGTCTTCCGAACAACGTCTCTTTAACCGCATCGGCTACCACAACTTGTTGCTTGCACTTTCCTTTTTAACCTTCTTGTTTGGAGCTCTGGGATTTTAATTAATTTTAATCTTTTTTACTTAAAACCCTTCCGTCCCGGGGATCGAACCCGGGACCTCGCATTCCGAAGCCTGTCTCTTTAACAGCTTCGGCCACCGCAACTTGTTGCTTGTACTTTCCTTTTTAGCCTTCTTGTATGGAGCCCTGGGATTTTAATTATTTTTAATTTTATTTTTTACTTAAAACCTTTCCGTCCCGGGGATCGAACCCGGGTCCTCGTCTTCCGAAGCACGTCTCTTTAACCGCTTCGGCCACCACAACTTGTTGCTTGCATTTTCATTTCTAGGCTTCTTGTATGGAGCTCTGGGATTTTAATTATTTTTAATTTCAATCTTTTTTACTTAAAACCCTTCCGTCCCGGGGATCGAACCCGGGACCTCGTCTTCCGAAGCACGTCTCTCTCTCTAACCGCTTCGGCCACCACAACTTGTTGCTTGTATTTTCATTTTTAGCCTTCTTGTATGGAGCTCTGGGATTTTAATTATTTTTAATTTTAATCTTTTTTACTTAAAACCTTTCCGTCCCGGGGATCGAACCCGGGTCCACGTCTTCCGAAGCACGTCTCTTTAACCGCTTCGGCCACCACAACTTGTTGCGTGCATTTTCATTTCTAGCCTTCTTGTATGGAGCTCTGGGATTTTAATTATTTTTAATTTCAATCTTTTTTACTTAAAATCTTTCCCTCCCGGGGATCGAACCCGGGACCTCGTCTTCCGAAGCACGTCTCTGTAACCGCTTCGGCCACCACAACCTATTGCTTGCACTTTCCTTTATACCCTCTTGTATGGAGCTCTGCGATTTTAATTATTTTTAATTTTAATCTTTTTTACTTAAAACCTTTCCGTCCCGGGGATGGAACCCGGGACCTCGTCTTCCAAGGCACATCTCTTTAACCGCTTCGGCCACCACAACTTGTTGCTTGCACTTTCCTTTTAGCCTTCTTGTAAGGAGCTCTGGGATATTAATTATTTTTAATTTTAATTTTTTTTTTCTTAAAACCTTTCCGTCCCGGGGATCGAAACCGGCACCTCGTCTTCCGAAGCACGTCTCTTTAACCGCTTCGGCCACCACAACTTGTTCCTTGCACTTTCCTTTTTAGCCTTCTTGTATGGAGCTCTGGGATTTTAATTATTTTTAATTTTAATCTTTTTTACTTAAAACCCTTCCGTCCCGGGGATTGAACCCGGGACCTTGTCTTCAAAGGCACGGCTCTTTAACCGCTTCGGCCACCACAACTTGTTGCTTGAACTTTCCTTTTAGCCTTCTTGTATGGAGCTCTGGGATATTAATTATTTTTAATTTTAATCTTTTTTACTTAAAACCTTTCCGTCCCGGGGATCGAACCCGGGACCTCGTCTTTCGAAGCACGTCTCTTTAACCGCTTCGGCCACCACAACTTGTTGATTGCACTTTCCTTTTTAGCCTTCTTGTATGGAGCTCTGGGATTTTAATTATTTTTTAATTTTAATCTTTTTTACTTAAAACCTTTCCGTCCCGGGGATCGAACCCGGGTCCGCGTCTTCCGAAGCAGGTCTCTTTTTATTCGCTTCGGCCACCACAACTTGTTGCTTGCACTTTCCTTTTTAGCCTTCTTGTATGGAGCTCTGGGATTTTAATTATTTTTAATTTTAATCTTTTTTACTTAAAACCCTTCCGTCCCGGGAATCGAACCCGGGACCTCGTCTTCCGAAGCACGTCTCTTTAACCGCTTCGGCCACCACAACTTGTTGCTTGCACTTTCATTTTTAGCCTTCTTGTATGGAGCTCTGGGATTTTAATTATGTATAATCGCATCATATCATTTCTAAATAACAAGTTTATACTATCAGATGTTCAGTTTGGCTTCCGTAAAAGTAAATCCATAAATGAGGCTTTATATTTTTTTTATTTATAAACTACTAAAAGCAAAAGATAATAATGACTACGTCCTTGGCTTATTTATAGACTTGTCAAAAGCCTTTGACACAGTAAATCACAATATCTTGGTAAATAAATTAAATAAGTATGGCATTAGAGGTCTAGCGAATGATTGGTTTAAATCTTACCTAGAAAACAGAGCACAACTTGTTGAAATTGGACATAGAGTTTCTTCTTCACTGCCCATTAAAAATGGTGTCCCCCAGGGCTCAATCTTAGGACCTGTATTGTTCTTATTATATATTAATGATTTGCCTGACAATTTATTACATGCTAATACAGTTCTTTTTGCTGATGACACAAATATTCTAGTTCAAAGCAGTACTCTCGAAGGCCTTCAGCACAAAACAAACGATACAAATTCTAGTCTACAAAATTGGCTAAGCAGCAACAAACATTTTTTAAACCTTGATAAGACTGTCTATATAATTTTCAACAAGAATAAAGAATGTGAACGACCATTACAAATTGACCTTTACAACACATCTATAAAGGAAGTTGAGAGCACAAAATTTCTAGGCATTTGGATAGACAAAAATCTAAACTGGAATTTCCACACAGAGGTGCTTTTAAATAAGTTGAACAACAATTACGTATATAATTACAAAAGAAAATAGTCAAATTAATTTAAAAAGTCCCCCTACGTACACCCAGCAAAGATGTATTCAAAGATCTGCAAATATTGCCAGTCTCATGTTTGTACATCTCTGAAACAGTTAACTTTGTTCATGATCATAAAGACTTATTCAAAAGGAACTCTGAATATCACTCTCATGCTACTAGATCTTCGCTTCATATACACCTCAGCACGCATAGAATTACAAATAGCTTGAAAAGTATTTCCCACAAGGGTATTATTTTATTCAATAAACTTCCGGGTAATGTAAAAAAATCAACAGGAAAAACCTTTAAGAATAATGTTAAAAATATTTTGATGAAATATATGCCTCTTAGCGCAGATGAGTTTCTAGGTCTAAATTTTACTGAGAGTTGATATGTTATTAATTGTTTATTAATTTGTGTTTTGTTTATTAATTTGTGTATTTCATCACATTTCGTTTATCTTGTTACAGCCTGTATTTATGTCTAAATACTCTGTCAAACTATAGTACGCTTCATATAACATTGATATATTTAGTCTCATAGTTCACTGTAATTAAGTTATGTTTACCCTAGTTTTAGCATCTAAACTTGACTCAGCCAATGTATTCTCTGTATTACTTATGGCGTCGAATAAATATTATATATTATTATATTAATACTGGATCAGAGACACTACCCCCATTAGATAGAGTTACACAATTCTGTTCTAGTGCTGAATCAAGCAGCCAGCTCAGCTCACATACCCACACGATAGGAAACGCAAGAGCTAAGTAGAGGGCAGTAGAATGCATGTGCCAACAATTTGCTGGGATCAGGACCGGAGTATGGCCTATGGTCGAGGGCTCTGGGGGCTGTGGAGAGCCAAACAAAAGTCTAAAACATTTGTGTGCTGACTATAACTTCAAAGAAAGGAAAAGATGATAGTTAAGAGTCTCTGCATTTACTATAGTCAGTCGTATTATCCTGTCACTGACTACAAGACTGTACTTCAACTCTTAAGCGCCGACTTTTGGGAGGGGAAGGTACTTTCTCCCTCCCAACATTTAAGTTTTTATTATAAAAGGACTACGATACTAAAAATCCAGTTCTTGGTCTCAAAAATATTTTCAAGACATAGCCTCTGCTTCGACTAGTAAATGCCCTACTGCAGTGGTTCCCAAACTATGGGTCGCAGGAGTAATATCAGTGGGTCACAAAAAGGGCGAGAAAAATTAAACTTTTTTCAATGTAAGGAATTTAAGGCATTTGAACACAGTAAAACTATTGAAAGGCATATGAAAAATATATGCTATATTTTATATAGCCTATATTGGTTATCGTTATGTAGTAGTGGGTCGCGAAAAAATGTTCTAGGTGAAGGTGGGTCCCAGGACAAAAAAGTTTGGGAACTGCTGCCCTACTGTATAGTGCACGGGTGCGCAGCTGTGGCACATTGGGCCACTGTGCGGTGGGGTAATATATCCCACTACAGTCGCCCTTGATGTCAGCATAAAGCAATTTCGACGTGACACTGAACATGAAGAGCAGGTTTCATACGTCACAGAGTGGATGGGGACTAAAACGTTTTCCCTCAGTTGCTCAGATATGGTATAGTGATATGCTGTATATGTTTCTTTATTATTATTGTTACTATTATTATTTACCGAAAATGGCATGTGTTCAATGGAACAAAAAGATGCCTGCTACTCTTCCAAAAAGGTTTTTGAAACTGCTTCAAAAACATTTTGTTTTTATTTCTGTTTTCTGATTTTCTTTTTCAAAATTGCATGACTGATCACATTTGCACCATGTGCAATGGAACAGAATGATACCCTTATTGTGCATGACTCATGTGATACAAGTACAGGTATATAGGGAAATAATAAAAAACAATACCAAAAGTAGGTTTTATTTTGTGGATTATGGCGTTTGTGGTTTTATTTATAAAATTCATATTATTTTGTGGCTAAATTTGCCTCCAAATGTTACCTAACAGCTTAATATATCAAGATAATATAATATTGACATCGAATACAGCATTTCATTTTATTGCTAATCAACAAAAACAAACACCTCTATTTATAAATCTTAAGTATAACATGCTTGTCTGGTGCCTGTGGACCAGACCTTTCTAATGGGTGGGCAATCATAAATAACTTCGTAATATTTGCAGAGAAAAAGGGATTTTGCTTGGAGAAATTATATATCTATAAGATTATTTTCATGTTACTTGAGCTTTAACTATGCTTTCTCTTATGTTTAAAATGTACGAGGTTCATCCTGAAAGAAAGTTCCGATCGCATCCAGAGATGGCATGACTAGTCAGACGCGCATGCCCATACATAGCAGTAGAATGTGGGATATGTGGGAATGCTCCAGTGCAGTTTCAGTTTTGTTATGCCTCTTTGGTGTAGAGATTGTCATTAGTGACGACAGCAATAGAAAAGAATACTGTATTGTTAATTATTGTGTCCATTAAACATTTATTTATGATTTACCCATTGATTTAGTGATATTTCCGTATAATCCGAGTTTTTTGTAATTCGAGGTAGCCTCAGCCCCAATTAGCTCGAATTATCGGGGTTCTACTGTATATAATTTCTGTGATGTAACTTACCTCATTTTAACAGCTTCTTGTCTCTTAGTCTCTTTAATTTTTATTCTTTTTCTCGTCCCTCTGCTGTTGCTGGTAACACCTACTTTATTTACCATCTTGTACAAGTTCAAGCTAATAGCTGGTCCTAGTTTCAGCTTTACAACACAACTTCTAAACTCTTTCTAATTGCATGGTATCTAATTTTAAATTCATTCCACAAGCAGATGGAAATTGTTGACAATAATAGTACAAGAATGGGTCACCTTATATCCTTTAATCCCGCCACTTCATTGTGGCTCTTTTGTGCACTGTATGTAGGTGTAAGGCTAGGTCTCAAATACTAGAAATTTCCGCATAAGTCACAAGGCGCATTTTACACTGAACGTGGTGCTGGACTCAGCGCATTCTGAAGCAAACGCAGTATTTCAATGGCATTTTTGACTGAGGAGTGCTTTTAGAAACATTTTGACTACACAGATCAATTCAGCGCTACTGAAATAGGGGGAATCTGTATCAAACCGAGTTTCGACCGAGGATGGACTGAGTGCATTTTGATTCGATGCACCTCATTTTATCCACTTACCACAAAATTCCTGCCAAATATGGTACTAAAGGAATTCATTATTCCTTTTTTAAGAATTATAATGAATTACCACATGATGTTAAGGATATTAGACATATAAGAATTTTTGCTTCAAAAGCCTAAATTTTATTTCGGGTGACTACTACTTTCATGAAAATTTTAAAAATTAAGACACAAAATAACGAGTTTTAAGCTTCCCATGCTTTATACTTGTATTAAGTAATTTATGGGCAGACCTAAAAAAATTATACAATTTTCCTTTTTTTAATCAATGGGGGGGGGTTTCAAACCCCCAAACCCCCCCCCCCCTCGGTACGCCTATGGTATATAGTGTATTATAATGTACTGCCCCTAATTATGAGAATTATTGCTCTTTGGGGTCTTTATTGATAAATAAATAAATAAATTTTAAAAAGTAATAATAACGATAAGTAAAATAATGCTGTACTGTCTTTAAATGTGACAACAATGAAGAAACCAATTTATTTGGTAGGAAATTTGTACCAGAGCTGCTGTTCGAGGGTTAAAATGTGTAATAATAATAAGTACAATCTGAAATAGAAACTAAAACACTTTATACTGACACATGCCTTCTATACTGTTGAGGAATTCATCAACTTTAATAAATCTGCAGGCAAGACCACAACTGTGTAAACCCTTAACTTATATTTGGATATACGTATGTAACCTGTATCTTATGCCTGTAAACTGGTATGTATGAGTGTGTAAGAATGTCTGTATGATATCTTGACGTGTTCCACATCCGAAGTCTCATAACTTATTTTGGATCCACGGAATTCATTAGTATGATATAAGAATACGATGGATAGGGGATTAACAACTTCCCTGACTAGAACATATCCTTCCTCTGTCTGACTAGAAACATGAATTCCTATTATATGGCTCCCATCTGTGGTGCTAGGTCCATCACATCAATATTTGCACTTCTTTATCTTATCAACCTGTGCATACAGTGTCATGACCTCAGCTGGGAATGGACCATCACACAGCTCCGATTCAGTTGGTTTAGAAGGATGGTGAAGGAATATCCTTCAATGCAGTTGAAACTGAGGAACATTTGCTGATATACCAGTCGAACTGAACCAGAAGACTGTCTGGATGTTGATCGGGATGAAAGGAAAGAGAGGAGTGGGAGGAAAATACTAGAAAAGTGACTGAAAATCAATGTACTCACAAGCACAAAAAGAATACATCGGAGGCAGAAACCAATAGTTAAAATGTTGAAGATGGAGGACTAAACTGTTCTTAATTTGAGCATATTTCTGTAACCCTTTTTGTGCCATGAGCAGATTCGCTTATATTTCCTTAGTCAGCTGGAGAATGCCAGCAGCCTGCCACTCTTTTACCGGTGCAAAGTGCCAAGAAGTTTTAAGCAGAAAATATGCATTATGAAAAACCGCATGAGTAATGATATCTTTGCATAAATTCGTAATTATTTTTTAATAATCAAATGTAGTGTAATATTTGTATATAATATAAAAGTGACAAGTTTCACAAAACAGTTTGGCAACCATGCAGCAGAAAGAGAATGGCATTTTAAAATCCATTATGCTTATTGGAAGAAACAAAAAGACATGCTAAAAATTCAAAAGTGACAGTAGGCCATTTCCTGGTCCAGAAGCTGGGAAATATCATGCTGTAGTAATGAACTTCTACATTATTTTAAAAAACTGAGAAATGCAGTTCTTAAAACCTTTAAAAAAAAATCCACATATTTTATGGACTCCTAGCGAGGTCCAAGCTGTAGGGTGGCTGTTGAACTTTTGCAGGAGACTTGCAGGGAGGTGTTGAAGTCTCCACCCTACAGCTCGGACCGCACACCCAGATTTTTTCATCTTTTCCTACCCCTCAAGAAATGATAGAGAATGACAGAGAAGCAGAGATGGTTGTTACACAGTGGTTCAAATCCCAGGCAGCAGACTTCAACACAAGTGTTCAAAAGTTGGTCCCATGGTATGACAAATGTCTCAATTCCTGTGGCGAATATGTTGAAAAATAGCTGAACACTTACTATACCTGTTGCAATAAATATTTCCATGCAATTTTGTTTTGTTTGTGTAAACGGCCCTAGGGAAACTTACTTTATGGACATGCCTCATATTATGAAGAAAACCTTTTCTTATGAATCACATCCCAACCCAAGTAGAAAGAAATATTAAGAAGATGATAAAGGTTTGGATTATTACACGCTGCAAAATTCACAGTTCTCTAGGAATAAGTGAAATAAGTATATATTGATTATCTGACAAATAAAGCCTTTTATTATATTAGCATGTTGTTAAAGTTGGAATTGCCACATCTTTACACAACTGGGGAATGAATCCATTTCATTAATATGAGGTGGTAGATCTACAACATATCATTCTAGGAACACTTGGACATGGGGACTGTAGCCTTTCAGATCCACCAAATATATACACAACTATATACAGTATAAAACACTCAAAGGAAAATGACAAAAAATGCATCTTCCTAAAATAAATTCATTGACCAGGGAACAATTCCCAACTTGATTGTTAACACCAATATAAAAAGCTGAATTGTATTTTTTATACAATGAATGTATATCAAATGTTGCATGAAGTTTTAACTCTAACAACAGAGCTAAGATGTAGGCAGGAGTCAAGAGATGCTTCACATTCATTTTATCTTTAGAATATTTTTTTTCCAAATATTCCACTACACTTTATCCTCACTAGTGTAGAATGCAAGTCACAATACGGAATTTGTTGACTGCATTTGTACTTGTATTCTCGTAAAGAAATACTTTCATGATGAAACAAATCTCCTACAAACCACAAAATAATAGATCAATTCAGAGAGAAAGGGCTTGATAATGATTCAATTGAAGACAATTTTTGGATATTGTAGTGCAGAATCATTTTCTTCAAAACCTCACTTTGTTACGAAACAGAAACCTACATGAACAGCATGACAGCAGCGAATTTAGTTGTATAATGTGGGGAAATTCCTTTTTTACTTCATCTTTTACGTCATGTTGTGTACTATAGCCATCGCTAAATCTAGCCTTAATGATTTAATAAGGACAGCAATTTTCCGGTTCTCAAACAATTTTTTAATACCTATTTATGTATCAAGTGCGCAAAATAAGGCTTTAGCGGACGAATCTAATATTGCGGCTGAGGCATAAGCTGAGGCTGAAATACTGGATGAGTCCGCTAAAGTTTTTGCGTACGTGGTGCATACAATACTTTTTAGTAAAAGTTCTGTAATTTTACTACTAATGTGCTCAGTTTTTCACTCATTTTCAATGATTCTGAATAAAGAAAGCAAAGACAATGGTGACTGTATCAGTAGCGCATGTTTACAAACTTCGCTTGATGTGGAGTGTTTCTTTTCCTTAAATAAAACTTTTAAAGACATCGTTAAGATAATAATGTTAATTAATTAAACTAAATATATTTACTTCAATTGAAATTACACGTCATTTTTATCATATTTTCTGCAAGTAAGCTTATTATGCTTTGACGAAGCAATCTTACAAGAGGCCCATCTGAAGTCATTCCTTTCAATTAGCAGTGATGGTGTTGTGGACTAAAACGATGACGCAGTAATGCAAACTTCGTGCGTTCAAATCCATCCCAAATCGTAAAATTTATAAAAAGTTATTATTATTGAATTTATTTCTTAAATTGAAGATTTCTAAATGACAAGATTTACTATGCTTGTTAATAGACAATGAACAATAAAACCCTTTAACATGTAAAATCGAACTTCACTGGGAGACACTGTAGAGACATCTAGGAGCCATAGTTGGAATTACGTTCACTAGGGGTTACCATGGCAACTTTACCGGCCTAGTACAGTAAAATTACTTTACTCTACTAGTATGGTAAAGTGCTACTTTCTGGCAAGTTAGCAGTTCGAGAAACAGCCAATTTGCGAAGCGTGTACTAAAAAAATATTTCTTTTACTTTTATGCACTAAACTGTGCAATTCAACAGCTACTGTATCAGCCTTGCCATTTCGATAACTTTGAAGCATACAATTTCTCCAACTCTAAATGACTATCTACATACTTTACACAGCTATGTATTAGATAAAATGGCAAATTATAAACAAAACTCCGGTGTTATTTAGAATGTGATATGACAGAACAGTCTTCATACGAGTGAAATACACCATAATAATACTAATAATAATAAATAATAATAAAAAATTAAAATAAAATGTACTTTTTCAAAGGATACGCAAGATATACAAACCAAAAAATACAAGTACTTTACCGTGACAAAAATTAGCCCCTATTTGGAGTTACTGAACGCCTATAGCAAAGAAATTGGTGGGTTCACCATCTTTTCAAATTGCAGATCTATTGTATGATCACCAAGGAACATCATATTTCCCTTTCAATTTGTTTTAATAGAGATTAATTATGTTTTTAAGGCAATCCACTTTGTTACTCTGCCTTTTGCATTACTTAACTGAGAATAACAGTCCCGAAATTTAATTACTCAGATAAGCCTTTCTGTTTTCTTTCTCACAGGTCGGCATGGCGAAGTGAGTAGTCATGAGGGAAGGCAATGGCTGAACTGACGATGGAACCATACGGATTATCACGTCGATACCTACCTTCAAATTTTGCTTATAGATTGGTCTTCGTTACAGATGCATACATGCAACCAATTCATACGAACTGTAAGTGGGCGAAAACGTGTTTGTATTGTTCCATGAATGAACAACAGCGGGCACTTTTAGAGCTCGCTTAAGTAGCCCGCAAGCTGGGAAATGGGAACGCAACAGCACGGTGTGAGGTAGTGGAAGGAGCTTACAGTACGTCTTTACTCGTTGAAAATAATAAATCATTTTTAAATTATAACTACCTACCATTTCCACATTTTGAAACTATTTAATTTATTAGACATTAAGGGATTGTACGAGGGAAAGTAAAAAAGTAAAGGGACTTTTGCAATTTCTCTTTTCAGGGTTTGGTAAGACTGCTAGTATCCAGCGCTGAAGTACCATAGTCAGCAACACTTCTATACAAAGTGTCACTCTTATTCGTGCATTAGTAGCTGGAGTGTAGCAAACCATTAAACATGGCAGCTCCATTGTTGATCTACACAAGGAGGAAATGAGGGCAGTGATACGCTTTTTGTTTGTGGACGGTGTTAGTTAAATCTGCGGACATTATTCGTTGAATGCAAGAACAGTATGGTGGTCCTCAGTGGTTGACGTCGATGGCCTGCCTGATCTTTTGTCGTCACATAAAGAAGTTCTTCCCTGTTTGAAGCGCTCTATCTATTCGTAGATCTTGTTTCGCGATAAACAGCTGTCACCATACTGTTCTTGCATTCGACGAATAATGTCCGCAGGTTTAACACCTTCCGCAAACAAAAAGCGAATCACTGCCCTCATTTCCTCCTTGGTGCAGATCGACAATGGAGCTGGCATGTTGAACGGTTTGCTACACTCCAACAACTAACGCAGGAATAAGAGTGACACGTTGTATAGAAGTGTTGCAGACTACACTACTTCAGCGCTGGATACTAGGAGTCTTACCAAACCCTGAAAAGAGAAATTGCAAAAGTCCCTTTACTTTTTTACTTTCCCTCGTATATGAATATGTGGGTGTTATAGGCTGGATGTGTATTCACTCAATTTGCGAGATTAAAAAAAGATGTTTTGCCATTGCACAGAGAACCCCAACATTAGCGCTTCAATTAACCTGTTACCAACGTAGACATTTATTGTCTTTTAACTCTCCTGCTGCCAACTGTGTGAGGCTACTCAATATTTTGAATTTGTAAGATTCAAAATTAATTTTCAACCACTAAAAGTTTGTATGAGCAGCTAATTTTTTGCATGTGTCCATTTGTAAAGAAGATCAATCGATATGCAAAATTTTAGGGTAGATTTTGAAATGACAACTCGTATGGTTCCCTTGTGAGTGTCAAATACAGCATTTTGTTCCCTTTTTTGAATGTAAGTGGTTTTACATGATGCTTTTTTTAATATCAATGCAATACTCTCATATTTAGCTATTTTTGTTCATACTTTAAGGGTTAATCTTCCCTTCAGACTCCAGAAAACAAGGCAGAGAGAAAAAGAGAATCTGCACTACAATTCCGTAATTTTCCTACTTTAAGGTAAGAACTCTAGTACATTATAAAACTAAATTTGTCAAGATTAAAATCTCACAGTCAATAACCTTAATGACATGTAGTCGAAATGTTGAGAGACGACTCATGCCTAGTCTATGGAAGTGTTGACTTCGTTGATTTGGCCCACTTTTTTTAGCACTTCCTTTCTTTCATCACACTAAAACACTTCTGGGACTAGAAACTACATTTTTTCCTTAAAACTGCAACAAATGGCTAATAAAGTATTTCTCGGTGTGAAACCCCTAATTCACCGACATATGCAGCTCGTGCACATCCTATACTTGTGACAACACTAACAAAACATAAAGACATTGTGTGTTTAATATATAGATATATGTTTTTTTTTGTTAAGTTTCCATTTGAGATGTCCTAACGTCAATTCACAGGACACAGTCATCACAACATCACACACAATGCCATCCAAAACACAAAAACCAAAGTGGATACACAAAGATATACATACGTACAAATGCAACACTAAGTTTAAATGCATCAACAGACAACTAATTTCTGCAGAACAACATACTTCAGTATTCCTCCCAAACAATTCCCAACATACAAGAAGAGCATAAAATCATTCCCTGATTTCAAAGATTTATTACAAAATATTGTGGTAGGTTTGTTTGCACACATTAATTCTACTTGTAATTTATGACAAAAAATACACTTCATATGATGAACAAAGAACACATAACATTGACTTGATTTCACGACAGATGTTTGTTATTATAAGCTAAAGTATCCTTCATCCACACTCCACAACTATTTAGATTTTATGCTTCATGTATCCAACAAGAGATCAATATGAACTAGATATGGTGAACATGGGAGCCATGGAGTGTGATTTTCCTTTCAAATCCAATGCTACGAAAGACTGTTCCAGAAGACTGACCAAAACAAATTACCACAGTGTGGTCGTGCACCATCTTGTTTAAACTATTCTCGGCTGAAAATCACCTACTTCACAAGTCCAACCTGCTCTTTGCACAAAAAATATCCAGACACAACATAATAAATACGACTATTACCACATAATACAATTATTTCCAAGTTTCCATTTAACACAGATTTAAGACAACATTCTCCTTAACCAGGGAAGGACTTTGTGATCATTCTGTACATTTTTTGGACGCTACAAGTCATATCTTCCCCTGACTGACACTCCCATATTGTTCACATTCGCCACAGACAACATGATGCTACGACACAAGTGCCATCGAGGCATGCTTCCCTAGCAACAAGAATTTCTGAACACTTTTAAAAAATTTATATTAATATATTTTTTTGTTTTGTTTTGGCAAATAGCCATGCTTTAAACATGGTCCTCAAACATGTCTATACCATAGTCAACAGACTTCTATGCTAAATCATATCACTTCTTTAGGCAAGAGGGTTTCTCTCTTCCCTGCCGTTAGGGCCACCTCTTACGCTCCCATTGCCTTGCCCCAAGTTGTTGCCATTTCCAACAAATCCATTGATGTGACCATTTGCTGTGAGATATAAGTCAGGTTGAGCTGGAGTTGGGGCTGGAGGTGGAGGAGGAATCGTGCTGGCCACACTGTTTCCCATTGCCTCCATAGCACGATACAGAAATAGATAGTCATCCTTCAAACACCATAAAACACGATTAGAATATCGACAGATCAAATGGTAAAACCCCTTCACCATAAAACACGATTAGAATATCGACAGAACAAATGGTAAAACCCCTTTTTAATATAATTCAGGGAAATGAATTTACTTTTCTTAAATTGGGGTGTTTCCTTGGAAGAGTGTTTGCCTCAAATAAAGGCAAAGATTGTGTAATTTATGTTTTGTATTAAAAACACAATTCAACACATGAGCTTTCTCACAAAGGGCAAAGAAACAATGACTGAAGAAAGTTTAAAAATCAAAAGACATTGAACAAGATCAGTAATTTTATCACAACACAAAGAGTCTATACTGATACCTATCCTAGATATAGATGAGCAATTTTCACTCTGCTGTTATTTGAACTCTGCAGATGAATTTAAAAAGTGACTTCAATTCCCCACGACTTCTCAGTTTAGTAATTATACAGGATAAATTCTCAAAATATATTTTCTCTCCCAGAAGCATGATTTTCTTAATAATGGGGTTTTTTTAAAAGCAGGAATGATATACATTGATTGGGGAGAGGCAAGATACTTTTCGCCTCCCAATTATTAGAAGTAGGGGCCTTGCCCCCACTCAGTATTTAGAAATGCTTTACTGTGTTTACCAGCAAAAATGTAATCATCTTCAGATTTATTTATTTACTCATATTTTATTTAATAGTATGTTATTTGTTATGTTTTAGGACTATATCTAACTGCTAACAATCCTTGCTCTCCCACGAATATTTTAAAGTTGGCTCCTGATATTTTTCAGTTCAATTTAGTTTTGCCAACTTGAAAAAAAATCTGTATATTTAAATAAATTAAGAGAATTAAATAATTTCATCAAGAACTTAAAAGAGAATTTTCAAGGAATATAGGTGAATGACAAATTATATCGTTTTTTAAACATAGTATCTTCTCCTTTTAGACTGCATGAACTAATGACACTGTATTATATGAATTACTGGTTAAAAACCATAACAGTAACCCATTTTGAAGTTTCCTTTTTATATACAATGTTCCGAATTCTTTACAACAAAGTAAACTTTTGTATTAACTTCAAGCCACAGCCAGAAATAGAACAAGAACTGAGCATATTAATATTTTCAAGTCGGCGCTACTGATTGAACTTATGGTAATTTTGCAGACTTAAAATCTTATTCCTTAAAAGCGGAAATGTTAAAAAAGGGTTTTACCATTTGAGATCCTCCCATTCATCAAATAATTTCATTCAGCACTACAAGAATTAATTAGAACGAATGACAACAGACTGCACCAAAACAGCAAGAAAATAATCTAATAAAAATCTGTAAACAAAACCAAGGGGTAAGTACTGAGGACAGTGGACAAAACCAATGAAATTCAGGATGAAGAAAAGGATTGTGATGGAAGGACCTGAGAGCAACAAATGAAATGACGACAGGAAGAAATGGTGAGGACTTGAGAACCTAACACAGAAAATAGAAGTTGAAGATTAATAATGATATCAAGCACAATTTGTTTAGGTTTTTGGACAGCGGATCTTCATTCCCATGAGATGAATATCATGGTACGACAAGTGTACAGAAAGGAGCTTATTAGGGCTTAGGGGTCAATCCATACGAAGTCAGCCAATTGTGAATTTTCTGGTTGCCTGACCATTTTTAAAAAAATTCATTTTTTGTCACATATGACCCCTATATACCAATAGTACAAAACCACAAATATTTTATTTTTACTCGGTTCCGTTTAGAAATGGCGGCCATCTTTCAATCATGGCGGACAGCTATTTTTGCATTTGTAGGTGTTTATGCAAATGCAAATATCTCTGGACTGGGAAGTGATAGAGCCTTGAGGAAAAAACCATTATTCTCAGCAGAGTCTGGGCTACATTTCTGGTCAAATGCATTGGTTAGCTTATTTCACTTTTAAATGGTGAAAAAGGGGGCTAATTCTGAACAAAACTTTTGCAAAATTATGATTTTTCAGGGTGTCACTATCTTACCCTGGAAAGAAATCTCTGGTGTCAGTTTTTTGTAGGAGGTACATATGTACCAGTACTTTCCTGGAAAAGAATACAAAGCCACACATTTGTTTGCTTCTATTATTTAGGACTCTCAGAAAATGAAGATTTTTCCAAATTTGGCCAATTTTAGGCCTAAATATCTCTGGTTGGCAAAATAGGAAAAATCTAATTTTGGGCTCAATTCAAGGTCTATACGACACTAACCTACTGTGAAAATTTCAAGTTTGAGACTCAAGCCAGAATGGAGTTATGTATCAAACAAACTCCTTAAATAATGAGGCTTTGTGTGAACCATATATCAATAAATAATCACCCTAGTCCACAATATTTAATGGTTTTAAGGCCTCATTTACATATTATAAGCCTAATTATAAATCATTATGGTCTGCTAAAATAAATTATAGAGGATAGGCCTACAAGTTTTCAATTGAAAAAACAAATCTGAATCAATTTTTGTTTGTATGTATGTAGGCGTATATTATTTTAGTCTGTTCAGTTTTAGAATTTGGATTTCCCTTATTACCAGTTATAACTAATTGTACACAATTTGCTTGGTGCTAAGTTAATTTTCATATGCCTGAGTAGGGAACAATCAACCTTTGCTTTTATGGAAAGTCACAGTGGGGAGCAAGATGAGAGGGTACATAGACAAGTCTAAACCTGCAACTGCTCATGCTGAGACATGAACTGTTCCAGCAGCGTTGCCATACGTACGACTATAGTCGTACACATACGACTATTTCATAGATTTGTACGACGTACGACGCAACCATGTGTCGTATGCCTATTCATACGACTATTTTTAGTGTTAGCATTTTATACTGCCATTTTCTGTTTATTTCTTAGCCATATAGGCCTACTGCAGAATTTTCAATTTGGATAAGCATGAAGTTTTTGTTTTTTCGTAGTTTATTTTGAATATGCCTAAATGTCGCTAAATGAATGGCAATATTATAATAGCCATATAAAACTCAGTCCATTTATATATTACAGGCTTTCACGGGCCGGTCCCGCACCTCGCTTAAGTTGCATTGTTGTATTGTTGTTGCTACTCCTCTCATTATTCTTCTCCAAATATTTTATATTTTAGCCGCACGTGTGCAAAACGAAGCAATCCAAACCTCTAAAGAAATTATACCGATAAAGAGCAACTGGTTTTATTGTTTTTGTTTTATTTTGACCAAACATAATAATCATATGATTGTTATTATTAATATAATGTAATGTGCTTATTACAGTAATTAACTTTTTACAAATTCCAATTATGTTATTATTAATAGTAGGCCTATAATATGTTGACACGTGCATATCAAAAGTGGCTGTATACTTTTCTTTAAAAGATATTTGGAAATCTTTAGTTTCTTATGGTTTATAATGTATTAATATTTTATTATTATTTTAATTCTTCCTGCAACATCTGTAGGTAGCCGATGACAAAGAGTACCAACAACAATGGGTATGTGTATATACAGTTACGAGAGACCAGTTAGTTGAGTAGTAGCGGTGAACAACAAAGTCAGCATGCGTGAGCGGAGCAGTAGCACGTTATAGAACTTACAAAAGCAAATTTTTACCACCATTTATAGAAAAAATGTCTGTACAGAGTACCTTACTCGGCAATCATCATCATCATTATTATTATTATTATTATTATTATTATTATATTTTTATTTTTATTATTATTATTATTATTATTATTATTATCATCATCATCATCTTGACAATTCGCAAAGTGTACGACGATTTTAACTAGAGTACGACTATTTTCAGTTGTTGGTACGACTGTTTTACGTTTCTGATCTGGCAACCCTGTGTTCCAGCCAGTTATTCAGTTTGTTGGATGCAGTTGTAGGGTGAAGAAGTGCTTTTTGCTTGGTAGTGTTCTGAATAGACCAAGATGGATCCTCTGTGCTGTATAGGAACATTGACCAATGAACTGTGCCACAGAAATGTTTATGGTGTTGTGCCCAAGGGACTAAGGCATTTCAGTGAATATAGTTCTGAAGAAAAATCATTGCTTTCATTACGAATATCTTCAAATCTTTCCCTCACCTGCAAGTATCATGAAATCAAGTTTTTATCACAGTACAACCACCTCTTTGGACGCATTTGTTGTGACCCTCTAAAAGTGCACAAAAAATCAGTGTCTCAGGGACTAAGGGAAATAAAAATGGATTATATTTTTAAGGAAAAACACTTCCCTGTAAATATTGTCCCAGGGAAATCCTTATGCCCTACATGCTACACAAAGATCTTTGTTAGGCCTACTGCTCATACTGCTACTGTTGATAACGTTAGTGATGAATATGTAGACAAAACAGAAAATATGGTGAAGGTTGATGCAGCTTGTAGTAGTTTGGAATTGTCACCTGCAGCCAAAATTAAAAAACTTAGTTCTGATAAAAGAAAAGGGGCTTTAAAAGCAAAGTATAAGAAGGTGTCTGAAGCTATTAGAAAAAAGTTGGAAATAGGTTTTGATGAGGATATTGAAGACAGTGAGCCAAACCAGCAGTCTCTATCATTTGAGTATGATGAACTGATCGAAAAGCTAAAAAAGAAGTGTTTGGTAGCAAACAAAGAAACAAAAGTTAGTCTACTTCCAAATTCTTGGTCCAGAGACAAAATAGCTACTGAGTTTAATGTCTCAGTGCATCTTGTTAGGTTGTCAAGGAAACTGGTGAAGGATCAAGGCATATTGCCAGTGTTGGGAAAAAAGAAAGGTGTCAGAATTTCAGATGTAACTGCCAAGAAAGTGGTAGATTTCTTTGAGGATGATGAGTACAGCCGCTTATGTCCACCTATCTGAGGAGATATCCCATCTATTGGTGAAACACCAAATGTAATCACATGTGATTATGTGAAAAGGTATCTAAATTGTTATGTTAAGGCTCTAAATCGTTATTTAAAATGTCAGTATTAATTAAGGCTGATATTGAGGGTGTTACATATATAGCCTACTATACGATTTTTTCACTTTGTTGTATCAAGCATAATTTCATTCTGGCTTGAGTCTCAAACTTGAAATTTTCACAGTAGCTTAGTGTCGTATAGACCTTGAATTGAGCCTAAAATTAGATTTTTCCTATTTTGCCAACCAGAGATATTTAGGCCTAAAATTGGTCAAATTTGGAAAAATCATTATTTTCTGAGAGTCCTAAATAATGGAAGCAAACAAATGTGTGGCTTTGTATTTTATTCCAGGAAAGTACTGGTACATATGTACCTCCTACAAAAAACTGACACCCGAGATTTCTTTCCAAGGTAAGATAGTGACACCCTGAAAAGTCATAATATTGCAAAAGTTTTGTTCAGGTTTAGCCCCCTTTTTCACCATTTAAAAGTGAATTAAGCTAACCAATGCTTTTGACCAGAAATGTAGCCCAGACTCTACTGAGAATAATGCTTTTTTTCTCAAGGCTCTATCACTTCCCAGTCCAGAGATATTTGCATTTGCATAAACACCTACAAATGCAAAAATAGCTGTCCGCCATTTCTAAACGGAACCGAGTAAAAATAAAATATTTGTCGTTTTGTACTATTGGTATATAGGGGTGATATCTGACAAAAAATGAATTTTTTTTTAAATGGTCAAGCAACCAGTGTTGGTTGACTTCATTTGGATTGACCCCAAGGTAGAATAGGTATTGTATAACTCCACTAAGCAGTGTAAGCATAAACTAAGAGAGCAATGTAATATCTGCTAACACAGTTCTTTCCAATGTGTTTCATGCTGAATAATTGTTCTGACAAATTAATTATTCTTGAACACGAGTCTAATCTTTAAGACATATCGTATTTTTCGGAATATAAAATGCTCTGGACCATAAGACGCATCTTGATAGTGGTAACATATGTTAGTAAAATCAAAACTGTGACACAAAATTACGTTGGTAAGAGAGAAAAAAAGTGAGATTGTGGTTTTAACACTAAGAAGTAATATCACATTCATCGCCATTATTTTGCAGTCAAAGCATATGTGAAGACTCTTAATATACAGAATCTGAATTAAAGTGTTACATTAACATGTAATTTATAGGGGTATTTTATATTTAAAAATCTGTTTGAATAAACTGCACAACCCATTTTCCGACCCAATTTTTGGGAGAAATTGTGTGCAAAATGATAAAATAGTATTCAATAAAATAATCACATAATAAAAAATACATACACTAATACATTTAAATATAATAAACAATAAAATAGAATACAAAATATAAAATAAGTGAAGTAATAAAATTATATTATTCAATACGATGAAGACATGATAATACAGTAAAATCCCTACGCGCTGTTTGATTTACTGAGTATTTGGACTTAACATGATGTCCCCCCCCCCCCAAACAAAAATTGTGAACATGTAAATAATAATTTCTTTTTTCAGGAACCTGCAAAATGCGTTTCTACAGTACAAATAACTACTGTACTGGGCTTTCCTTGTCAGCGAATGCAAACAGTAATAAGGGATGAGTTTTATGACTGTATTCCTAAGATTTTACAGCAGTAACAAGACTTTGTACTCTAGCTCTGTCAGTAATAAGGGATGAGTTTTACGACTGTATTCCTGAGATTTTACAGCAGTAACAAGACTTTGTACTCTAGCTCTGTCAGACTCTACAGATGAAGGTATATTGCAAAAAAAAATGAAAGTTCTACATAAGGTATGTCCTCTAATAGCTGTGTTATGTGGGGCTTCTACTATATTTATATTGAGTTTAAATAGCTTCCCTAGACTGTTATCTTTTGTGTAATGGTAATCAGTGAATACCTGATTTCATGACTGAGCTTTCCAGATGCGACTTACCTGGGATTTCCAGACTCCAGGACGTTTGTTGTGATAGAGTTTGGCATACATGTAGACATCCACATGATTCTCGTACAACAACTGCTTGTACAGAGTGGTGAGACAACAGAAAGTAGCGGCTTCAGTGCCTCCATATCTGAAAAAGCAATAACACGTCCAGTGACAAACATCAATCATAAGTAGATGTGGGATTTAATGGTACTCAAAATCATTTTTAGGGCTCTAAAATTGCAAAAATAGAGTTGTAATACAACATAAAGCAACAAACTGCCTACTTTCTGGGTTAGGAGAGATCCAAGATTGAAGGATTAAAGAATGTTTTAATCAATATCACTGAAAATCTTGTAATTTCATTTTACATAAAGACTTTTACACTTAGAAGACATGCCATATAGGATAAAAAATAAAACAGAAATCCCGGTAGAAGAGAGTCTGGTTGGTGATTCTTGGTGTCCATTTATTAGAAAGTTGAAAAACGCCTAATTTTAGGTTGTAATGCTCTTCAAAATCTGCAGAAATCATATGAAGTCAATTTGTTCCTACAGATCTTTGAAATATAAGTTAACTAAAATCATCAAGAACTGGATATCTATTATATCTTAAAATGTATTACAGTCAACTGTAAATTATGTGCGTTAATTGGGGAAAAAATTAACATGGATAATGCAAAATCATGGATAATAAAAACATAGTACTACAATAAAAACTATAACCATATATATTGCATTTTATCGCTTAAAAGAATAATAAAGGCATGGGGGAATAAAAATTAAGGTTCATATTTCTGATTTTTAGATTTTAATGCTGTTTGTTAAAGCAACATACACTTTTGTTGGTAATGCCAATGAGGACCGTCGGCGTGGTCTTGTGGTTAATGTCGCTGACTATAGATCCATCGACCCGGATTCGATCCCCGGTACCTCCTTGGGTTTTTCTGAGGTAGGGAGGTCTGGCATGAAAACCACCATTAACGGCCATGGGTGTCGGCATGCTGACCACATGCCCCCCAATCCTGCCATCCGCCTGTGGTAGATGACGCAGTGGTCGGGTGGTAGGCCAAGTCCCTCCAGGGATGTAGCGCCGCGGAGTTAATGCCAATGAGAGTCCAGGTATTTGATGGATAAACTATGGTTTCCAGTTGCAGGCATTTAAATTCCTAAGTGTAGTTTCTCATACTTATACACATGGGTATATCTAAGAATTTCAGTCCTTCAGTTCTCCACAGCTTTCTTACGTTTCTGGTATTTTTCCATAACCTAGCCTTGAAAATGAAGTGTTCTTCATTCATAACACAGGGTTTGTCCGAAAAGTAATATCAGTGAGTCAATTAGAAGATATTAATTATTGATCCAATTGGTACAATAAATTAAAAGATTTCAAAACAGGTACCTCCTGTGTCGATACATTGCTTCCAGCGAGATTTCCAGGCATCAAAGGCATCACGGTAGGCTTTTTCCAGAATGTCCTTTAGAGCCTTAGTGCAAGCCTACCATGATGCCTTTGATGCCTGGAAATCTTCTAATTGACTCACTGACATTACTTTTTGGACAAACAATGTATGTTAAAGAAAATCATCCCTTTCATGGACCTGTTCCTCCCTTGCTAGATTTGTAGAATACTAATAAATTATCTAAACTGTCAGCAGATTACATCTTTAAGAGTCCAAAACATTTCAACAGTATCTTCCCCTAATAACCTTGAGTATTGTTTGTTATCCCCTTACGTTAGAAGGAAATTACTGCATGTTAACAAATGAACAAACTGCTCAACTTATAAACAAAGTACTAGATGTAAGTATGGAGGTAGTTTATTTTACAGTTCCTATGATAATAGCATTCTGTATTTATTGTTTATCCACATCCCTACATAAAACAAACAATGAAAGAATCTAATTTCTCTTCTTGTGACATGAGAGTTTTGGATGTAGTTTGCACAGGTTAGGTATGCCCCAACAAACTTTTCAACGCACAATATGATCAGGCTTCTTTTTCTGGGCAAGAAGATTTTTTCCAAAAATTAGTTGTCTACAGTTGAATGATTTAGAATGGCATGGTTATATTACAATTATATTACAATTATATTACAATTGCAGTCTATTATGATTCAACTATTCTGTAGAAAAATTAAAGCATTGGTGAAATTTGTCATGTGCAGAAGTTCTTGAGCACAAGTTAAACAGGAAAATGGATATGGCTCATTGCTTTTAAATGTCTGATAACAAAACGTGTACAGTGAAATTTTAGTGTGAATGTACAGGGTGGTATCAAAAACTACCACAGGAGCTTTTGCATGGGCATTTAAACACCTGACATAAGGAGTTCTTGGTATGGCAAAGTACACTGAGAGGTTAGCAGCATATTTTTAACCTTTGTTCTTATTTTCATAATGTAATTAAATAACCATTTTAGATGCTCAAAACTCAGGGTTTTTTTAATTTCGAAAGCAATATAGTCAACTCCTTCTGAATAACTTACCTATCCACGACTATGAGGGGTCCATTAGGATACTCAAGGTGCCATTCTTGGACCATGTTGATGAAGTCAAAGACATTAACGAGCGGAATGCAGTTGTGCGGCCAGTGTGGACTCTGAAGGATACGAACAGCCAGCTCATAGTCATCTTGCACTGACTGTAATGTGAAATCTCGCGTAATGTGAGTGCCATGATCATTTTCCTCCACAAATTTCACTCTGAAGTTCTCTGCCTCCAAGTCTTCATCTCCTCCTGGCCAGAACACTCCAAATTCCTGCAAGAAAACACCCCACGGTCACCATATCTCCCAGACATTCCATTATTTTGTCACTGGAATAGAATACAACATTTCAATCTACTCTCACCTCAATGACCACTAGACAATCAAATTATTTTAAAGTAACAAAATTTGAGTAGTTGTGCATCATGTTGATAAAATCAAACAATGGTAATAACATAAAATGTAGCAAACAGCTTACTGGATATAACTCACTATGAACCAAATGCAGGTATTTATCATCCTGTAAACTGAATACCAGGCAGTCACATGCAGGAGTCCCCTAAAATACGAATGGTGGGAAGAACTCTATTATTTAAAAAATGAATACAACTTGTTTTGCATTTGAGCACCTCAAATTAATAACAATGTAAAACGTCAGAAAAACAAAGTAAAGCAATTGATAAAACTTCAGGTATATCTAGCTAATGAGATTTACATAATATTCTGAAGAAGAATGTTTGTCCTGGATGGGAACTGAACCCTAGTTTGAGTTTAGTATACTAGGCTACACTGAAACAACTGTGCTTCTCAGGGCAAAATTTCCTCGGTGAAACATAAATGAAAATTTGTCACCAGTTAGATTATCCAAATACTCGATCACAAATACATCGGTTAACTGAAAGTGTTCCAGTCAACAAACTCAAATTTGCATACTTGTCATGTAGAAGTTCCACTACCACCATACAGCCTAATGATCATGCTGAAAAAGAGAACCATCCAGCAAGGAAGCTTTTTACTGCCTTGAGATGGCTAGGAAGTGGTTAGAACCACAAGAAGAACGTCATGCTGTCTTTAAAACTTTTGCATAGTAGCAACAACAAGCCTCAGCTCTGAAGCAAAAGAATTTTGGCCTTCTTTTTAAACTTTAGGCCTACTTTAATGGCCCATTTTGAACTTGTCAAACTAGGCTAGTCGGTTCTCTGAGTTACTAGTAAGATGTGTGATACAAAATACAAACAGTTTTGAGTTTAATACTAGTGTTTCTTTGTTTCATCTAGCTTCATACTGTCTACCCAAAAAATCAGTTATCTGAACACTCCCTCCCCCAATTGTTTTGGATAATCAATGCTCTACTGTAAATAAAGCTATGAAATCCCATGCCAATGTGGAACAGACAGATTATACCACTGAGGTCAGACGAGTGAACACAAATCAGGGGTGTCAACAGGAATTTGATTAAGGGGGTAAACTCAACATAATTCCAAACACAACGATTCTTGAGAATATATGGATTACATGAACAAACTATCTACAACTATACTGATTTATTAGACTGAAATATGGAGCAAGTTTTTTTTTAGCTCCTCCCTTGTTCAGGGAAATGTTCCCGCTTTCTGGCCACTCATAAGCCAAGAATATTGGCACCAATATTGGCATCTGCCCCCCTTGCCCTCCCCTGCCGACACCCATGGCACAAATGTTGCATCCGATAGGGATCCCTGGACAAGTCCATAGTGGCTAAATACCTGTATGAGAATGAATCATCAAGATGTAAAGATTCTTGGAAAACAGGCTACCTACTTGGGCATGTCATGTCTGAGGCTCTAGAAATAAATTTCCACAGCAATAAATACAACAAGGACAATGAACTTGAATTAAATTAGGCCTGGACTCCACCAATAAATCAGATCCAACAAAATCGGACCAAATCAGGGCCTTCAGTTCCAACCAATAGAACGTCAGTGTTTCACCACTAAGCTTCTTCGCTTCTGGTTGGCTGCCCTCCATCAATGCTGTTAACATTATCATAGACCTTCAATTTCCAACCTAGGTCACTTCTTCCCAGAAGGTGGCCGCAGAGCAAGCAGCTGTCGAAATCTCAGACAACTTCAACCTTCTTATCTGGCTGGAGTTTTGAAAAGCTACCGCATATGCTGAAGTCTTGGTACGATGTCGAAGTTAATACAATTGGATTTAGTTAATCCCACATTGAATTATTAGAAATACTGTATAATTGCAAAGCTCGTTCTTTGCATTTAACACTAGAAGGACGGTACTGGTCACTTTGACCACACGATGAGAGGTGACAACAAGATGAGAAATAATAATATTATTTACCGTAAAGGACTAGGAGCAGTCATTTTGACCGGCAAAAGCTAGCGCAAGTTTGAAATCTTGCAACAATGCATTTATTTGCTGCCTAACTTTTATTTATTGTGAATTATGTTTGTGTGCAAAATATTTTGATATAGATGCTGGGTTTGAATGAACTCAGGAACATTGAGATAGATAGTATGTAAAACTTTTATATTTTGAATTCACTAAAAACATTTAAGTTGTATGAAAGCAATGTAAATATTTTCTATTCTTTTCAAATGTGAAAGGCGATAATAATGAATATAGTAATAAAAAGCACAACTGAACAAAATGACCAGTTCAGCCTTTCTAGGCAGTCAGGTGAATCAGTCCTTCTAGTGTTAATTAATGTTAGAAATTTTTAACTGAACTGAATTTTCAAAGATGTAACTCTTTTCCAAACCATCTCAAATGAAATAGTTACTTGAAGCCTCCTAAGTCATAAACATACGCAAACTGCGACGTGCTAATTGCTTCTATCATCTGCCCACATAATCTATTTCCAGTTAATACAGTAGAGTCCCGGAAACTCGGCACTCGATAACCCGGCAGTCTGGATAACTCGGCCACACCCTGGCAGGGCAAAACACAAGAGTGCAATGTGAAAAACAACAGGATATTACACATTTCTTTCAAAAAAATGTAGCCAGTTATTGCAAAGTCGGCTAGTTAATTTTCATTATAAACAGCTTTATGCCTTATGTATTCTCGAGCAACCAATACATATAAGTACTGTATTTTCTGAGGAAACACTCATACTTATTCTTTTTTAAAACCTTCCCCGATAACCTGGCATTTTCACACACTTGGCCACCCTTCGGTCCACATTAGGCAGAGTTTTCAAGACTCTACTGTATAGCCATACAGAACAATTATATTAAAGAACTTACAGGATCATCAGTACTGGAAAGCATAGCCACTGTTTGAGCATTGTGGTCCCAAACCATCTGCCAGAAATCAAGTCCAGTTACTTCCAGAGGATGTTGAGTGACTATGAATTCTCGTAGTTTGTCAAAGCCTGTAAAAACATAACATTCAGTTAGCAACTTGGTTTTCAAAATGAAATGCTTTAAGCTTGGACACAGACTTGTCTCCAATTAATACCTTCAGTTTTGTTAATGTGCTTTCCAAGAGTTCATTATAGAGTTGTCAACTATCCCGTATTTCCCGGGAAATCCTGTATTTTCACTTAATTTTGACGGAAATCCCGGGTCCCGTATTTTTCAAGTATATATCGTATTTCTAGAATTCTGGTAAAAGTACAGCATCAGGCTACTGTAAATTTTGATTATAGTTGTCAAGAATTTTTCATTTTTGTAAAAGCTGATGAAGGTATACTGAAAGAGGTACAGTCTGTTTTCAAATAGCAGCAAGCCAGCAAGAAATAAAAAGATAACAGTTTGTAAATCACTGTAATCTCTAAATGTTAAACACCTGTCTTGACCCATTTAATTTTTGGGGATAAACTTCAATGAAAGAAATCTAAAAAATCAGATAAAAAAAGATTTCTGAAATATAAATAAGATTTTTTTTTGTATTTTTGTATTGACAGGAATGTCTGTGTTGTTATTGTCAAATGATTTTTTTTTTTTTAACGAAAATATTAACGGAGTACTATAAGTGACAATTTGTTACACTGTATGAGTAGTAAACTTTGGGTCTCTTATTTTTATTTGTCTTATACACTGTTATCCCTCATTTCCACTTTAGTTGCTAGTTCATTATGACCGAGGTAAATATTCTGTCTTGCTGATGAAATAAAAATGTCAAAATAAAATATCACTCAAAACTGCTCTCAAGAAATATCTTTGCATGGATTTTATTCACTACAAAAGCATAATGAATCATAATAGTAACAACTATTTTTTTTAATGACCATATGTCTCATGGTATTGTGCGAGCCAATCCCCACAGACTCTTTGTGCGCTACTGCCACACTTATCGGAAGGAAGAAAGAGAAAATAGATTTTTTTGTGACCACTCCTTGGTAGGTGCATAATTGCTGAACAATTTTATTTTCATTCAAAGCCTCACTGCTCAACAACCAGGTGTCATAAAAACATGGTGACATGAACTATATTATTATTGATGCATTTAAGATCATCACCATCTTTCAAAGAGGACTTCTTATGTAAACGGTACTAAAATAAATCAAATTAACATTTGCAACCTGGTAGCTACGTTACCCCTTTTATGAATTTTGTGTACAAAATAATGGGCTTTGTAATATTATTTTAGACACACTTTGGTGTAAAAGACTAGCTACACCTATGATTGAGAAGAAACCACGTAGCGAATGGCTGCGTGCATAATAGACGATAAGAAACCATTTCTAAACAAAGGAAGGGTTGGGGAGACTTCGATTAATCGATATTGAACCCTGTTATGACTATCGATACTGCCCTGAATTTATTTGAATTCCAGAAAAAAAGAGAAGTGCGCATGCGCCGACGGTGAGTCGACGGGAGAAGAGCTGATCCGAAAAAGACAGTAAGGAGTACGTGCCTGACTACGAGTGAGAGAAGTTGAAAAGGCAGAAGGGAGAAGACGAGATTGGGATGTGTGACAGCGGTAGCGACGTTCTGGCATGATGATGTGTCAGACTTCCATCTAAGGAAATTCTGGTTGTGAACTTCCTTGACCCGACTATATGGAGATAGTCATTAATCAGAAGAATACACCAAGTCGGCCAGTACGAGACACCGCTACAGCGAACATCAGCTGTGAGAGTGAGTCGTGACTGCTCGCTCTGAATAAGAGCAGATATGGACATCAGGAAGTAATGGGAGACAACTCAGGATCGGAGGATAAGTTGGACATCACTGGTTGAGTATAATAGTCTAGACTTTTTCTTATTGTTTGAGGAGTGAGAAAACTGAGATATTCCTTTTTTTAAGGATGGTTTCTAAGTCATGTATGGCAATCAGACGCCGTAGGGTATGATAGAAGAATAGAATAGAAATATAGAAGTGAGAATTCTAGAAGTAAAGTGATGAAATCCAGTAATCCAACTACTTTCTATTTCTGGTCTAAGTTAATTATAAAAGAGCAGTCAAGAGCCCAACCGCTGAAGGATACAGATAGATCTCTTCACTTTAGGGTTTCATGGGTGATTGTTCCACGAATGAATACATAGCTAGGGGCAATTGGTGATGCTCATAGAAACTTTGTTATTTTTGAGACAGGACGCGAGGGGAGTAAGGAAGAAAAGTAATTAAGGGGCATGCTTAGTACTTCTTACGAGGGCCCCTCCCACTTGGGTTTCTTTCAGGTGACGGGTGACTATCTATAAATAGATTTCATGCTGGCCTGTAATGTTAAGTTATGTTTTTTTTATAGAGATTTATCTACAAGCGAAGGTATATGGAACATGGTAGAGGGGGATAAGAAGTGGAAAGATTGAAGGGCAAAAGAAGGCCTACGAGTGGTAGTGCATTAGGTGTGTACCATTGGAAAATTTACATGTTAGGGTAGAAGTAGAAGTCACTAAAGGGGTTATAGAGAAGCTTACTAATCTGGGCGTGAATTAGTTTCAGTTAAAATTCTAGGGAATTTAGAGACAAAAGAAGATTGGGTGCCCATGCTAAAGAGTAGTAACGTAAGAAGTAGGAAAACTAGAATAACCACCGAGTGAATTAAATCAATGGTATAAGCTGAAGGGAACTCTACTTAAAGAAAGAAAGGGGTTAAAAGATAATAGCTGATGATTGGTCAGGTTAGAAAGAGGAGAATAGGTAATTACGAGTAGTGTACTGATAAGTAGTTTATGAACAAGTACTAGAGATTGTAAGGGTGAGGTGAGGGAACGCCGGAAGTATCCCGAATCAAACAAATAAAATCTGGTAGTAGACAAGGCCTATACCAGTAACATATAAAGAAAAGAAATTTATGAGAGATTGTGAAAGCCATCGATGTTGGAGGCGAACAACGGCCCCACGTGCCTCTAGGAGAGAGTGTCAGGGACCTCTGACATCGATTTACAAAATTTTATTTTTGTTTGCGGCCCATTAATATTTTCCCGGTTGCAGGAGAGGAGTCAGATTGTTTGTAACTCAAGATCTAGACGTCGCTCCTGTATCGGTGGTCTATCGCCACAGTCACTCTGTGGGTATAGGCCTAAACTTCTATTTCTTTCTTCGTGAGACTGTCTTTTCTATCTATCTTTAAATACAATTCTTCATGGACTAAGCTGACAAATAGACTAATATAGGAGACATAGGTGGGATTATTGAGTGTAATCTGTAGAGTAAGGACTGGATTATGAATTGAAAACCTTTATTTATTCAAGAGAAAAAAAAAACCCAGTATAATATATATATTGAACTATCCTGAAGTTGCAAATGTAAATGACTACACAAGTCAGTAGTAAATTAGAAGAATAATACAAGACGTTCTAGTAGATACCTGAAAAACAAAGAAAGAAAATTAAAGTAATTAATTAAGGATTTGTTATTGTTGAACAGAGAACGTACTTATATAGTTAAAATTGGATATACTAACCTTGAATAATCAAATATTATCCTACCAATAAAAGTGTTGAATGGTTAATGTAGTGTAAATGTAATTTATTGTATATAAGATTGTTATTGTTGAAAAAAGAAAAAAAAAAATAATATATTAAATAAATTATGGTTATTGTTATGCAAAGTAAATTAACGTGAAGTTCAGATTTTTGACCCTTATCCTTGTAATGGTTTGAGAGTCGCTGGTTTTTGTGCTAAGTTACATACTTTGGTAGTGAGTATTGAAAAAGGAGAAAAAGAAGAAGCAGAATAAAAAAAAGAAAGGTAAATCCGAACCCAACTCCCGTCTCCACTGTTAACTTAAAAGCTAGTCGAGGGGCATGTAGGTACATAGCCTGTGTATCTATAATTTAATTTGTGTCTGGGCTGATACATAACAAAAAGAAAAGAGGAAGCGTATTGATGATGGCGCCCGTTAATATAAATTTTCATCAATATTATCAAGACTGGGTAAATTGTTAAAAGAGAGAGAAAGTAGACTGAGAGTAGGAAGTTTGCAATCACCCGGTGTCAAAGGTAGTTGTACTGAACGTTGGAATGTGGACTATGCAGGCAGTGTTGTGATGACACGACAGGTGTATGAGTGACCTTGTTTTGTAGGAGTTCAGTAAACTTATATACTACGATTGAGAATAATCACATATTAGTCGTCACAGATTTTGGCGAAGAATTTTGGCGAAGATTTAATCCAAGAAGTTAAGGAACTTTATAGCATAAAGTAAGAAAAGCCCGTCACAAAGTTTGGCGCCCAACGTGGGGCGAGTTGTGTTAAAATCACAGATTTTGATAGCCCATATCGTGGGGCTAAGTAGGGTTAAAACAAAACAGTATTGCTAATTGTTGCAACTTAATTTAGTTAAAATTGTTAAGTAAAAAGAAACCTTTATTCAGTTGAAGTTCCATATTATGATAGCCCATAGCGTGAGGCAGTGATAGTTTGATATCCTAACGTGAGGCGAGATAGGGTTAAAAGAATTTTGGGAGTTAGGTTAGTATAACTGAAATTTATTCTCAAAAACAAATAATAATAATAATAATAATAACATATTTTTGGGAAAAGAATAATGACTATTGACAAGTAAGGACTTCTATAGATGACTAAGACAGACGACTGAACTATTGTGTGTTCTAATCTTTTTTTCCAGTGGTATTGTTAATATATAAATATGGCTACTTATGTTGATCCGTATGCACAAATAAGAGCAGCTGAGCTAACCCAAGCTATTAGGAAGTTGAGGAAGGCGGATTTAGAGGCAGAATGTGATAGAGTAAAGTTACCGACCACAGGTACAAGGGATGAGTTAAGACAACGCTTGTTAGATTATGCCCGTAAGAACCCTCAGTCATTTCAAGTGTTAATTACGGCTTTTGCTCTGAGTCAGGAAGTTTTGGAAGAAGATTTGGTTGAACATAATATAACGATTCCACAAGATTCATATGGAGATGTAGTGTATACATGGGTTAAGTTAATGCGTAGGAAGGCCATGGCGGTAGCTGATTCGGAAGAAGCTGTACCAGTAATACCATCGTTTACAATTCAGTTAGAGCCGCATAAACCAAATACTTTGGATCTGGTTCGTAAATGGAACATTAAATTCAAACCTGGGGATAGTATTTACTTATTTTTGGAGAGATTGGAAGATTTAAAACAAAGTTCTAAGTTACAGGGTGCAGAGTTATTGTCAGTATTACCCGAAATTTTACAAGATTCAGCTTTACTTTGGTACAGGAACAGATTAACAGATTGGCCTACATGGGAAGCTTTTTTGAAAGAATTTAGAGAATATTATTTGCCTATTGATGAGGAAGACTCGCTTTTGGATGAGATTAGACAGAGAACGCAAGGTCCCAAAGAATCGATTTTTGATTATGTTAATGCTATTCAAACGTTAATGAGGAGGCTGAGTACTCCAATGAGTCCTCAACAAATGATGAAGACTGTTATCAAAAATTTGCGTCCTGATGTAAAATTGTACCTTAGACCTGCAGAGATTCAAACTATAACAGATTTAATACGTGTAGGTAGACAGTATGAACAAATATTGTTAGATTCTGAGAGATATATTCCTCCTCCAACGCAGGTTAGAGCTACAATTAAAGAAACGGCTTATAAACCTCAGAGACAAGTTGTTATACCTTCAGTTCATACAGCGCTAGGAATTCAGGGAAAACAGGAACTTCCATCGTCCGAGTTACAAAAGAAACCCAATGTTAGTTTTTCTGCAAAGACGTGGGATAAGGAACGGAATTCAAGTCCTGTAAATGATTCTAGAATGGTTAAAGTAACAGAAAATAAAGAGAGACAGGATGAGTCGAGGGAGAATGGTAAAAACACCACTTTGCGTTTTTCAAATAACCAGCGATGTTGGAACTGTGATAAAATAGGACATAGGCAGTTCGAGTGTAAGGCACCTCGTAGAGTTACTCCACGCGCTACGATTAAATGTTATAATTGTAATAAGCTTGGACATAGGTCTATTGATTGTAGGATGCCCCAAGAAAGAAAAGTTAGGCCTACAAATTCTTTAAGACAATTAACTAAAAATCAGGCTTGTGTGATGTTAAATATAAATCCTACAGATTTAGTTAATGGAGATAGATGTTTTGTTGAAATTTTGCTGGAGGATATTACATTTATTGCTTTAATAGATTCAGGTTCAGATAAAACTTATGTGGGAGAGAAGGGTGATTTTTTGTGTAAAATGTTAGATTTAGCAGTAGAAGAATCTGAAGTTAGGGTGGTGCAACTAGCAGATAAAACTTATAGTTCTATAACAGGAGAGAGAACTTTTGAGATGAAATTGCAGGACAGGATTTTTCCGATAAAATGTAAAATTATGCCAAATTTAGCAGTAGATATGATTCTGGGCATGGACGTTTTGAAACAAATTGGGTTAGTAGTAGATTTGCAAGATGGGACTTGGTATTTCAAAGATGAACCAGCAAAAATTTTTCAATTTGTTAAGGCTATAGATTTAAAAGAAGAAGATCAACTACATAATATTCTTACTTTACCTACACCTCAGGAAAGGGACAGATTGAATATGTTTTTGGAAAATCAGTTACAGAAATTTGATCAGTGTACTGGACTTACCGATCTGATTTCTCATGTTATTGATACAGGCGATGCAAAACCTATAAAACAAAGATATTATCCAGTATCACCCATTTTGGAAAAAGTTATACACGCGGAAATAGATAAAATGTTATTGGAAAAAGTTATAGAGCCTTCAAATTCACCTTGGTCGTCTCCGGTAGTTATGGTAAAGAAACCAGATAGAACATGGAGGTTCTGCGTAGATTTCAGAAAAGTAAACAATTGTACTAAAAGAGATAGTTATCCTTTGCCATACATTGAACATGTTTTGAGTAAATTACGACATGCTAGGTATATCAGTACAATAGATTTGAAAAATGGGTATTGGCAAGTTCCATTAGATGAAGCAAGTAAAGAAAAAACAGCATTTACCGTACCTGGTAGAGGATTGTATCAGTTTCGAGTTATGCCTTTTGGAATCCATAACGCACCAGCCTCGTTTCAAAGATTAGTTGATACTATATTAAGAGAAGAGATAGGAGAGAAATGCTTTTGTTATTTGGATGATATAGTACTTATTAGCGAGACATTTGAAGAACATTTGTCCTTGTTAGAAAAAGTCTTAGAGAAATTAAGAAAAGCTAACCTGAAAATTAATAGGGAAAAATCAAAATTTTGCAGAAGTGAATTAAAATATTTGGGTCATATCATTACTCCATTAGGAATTGCTGTAGATTCAGATAAAATCTCGTGTATCCTTGAGTATCCAGCCCCTACAAAAGTCAAGGAAGTACGAGCATTTTTAGGATTGGCTTCTTGGTACCGACGATTCATTCCATTTTTTTCTGAAGTTGTAAAGCCCCTCACTGCACTTCTGAAAAAGAATCAGAAATGGCGTTGGACTAAGGAATGTCAGGAATCTTTTGATGAATTAAAATCGAAATTATCTAGTAGTCCTATATTAACTTGTCCAGATTATACTAAACCCCTAGTGTTACAGACAGACGCTAGTTTTTCAGGACTAGGAGCAGCATTAATTCAGACAGGAGAGGAAGGAGAGGAAAAAGTAATAGCTTATGCTAGTAGAACTTTAACAGTAGGTGAGCAAAAGTGGGCAATAGTCGAGAAAGAATTGTTAGCTATATTGTGGGCAGTTCAAAAGTTTCGTCCTTATTTGGAAGGTTATCATTTTAAAGTATATACTGATCACTTTGCTCTGAAATGGTTAAATACATTACAGAATCCGACTGGACGATTAGCTAGGTGGAGTTTATTGCTCCAGGAGTATGATTTTGAAGTAATACATAGGCCTGGTAGATTACAAAAAGTTCCGGATGCTTTATCTAGAATACACGAAGGGAAAGTTCAAGAGAAAACGGTAGAGGAAGAATTTTGCCTCTTGTTGACTGATAACTCTGAAGTAGTGGAATGGGAAAATATACAAGATGCTTGGTATATTAAGCGGAAAGAGCAAGTACAGAGTAAACCTAAATTTTGGCCAGATTGGAAGGTCGTAGATGGGAAGTTGTACCATCTTAGATTAGATCAGTTAGAACAAACTTTAGAGGGAACAGTGAATAGGTGGAAATTAGTTATTCCGCAAGATTTTAGGATTAAAGTATTGCAGGAATGTCATGATGCACCTACTGCAGGGCATATGGGAATAGCTAAAACTTTCTTTAGGATAGCAAACAAGTATTATTGGCCGGGAATGTTTAGAGATGTTGCTAAATATGTTACTGCTTGTGAAATATGTCAGAGACAGAAAGTGTTACAGACGGCTCAAGCAGGACCAATGCATTTTTACCAGAAAGAGAAACCTTGGATGACTGTAGCTACTGATTTGTTGGGACCTTACCCACGTTCAAAAAAGGGAAACCGATATGTGATTGTATTTCAGGACACCTTTACCAAATATGTAGAGTGTAAAGCGTTAAGGAAAGCAACCAGTAGAGCAGTTACGGAAGCATTTTATGAATTGATTATCCTTAAATGGGGAATTCCGGGATATTTGCTGATGGATAATGGACCGCAATACACTAGTAAATTAATGCGAGAGATAGCTAAAGCTTTTAATATAACTCCTTGTTATTTACCTGTATATTCGCCACAAGGAAATCCAGTAGAAAGAGTCAATAGAGTATTGAAAACAATGATTTCTAGTTATATTCAAAAGGATCAGACAGTTTGGGATGTGTATTTGAGAGAATTTAATTTTGCTATAAATACGGCTAAGCATAGTTCCACTGGATGCACTCCTTATATGCTAAATTATGGGAAGGAGCCTGAAATTATCAGTAGGATTGAAAAGGTGGAAAACCAACCGATTTATAAAGAAATTCCAAAACTTTGGGTGGAGAGACTCAATAAATTGAAAACGGTACGTTTAATGGTTAGACATAACTTAGAAACCGCCTATAAGAATTCGAGTCATTATTATAATCTTCGGAGGAGAGAGGTGAGATTTCGTCCAGGAGATCTAGTGTTAAGAAGAAACTTTAAATTAAGTGATGCCTCACAAGCTTATACAGCAGGTTTAAGTGCAAAGTTTGTCGGGCCCTATATTATCAAGAAAAAGTTCAGTGAAAATAGCTACGAACTGACAAACCGTTTTGGTAAAAAGTTGGGGAAGTGGCACGTCAAAGACTTGAAACCCTTTGTTCCTGGATAAACATTCTTTAAGGCTGGTAAACTAAACAAAAAAAAAAAAAAAAAAAATGTGAACAGTGTTAACATTATTTTTTTATGGTGAGTGGGGGAAGAATGTCACGTAGCGAATGGCTGCGTGCATAATAGACGATAAGAAACCATTTCTAAACAAAGGAAGGGTTGGGGAGACTTCGATTAATCGATATTGAACCCTGTTATGACTATCGATACTGCCCTGAATTTATTTGAATTCCAGAAAAAAAGAGAAGTGCGCATGCGCCGACGGTGAGTCGACGGGAGAAGAGCTGATCCGAAAAAGACAGTAAGGAGTACGTGCCTGACTACGAGTGAGAGAAGTTGAAAAGGCAGAAGGGAGAAGACGAGATTGGGATGTGTGACAGCGGTAGCGACGTTCTGGCATGATGATGTGTCAGACTTCCATCTAAGGAAATTCTGGTTGTGAACTTCCTTGACCCGACTATATGGAGATAGTCATTAATCAGAAGAATACACCAAGTCGGCCAGTACGAGACACCGCTACAGCGAACATCAGCTGTGAGAGTGAGTCGTGACTGCTCGCTCTGAATAAGAGCAGATATGGACATCAGGAAGTAATGGGAGACAACTCAGGATCGGAGGATAAGTTGGACATCACTGGTTGAGTATAATAGTCTAGACTTTTTCTTATTGTTTGAGGAGTGAGAAAACTGAGATATTCCTTTTTTTAAGGATGGTTTCTAAGTCATGTATGGCAATCAGACGCCGTAGGGTATGATAGAAGAATAGAATAGAAATATAGAAGTGAGAATTCTAGAAGTAAAGTGATGAAATCCAGTAATCCAACTACTTTCTATTTCTGGTCTAAGTTAATTATAAAAGAGCAGTCAAGAGCCCAACCGCTGAAGGATACAGATAGATCTCTTCACTTTAGGGTTTCATGGGTGATTGTTCCACGAATGAATACATAGCTAGGGGCAATTGGTGATGCTCATAGAAACTTTGTTATTTTTGAGACAGGACGCGAGGGGAGTAAGGAAGAAAAGTAATTAAGGGGCATGCTTAGTACTTCTTACGAGGGCCCCTCCCACTTGGGTTTCTTTCAGGTGACGGGTGACTATCTATAAATAGATTTCATGCTGGCCTGTAATGTTAAGTTATGTTTTTTTTATAGAGATTTATCTACAAGCGAAGGTATATGGAACATGGTAGAGGGGGATAAGAAGTGGAAAGATTGAAGGGCAAAAGAAGGCCTACGAGTGGTAGTGCATTAGGTGTGTACCATTGGAAAATTTACATGTTAGGGTAGAAGTAGAAGTCACTAAAGGGGTTATAGAGAAGCTTACTAATCTGGGCGTGAATTAGTTTCAGTTAAAATTCTAGGGAATTTAGAGACAAAAGAAGATTGGGTGCCCATGCTAAAGAGTAGTAACGTAAGAAGTAGGAAAACTAGAATAACCACCGAGTGAATTAAATCAATGGTATAAGCTGAAGGGAACTCTACTTAAAGAAAGAAAGGGGTTAAAAGATAATAGCTGATGATTGGTCAGGTTAGAAAGAGGAGAATAGGTAATTACGAGTAGTGTACTGATAAGTAGTTTATGAACAAGTACTAGAGATTGTAAGGGTGAGGTGAGGGAACGCCGGAAGTATCCCGAATCAAACAAATAAAATCTGGTAGTAGACAAGGCCTATACCAGTAACATATAAAGAAAAGAAATTTATGAGAGATTGTGAAAGCCATCGATGTTGGAGGCGAACAACGGCCCCACGTGCCTCTAGGAGAGAGTGTCAGGGACCTCTGACATCGATTTACAAAATTTTATTTTTGTTTGCGGCCCATTAATATTTTCCCGGTTGCAGGAGAGGAGTCAGATTGTTTGTAACTCAAGATCTAGACGTCGCTCCTGTATCGGTGGTCTATCGCCACAGTCACTCTGTGGGTATAGGCCTAAACTTCTATTTCTTTCTTCGTGAGACTGTCTTTTCTATCTATCTTTAAATACAATTCTTCATGGACTAAGCTGACAAATAGACTAATATAGGAGACATAGGTGGGATTATTGAGTGTAATCTGTAGAGTAAGGACTGGATTATGAATTGAAAACCTTTATTTATTCAAGAGAAAAAAAAAACCCAGTATAATATATATATTGAACTATCCTGAAGTTGCAAATGTAAATGACTACACAAGTCAGTAGTAAATTAGAAGAATAATACAAGACGTTCTAGTAGATACCTGAAAAACAAAGAAAGAAAATTAAAGTAATTAATTAAGGATTTGTTATTGTTGAACAGAGAACGTACTTATATAGTTAAAATTGGATATACTAACCTTGAATAATCAAATATTATCCTACCAATAAAAGTGTTGAATGGTTAATGTAGTGTAAATGTAATTTATTGTATATAAGATTGTTATTGTTGAAAAAAGAAAAAAAAAAATAATATATTAAATAAATTATGGTTATTGTTATGCAAAGTAAATTAACGTGAAGTTCAGATTTTTGACCCTTATCCTTGTAATGGTTTGAGAGTCGCTGGTTTTTGTGCTAAGTTACATACTTTGGTAGTGAGTATTGAAAAAGGAGAAAAAGAAGAAGCAGAATAAAAAAAAGAAAGGTAAATCCGAACCCAACTCCCGTCTCCACTGTTAACTTAAAAGCTAGTCGAGGGGCATGTAGGTACATAGCCTGTGTATCTATAATTTAATTTGTGTCTGGGCTGATACATAACAAAAAGAAAAGAGGAAGCGTATTGATGATGGCGCCCGTTAATATAAATTTTCATCAATATTATCAAGACTGGGTAAATTGTTAAAAGAGAGAGAAAGTAGACTGAGAGTAGGAAGTTTGCAATCACCCGGTGTCAAAGGTAGTTGTACTGAACGTTGGAATGTGGACTATGCAGGCAGTGTTGTGATGACACGACAGGTGTATGAGTGACCTTGTTTTGTAGGAGTTCAGTAAACTTATATACTACGATTGAGAATAATCACATATTAGTCGTCACAGATTTTGGCGAAGAATTTTGGCGAAGATTTAATCCAAGAAGTTAAGGAACTTTATAGCATAAAGTAAGAAAAGCCCGTCACAATAAAAACATGGTGACATGAACTATATTATTATTGATGCATTTAAGATCATCACCATCTTTCAAAGAGGACTTCTTATGTAAACGGTACTAAAATAAATCAAATTAACATTTGCAACCTGGTAGCTACGTTACCCCTTTTATGAATTTTGTGTACAAAATAATGGGCTTTGTAATATTATTTTAGACACACTTTGGTGTAAAAGACTAGCTACACCTATGATTGAGAAGAAACTTGAGAATAATGGACTTACCTTGGTACCAAGTTGCATCAATATAGTCGCTTCCCTCTACTCCAGGCTTGGGGGTCAAATGCACACGAGCACTCTCTACTGGTAACAGATCCAGAGCTCGATTCTTGAGGTGGTTGCATGGCTTGTTAGCAGAAACTAAGTTGAAGTCCTTTGGTTGGAATGCTGTCACATGCTGGTGAATGAACAAAAAGGGTCAACTTTAAAAACATAACTTATCTTATTATAGTCAACATACATAAGTAGCATAAGCTACTATCTAGAAATATAAAACCTGTGTACAATAAATAAATTTGTCATAAGTATTAATAAGAATTCTTAAATCGTTAAAAAATGTGTTTAATGTCCATAAAATAAAAGCCTTATGCTAAAATGCAGATGAAGTCTTCTTCCATACCGTTATAAATACTGAGCATAGGTGGAAATTATAAATTAAAAACAAATATACAGCTCGGTAGGAAAATGAAAATACAGGTAATTGAAATATAAAAAGGTTGGCCGGACCGTGTTAAATTCTTGAGTTTTGTTCATTCTGTAGCGATAATCTTAATGATTTATGTATAGCGTAGAGCTTTATCACTGGTACTCACTACTAAATTGCGGTTGCTGAAGATGGCCGCTCCATGCGGTTGAAAGCGCTCCAACAGGTAACAAAATACCGCAATTTAGTAGTGAGTACCAGTGATAAAGCTCTACGCTATACATAAATCATATAAAAAGGGTCGTCTTTTTTTCTTCTTCTTTTTTGCTTTATTGTTTATTCTTTTGTTTTAGCATGTTTCTTATTTTATTTGCACAATAATATGAAACAATTTTTCTGATTTCATTGTGGGCTTAGTAATTGGGAAGATCTTGTAGAAAATATTTTATATCACTGAAATGTTGACATTTTATGAAAGAAACATCAATAAGAACAACTACAAGGGTTTCATCTCAGACCTGTTTTTTCATCCTATGTGTGAGTTTCATGTTTCACACACTTCTGATCATGATGCATGAGGATAAAATGAGCAAGAAAAGCAGAATCCCATCATGTTATGTGAGATCTGTGATACAATTTCTTAGCACCACAGATATCCAAGAAGTCACATTCAGAATGTGAGTTGGAATGTGAATTTTAAAATCTAAGTTAATTATATAATTTAGTCAGATCAAATCCTTTGTGGGCAAAAAGAGCAAATAAAGAGACAAATAAAAATGTTCAGAAGTTTAACGAGGTAAATAAAGTGCGTTAAGGAAAGTGTTTTTATTGAACTAAGTAAAAATGAACATTCTGATTGATATTCGTCATCTACTTTTTATTCTATAAACCATGGAAATAATTCTCAAAATGTTAAAATGGGCATTCTGAAAAATTAAACCCTTTTTTCCCCCTGATAATTCTCTCTTCTATTAATATTGGTATGTAACATGTCAGTACCTGATTTGAACACTACAGCTGTTAAACAGAACTAAATATTTTGCTTCTTTCGTTGACCAATTAATGTGGGATTTACATCCCAAAAGTTGCACTAAAATTTTCCGTGACACAATCTCCCTTATTTTCACGTTGAAAAGTTGATCACCCTAGATAGAATCCTCTGGTTCTAACCTCACAATTTTTCAATTTGGGGGGGGGGGGCTACATTGCGAACATATAGCGGTAATATATTTTGAATGCTCTTCTTATTAAGTTTTAATTTCAGTCAACAGCAAGAAATATGAATTTTACTGCAATTATGATTGAATTATAATTATAATTTTCACTCACCTTGAACTGGGCCTCAAGCATTTTCCAGGGTTCGGTCTTTTCATCTACTGCATCACTGGCCTGTAAGCTATTAATGTATCGAGACAGATAGGCTTGATTGATGTTGGTCTCGCCACTTTCAATGGCTTCCAGCAAAGAGTCATGGATGAAGATGTACTGTTCCTCTGTCTGAACCAGAAAGTTCCGTTGTGTGCGAATGTGACGTAAGAAACCAAAGATGTTCACTTCTCCCTTTGCCCTGATCTGTTTCAGCATTGCATCCAGAACAATGTATGTACCTGTGCGTCCTACTCCAGCGCTGCAAAAACAAAATTTATCACTTCTTGTCAGTTTTAAGATTCACCTACGAACTGTATGACATAAACCTACCTTGAGGAATATATGGGAGCCCTAATATATTAGCCCAACCTTAAACGTATATGGATAGAGAAGACAGAAAGGCAGACAGAGAAATAGACAGATGGATGAAAAAATAGATTACTGCGAGGAGGTCCACTACTTTTCATTGCTACTAGTTTGGATGGAGTAAAGTTTTTTTTAATTTAAAAAAAATATATATATTTTTTTAAATTTTTAAAATTTTTTATTTATTTATTTAATTTTAAATTCAGATCGCTTGCCTGCTTATATGTCATGGCAAGAACAGGAATGGACTGCGCAGAGAACATGAGGTTCAGCACTCAAAATCCCCTATTATTGGTGGCTGCCAGCAGCTGCTGTAATAATTACATGTAAATTTCACATAACTGCATTTTTCTCTGGGCCTCTGGCTTGAGTTAAAAAACCAAGGCCTCTCTATTATACCGTTGTGAATCAGCTTGGCTGTAATTTATGGAAAGATGTTGATAAACCATTACACAATAGTGAAACAGGAGAATAACAAAATGGAAGAGGGTCCAAATAACATACAAAATTTCTGGCAGTTATCTTCAAGGGGATGAGGAAAATCTCAGTTAAAACTCATCTTTGTAATTTTTTCTGAACTGAATGTGAATTAGATACTCTACTGGGTGGAAGTTTTTTCTTTCTAAATTTGTTTTCTTTCCCACAATGTTGGATTTAAGCATCAAAACAAGCAAAAACAAATTACTTTAAATTACAAATAAATTATAAGTTTTGTAGAATTTTATCTTATTCCTGGCCTGTGTAAGAAAGGACATCCGCAGACTTTCTTGAATGAAGCTCCTGTGTCTTTTCTGTGAAGAATGATTAATTTGTAAATGGAAACATTGCAGGACGTCACAAGCACATGTGAAATGCAACACAATTCATTTTTGATAAATTGCTCTTTAATTATTACTTGTTTCTTCACCAGAAAGCTTTTCAGAAATCTGACAGTGTTTTATAACCTGGATTTTTCAGTGATTCTACTACCGGTAGCTGACAAAACAAAGAAAACTGGTAATGATAACTTCTAGGAGTGAAGTAAGCACTCACATTTTTTAGTAAAATATGCTATTTTAATCCAAAATTACAAAATAAGTAATATTAAATGAAGAAAAATTGCTTGTCGAAGAGTGTCTTATGAACTATAACATTTCTGTTTATGTTTAGTAGTCTGAAAATAGATACGAATTTTGCTTAGAAATTCGGGCTCTAATAATGAAATTAGCAGGATGGAGAAATGGTGGAATAACAAAATGCAGGATGAACTGTATGTTAATTATCGGTTTTTTGCATGTTAATATAAATGACTAATGATCACATGCAACTTAAATTTTCTTACAAAGCTTAATACAGAAATTATTCTTCCGAATTGTTTACACAGTACAGACTTTTAAACTTTATATAGCTTGAGAGGGTGAGGAGTTACCCAAAATATCAAATTTCAAGGACTCAATTGGGCTATTCTAATTTTACATAAAGTAACCACTTACTGGGTGAAACATGAGCACATGCATTTTTTTAAAAAATAAATACCTAACCTATTTTGAGAATTAGTAAGTAATTAGTAATTAGTTATTTATCAGTTTATCGAAAAGAATAATAAAGTTCTTTCAAATAATAATTTTGCGAGTTTATATTTTATCCTTTGTGGGAAGTCCTTTTATAATAAAAGTATTTCCTGTTTAAATATAGTTGGAAACACAACACAAAATATTAATTTTATATGTTACATGCATCTGACAATTTGACATCCACTATACAAACACCAAAGGGATTGCAACAATTCCTAAATGAATGTCATGCTCTGTTAGAATGTTGCTTGTAATGTAGTTGAAATTTTCTAGACGAAAAATACAAATTCTGAAGCCTTGGTTGAAAGACTAGGTGAACACACCACACTAAAGAGGATAGATGACCAGCTTATCAAATAATATATTCTACTATAGTCTCTCTTCACTAACTTCATATTTTCTAAAACAAAGACCTGGACAAATATATTGGCTCCCACATAAAACAAACGTTACAATAAAAATGTCATGCATCAATTTAATTTAGTAACTTCAGAACTATTGTAAAAGTAAGTAATAATTTCCAATAGTGATTCCATACTTTTACCTGTCAATAGTGGTGATATTTTATTACTTTTCTCTCATAAAACAACACACAAAATATTTCCATTGCTCTCTTCTTTTCTCAAGACATCCCATTTGAATTCTCCATACGTGGTGGGGTTAAATCATAGGACAACAACACTGGTATTCCTTGATATGCTCTTTTAAGAGTGCCATTAATCCACCTCTTCAATGGAAAAAATTTACATTCCTTCAATTGGCAATTATGTATTCTCTTCACTGCACTTTCATTGTAACTTATCCAAATTTTTGTAACTTGTTTTATGAATGACATTGGTATTCCTTGCTATTTTGTATTTCTCCAGAGACTACATGCTTTTCTTTCTTCAATGATATAACAAATCCACAGAATTTAAAAAAAAGTTAATATAAGGTTGTCTACTTGCACCATCCATAACTTTAAACTCATTTGATAATTGATTAATATTATTAAGTTCTAAAAACCGTTTTAAAGAAAGTAACTTTAGTTGTATTGAAGTTTCTTCCAAACGCATTTTTATACTTCCATAAAAATGTGCACATAATTTACAGTAGGGCCTACTTTACTTCTCAACAATGGAATCAATAACTTTACAAAATACCATTGTTACTTTGGAGACATTCATTATATTTCTTCGAAATCTTGGTTCTGCTGCAAATTAATATATTTTTGATTCCTGATTCTCTTTTCACTTATAATTTGGATAAGTAATTAACACAGTTGTACTTTTCATGTAAATTTCATGTCAGCAGGAAAGAATTATTTGAAAAATCATAGGTACATTTCATAAATAATATTTTCAATTTTGTTTCAAAATATGATTTTGTTTTCTTTCCTTTAAACTAAGTTGGGTAGCTCCGCAAGTACAGTATGAATTATTTATGTCTGATTTAGCAGAAAGCTTAATATAGTAGAAAATGTTATATGCATTTATTTAAATATCTTGTATATAGTATTTTTGTGGCTTGAAATAAACACAAGAAAAATAGACAAGCAGCTGCTATTTCAGTGATGGATAACTTAGTCCATTTTTCTCCTGATCTATTACAGCTTTTCTTTTCTATAAAGCTAAAATAAAACACTCTTTTCAAATGACAAAAGCAAGTAAACAATCTTGGATACATATATCACAGATTCTGTGTTTCCAAATAAAATTCACCATTATCACCACCACTTTTAGACAACCCCTTGTTTGTCTTTAAAGTATATTGTCTTTAGCATCCTATTTCAGGTTCATGAATGATATTGCTTCAGATTTTGCTTCCTTTACAAAACAATCTTATATCCTATAGTTTTCTTTGAATTCTTGAAGTGGAAGATAGCTCTTTGTATTTGATTTCAGCTGTAATTGCACAAATATGGATCTATCAAACACATTTCACCTGAGCACAGTATGTTATTTAATATCTGCAATGGGTTCCAGTAACTTTCCAATAAATTTTGAAAGTGAAGATGCATCCTTTGTAATGTAGTATTTTCATGTATATGGAGCCATCACTCACGCAACTGACTGTAGCATATCATTTAATTACTGCGATGTGTTCACACATGTTAAACAATAAAGCGACTCCTTTAACATACTGTAAGTATTCGATTTTGCTTCAGTGATTTTGAAATATACAATGATCAAATTTATGCAATAAAAAATTACACTGTTATTATGTATTTCACTGCTGTAATGTATTAAATGTACATATTAATTGATGTAGTCATTGTACTTTCTGTGACTTAATGTCATCCGTTTAAATGTTTTACATACGTTCTTCTTTGTGCTGTGGGTGTCCATACAGAAAAAGGAAAAATGCAGATTCTGAATAAGATGAGCATATATTCAACAAAGCTATTGAGTCGCTTTAAGCTGCACCTACTCCAGTAGATTATATTTTTTACCTGTTTACTAGATTTTATCTTTCTTTTTCTGACAATGGCACGATAGATCACAGAGTAATTTAAAAACTTCCATAAACCAGATAATTTATTATATATTTGCTACGAAATCTAAAAAGAATTCTTCAACATAATTACTATACATTCCAAATTCTTCTCTCTCCCCTTTGTTTTTGCTTTCCTTTTTTTCTTCACATCTTATCCAGTTTCTCCTATGACCAAAGAATTCACTGTAATTTTCTCCTCTTGGAACCCTCTTGGAACCTCGTAATTATTTTTCTGCATATCTACTCAATTCAGATCCATTTGTAACTTAAGTTGATGTCTTTTTTTCTTCCAATACAGAACTAAAAACTGCAAAATTTGTCCATTTGTTTGGGCTGGCATACTACTCATACAATTCGTATTTTAACATCTTTAACGTTTCTAATTTATGTTGATGGAAAACGACAGGTACTAAAAATGCTCAGAATTGATGTGTTTAACAATTTTAAAAGGTTGGTAAAATGTTGGTATTAACAATTCTTTTTTATTTTGTAATGTTAAAAAAATCTACAGACAATGGGTGAATAAAATGTTAATTTCTTTCATCATCTTTGTGACATGTTTACTTCTATCAAAATTATCTTTAAGAAGTACTTCTATTACTTTCTTTTTAAAAATTCTATGGCAAAACTTAACTTGCATAAATGATTCACTGCATCACTATAAATAAGGTATCTTTCCCATATTTAAAAGATCCAAATCAAACTTTTCGTCTTAGTTGTAAGCTGTACTGGTAATTTATATCTTAACAAAAGTTACTACTGAAACTGTTATTGAATTAAAATCTATCACCGATACTTCTTCTAATAAATGATCTTTTCAACTGAAGGCATATCGTTTGGCCAATTTCTCTTCAAATGCTTTACTATGATTATACTGTACTTAAATACAAAATTCTGTACAATAATTCCATAGTCACTATTTCACTAAGAAGAATAAAATCCTTTTTGTTTCTATTTCAAATGTTTCGTTTTATATTTTCAACCATTCATTTTTTTGCACCTAAAATAATTTCATTCATTGGCCATTTTTTAATATTAAAGTTTGAAGAATAAAATATTTCTCTTTCTTTAGACGAATACAAATCCATTAAGTTATGATGCTTGCAATGCTGAGAAGTATTTGTTATAATATCTGTTGTTGTTAAGTAATTTGCAACCAATATACAAGAAACTGCACATGTTGGAAAAGCTTAAGTATGATTAATTTCTCAAGGAGCTATTACTCACTTATCAAAAAAATGCACTATCTGAATAACAAGAACACAGATTTTTAGTCTGCCTCATTAAGAGGTGAATTTGATTAGGGTTCATTTAATGTGTTGCCTTTCCCAAAATTTTATTTGCATTTCCCGCATATTTTTTTCAAAAATCACAAAAGAAAAACGGTGACGCTGGTATTATTTTAATACTGGACTCCTCTCATCTGAATTTTGACATTTTTCACCATATCGGCTCAATATAGCACAATGCTTTGTAGTAGCAACACAGTATAGTATAACAGTAGCGAGGCTGTAATGAAAGGAAAATGAGAAAAAGAAGATGCTTTCTTATCCACATGATCTGTCATGAAACAAAGCTTTACGCGAAGAGATGCCAAGCAAGTAACAGTGCAGTACAAGCAGAAGCATTAACTCGGGAAAAGTTTGGTGAATTTCCATATGACTTTGACCTTGGGTTGGATGCATGTGATCGTGTGTAGATTCCCGCAGCTCAGCTGGTTTCATGAATGGAGAGTGGTGTTCAAAGTGTTAGGCTGCACGTAAAAGACGGCGAGATTTCGGCTGGCTGCTACCATGCATGTTATTTTTCTGATTACAATTTAGCCTACCATATTTAATTCTTTAATTAAACTTTGGGTGCAGATATTTTAAGGGGTGGGTAGTATTCGGGTATATACAGTAAATGAGAGTTGCTCATGAGCATAAATATGTTATTCTAGTATCTCTTTAGCAGTTATTTTTTAAATAGCAAGGTTTTCCTTGTAAATCTGAGAAAAAATAAGTCTTTTTGTGCTAAGTACTTGATGATTTGGCTGTTTCAAAACATTAATATTTCGGACATGAGAAAATGTTTCCCAGACGATTTGTATCCGGTTGACACCACAACAAGCTACAATTTCTCTCTTATTCAAATTCTTGCTTCTTGGTTTGTGTAATCCTGTGTTTGATAACGTTATTTGCATATATAATGCTACATATTTTGAGAAAGCTGTTTCAGGCCACAAAAATCATTATCAACTTTTTCTTGTCTCTTCTAGAATGCTTTGAAATCTCACATGACTATCACTTCAAATATTCATTCAAACTTGTATAAAGTTACTGGGTTAAAACAGTGTTAAATCCAAACCTGTACCAGTAAATGTTACAATAAAATAAGGCTGCTTCTTCTCTTCCAGGCTGTTTCAAGAGAACTAGAAGCATATTCAGTAACAGATACGGTAAAATCATCAGTGATGAAGAATGATGGAGCTTGAATGTACTGATGGATATTCTATTGACACTGTGTATATTATAATAAGGGGAATTCAACATTTTGTCTTAAATATCTCACATGTCTAAAATATTGCAAATAAATTCCATGTAGTTTGTCTTTTCTCTTTATGAAATTTATATTCTTAACACTTTGACTATCTAAAAATTGTGCTTAGTGACGTTAATAATCTTATTAACCTTCAGCAAATAAAAAATGTTTTGCTTTTGTTCGTGGGCTGAAGTAGATAGAGATTTTCAGAGAACAATGCTTCAGGAACAAATTTCACTTTCAATTTGTTACAGCATGTTGAATACTTTACTCAGTAAGGTTTAATTCATTTAACTTTGCATTGCTCAAAGGGTCAGGTCTTCTGATAAGCTAGCTTTAACGGATCTTCTGTTTTCATCAATGAAAAGTTAATAGATCTTTAATTCTTCTACACATTTGTATTTCTGCTGGAATCATAATGTATTTGATTCCAGTGGTTAGTATCCATTATAGTAAAAACAAAATCCATGTGCATGTTTCTTCTTTTTTTGTTTGTTGTGGTTGTGGATTATGAACTGTTCCACATCTGCCATCATTCTTCTCCATAAATTAATGAATAATTCAGGTTAAAGTTAACCAGCATCTTCCAGCTCTCCCTGTTTGCAGTTCATCTGCAAACTGTACTTCCAATGGCTTTTCTCTTTAATTGAAGCTGGTTCTAGAATGGTGATGCTCTGGCAAATAGATCCATTACACCTTCCAAACACATAAGACTCAGGTTTTCACTTTCCAAGGCTTCCACAGGTAATGCTCAATGGGTATATTATAAGCCAGAGCCTTTATTAAAATGTATAATAAGCCGGCTAGGCATTGAGCGAATTCCTCAATCCCTGTTCTGGAAACACAGAATCAGTGGTTATGACTCCAAGCGCAAATTCATTCAGGCAAAGAGGGGAAAAGGAAATGGCTTTCGGGAATAGGATGATTCCAACATCAATTAAGGAATTAACCACTCAAAATAGAGGCAAATGACTTGAAAATATTACTTGAATGACTTCTATCATGACTGCCTTATATAATTACTGAATTAATGAGCAAGATTTTGATTAAGATAATGAGTAATATGTCTAAGAACTTAGCACTGCCTTTTGCTACACCTCTAGGAAAAGATGATTCTCTAAGTTTTACTTTTACCTTTCACTCATTGGATATCTCCAGCGAAATTTGATTTTTCACTGAACACATACGTTTTTACAGTTCAACTGCTGTCCACTTTTGACATAAAAAATACATTACATTTTTTTTTTAGTTTAATAAATTTTGGTGTGTCAGAAACTGAGGGTCATCCAAAAGAAGATGAAATTGGGAACAGACAATTTTTGTTAATCAGGACTATTACAGGAATGTTACATACTGCTGAAACAACTTCATGCATCAGTAGCAATTAACAAAACAGTGCTCTGGTCCATGCTTAATGCTTCCATAATCCTATTTTAAATCCTTGGACTGGTACATAGCTTTAAAATATCTAATTCTTTGTGCGAAGAGAAGCGTTATCCTAAGGCTGTCATTATTATTACAATAACATAAGTAATTAATAAGTAGGCCTAATACTAAAGTGATAAGTAAGTACTGTCTTTTAAGATTAATAAATTTTATCTTTCTTAAGTCGAGAGTAGTCTCAGTATATGTTAATCAAAAAGTCCCAGGTACAGATTTTATCTGACAATTTGAAAATATATTTTTTTGTTTGTACTATAACACGCTTATTATATGTGACATAACAATATCTTAATGACAGCCATTAAAGTACAGAACTTCATTATAACATTGTTTGAACTATCGATAAATATTGTACATGGAACAATCTTAAAGGCTTGGTAGTTTAAATTTAAAAAAAAGAAGCTGATTGCTTAGAAAGATTCATTTGTTTTATCAATTAATAAGGTATTCTAAAAACTCAAAACTCAAGACAATTATGGTCAAACAAAAACAGTGCCTAAACTCCCTATGCTCGTTTTACAAACATACTTGCACCTCAGTTAATACTATTATATGCTCGTTGCATAATATACTATTAAAATTGTTTATTCTCACTTGCCTAATCATGGAATATTATATATTTATTTCTCATACATAATAGTTTTATTGAATATAATGTTGAAAGAATTATCAAAGCATCATTCATTTCCCTTTGATTGTCAAGATTACTACGCTTTGAAGGTTCTTCACTTTCACTACTGTCATTAAATGATTAGGAAATGATGGAACCTAACCTCCAACTCACCCGGCTGAAATCCCAAGAAACAATTATACATTTTCAACACCCGGAAAACCTCAAGTCACACGTCGTTAAACACGTCATGCTGGTGTTGATAATTATGCAAAGGCAGCTGAGAATGTTTCCTAATAAATTACACGTACATCTATGAAACAACCGGCTGTTACAGATATTGGCCATCTTGATAATTTATGTCAAGTTTAAACAAGGATGTTAGGCTGCGTAACGAGTTGCACACATTAAGTCTTTTATGCCGGGATTTAGTACATTTTTCTCCTTGGCTGTGTATATTCCTAGTATCAATGGATACTAGGTAAGTATGGATTATTAGTAAGACTGTTAATCTATTTCTTCTTCTAACCAGCGCATTACCAAAATTCGTTCATAGTCAAGATACCGTTCACTCTAAACTAAACTTTATACAGAAAAGTGTAAAAGGCAGTTGGTCGCTTAGGGAGAAAATCTAACGGTGCACGAATGTGATCAGCCTTAGAGCGAGAGAACATCTAACACGTTTGATTTTGTTTCAAACCCTAACTGTGGAATTGAAAGAAACCACTATATAGAGTAAAAATGTTAGATTTCCTTCTTAACAGACTATGCTCCTCCTTCTGCAAAGCCATACGGCACAATTATGAGGAAGATGGACACCTTGAAAACTTGAACAAACAAAAGTGAAAATAATTCTTAATCAAAGTCTAAATATGCTAGTAGTTCATTGAAAATGGATATATATGAACAAGGAATTAATGTATTATGTTTACTCGAAGCACTAAAATAATTGGAGATTTAGAAATAGTCTTGAGTTGGCACCATCCTATTCCTCCAGTTTTACCTCATTGTAACACCATACATTGTAGTCTCTCTAAAGGAAGCAAGCAATACCAAGGAATACCAACGTACATTCTATACATCGTTGTACCCATCACCTCAGGAAGCCTTAGAAAGGAGATCTCTTGAGATAAGATTTTATATAAACTTATTAATGTCTGGTTAATTATGATATGTTTAAACCATTGCCCTGGAACTTCATCATCACTGCATTTTGTACTGAAGCTATCCGATCAAGGATACAAATCATCTTATGTTTTGGAAGAGGAACATTGTTTTTACTGGATGTTATTTTACAATTAAATTATGTTTCTCAGGCAGAAAATTTACAAATAGCAAGCAATATTCATATTATGGACATCAAATGAAAACTCAATTGCCACTGGATGTAGAACGCTAGTTAAAAATCAAAAGGATTTAGCAATAATGAAATGAATGAGGTAAACATTTCTTACAGTAAGATTTTTAATACTTGACTACTGATGCAAGGACTCGGGATCTCATTCTGAGCAGTGCACAAGAGTTTTTACAAAAAGTTTTCTGGGGTTTTAATAGTCTTATAAAAATGATATATTGAAAAATATGATTTGATTGGATGTAGTAGTCCCTAGTAATGAATATAAAATACTATTATGTAATGAAAAATCAAGAATCGTTGCTGGGCAGGTTGTTGAACAGACTATCTACATGATCTATTTGTTAGCTTTTGTGATCACGGATCTGTGGGCTCGGTTCAATTCTCAGGTTCTCCTGGGGTTTTTCTGAATTAAAAAGTTCTGGAACTGAATGCACTCTGTTTTGTGAGGGAAACTGAGGAGCTACTTGCATAAAGAAGCAGTGACTTCAAATAAGAAAACGCAGGGGTTAGTATGCCGACCATATGCCCCTAATCTACCATCTGCCAATGAAGTGGAAATACAAACATAGATGAGGCATTGGTAGAATGGCTGCCCTTGTTTCTGGTAGGGATGTGGCACTTTGGAGTTTAACTAGTCTAGTTTAGTTGAGGTTGCTGAACATAAATTTTAATTTAATCAATTTTTATCAATTAAAAATACCACATTAATAGAAGGGTAGTTACTATCCATTAGAAACAAGAAATGTAGCAAAGATAAATCAAGACAGGAAAAGAAGGTAGAAAAGATGAAATAAAGATGAAATAAAAGTTTTCTAAAATAGATTAATGTATCCAATATATACCTAGTAAATCTGAAAATAATTTCGGCAGAGACCAACAGAATATGGATTTATCCATGAGTGATAAGCTGGAAGTCTGATTCCTTAATTTCATATTCAGCACAGTTATTTTTTTATGTAGCTTACTAAAGAAACTCTAGGGGTGGCGTGCACCAACCAGGAGTAAACCAAAATAAAATAGTAAATCTAAGAAAGAAACCTGAAGTAAACAAAAACCAGTACATCACTCTCGCACATTACTCCTATGACTTAAGAGTGAGACAGACAAACAGGTTTTGGTTTACTTCAGGTTTTCTTCTTAGATTTACTACTTTAGTTTAGTTTACTCCTGGTTGGTGCACGCCACCCTAGATGTCATTAGTGAAAAATGCTTGTTTTAGTTTGCTCCAGATATGACAGATGGTTCTATATAAGAATAAATATAATATCGTGCACAGCTGGCCACTGACTGATATCTCTCTTTTCTACTCTGGAAGGATTAGCTTTTGGAATGGGATTAAGACCTGCTTCCATTTAACAAATAAAGTTAGAGATGACAGGTTCTAAGATTTAGAATGACCTCATTTATCTACAAAGAAGTACAATCTTTCTGACAACCATGAGGGTGGAGTTTGTTTGCAACATATATTACTGTTGAAAGAGTTCAAGAATGTCCACAAATAAAATAATTCAAAGTATATTCCACAAAGTGAATACACTAGCTGTTGCAGAGTAGCTGAAGCTGGCAAGCTTTGCTCAGAGAGAGCTGCAGTGATAGCATAAGAATGCATGACATTGAATTAGGAGAGAAGTGCTTAAAGAACCTGGAAAGTCCTTAACTCAATAACACTGTCATGAGCATTATTGACGGAAGTTTTCATGAGCATTAGGGCTAACGTGGAAATTGATATTATGAAAAAAGAATACCCAGAGATTGTAAAAATCCCAAAGAAGTGTGAGGGGCTTTCAAGGCAGATGAATTGCATAAAAAAGGAACAACTGGGAGCCAAAGATAGGCCAAAACATCAGCCAAAGATGGACTAAAACAGGAGTGATCAAGGAGCCAACAGGTGGTTAATTCTGGTCAAACAGGGGCAAAATGGGGACCCAAGTTATGACCAAATAGAGACCAAAAGAATATAAAGAAGAAGCCACAGAGGTGCAAATGGGGACCAAGAGATGCCTGAAAGGAGCTAACGGGACCAAAGAGGAGAGATTTAAAATCCATAGCACTGATCTGCCAAAACATCTCTGTTATGCTAGACCTTATCGGATAGCATCAAAGGAATTGCTGATACCCAAGAGCTTTTAAAAAGGGCTAGGGGATCTGAAAGCAAAGTAACTCAACGTATGTAGCATGAATCTGTGCATGTTTAGGAAAAGGTTGAATTAAAAAAGGACTTTTACAACCACAACCTTACTGTCTAATCTGGCAGATAATTAAAACAAAATGAGAAGCCTGCACATGCTATGTATAATGACCTTTCCCATATCAATTTTTAATTATTACACGAATAAAATAAATAAATTCTCAGTACTAGAAGTTGTAGGAAAAAATTGGCATTTCCTAACATCACAAACAAAGGAGATTTTATGTTTCACAATAGTTGTGATTTCTACTGTAGTCCTTCCAGCATCTCCAAATAACAATGGAACCTTCTAAATAAAAAGATTAATGCCCAAACTGAGATACAAAAGAGAGTAAAGAACAAGGGGAATTTCTAGAGTCAAATATGACTCCATGTCTGTGGTTGTGTAATGTGAATTCTCGTTTGTAGTAATGCAAAGAACATCAAATACAGCAAGCTACAGTTTTTAAGTCAGGGAGAATCTTAGGTAGAGAAACTTTAAACTTCACATGTGCAGAATAAGAATGAAGAGTTAACAGAACAGTTTGATCTTTAGTATTAATTTGCCGAGGAAGATAATTTTAACTCTAAGTCCAGGACAATGGTTCAACATAATTACATAACTATGATAAACCTGTAATAAAGAGCATGCAACATACATGTAAACACCATAAGCTAGAAGCACATGAACAGAACTGGCCCAGTGAATGAAAGGAGTTGCTTGTGTAGTTCTTGGAAGCACCATTTTTGTAGCTCTGTTATGTTTTTCGTGACACAAATGATGTTCCCGAACCGCATGTTTACTTATTGAAGGATAAAATATCGTGTAAAAAATAGTCAAATTGTTGAATCGTACTGTTTATTGAACTGCTTATTGTATTATTATTATCTATTGTATTATTTAATAATTATTTATTGTATTATTATTGTACTTGTATTATTATTGTATTACTGTATTGTATTGTATTGTACAACAAACTGATGAGACTGATTGAAACTCAAAATTGCTTAAAGGTCAATAAAAGCTATCTATCTATCTATCTATCACATAAAACTATATCAGAAGCCCATGTACTCAAATTCGTAAGGAGATTGGCTATTGAATTGGGCAGCCCCGTCTAATACCAAATAGTGATTAGGCGATTTTTGTCCTCCTGTCATATCCGGAACTGTCTACGATTGATTCAATCTTCTGTACCTGTGGAAATGAACTTTCATTCCAGCTTGGGGGTGGGGGAAGCAGCATGCAGTAACAGCCACATTGTTTCCATCTTAATGCTGAAGAGCTAAGTTGTTGCATATAGCTCTAATTATAAAAAAAAAAAAAAATTAATAAATACAATTTAAAAAAAAATAATAAAAGTACTGAAATTTAATTAGGACTCTGACTGTTAATCTGTATACTGTAGAATGAATTGAAATTAAATTAAATTAAATTTAAATGGATCAAGCCGTTTTAGTTCCGTTCACATAGGCCATTAAGTTGTTCCTAATAATAATAATATGCCATTAAAACTGGAAAATTTCAGAAGTCTCATTGCCTCCTTGATGAACTCCATATAAATGATTTGAATGCATTCTTCTTATATCCCCTGTTCTGTCTATCTGACCCAAAGAGGAAATATTATCATATAATGTGTGGAGAGAAGACAAAGAATGAAAACCATTATATAATAGTGCATATAAATGATCTGATGTTTATTGTAGCCTACTTACAAAAGTTAAGTGCATTTTATTTTGCTAGATGACTGAAAGCAATTACTAAACCACATTATGGTATAGTAAATCAGCATTTACTTCAAAAAGAATTAGTTCATTTCTACTGCATGTCAAAATGCAATTATTACAACCACACTACTCATGTCAAAACTTGTGTTTGTGGTATGAAACGCTGATTTTGTTTTGAAGTTATGTAGCCTACAATAGTTGAAGGTTTTGTGCTGTGAACTGCTTCATAGGCTTGTAACCAGAAACTATCAGTAAGCAGGAAGGTGTGATAACAGTTCAGGAGCTACAGGGTTACTATAAATACAGCACAGTGATTGGTTGATTTTGAACAAATTCTTACACGTTATTAGTCCAGATCAAACGCACAATGTACGGTGTATGTCTGCTGATCATATGTACTGTTTTCAATGGGACAGTTCTGTTCTTTGGTATTTTTTGGCTGTACCATTATTTTAATGAAAATATCAATTTTGTAGAGTTTTAAATAAAGAACTCTATTTTAATTTAATATTCGTCAAGTGTAATTTGTTATTCATAGCCTATGTTGTATATCAATGTCTTCTATATCAATTGTATAGCAATGTCATGAGTGCCAGGAAATTGAGTAACCACTATCAATATCTGCAGGGATTTATTCAGAGAAAATAATATCACATCGTGTGGGTTAGTGAACGGCATTCTTTGATAGCAAAGTTCTGTTCTGATGAGATTGTCTAGTGGCTTTGTTATGAAATGTTGGTGGTTTAATACGCTTGCAATGTCAAAAAGGCAAAAGTGTAGATTTACCGTAATTACTATCTCGGGAAAGAATTCAAATGTATTACAGTGGACAAGCAGTGTAGGGATTGAACGAAATTGGTATGTTAACATTATAATGCCCATTTTCCGTTGAACCATTTTTACCGTCCCGATGTCCTGTTTTCAAATCAAGGTAATATGGTCAACCTAGATATGAGTAAAATAAGAAAAACGATACTCTCTCTATAAAATTTCTGTGACTGTATGGATTCTTCAAGGTACCTACCACAGATATGAAAAATGGTGCTTGCAAGGAATGTACACACATGGTCATATTAAAACCCCAAAAATGACTCCGCTGGAGCTTATAAAATATATAACATATAAATAAGAATTATCTGCTACAACAGTCCACCAAGAAGAACTGCAAGTCCAGTAGTAAGCATTAGGCTGCGGTGAAATGTAACAGCTGCAGAAAATGGAGGATCGGCCTTATATCATAATTAGAGGTGTTTGTTTTTGTTAAACTATAAAACGAAATATTATATTTTAGGGTTAAAACTACATTGTCTTAACATATTAGGATGTAAGAAATTATTTGCCAGTAAAATTAAATAACTCGAAACAACATTAATTTCGTCAATAAAACCACAATGCCATAATCAGCTAAATAAACCCTATTTTTGATAATTATTCTTTTTTGTCATTTTATATTCTTCAGTCATAGTATATTGTATGACTCCTTTAAAAAAAGGATTGCGAAGGAAGTTTTGGAGTGACTTCATGAATGTAAATTTCTTGCTAGTTTTTTCAGCAAAGGTCACAATAATTTTAATTTAGAATTAATAATTGAGTTTATCTTTATGACTGTGTAGTTATATTGCCCTAAGTTTTACCCTCTGATGTAGAATATTTTACAGTTTTAAAAATTAAATAGGTATATTTAAAACTTAGCCTATTTAACTACTGAAATAACAAAATTATTTAAAATTCTGACGTGTCTCTCATATTACTATCAGAAGGCAAAAAGTTAAACTCTTTACAATTTTTAAGTTAATTTGTTTCGATATATAAAGTAATCTGAAAGATTATGGGTAGGCCTACTATATTACTGTCAGTGATTTCTCGTCAGTAAGCTGCAGTATACTGATATGCAAAATGTAAATAATATAATTAAAATAACCATTATGTTAGATTATACATGCACAACGTCTTTATAGAGCCTGTAACAAAATTAATACACAAAATACCACATTTTAAATTTTAAAATAACTTATCTTTTAAAAATAAATACATTTTCAAACACCTCTAATCATAATGTAGTTTGGCTATTTGCACACAGCAGAGAAAAGGAAATTTTTGCTATTTGACGCAAGTATTTTTTCTGACTTTAGTACGACTCATCACAGTTCCAATTGGCAGATAATAAATACAAAGTAGGCCTACTCTTATTTGTTGAAAAGTAAAGTTCCAATATGAGCAATGCATGCCTCTATGTGTGGTATCTGTACGTGTGATATTGTATGTTAGTGTGTGAAAAATCCTTGTTTGAATTACATTACCGTTACAGGTTACAGAAGTCACTGAAAATGAAGTTCCACAACATAATACACTTCCTCATAATATCTAAGGGCTCAGTAAATTGAATTGAATTTTTCATATGTTTATTCATATTGTGCAAGGCAAATGAACAAAGGAGATAGAATTGTCAGAAAAACTTAATGTTTCCTTCATCTATTTTTCAACTCACGGGGAGGAAAAGAGGCGGTAAATGAATATGCGATGGAGTGGAATGTAGTTTTCTTCATGCATACACCCTACATTTACCGTTACCATTGTAAGGGTTATCATTCTTGGGATTTATAACGTACTTATCTTAGTCAAACACTGCCCTAATTAAATAAGAGTAATGACATTATGACAAGGAAATTATTGTATTTTCAAAGTATTTCTTTCTTTTTGGTGGTGCTTTTAGATGGAAGAAGTAGGAAATAAGTGTTTGCAGGTGAGATGAGAACTGAGATTTGACCAATGTTTCATACCAAAATACTGATTAATGGGACTAGAACTTACTTTTCAGAAGACTTTTTTGCCTTTTGCCTTCATATAGGCAATAAAGTGTCATATTGTTAAGATATTTACTGGGGAAGTGACTAGACTTCTTATGTAATTTTTTCTTAGTATAATAAACATGTTGAATTTTTATTATTATAGTTTATTATAGTTTTAATTATAGTTTAACATAATTTACATTTATATAATATAATCATAAGCCTCGCTTATTTATTCTTAATTAGATTATTTGGTAATGTTTGAATGTTAACCTAACCTCAACTACACCAGAGGGAAATATAAATAAATAAACTAGAAATTAATCTTGGATTACAGTAGGCCTAATTACACTTAATTTTATTGGGTTAAGTAATCAAAATGGAAGTATTTAAATTGATTTATAAATAAAGGTAAGTAGTATTGTGTTGTAATAAAATAAAAAATATATTCAAAATATTGACCTTAGTCATGTAGAAAGATGAGAATTCCAGTCTCCAGGATGAGATGCAACCAACTATGAGAACATAGTACATATGAACCATACATTGAGTTACTAGACATTTATTTGGGGGAGGAGATTAACTCTCAGAAATGCACGACAACTTGTTCGCTTATCGAATTTACTTTCTGCTTTTTCTTTCTACATTAAAATTTCAAGTTGCTTTCATATGTTAAATAAATTAATTCCTGGTAATATTAAGCATAAATGTGTTATGTTTTAAAATGGTGCTAATATGAAAATATCAGATCCAAGTTCACCTTGTTGATATCAACTTTTATACCGTTTAATCAAAATCTGAAACATTTAATTTTTACTTCATTTCTAAAGTAAAAGTATGCAATTAGTGTAAGGAATAAAAAATTAAATAAACAAGTAAATAAATGTACATATAATAATTCCTTTATTGCAACCAATCGTCATAGTACGATGAATGGAGATCTGGTGGAACAATAAATGGCAGGGGAAATGGGAGCACCTGAGAAAACCTGCCCAGACACCATTTTGTTCCCCACAAATTCCACATGAATCCACCAAGATTCGATCCCGGGTCCCAGCGGTGGAAGGCGAGCGGTCTACCCACTCAGCCATGGGGAATAAACGTACATATGAGATTACATTATTTACTGAGCCCTCTAAATGTGGAACATGCACGATTAAAACATACTACTGATAGGCCTACTTGGTTAATAAATAGAAATGATGTAATTTCATGAATGCAACTCATCTCATAAGGGCAGCCATCTTGAAATTTCAGAAACTACATACTTAACCCCCCCCCCCCCAATTGGTACTTAAATTTCTATTCCACCTTTACAACAGAAATGCCCTGTAAGACAGCTTTGCGGAAAATGTTATTGAAGTAGATTTGTATTCATCAAACAACGGAATATTATTTCTGTTTAACATCATGTGAGAATATTTTACAAGAAAAATTCCTCAGACACAGGGAATTTAACCAATGACCATTGGCTTTCAATGCCGAAGCTCTCCCTACCGTTCCTTTCCTATAATATTCATGTAGTTCTTTCTTTCTCTCTATACTGGAATAGGCTTTAACAATTAATTGAAAACATATAGCAGAGGCAGCAAAATTTATTTATTTCTAGAACTCCGAAGGCAGGAAGGGGAGTTAATCGAACCTGCAACTTTCTATTTTACTCTTGTTTGTATCAAATTGTTTTTGCACAACCAACTCTTTTTCAGTTATTGTCTTTTCAATACTGCATAAAATAATAGTATCAAGTTTTTAATATTATTCACTTGATTGTAATAAATAAAAGTATTATTATGGGTTTGGCATAGCCGAAATGAGAGAAGCAAAAACCAAACAAGAGAAGTAGGCTATAGAAATCTGAGGAACATGATCCAGGTCACAAAATCAGTTTAAAATAAACAACAAAATATTGAAAGGTTCACTTCGCTCGTTTGAAAGTAATTTCATCCCAACAAAATAATAATTAATGTTATATATTTAGCTTACTATACATAATATATGTATTAATAAATATAAAGCTGTATAGGGTCTTCTCGTTTCGTAAAAAAATATTAATCTTTCTAACTTAATAATTAAATTTAAAATCAGTAATTATAATATGGAATGTATCTCATCCAACCCTTCCTTCATCTTGTGGGTTTGGTACCCCCCATGGAGATCGTGAGACAAAAGAAACCTCTATGTCCTACGGTTAAGAACTGACACACCAGATACACTGGTAGGTACATGTTAAATACTATGGAAAAGAATATCTGAATAGATATTATCCTGCATAAGGGTTAACAAAATCTAGTTCTATTCCTATGTTGCATTCATGAAAGCACATCAACTAAAGTAATATGGTGTTAAATATTCTCAATAATGACTTGAGTGACTCTGAATGTCTTTCCTGTAAAAATCTGATCTGCACTATGAAATAGCCACAGCTCCTTGTGCCCATGCTTAGAGCTTTCAATTTTGTGGGATCTTTTTGTTGAAAAGTTTCCCCCAGCTAAGGTATATTTCAGCAGAATGATATACCTGGTTTTAGCCAAACATTGAGAAAATTAAATTAAATTACTCTAACCTTAGGAAAAAGGTTGTTTAAATTCGAAAATTATAACTCTGTATTTTAAGTTGTGAGGCAAATGCCATGTGATTATTTTATTTCCTCTGCAGGGTTTCATTCAAAAATAAAAAATCAGCACAACTTCTGTGTGCTGTTGTAGGCTTTTAGAAAAGGGATCTTGTCTACAAGACAGCTCACAGAAATTTTTAGTTTTTACTTCATCAAAATAACTGTTACCATCAAGAGGGAGTATACGTGGCAAGTTTAAGCAGTTAGGCTATGTAGCAGATAATCCTATGGGTTAGCTGAAGCTATCTGACAAGGCAATAGATTTTTGCATGTAAGAATAATCTGGTAATTTCTTCAGATTTTGAGAGACGACTGTCAGAAACCACTTGTTTTGTTTCCTACCTGCAATGGACAATGATGGGACCAGCTTCTGCAGGGTTAGCTGCTGAAGACTTCTTCACGAAACTGAGGACGGGCAATGGGTGATCGGGAGTGCCATGGTCGGGCCAGTTTGTGTAATGGTACTGGTAAACAAATCGCTCTGCCATAGTCTGCTTCTTCTTCTTGATCTGTAATAAGAACATAAAGCTTCCAAATCAGTAATCTCCAAAGGACCCTTCCTAAGATTTTTTTGATATCAGGGCAATCGAGAAAGTAACTTCTATTAAGTCAGAGGAAGCAATGGGCAAAATTTATATTTTTCACATTCTTAAAAGCTAGAACCTTGTAATACAAAATTGTAGAATCCAATCCATTTTGAATGTAACAAACATCATGCACAAGATACTGCTGGCATCAGAGAAATCAAGCCTACAATGACATTTATTATTAATTATGAGTATGTTTTTGAAACAAGCAGCAAGGGTTTCATAATTTTCATAGAAGTATCTTAATTCTGGGGTGCGCGGGCAGAGAGAGTTAAGTCCACTTTCTTGTTACTGAGAATTAGAGTGACTTAACACATTATACCAGCCCAACATAGCTTTAGAGATGGATAAACCCATGAGGCACACATCCATAACTACCGTACAATTATGAATATGACTTACTGGACTTAACACAAATGTAGAGAACATTTTTATCTATAACTCTATGGACATATCTCAATTTTTTAGGATGGTGGACTTAACTCTCTTTGCCCGCGCACCCCGGAATTATAATTACCATTATAGGCAAGTTGCATACCACTGTTTTTGTTCGACCAAAATTAGTCTAAATGTTTAAATTTTGAGATTTTAGATTCACTCAAACAAACTGCAAGCCCTCCATGTCAGCTGATTGTAGTAGTTCTTATCTTCTAAGAGAGATAGCAGGTCATGGCATCGGTCAAATCGAAGCTACCTTATGGCTGATTTCTTGAAACCAATGGATTTTGACAACATGAATTGAAATCATTTTACTAGGATATTAAACCTAACACTAACATAATTGATTTTATTTTAAATACAGGCCAGTTATTACTTAGTTTTCTGCTGCTACTCTCAAGATCTCAAGACTGTTTTGTGTTGGATAATAATCGATACTATACCGATGTCTAAATGAAAAACAGTTTCGAAATGAGTGTCATTATGATACAGTTACATCACACATAATAAGCATATTATAATATGGTCGAACAAAAAATCTTTTCAGTAATTTTAAACTAACTTATTAACAATTAGTTTATCATATGTTTACAGATAAAACAATTCTAAAACACGTTATACTAGCATTTCTCAACCTTTTTGAACCCAAGGACCTCTAAAATGACTAAACAATTTTACAGACCCCTAATTTTACATCCCATTTTTAAAAGAAGGCCTATATTCTTACTATTTGGGGTATTAATTATAGGTCATTATAACGAAATATGTGAAAAAACTTTACTACTTTACTTTCCATTTGCTTTATATTTTTTTATTATGTCTGCAGACCATCTGCACCATCTTCGCGGACCACTGGTGGTCCACGGACCATAGGTTGAGAAACGCTGCGTTATACCACAGAGACTTGGAGGGTCAAGATGATTAAAACATACAAAGAAACAAACAAAGTGACGCAACATCTCTCTGGGGCCAAGCCAATTAAGTGACCACCATTTTCAGAGGTAGATGGAAGGCCTGGGGGCATATGGTCAGCACGGCCATTGTTGATGGCACTCATGACCAATGCTGCTACTTCGTTATCAAGTAGCTCCTCAATTTATATCATAAGGCTGCTCCAGAACTCCTTGCCTCAGAAAAATCCGAGGAGATACCGGGGATCAAACCCAGACCTTCAAATCTGTCGTCAGCAACACTAACCACTAGACATGCAGGCGGAATGAAGATGATAGGGGTTTTTTTAAATATGATATTTAGGACAATTTCTAAACCGATTTTCAAAATCGCATGTTTTCTTTAGTAAATTAAAAAATAACTTATTCACTAAACAACTGGCCCAAAATCAATCAACTGCAAATTATTTTTACTGTCCCAAAGTGAATGAACAACAATACAACTTCAATCATGTATATCTGGCTTCCGAAACAATATCAGATTCTACAAATGAATTCCACAAAATAAAAATGTGCCATGAAATTTCAGAGTTAAGATATTTTGAAGAAGAACTGAATGCTCCTGTACGTCTTTTTCTGTCTGCAACTTGTACTGCATGCCTGAAGGTAAAGTCAACCAATATATATACAAATGTGCAGTACCCAATGTATATGTCAATGAACTGAGCATGTGGCTCACATGCCAACATTCGAGTTACAAGAGTGTCTCATGGTCTTGTTATTTTTTCTGGAGTACAGAGGTACGATATTGTTGCTGTTCCCACCACATTGTCAATTTATTGCCGATTAATCCTCCACAGTTCTTAGGTTCTAACTCACTATTGTGTTAGTTGCATGCAATGTTAGAAGGGCTTGATTCAAAAATGGAATTTCAAGAGCAGCAAACACTGAAATTGCTCCAAGGAAGTTGAAGATGAATTTATTATCCCATTTTAATTTTCTGAAGATGAAAATATGGGAGAATACTGAAAATCTAGATAAGAAAATCCTAAACCCAGTGAAGACGAGGTCTCAGCAGAATCCGATGATGAAATTGCTCAAATTTCTCCATACTATTTAGGCAGAGACAATAAGACATTGTGAAATGATGAATATCCACCACTTAATATACATACTAGGAAGAGAAAAACTGTCACTTATCTGCAGGGAGTAAACAAGGAGCTCTGTATTTTAATGTTCTATAATGTGAAAATGTATCCTGATAATATTTTTTAATAAAATATATTGAAACAAGAAACAAATATGTTTTCCAAAACCATAAATTACAAAAAGTTCTCAAAATAATTGTTGACTAACAACAAATGGATAGTATGACGAGTGGTAGGCCTACTATGCAGCACTGCACTCCCATGCTGACCAACGGCAGGATCCTACTGAACTCTACCAATGCTGGCTTAAATAGGAGTTTCCTCAGTATCCATAGCTTTCTTCTTTTTCTCAAACGTTACCCTGATGGACATGATAGAATCTGTTCCATTTCAGTTGAAACATGCCCTAGAAATCTCGTGCAGGATAGGGATGGGAGGTTTACTTTGCTACCTGTCCTTGTCACTCCACAGCCTTCTACACCAATAGAAGTACAGTGAACACCGTTTAATGTAATCATGGATAATGTTATCAGTAGGGTAATGTTATCACTTTTATGAAGTCCCGAATGGATTAATACTGATACTTTGAAAAATGCTGCTTATTGTGATCAAAGATTCAGTTTGCCATCACATTTTCCATTTTACAGCTTTATTTCCAAGTATTGTGTATCATTCTAAGGGTTCCGTTTCTAACTGAGGTGTATTGTGTTGTATTGATAGTGTTCCCTGTTCACATGATGACCAGTTTGAGGGGCGTCTTTCGCTAACTTTCTCTTTTAAGCAATAAAACATGTTACACCCCTCAGTTGAGCTGCAGTTTTTTATTTATGTAAATAACAGTGTTAACATGCAGTGATGGCTAGTGTAAAATGAAAAGACAGGCATTAGATGTTTTGCTAAGTAGAGTTCACCACAGATCAGTAGACTTCCAAAAACACACATAACTTGAACTGAGTATGGAGTATTGGTTAATGGACTCCTAAAGGAAAACAAAAACAATTAAAAACTTTGTAACTGGTTGATGAATAGTTGCTTGCACTCTATTACTGTATTATGAGTGGTTCAATGATTTACAGTTTCATATTATTTTATGAATAAATCGTATTTATTTCTGTTTTGTAGTGTATGTAGTGTAGTGTATGAATAAATAACCTCCAATTAATTCTTTTGGCTACTGTTATCAATCGGTTAATGTTATCAGATTAGCTGCGTCCCAAAGTGATCACAATAACCGGCGTGCACTGTAGATGGAAAGCACGTGGTTTAGAAAAACTCAACATTCCCGAAGCATCCAAAGTCGTGTTTCAAATATGTGGAACTGCTACTACACTCGAGTACTCAGGTGTTGATGTATCCTACATCGTTCCAATACCAGCACCGGTAGTAATAAAAGTATTGGTAGTAATAATGATGGTTATAACCATTATGCTGAATAAGAATATTAGTACTAATTAGAAAATAATAATCGTAACTGAAGCTTAAGCACGAACAAGGGTCATGTTACAATTTTGTAAAAATTGAGTTATTTGCAGAAAAATTCTATGACGCCTCTTCCATGTGCTTAGTTTTATCTTTTAATACGAAATGACATCAATATCCAAAAAATAATTATGAAGTGAAATATACTTTGAAAATCGTGGAACAAGTGTCTATGTCAAACATGAAAGTAATGTGCCTGCTTTCTTTGTGTCAAGCTACAACATTGTCAGTGCAGACAGTGTTATTCCGTGGGTTGATGTTTTGTTGTATTTTCCTCTCTTAATATTAACTTGAGTAGCCTACTTTAGATAATGTCGTTTTGATGAAATAGCAGTACTGGTATAACTTTTATGAAACAAAGGTTTATGTTACACTATTACTAGGCACCCCGACTCAACAAGCAGCAATGGCTTTGGAGTTTGCTTCTTAAAATTCGCAAAATGTAACATCATAAACCCTTGGTTTCAATTATGCTTCAATTATTAATCTTACCATAGAAAACATAGTAACATGCCTACTTTTACTACTACCACTATTTTAGCCTTCAATTAATAATAATAATAATAATAATAATAATAATAATAATAATAATAATAATAATAAAATTATGAAAATAATTTAAAATATAATCTATATAATCATAACGATAGTAATACTAATATGAGTCAAGTTCTTGGATATAGAGGTTCCTGGATTTTAAGATAGTCAGCCTTATGCACTGACAGGTCCTACTACTCATTTATGCTAGGGACTGAGTAAACTACGAGACCAGAATAGTCCTATGAGGACTGTAAGGCCAATCGACCTCATCAGAAACGTAGGGTTATATCTATGAATGGCTGGCGGGTAAACTTTCACAGCTAGTTTTCTGGCAACGACCTATAAATGGCTACCACGTTTACAATCCCCCAAGCCTCACTTCCAACTTTCATCCGAAGCAGACATGCTGACTTGCAGTTCCCGTTGGCCACTAACCCGTGGTGTTTCTTAGGTTCTTTGTCCAAGCAGATATTAGCAGGAGCAGGTTAACAGAAAAAATTCTGCAATGCTGATCTTATTCTTAGTACTGTTAAGATAGTTACTTATAAAAGCAACACTTCAGTATTTTGTTAAGAAAATGTTTAGTGAATCTCATATATGTTTTTAAATAATAGAACTACTGCAAATTTATACTGATGTTTTCCCAGTACAATTGGTCATTATGATGTAGCCAGTTTAGTCTGATGTCATTATCTACCCAGTTGCCAAATTGCTACAACATTTTTTCTGCTACATGACAAAGTAGATTCCACCCTGGTAGGGGTCTGCCATCTAGGTATGGGAACGCTGCCATACCTGGGAAATGTTTATAGATTCGACAGTTAACCTGTAGTGCAGTGACTCAACCATCTACACAATGAAGTATTCCACTAATTCTAATACCTATATAATTACAAATACAAAAACTGCTACTAATACTACTTTACTAACACTACTCATAATACTAGATTAGATTAGATTAATGAGCAGTAGTGTAAGCCCTTCGGCTTCTCAACACTGTGACCTTAATAGATCTATTGTGAATACCCTATTCTACCAGTCACTGCTTTAATTTAAGGCTTTTTAATATAGCTTATAATTTTCCTGGGCGATGTCCAGTCCTGAACCTGGGGATTTTCCATTACTGAGAAACCTACTACCCAGCCAGGAATCAAACTCGGACCACCAGGGTGGAAGGCAAGTATGCTACCAATACACCCTTGGTGGCAGACACTCATAATACTGAATCTAATACTACTGTTATTATTAACAGTTTGATGATGATGATGATGATAATGGTGATGGTGATGATGGTGATGATGAGGACGAAGACGAGGACGAGGACGAGGACGATGATGATGATGATGACGATGATGATATCCATATAAATTGTAAAAATTAAGGGTAACTTAATTTCATAAATCCAAGAAATACAATCTACCAAGTACAGCAAAACAAATCAAATAATAATATATGTAAGATAACTGAGCTTGCTAATAATTATGACCCCATCACAATATCTCAAGGGATGAATAACTCAATCTGAGGATTTTGCGATAACCTCAGGCTGCCATCTTTATGGACACATTTCTTTCAGTGTCCCTGAAAATATTAATAAGTTAGGGATTCAATAATCTATCCAGTGTAATATTCTGACAACAGCAACTGGTAATATTTGCCGGGGAAGCTTTAAATTGCATACAACTAGTTTTTAGAGCAGTCTTTACGTTCTAAGCCTTATGAAATGGTCAACTCCATTCTCCTCCATTCACCTCCTCCCATTCCAGTATTCTTTCATAATGCTCTAGACTGCTTGGCTTTTGACTTATTCCCATAAACTTCATAACATACCAGTCTCTGTTTTTCTAATTCCAGCCATAGTTCTTCTCTATGTTCATGAATTTTTAATTTCCTCATTCTTTCTTCTTCAGTATACTTAGGGTCGATACTACAATCGTTAGACAAACATCTAGATGTGTATCCAACACTTTGCAATCTGGAAGATAAAACTTCTTGTGTATTACCACCAGATGTGAATATAGGATTACTACAGGGATTTAGAATAAAACATTTGCTGTTCGTACGGTGTTTCACTGGCAGTGGTGGCTAGGCAGGAAGGAGCTGGCTTTTCGTGCCTAAACGCCACTTTTTAGAATGTGTATGAAATCTTACCATACAAAAGAAGCTGAAAATGTCGTCCTCCCTCAAGTAAACAGGCATTATATTGCAAAAATACATTCTTTTAACACGTTTAATGGGTTAATGGATTATTTATTTGCAGAAATCATTGCTGCAAACCTGGGTTAAAGTATTTATAGTAATGACTGGCCGTTTAATCCAGGCAATTTTCCGAAAGATGTGTGACCAATGACTGTGGTTTGAGGTGGCCAATAAATCAAAGGGACACAGGCTTTATGGGAAAATTAATTGGATTCACAGAAAAATGGTCGTTTAAAGAGGTGACCGCTAAATGAAGGTGGCCATTTAGGCAGGATTGACTGTAAATAGGTTATCTTCCAGATATCATCTTTAACCAGAGATTCATCTGATAGTCTTAGTTCAGGCTCATACAGTTTTATCTCATGAAATTTGTATTTAAAGGTGAACACTTTTGTAACTATTGTTTTGTGCGTTTCATGTTATGTATTACAATTTTAGTTGTCCGAGTGCAGAAGACAGTTTGGCTTATTTGTGGTTTTCACTGGTTTTGTTAGGTTATGAACATTGATATTAATTTAGTAGGGCATTCTGAACTCTCCCGTTTTGTAATTAATGTGCCATATTGTATCTCCCGCGAGGTTCATTGTTGGTGAACCTGATTCCCAGAATTCTACGTGTTCAGCTGGTGTGACGTCACACCTCTCAGAGATTTGTCTCCTGCCATCTTCTGTTCTGCTCCTCATATCCTTCAACACCAGAGATTTATCTCCTGCCATCTCCTGTTCTAGCTATAGAGTTCTCCTCACATCCTTCGACACCAGAGATTTCTCTTCTGCCATCTCCCTCTCTAGCAATAGACTCCTCATATCCATTGATAAGTGCCTTTCTTATATCATCATTGCAATTTCGTCCACCAACTACTTTTATTTTCTTCTTTGAACTATTATGCTTAGTACTTCTGATAACTTCTGCATCGTATACTCTACTCATGAGTTGTTAAAATTACCTTCTTCGGGTGGGTCATCTTGTATATCTCTTCCTCATCCACTTCCCACGTCCCATATTCCTACAAGTATTAATACAAACTACTATACCAAAATTGTATTCTACTGAATTCAGTAAAAATAAAACATTGGAAAATTAAAACCAACAAAATTAGAAAGCATTAAAACAATAAAAGAACAAAAAAAGAACACAAACACAAAGGAATAATACAAACTTAAGCAAATATACGTTTAACGTTATTAATATATTTCTATTTATGAGACTCGTCTATCATATTTTTTGGAATATTCCCATACAAAACTGAATTGTGATTAGCCTCCTATTTGGAAGTAAAGGGATTTTTCAAAATTAATATAGAGTAATTTGAAAATTCTTCATCTTTCAGCACACAAAATTATCATTCTAAAAGATTCCCTAAAATTCTGCTACATAACGTAGATTAACTGGCATTGAAATATGCCTTCAAATTTAAAAACTCAAAATTAAATATAATCATTCTCCAAACAAATACAAGAGAATGTATTTAAACATTCCTGGGAGCCTTGTAGTCAATTACAATGTATGACATAATGTTATTTGTATTTAACATAGGAGATGAAATTTAACAAAACCTAACTGAAATTAAAGCAAGAGAGTGAACAGAATTCGCTGATAAATTTGCTTATTTGGAGAATCCTGGCAGGAAATAGGGCTGAAATTCACGCTTGTTTCTAGACTTGATGTTAAGTCTACAGCAACATAATTCCTATACCAAACTAGAACTGTAAGATAAATTACTTAAAGAGTACAAAGAAAATTATTGTATGAGGTAGATTTTGCCTACATTCAATTGCAGCTAACTGTAGTGATCTTTTAAGCAATGGCCTAACTGGAGGAGGGACAGTAAACTTACACATGTTTATGTTTAAACTATTCCTTTTTTATAGAACTACCTATAGGCCAGCTTATTCACAGATTAAGATTAAAATTTCTTTTTTAAATTGGCATGCATGGTATACAACTAAAATTTATATATTGTATCATAACCTTATAAAAAATGCACACTTTCATAATAATAATAATAATAATAAAAAAATAATAATAATAATAATAATAATAATAATAATAAAAACAATAATAGAAATTAATAAAAGTAGTTGTAATAAACATAAACCACAGATAAAATACTTTATAAATGGAAAATAAAAACGAATTATCTTCATTGTGTCATCACTTGCTGGTGTTGTGGTGATATCAGGTATAAGCAAAACAAGAAAGCATTCATCCTTTAGCTTTGACTTTTTTCAGTCTTGTTATTTCTGACGCGAAACAAATTGTAGAAGTGTAGAATTAAGAAGAATGTTTTCAGGTTGAATGTTTTTCTGCAGAAGCGTAGTTCCAACAAGTTTCTTCCCTGGTCCTAATAGTATTACATCTTCCAGGTTTAAATTGTACCAAAGTTTTGCAGAAGTCCTCATGGAATAGTTCATGGTCTGAAGACTTGTCAGTTGCCATGAAACAGTTCTCTCATCTTCATCGATACACACTCTTCACTTCCATTATCTTCCAAATCTGCCTTATGAAACTCATCCTTTCCTACATCATACATTTACAGTGGATCTGCTAAAAACTCTCCGAGTGATATTTTTCCAGGATAATGTAGCGGTATTTGTGGTGGCATGGAAAAATAGTAGGCTACTGAAATACTGAATCATTTCAAACTAAAGCTGACTTTCCCTGGCCTGCACTTCATTTTAGGTTAACAGATATAATTTCCAGTTTCCATTAGTTATCTTTTACAACAAATTATAGGCCTACTTTTCAACAGTATTCCAATTGTGAAAGCAATGAAAATACTTATGTACCGGTAGGCCTACTGTTTCTGATATTCTATTATATGATCCAATTTTACCAAACAGCCTTTTTCCTTTTTAGGTTTATATTTTATCTCAAAGATTTAATTTTCTTTTTCTTTTTAATGTTTAATTTGTTTAATTGGGCCGATGTCTTTAATTACTGATTCATAACATAATTAACCAACAACTGCTTACTCTTGCTGTAAGGCAATGGACCAAAATTTGCAGCCATAGAATAGAAGCAGAAAAACTGCTTTATGAATATTGCCTACTTAAATGACAATAATTAATAAATTAAGCGAGAACTGTGTCTCCCCAGCATTATCTTCCTTGGTTTTGATCCATGTTAATTTTAAATATTTAGGCGAAGTCATCCCACAAGTAAAGATTGCTGGTGCTAGGAACAGACAAACCTAACAGTCCTCGAATTTAGTAGGCTATATTTGGTAATCTAGGACATCAATCTGTAGGTATCATAATTCCTTACGAACAATTTTTTCTCACTACATTGTGCAAATCTCTTACCTTTAAATTCTTCATTTCTGTTTACGTTGGTATTCCGGTATATTAGTATACGTCTGCTAGGTTTTTTTCTTCTATACGTTATGTACATATTTTGTTAGTTTTTGGTTTCTATATACATTATATAATATGTTTGTTAGTCTTTTTTAATTTTCTCTGTACATTATATTAGTTTTCTATGAACATCATGGTTAAGGACAGATCTATTAAAAATTTAATATTTAAAAAGTAAAGTAAAATGCTCCCTTTACAGGCCATGGAGGCCCTAAGGGCTCCAGCAGGATGAGGCTCCCGGATTTTAGACACTCGACATGTGAAAGTGGTAAGGTTGTCAGCCTTATGCATTGACCGCCTTTACCCCAAGGATTGCTGCTGGTACTTATTTTTGTTAGAGGCTGAGTTGACCCCAGGGCCATAGTGCCACCAGAAGAATTAGGCCAATTGGAAAATCTCAATGACCACAACGGGAATCCAACATGCGACCTTCCGGTTTGTAGCGCAGTGCCTCAAATTTAATATTTAATTATCTAAATATAAAATCTATTAAATATTTCTGAACATATCTAAGACCTGTATCTTGAGAGGCAATTGCTGCAATGGATATACACCTTTTCTTTGTTTCCTTGTGCATTCGGTTCAGCTTATATTGCGACATTTTTCACTAATAGATGGCAATCATCATAATCAAAGTATTAAGTGTTCAAGGTCAGAATTCTGATTGGTTGAGTACAGCAACATTCTAGGTACCGGTATATGTATACATAGAACCTTAAGTATGGTTAACAAGTATCAGTAAGATATTATAGAAGTTTTACATTTTTCCACTCAATATGCAATAGAATCCATCGTTCTTTATATTCTACACTTATGCTGACAATATTAATTCCTAACATGCAAATGAGAGATTCAGTAAGTCACCTGAAGAGTCTCCATCATCAATATCATTAGTAGAAACAATCATTTAATTTGGGAGTAGAGAGTGTAAAGCATTTATTACAAAGTGTCCATAAATAACTACTGATCAATCTATGGAAATAATTTGCTATGACTACAGAGGTAGATATGCTTTACTAATGGGGTACCAGTAGAACTAATTTAATTACCCAGCTATCAAGTGATATACTGGTAGTATAGGCCTATTACAAAACAATTCTGCTAAGTACATCATGCAGAATCAAGGAAGTTCAAAAAATGAGCTGAAGGAGGGTTTGTGATAGCAATTTAGCAGATAATAAAGATGTTCCATGAAAATGATTATTCATTAGGGATCCAATTTTACAGTGAGTAAAAATGTTAAATTTTGGTACAAAAATTGGGTTAATTTCAGTGTTATTTCACACAAATACATACAAGTTCAGTGTTATTTTGTATAAAAACGAAATTGATTCATGAGTCATGTGGTGCAAAATATTTACATATTTCTGCCAAGAAATAAAAAAAATTCCTTGATGATAAGCATTTCGTAAAGTAGATTTGAACAACTGTTACAAGCTGACTATTAACACTTGCCTGTAGTGTAGATAAACTCATCTAACAAAACCTCCTCAATCTACTGATATTGAGGGTGCATTGAGGATATAAATTATTGGGCACCAAAATTCAGCTATTTCTATGTTGGAATAAGATATCAAATAAATGAATGTCCTAAATTGAAACAGGCCTATGCTGTTCCAAAAACCAGTTTACATAAACTATGAATGAGATTTTAAGTTTAACTGAAAAGTAAATAGCACATTTTTAAATTTTTTACAGTCATATCACTGAGATATATAACTCAAAAGTTTATTGGTTTATTGAATATTTATTGTATTAATGTGCATATATTAAATTTATGTAACTTTTGATATTGTTCATCTAAAAAATGGCTTTCTAAAACTTGAAAAATAGAATTTTGTCTAAAAAAATCACATTAAAAGCTAAAGTTTTGATACAACAGAAAATTTTGTGTTTTCTTTTCTCAATTATGTGAAAAGACAATATTTTTGCACAGAGGTGTTTAAAACAAAAAAAGGAAATCACTTATCAATGTTAGTAATCAGAATTCATGAATCAGTCATTCACAAAAACTGGATATCCCTATTAATAATTTAGAACAACTTTCGTCAAGATCAGATAAGCTTGCCATTAAAAGTGGCTTGAAGTAAGGAGATGCCTTATCATCTTTACTTTTTAATTTCACTTTGGAATATGCCATTAGGAAAGTTCACAAGAACACGGTTGGCCTAGACTTAAATGGCAATCACCTGATCTTAGCTTATGAAGATTATGTTTGTCTGCTAAGCTATGACAAAAACACAACTGGGAGAAATGCAGAAAGTCTTTTTGGTGCCTGCATGAATGTTGGATTGGAAATTAATCACTAAAGTTACAGAATTACTAAGCATATGGTCATGAAACATCAAAATAATGCACTAGAAAATATTAGAACAGCCGATAAAGCATTCGAATAAATTGATAAATTCAAATATCTGGGAGCAATAATTAAAGAAACAAATAATATTAAGTCAGAATTTAAGTGTAGACTAAAATAAGGAAATGCATGTTTAAATTCAATTCAGGATAAGAGTTTATAAGAAAACTATCCTGCTCGTAGTATTATACGGATATAAGACATGGTTCCTTACTCATCAGGAAGAACATATTCTGAGAGTGTTTGAAAACAGGGTGCTTAGGAAAATATTTGGGCCTAAGAGAGATGAAAATGGGGACTAGAGAAAACTGCATAATGACAAGCTTCATGACTTCTACTCTTCATGGAATACAATAAGGGTAATTCAATCATGGAGGATGAAATGGGCTGGACATTGAGTAAATCTTAAAAAGTGTCCTGGGTTAGAAGCACAAAAATATGCTAAGCCTAATCCTCTGTGATAGATGTTAAAGAACTTCAAGCAAAATTAGAGCCTCCGGACAAAGTTCTTCAGACGTTTCATATTCTAATAGTCTACAGTTTTCTCCTAGAGGGCTGTTGACTTGACGGGCCTGTCATATGTTACCCTGCTCTGTACAGGAAAATAAACATAACTAAATTTGTCTTTGGGAATGAAACCTCTGCTGGGAGGTTAAAAGTTAGGTTAACATGTGCTATTTTGCATAAAAAATATAATTTTGTTATTTTGCATTAGAATCAAATGGACTAATGATACTAATGATAATAATGATACATTGTGTATGGAATTATGTAAGTTTTGTTAATTCTTACACTGGATAGAATACTCATGGAATACAATCTCCTTCATTTATGTATCAAAGATGGATCGAAATATTATATCACTGGGATGTCTGCCAAATCAACATTCACTTGGTTTAGTAAATATTTATTGTACAGAGACACTATTTTTGTGATGTGCTGCTGGATCGTGCATTCTTGGTACCGGTACATCGCAAAAATAATCTCTCTGTATATTCTTCACACTTTCAATAAAGTTAGGTCTAAAATGTCATCCATTTAATAAAATGTGTTTCTGTGAAATTTTTTCTCAAGCACAAAGTGATAATATTTCAGTTTAGAAATGTTTGAAACAAAAGTTGTTCACTTCATCAACAGTAATAACCAAAATTTGCAAATATATAATTCAAAAAGCTAAATATCTCTATTCATGTAAAATTAAATTATTTGTCTTCAATAAACCATCATATCTTTCAAAATAAAAGATGTGTACAACCATAATTAAAAAGATGTGATAACTCAACATATTTGTTTGAAGTAATATATATGTTCCTACAAAATGTTTTATGATGCTAGCTATCATTTCTTGAAGTTTTGTACTATGAATCTCTCTTTGTGTTTTGTTAACTTTTTAGAACTGAATATATAGGCCTACTTCAATATAAGTATACATCGAGCGATACCATCAGTGAGTTCTAAGTTTAAAATTAATAAGAATTTTAATAAAATAGTTGGTTTTCATGAGTGAAAAATAAATTTATACTTTAAGACAGAGAATTAATCTATTAAATTACTTCTCTGCTGTTAACGCAGCTTTATTGGTGATGCTTATACATGTCAGGGGTATGCCGTAGTGTAGTGGTTTAGCTACAAACCGGAAGGTCGCGAGTTCGATTCCTGATGAGGTTGTTGGAATTTTTCAATTGGCCTAATCCTTCTGGTGGCACTATGGCCCTGGGGTTGACTCAGCCTCTACCAGAAATGAGTACCAGGAGCAATCCTGGGGGTAAAGGCGGCCAGTGCATAAGGCACCTTACCACCTTCACGTGCTGAATGTCCAAAATCTGGGAGCCTCAACCTCCTGGAACCCTCTGGGCTTCCATGGCCTGTATAGGGATCACTTCACTTTACTTTACTTTACTTTACTTTACTTTACTTATACATGTCAATAGTAGTGAAAAAGTGATCCAACCCCTCAACAAAAGTAAATGTTCATGTTAGACTTACTGTAAGGAATAATTTATTTAGAGCTATATAACAAAATTAAGCTAAAGTGGATTGCTAACACTAGCAATAATCAGCTGATATTTATGGACACCTGTTTTGCCAAGTATGTTAATAGCAGACAGCGGCTTTACTTACCCTCAGGTGGCGTATCTGTAGAGTCCGCACAGTATAGGTTGCCATCACGTCTTCCTTCACCAACCTCACCTGGATCACACCATAAGTCTCCACTCCCTCCTTCGGCCAATACATGTCGCATTTTCTCTGTAATCAATACAAAGTTCTTTAAAGAATCCACTCACTAAATCTGAGCTATGGGTTTAAATATTTACAATTCTCAATCGCTTACTAAAACTGAATTTGAAAGAAGTCATGTATTAAGGTGTATAATATTTACCACATAGGATGTGAATTACATGATTAATTTACAGTGTACACAGAACTAGCCAGAAATGTTTAAACTATAGAGATATCTTGTTATTTTTAATTTCTTGAGACAAGGAATAATTTTCTTTGGTTTCTTGCTGTAATTTCTGCTCCATACACAACAAAACACAATTCCAAAGATTGTACTTTAGGGTTATTTGTGAAACCATCCAATTTTGGTGTACTACATAAAATATTAATTTTTAGTTAAAACAATTGTAGCTAGTATCTCACTTCCACAAAACCCAGCTGCTTTGATACAATAAACAATTTTCTCATTTTTAATTACAACAGAACCCCTTCTTATGAAAAGCCTACAACCAATGAGCAGTCTTATAAGAAAGACTTTTATTACAAAATGTCACTGGAAAGAGTTTTATGTCACCGAGATCTTCCTAAGAACATTTTTGGCTTTCTCCTATCTTTTCAACTATAATTCTTGGATAAACACCCCTAAATTAGTTATCAGAAGTTATATTTTCTTCTCTTTTATCTAAATGGTGATGATATTATGGTCTCCATATGTTTTAAGTCTGGCGGAAAAAACAAATGTTATGCTGTGAGAACTGGTCCCTTCCCAGAGTAAGTTTAAATACCATTATTTTATATCTTCAAGCTTCAATATGGTTTTCATATTCAGTCAGAGGAGACAAAAACCAGAACAATTAAACAATCTTTTCATATGTACTCACACATTAACTGTAATCCAACAGGTTGTAACTAATATTGAGAACAAAGCGAAAGTAATAGCTCGTTCACAAACAATTATTATAAAATTTAAGTTGTTATGTATCTTACAAAGCAAGTTAGCTATCTACAGACATTGCCAACCCTTATAATCGTAAGTTCAGTCTCAATTGTGAAGTTTTTAGTGTGTTCAACAATAGCCAACATTTCCATGGTAGTTTGTACTTCCTAGCCAACATTTCCATGGTAGCTTGTACTTCCTGAATACTTCCAACTTATGGTATAGAACAGATTTAAACTTGTAAAAAACTAATCTCAACATCCCATGAAGGGATAAGCATAATCTATCAACGATAACTGCATTGTCTACTATCTCAACCTAACTGCCACAAGGCAGATTGTGGTTGGGCAACTCAATGTACAAAAAAATATTACAAGGCCCAAAGACAGAACAAGTCATTCTGTCGGGCACAAAGTTATATATAGAGGGGCAAACAAAAAAAGTCCCTGATAGTCACGATTTTAATAGCCTCTGAAATGGGAAAAAGTATGTGTGTGGGCTGGGAGAGTCCTTTTTTAACAGCTGTCCCTATGTCAGAATGCAAACCATCATTTTTTATACAAAGAATTGAAGATTTTGTCCCAATTTAGGAATTTTTCAAGAAAAGTTTCATTCTATTATGAAACTGTAATATTCTTGTTCTGTAATAATCACAAAGCTGTGAGTCCTTAGGGGTTAAGCAAAGGAGGGACTTTCTAATTACATTTTTCAAGGCTCATTTCTTAACCAAATGTATTTCTCGCAGTTGGGGATCAAGGGAATACACTACAACTAGTTTTAAACCACGAGGGCTTCCAGTACTGAAAAAGCCTCAACTACGCTGGGATTCGAGCCAGGGCCACCAGGATGGTAAGCAGTTATGCTACCAACTCCCCCATGGAGGTAATTAATATATGTAAGTATATAGTCTTTCTTATCATATAATGGACAGTGAGAATATTTTATTTTAGAGCAATAGAATTATTTAAATTGGCAAAAACATTAATATAAGGCCCTAAGATGAAAGGGTTTTGGAAATTTAACAATACTGCAAGGGGAGATGTGGTTTAAAAGAAGGCACACAGTGACATTCCAGGAGAAATGATAAATAAAGTGACATTTTGACTAAGGATTAAGCGAACATAAGGACAGGCTAAGGTGGAAAGGTAGTGTCAGACTGGAAAATTCAATGCCATAGCTGGGATTTGAATTTTTCAGCCTGACCTTACCTTTCCATAAAGGCAGACTGTTGTCTGGTTTGCCAATTGCATGACTTTCGGGTGCCTTCAGTTGAAGGCTATCCCACTTCCAACAACCTTAAGTAGTAACATCACCTACATTGCTAAAAGAGTTCCTGTCATGTGCTATTTACTGCTAGTATCAAAGCAACATTTTAATGTTGTATGCACTAAAATGAAAACAGATAAAATGTATAGAACAAATGTAAGTGCGATACAACAACATTCTGGTACAGAATTTCTGATTATTGCACTATTCACCTATCCTTTCAAAGTGCATTATTTTGAGCAATAAGTTAGAAAAGATTTCACACCTGGAATAATCCATGTAAATACAAAGATTGTTCTGAAATAGAGACTAACTGATATAAATCTAGCTGCATCCGAAGGCTTTGCTATCATGAAGAACAACACAGACTCTAGTTCAATCATAGCAAGAATTATTCAAGAATCCTTGCTCTCACTGCTCCATCCATTCTAAAACTAACCCATTTTGTTATACAGACATACCTGTTGTTATAATTTTATATGTCATGTTAAGTGTCTTGGAATAATCATATAGGCCTATATTTAAAAAATCTACAAAAATGTAGGCCCACATACACTCACAGAAGAAAAATTCTACTGTTTGTACCCGTAAAGTAATACCTTCCATTTGATATGACAGATATATTGGCCTACTGTTTACTAGACTTGTAATATGAAAATACTTTTAACATAAAACAAAATATATCAGTCTACACTACAGATTGCATTCTTCTTTTGTGATTTATAACATGTGACCACAATTTAAATGAATGGCTCAGTTCATAAACCCATCAGCAGCGATTACCCAATGTAATACCTTAATTGTACACCAACAATGTGCCACAACAAATCTCCAACACTTTACCTGCTTAAAGTACAGAAGTCAAAATATAATGTTAAGGCCATTTATAACATTAGACAATACAAGTCACATTACATCTGAAAGACTGATACAATATTTGTGATGGGCAGCCTCAGAGGTTACATTTATTGCGTGCAAATGTGCCATGTCATGTAAGATTCAAGCTTGACAGTCAGGGACTGGAATATCTTTCCGTTTATTATTACAGTCCTCAATTGTACTGAAGGACCTATATTCCTTGTAGCAGTAATCAACAGCCTGAAAAAGACCGTAATTTTTATAGACTATAGGCTTCCATAATGGTTTTGAATGGAGTGAAATATAACTTGTGGCCTCAAATGGAGAGGGTTATTATATTTGGGTCCAAAGAGGAGAAAGATTCCTATATTAAAATTTAAGGTAAATCTGCCGATCTAATTATCTCTCACTATTGGCCCACGGTTCATTATAAAATAACTATTTTCTTCAGCCTGAATGCAAATTTTCTCTTTTTGAGAATATGGCTGTTACAAATAACTCTCATTTTTTGACCCCAACGCAAATCTCTCTTCTTCCTTAAGTGACTGTTATATAATCTTCCTTTCAAAACAGTTATGAAGGACCCTAACAAATACTCATGGGTTGATTTACAAGTCATGTCAACTTTGTTTTTATTTCCCGAGAATGTCCCAATACAGGAAATCTAATACATACTTTTAAAAGTATGTTACACTTACTTCTTAACGTTGCCACCACATAGCGTATGACTGCGCCTGTCTGATGACAACCATGTATAATGGAAGTACAGCAATTATATGTCAGTTTTCCCCAAAACAAGAGCATGGCACATTTTCTCGATGTAGATGCCAATTTACTCAACACTGGGGAAGCACACATGACATCACAACACATCAGTGTATCACTGTAACGCATGGTGCAATGCACGGCCTGAAATATTTAGCTACAGATGGCAGCTCAAGGCAGAGAACACCTAACTAAAATTGTCAGAAAATGTCTAACAGATGGCAATAAATGCTCACAAATTTTGATCGACACCCAGGGAGAATTTCTTTTGTCTGTAGCCATGCAAAGAAGTTTGTCATATATATTTGTTAATAGCAAAGCCAGCAGCAATGTGCGCTGAAGCATATACATGTTTGTAGCACTTCCAAATGTAGTAAAATTAATTTCTTGTATTGGCATATTTTCGGGAAATCAAGTCCTGTAAATATGACTCCTTTTCAGGCCATTACAAGTGTTACGAAGAATATCGGTCATTCGTAATTGTTACAAAAAATTATAAATACCTGTTAATAAGTGTTACAATTTCCAGTCCCTGGTTTACTCTCATGCCCACCGTCCTTTTCTCAGACATGCCTCAGTTTCGATTTTGTGAATGAGAAACTAATATCCAACTGGAGCATTCAAACAAATGTGGCTTAGAAAGCTAAAGGATAAGGAAAATATTAGGGCTTCACTTCTAAGGGGTACTACAAGCGAGTGAGGAATGAGGGGAGATCAAGGCACACAGAAAGAGAGAGAAGAGTGCTCAAACACAATACAGTACCTCCAGACATTGGGATGCAAGCTTAGGCTGTCTTTTAAGAGTTTCCTATTGGACAGCATGAACGGAAAAAAAGAAAAGAAAAACACCTATCAGTTTTGTTTCTTTTTCTTTCTATTTCTTATACTGCTTTCTTATCACTCTCCTGTTACCCTTTTTCACACAAATGAAAGCTTAAGTTTTGTTGAATCCTGTTCAATGCTGGCAATAAACTAGATAGAGTGGTCCATTGTTACAGAGCTGTGTAGTGATCTGTTGAAACAATAGAGCATGCACTTTTCATTACCCTCACTGCACTCATCTAGCTGGAAAAGAAATAACTATGTCCTATGACATGATTTTTAAAAATCAAGGTCAACAGAAAACATTTTGGAGACTTTTTTTTCAGAACCAATAACAAAATTTGCGATTTTAGTATGTGTAGATTACAGAAATTTACTTTTATTTTGTTGTATTACATCCAGTTTCTGGAGAGTTTCACGTGATATAACATTTAAAATAAACTTGAAACTAAATTTCTGTAATCAGAATTCTGGAATAATTATTACAAAATTATATATGATAAATACAAAATTAAGGATACTTCTGGATTCAGGTGAAAAACTATGTAGTTACAAAACATGGGTCAAAATGAAAGAAAAAACCTGTGTTCGCCTGTGAGATTGACTATATTTTTTAACAACAAAAAAATGAAGTGTAAAATTTCAACATTTCTCTACTCAGTGGCCGAGAAGGGAAATAGTATGAACTCAGTAATTGTTTTTATTTATATAGTACAGTATCTGCTTTCTTTGTCTTGGCAATCAGTTCTCTAAAGATGGTGCAGAGTAAATCTGAACTTAATGACAATTAGTTCTTTTATTAGCTGATATTGAAAAGGAAATTATTATTAGGAAGTGAAAACTGTAACAAATGCAACATGTCGAATACTGATACATTTCATTGTCATTATTAATATTACTAGTATCACTGCTGCACACTTTCCTTGTTAAGGTATTTATTAACATCTGAAATTTTTTTGTATTTTCTGAGGTAATTCTTTTCGTTATTCATTGCATATGACAGCCACAATTTTCCTGTATCTAAAATATGTTTGTAGTTTATATAAAACTCAAACAGTAAGTTGTTTAAAAATGAACTTAGATGGCTCAAGGTTTGCAACGTTGGGGAGGGTTCACAGCACATGCATGCCTGCATCTAATTAAAAAAATAGAAAATAATAAAGTGTAAATCAAAGTACACCAGAACAAAAACAAAATAGGAGGTAATTGAGGGCAGAAGAAAATTAAAGGACGCTAAACCGTACAAGCAGAGCCCAGCTCATGGTACAGAGGAGTCTAAGCATAGCCAAGTAGGTTCCCTTCAGCCCAGATATCTTAATATTGTATGGATTATCTTCTTTCAAACAGGCAAAAACAAGACTAAAACTTAGGCTAGGAAGTTAATTCATCCTAATAAGTTAATTCATCCATCAAAGTTCTGAACAGGTAAACATTTTGATCTATGGACTATTTAATACTTGGAAAAATAAAACTATAATTGTGCACCTGACCTTACAAAGGGGCTAACCGCCAAATTAAAAAAAAAATATATATATATATATATATTTTACTATGCAATGGTGGTACATGGCATCCTGGATTGCCCTACAAAAGTGCTAAGTGAAATTCATAATAGTGTAGTTGCAAAGTTTCTCGAGAGAGAGCACCGCAGGTAAGGAACAATGCTATTTCTTTATATGGATTGTTGATTACCTCAGAAACTTAATTTTGTCACTTAGCCCCTTTGTAAGGTAAGGTACACAATTATTGTTTTAAGTATAATTAATCTGATGGTTTCTTACTTAAGTTTTGTAAAATAATTCTGGCATTATGAATGCAAAAACATACACAAACATTTTATGTATGACTTGCTATGAATCAATAAAAATATTTTATGTATGACTTGCTATGAATCAATAAAAATATTTTTAAGATAGAGTTATTTTTGGTAAATCTGTGACTTTTTAAAATTTGCTTTTACTTTATATTCAAAAAATATTTTTGGGGAACAAAAACTAAAAACGAAATTTCTGATATAACATTACTTCAGCCTGATGTCCTTTGTCAAGTGGTAAAAATTTAAAAATAAAGAAAAATAGTTAAGAAATATGGATCTGTACTAACTGCATCGAGGCCATGTTCAGGTTCTGTGTGTATGTCATTAGGCTATGCAACTGTTTTCTGTTGTTGGTTCTTTTATGGAATCATAAATTTAAAAAGATATTAAGGTCAATGAATGTGGTAACAGGATGAAACAGAGAGGATGAATCATGGTAGGTAAATATCCAATTCGGCATTTTACGACTGGGGAAACCATGAATAAACCCATTGGCTGGCCATGGAATTTGAACCTGGGTCCTCCCAAATGCGAGTCAAAGACAGTTACTATCTTGGCCACCTCGCTCAGTACAGCTGTTTTATTTTATCCTGTTTAAGTTAATTTACTGATGTTGATAACTGAAATTTTTAGAAAGATCTCAATCTAATATCTGTGCAAAATTCAAGTATCATTTCAACCAGGAATAAATAGGATCTAATACCTGTAAAAAAAAAAAAAAAAAAAAAAAAAGGGATCAAACATGCAATGAAGCAAGCATTCTGAATGTAGACCTGCAAATATAACACTTTCAAAAGATGAGAAATATTCTGGAATTTTTTTAGAATTTTAAAATATGGTGGTGAGTGAAACGGGAAATAGTGGAATGCTTGTTGACAGGTATGGGCTTCCTTACACTAGAAAGAATGGTAATACAATAATGAAGGACATCAAACAGTAGTCCGTCACAACTCATAGGCCAGTGTATGTTGGATAAAGTCAGCTTTCTGAAGATAATGAAAAACAGATTTAATAATAATGGATAAGTCCATTCTTCTAGTTATCAATAAAAACATTCCTAACTGTGCAATGGTTCAATGATAAATGATTCTCCATAATACGAGGGTCGCCCAGAAATTAATGCACCACTTTCTTTTTTAACAATTATTTACTGAACACAATGAAACTTACACACAAGAAAGAATTAAGTTTCTTCTACACTCCCTATTTTCCCACGTAATCTCCGACCCGTTCTACGGCCTTCCTCCAGCGAGACACAAGGGTGTGTATGCCCTGTTGGTACCACTCCTTGTTCTGGTCATGAAGTCATTTCTGCACTGTGCGAATCACCTCTTCGTCACCCTCAAAATGTCTTCGGCGAATGGAATCTTTTAATGGCCCAAACAAGTGGCCTTATACAAGTTTGAGGACTTCAGAATACATCACTTAACAGGGTTGACAGTGTTACCCCATCCACAGCCCTGACCTTGCTCTCTCAGATTTCTACTTGTTTGGGCCATTAAAGGATGTCATTTGCAGAAGACATTTTGAGGATGACAAAGAGGTGATTCGCACAGTGCGGAAATGGCTTCATGACCAGAACAAGGTGTGGTACTGATAGGGCATACACACCCTTGTGTCTCGCTGGAGGAAGGCCATAGAACAGGATGGAGATTATGTGGAAAAACAGGGGGTGTAGAAGAAACATCATTCCTTCTTGTGTATAAGTTTCATTGTGTTCAATAAATAATTGTTGAAGAAAAAAAAAAAATGTTGTGCATTACTTTCTGGGCGATCCTCTTAATTAACCTATCCAAGACAAACACTATTTCAGAGAAATGGATACAAAAAATCCACTCACTAGGACACTTCTACCCCTCTTAACGGACGACACATGACTTGACAAAATCATACAAGTTAAGTTTCGACACAGCTTCTTAGAATGCATCCAGTAATTTTTGAAGTGTTAGTTACCCAATCATCTAACTTTACTACTTGTATCAGCAGTCATATCCTTTTTACACAACATGGAGAATCCTTAGATGAAGATATTTATGTAGAGTATAAGAGTTATTTTTCGCCTTATACCCTCAAAAAATATAATTTATAAGATGTCAGAAATATATATAGTACTGTGTAGTACTGTATAGTACTGTACTGTATAGTAGTGTGGACTTCCTTAATAATATTCTAAAAATACAAACAAATACAAAGTATAAATATTACAGCACATATAGTGACCAGTGAATGTAATCTATGCAGACATTCCACAGTGGAACGTATCTAAACTGACGAATGATATAAATATCTACATAACAATGCGCAAGTAGGCTGCATGCAAGATTATTATAATTATTCAAGCAATTTAGCATAACTTATAATTGTACATAATTATATATGTGTGTCTTTTAGTGTATATATAATCTTACAATTAAATTTACCATTGTATTATATGTATAATTGTCTATGTAAAAACTACTTTCTTTTTATCATTTTATATTTTCATCTAAGAGTTTTAATTCAATTACATGAGACAATATAGACTTGACTATACAATGATTCTTTAATTCACTGTTCAATAGAATACATCAGCAATTAAAAATCTGTTACCTCTCAGAACTCCATTCACATAATTTGTAACACAATAAAAATAACAAATTTATAAATATTTGTCTTCATTTTTATGTAAAAGGTTGTCAACATTACTTTATATATATTTCTGGCATCTTATAAATTAAATTTTTTGAGGGATTAAGGCGAAAAATAACTCTTATACTTTGTAAAATTATCCCTCCAAGACACTGAAGATGAAATTTATCAATAATATTTATGTAGGTCTAATCATTTTAATACAAAATGTCAGTCACGTAGAACCTTTTTACAAAATAGGGGAAATATGAAACAGATGATAGTGTTCCATACTACCGGCCCCATTTTTGCCTATGTAAAAAAATTGAACCAATCTTTCTTCAACATCTCTGGCCAGTAGAGATGATGCACTACTGTCTTGACTGGATAGTGTCATGGGTCTATGCCTCAACAACCACTCATACAAGATACAAATGCAGTGCCAGAATATTAATCTACTGAAGTGTGCACCATCATGACCCTCCTGATTTAGAGTATCTCTCTCACAACCAACAACGAATGTAACATATAGCTTTTTCAAGTTCACTATACGATAATGGTAACAGTAAATCCAAACAATATTTTCCTGGAACTTTTAATGTCACATTTTGCCTCTTTGCAATTTAATGACAACATACTGTGCATTGTTCCAATAGCTCTCATACACAGTTTCGAAGATATTTAAATTCTGTTAACTTTATAGACCAATTAGTTCAGTGTTATTATTTTTAGTGAGGAATGGCAAATGCTAAAGACTCCCTCATTGAGAAATTCCCTTCTCCCAATGCCCTTCAACTGATATTACTGGTGTCATTATGAAAACAGTATCAAGGTTTTAGTTTCACTGCTAACTAAAGTAGACTTTGACAAACCTGAATGTAATGAGCCACACATATCCATTTAATGTTTCTTCGGCCCAAGATATGTGCAACATTATAGTGCAGATATGAATACAGCCATATAACTTGTCATGACAGTGAACAGTGGTGGCGGCTCATGAAATTTCACATGAGAGGGGCACATGCAAATATAGCCTATAAATGTTAGGAGAAAAATAGTCAAAATTGCATCCAGAAATTCGTTTTGAATGTCTTTTGTTGTACCTTTGAACACACTTGAATTATCTAAATGATATTTCAGGACATTGTCAGGTACAATAAAATACCAGTATAACGAAATTTAGGGGACCTCAGAAATTAATTTGTTATAGTGAAATTTTGTTATACTGAAACGTGACTGGTGTACATGTTCTGAGCTTTATTCATTATCTTTGGAACATTCCCAGACCCAAGATAGTCACCAACCATCACACGTGAATTTAAAACAGAATCAGCCATATTGCTTTGTTATAGAAAGACTATGTGCCAGGTGTCAAACTCTGCTGATATCCACCTCATCTTCACATATAATTCTATTACTCAAAATGTCTGCCACAATTCTATCATAGTGATTTCTTGTTACACTGTCACATCACATACCACATTGACGTAGTCGGTAAGATCACACTTGCTAGCCCATCTGACTTTTTACAAAAACGATTCCAGTTCTCTTCTGTTTCTTTCATCTAGCATTTCACTTTTTGTGATGTCTTCATAAACCACTCCAGCTTTTCTAAAGCAGTTAGTGATTACACATTTCTTCTTTAAGCTATTTTCATTCAGCACTCAACAATATACAATGATTATAAAAAGTTGACTCTCTCTGAGGCAATATTACACAGCATACTGTATAGAAATTAAAATTATATATAGGCAAATAGGCAAAATTTTATTTTGTTATACTGAAAGTTCTAAATTTGTTATAATGAAATGTTTTAATACATATTAAATAGGGAAAAGGGAAGGGGCCAATACATAATTTTGCAATACTGAAAATTTTGTTATAATGGTGTTTGTTATACTGATATTTTACTGTATGTGGTATAATTATTGAGGCATTTATAAGCACCTAGGTATTCATAATCACCTAGCTCATTATGCCTATGCTAGGCCAATACACCAATTCAAATGCCTGCAAAATTTAACAGCATCAACAATGTAGGACAAAATGTATGTTTTTTGTTAACAAGTGTATTATGCTTACCGACTGGTATTTATCTTTCGCCAATTCCTTGTGTAAATTATGTTTTGACCGACAGTGTTTCTCATTTCTACCATGTTGAAGTTCCAAGGCTTCATACCACTTCTCCACCAAAGAAAATGCATGGAAAGAAAATAGTGCATTAATGTGATGATGCCCCCAGATCAACTCCAATTTTTCCCTACATGATTTTATTGAAATTTCTGTTGTATGCTCTGTTTTTATGCTTATAAGTTAGACTTATTGAATGCTCTGGTCTAGACCGACCTGTTTCTTTGCCTAATACTCTGTCATCTTGTTCAGATATTTAGTTCCAGTTTTCAACTAGCTTACCTCATTCATTTCACTGCCTACTATACTGTGCGTAATTAAAGAACACCCAAGATAAGAACTCAGTAGCGCAATGAACTCTCAACATCCAGCTTTAGCTTATAGGGGAAGTTGTGAAAAGGGTAAGAAAACAGCATTTTTGTGTTCGCTCTTCCAAAATCTGCAACCCAGCAGGGTTTACAGGCAAGGTGGTGTTGTATTGCCCCGGGCAGGATCAGCCACTGTGAGTAAGACAGGTAGCTGTATTCTCTCTCTCTCAATTTGTAAATATCTGTTTCTAATTATTATAGTGCAAACACCCCATCTACCAGGTATGTGTCCAATTTTGTAGAAAACTTTAAGATGTAGACAGCACCAGGAAATTTGAAGTTGCAACATTACTGTGACCCTATTCAAATTAAACTAGCTACAACCCCTCTTTGTTTCCTCCTTCATCCTTAGGAGAGGGGATAACGTTAAAGGGATGACAGGCGACCCGGTAGCAAAGTCACGAAAAAAAACTGACGAATGCTATGTTGCCAAACTTGACTTAAACCACTAACAAGCAAAGCAAAAGTGCAAAGTTTGAAACAGATAAATATCATATAAATTTATTCATTGCTACTACAGTTCATATTAAAAATGAATAGGGGGATGTGACCCTGTGACCTATGAATAGAACCTGCACCTGGTGGACAGGCCATGATACTGTGTTATGTTAGATAACAACAGAACTATTGCCGGGGATTTTTTTTTTATTTTTTTTTATTTGGTAAGTATCCCTTATCTCTTACAAACTAGTGCTAGCAGACATGTGGCTTGTTGCAGGTAATATCTTCAGCATGAGAAGGCCAGAATTTAATGGTTTCCCTATCAATCATATTAAAAAATGTACACATTGATTCTCAACAATTGTTTGAGGCAATGCGTTAACAAAATTTATGTCAGGATACATCAGTAACAAATTCCTAACAAGACTTTGGTCTCAAACTTTCTTGAATAAACACACCTTCCTAGCAACTGTTCAATGTAAAACCTGCTTGAATAACAAGCTACTGATCTTGTGACTAGTGAATTAGTTATACAGAGTAATGATACATTAGTTATTATTTATTATAACTGAGCAATGTCTATAGTGCTACTGAAAAGTTAAATAAATGTTGTAACTGTATTATTCCCTGCTGTAACTTGATCCCCTGGTATGTTTTGTCTGTTTCTAGCTTTCACTTGTACAATTTTTCATTGCAATCGGGTGATCATCAAATACACACACATTCCTGAGCAGCTGGTGTATTATCTTGAAGTCAGTTTATGAACTAAGCTGCAAAATCACAAACTTGATGACATCAGCATCACACACCACATTAACAATCAGACACTACCGGACCAACCAACTGATCCACTAACGCCAATCAGCTGCAAGCTACTGTGTGAGTCTGCTTAGCTAGCTGGCTATAAATACATGCAAGCTGTTACATCAGCCGTCAATGAGACCTCTTTGAGAAAACTTTGCCTGAGACCTTGCCGGTTATGATGCCTGCCAAAGATGTAGGCAAAATTTTGCCACTGATGATGCCTACAAAAGATGTAGGCAAACCATATGAAGCTTCATATGACAGGCCATGACTTCAAAGCCCGGAGAGCTTTAATCATATGGACATCGGGTGTTAGAGCTAACATCGTTTTAGTTCATTAACTATCTAAAAATTATCTTTAACATATCAAAAGAGAAGATTTCAAACTATCAACTGCTATGTACGTAAAAAGAGTTATCCAAGATATGGATATTGATGTAAACAAACCACTGAAGATAAGGTATCATGAACCCAGAAAATCTTCACAGGCTATGAACCCAAACTCATCTACTACCATGCCCTAGCTGTGCTACACAATCATCTCTCTGGTATCTGGTGCAATATGGGATAAAATGGGTCCAAGATGAAGTATCATAGTTTACATACTGCTTCCAACTTCCAAATACACTTGGGAACAAATACCAGTAAGCTGTGCTGGATGCAGGTAAGTGTATCTATGAACTCTACATTACTACTGAACCTAGTTTGGTAAAACATAAACTCTACATGCTTCATATCGCTTTCACATATAGGGCTGGACATCCTCATTATGAATTCGTAATTTATCCTTGATACAACCATTCTACGAAGAAAACATGGGCCTGTCATCTAGAGAAAGACATGAACTACAGGCAGCAGTTAACAAAATAGCAAGATGGGCAAGCGAGAATGACTTCCACAGTAACACTAAAAAGACAAGAGCTAGTGATATTGCAGATAAGGGATGACCATCCGCTGATGATGCAATAACTTACAACGGAGAAGCAATTCCAATGAAAAACTATTTTTTTTACGTAGGAGTAACACTGCAGACATCAGGAAGGTCTTTCAAGGCTCACATAAGAAGAAAGAATTATGGCAGCCATCAGAAGCATGAATGACATTCAGAACATTAGAACAATGATTATTGTTTTAAAGGCTGTACTTTTAATAAAACAAAAAATCTAGAATAATAACGCACATTACTAGTATTTGACAAAGCATTCTTCATTTTAATTTTTTTTTTTTGACGTGCATTTTGAATACTAAATTTTTAAACTGAAATTAGGGAAATAATATTTTTCTTACAAAAACACAATTTTTTATGCTATATTTTAAAGCTGCTATTAAGTTAATGTACCTATTCACATTGTAAACAAATAATACACTACTTTGGCGTATTTATAACAAAAAATAATTAGTCTAACAATAAAGTATCATTACTTATACACATTTTTTCATAATTCATATCTTCCGCTTACAACCCCTTGGCACTTTTACACCAGTAAAGAGAGGCATTCAACAGCCGACTTCGGGAATACGAGCAAATTGGCTCCCACCACTAAAATGGCTAATATTGACAAATTAACAGTGTATTGTTTTGGATTTACTGGTTTCCACAAGGACTGCAATAATTCATTATTTCATTCAGAAACATGTGTTAGTTAAAAGATTTCCTTGTTCGTATATTCTTCCGATATATTTATATAATACAAACAACTGAAACTGAGAAGGATACCTGTATCAGAGCATAATGGTGCACATGTAACTTTATAATTTTTTTGTAAAGTATTGACAATGTTTGATAGCTTACCCGTCCACGTTCCACAAGGTTGGTAATCATCACTATGATCTGCACACGCTGTTCCCAAACCATGCGCCAGAAACAATCAAATGTTGTCGGAAGAGGTCCTTGAGTGCCGATGTAAGCTCGTGCATGTTGGAATCCATCAATGTAGTTTGCATTAACATAATCAACTGTGCGCTTTTGTCCAGGGATTGGCAGCAGTTGAACTCGACTATGGTCATCTGAAAAATAAACAATAAATTACAATATAAATTGTATTTATTTACCACCCTATTTTAAAATTATTTTACTTTACACAATACAAGGATAAAATCAAATTCATCCCTGAATCAGAAGGTAAAATGCATTCAGCATGATAACATGTTCTCTTTCCAAAATTAAAAAAAAAAATAAATAAATAAACAAATATTATAGAATAAAAGGGGAGGTGAGGCACGCTACAAACTGGAAGGTCACATTTGATCCTCTATGACAGTGTTTCTCAACCTATGGTCAATGGTGCAGATGGTCTGCAGACATAATTAAAAAATATCATAAAGCAAGTGGAAAGTAAAGAAGTAAAATTTTTTCACATAATTCGTTATAATGACCTATAATTAATACTCAAAAGATTACGAATATAGGCCTTCTTTTAAAAAATGGGATGTAAAATTAGGGGTCCGTAAATGTTTTAGACATTTTACAGGTCCTCGGGTTCAAAAAGGTTGAGAAACGCTGCTCTATGAGATAATTAGGATTTTTCAATTGGCTTAGTCCTTTTGGTGGCATTACGGCCCTGGGGCCGACTCAGCCACTAACAGAAATTAGTAGAAGGAGCTATTCTAGAGTAAAGGCAGCCAGTGTGCAAGGATGACAACCTTACCACCTTCAAGTGTTCAATGTCTGAAAATATGGGAGCCTCAATCTCCTGGAACCCTTAGGGCCACTGCGGCCTGAATGGGGAACACTTTACTCTAGATTAAAGACTTAGTACTGTACACATGAGAAGTGTAAGAGAGATTATGTTCTAATATTAGTTTAGAATTTTCAAATTACACTTTACGATCACCCCTTTAAACAGGGTGGCATTGCCGCAAGGAGAATAGAAATAGAATGGAATTTAGCTCCTCCAACAGACAGCTGTGGAGTATCCCTAATATCTGGATATGTGCTGGGTCCTATTTCATAAAACTCTACAGGTGTTACAAATACGACAATAAATTATTATGTAAAGTCTGACAAATTTGTCAAAATGCCATCACATTTGTATGTTTCATAAATATTACAAGTTCTCCTTACATTACAGGCAATTTAAAGTAAACTGTCAGACTAAAACGGAGACTTTTCATAAACGTGACAATGTTATGTCAAACCTAAAGTTTACTTTATTACACTGCAGATGACTTTCATATACGCATGTGATAATCTGAACACTGAATGTAACGCATCAAAAGGAATCTATTATTTTTATCTAAAACAATAATAAATAAATTTGGCGGCTTTTTACATATTCTACACACCTACGTAAGAAATTCGAAAAAATGTTCAGTATTTTTATAAGATTTCTGCTAATATCACTATCTGTACTACTAGTGTTCATTATCAGCAAGAAAGTTTACGTTATAGAGGTGTAATATTTACAAACACAATTATTTGCAAAGTTATATACACATTTTCATAACTTTCTCACTAGGCCTACATATGAAAGATTGTCTGTCACTTCAATAATGACAATTCTACATTTTCTATAAATTTGTAAATATGTCAACAAAATATAATGGTTTTTTTAAAATGTTAGGTATCCTAAGATTTGACAAATTTGTCAGATTTTTACCTGTCAATGACAAAGTTTTGAGAGACAATAGTTTGTAAAATTCTCATACAAATCTATAAAATTGTCATGACATGTTTGTAAAGTTGTCAGCATTTATGAAACACACAATTGTCAAATTGTAAACCTGTAAAATGATTTTATGTCACCTGTCCCCTGTAAAATTGTAACTTTTATGAAATAGAACCCTGGTCTAAAATGATTTACATGAAAAACTAACAGAATGTACTTACAGGCCAGTATATTGAGATAGCGGTTCTTATGCTTGTTGTCGGCATGCTGCGAGTGTTCGGATGAGTACTCATCTATCGTGGTAGCTGCCTGAATAGCCTCATACTCTTTGCTGAAACCAATATCACCATCAGCATGAAGCTCCGCTACATGTTTAGCAAACAAGTGCACAGGTACAGCAGTTATAACACCGCCATTCTCTGCCTTTGAGTCCCAGTCTACAACCGTTGGTGGTGCTGTCCTTGGAGGATCATCCAGGTAATAGTAGGCAGCACGGAAACATTTTCTGCAACAATAATATATCCACCTTAATTCCTCTGAGTAATAAACTCCCAATTTCCTACTATAGATAGTCCCAAGGACCAGGGATAATCAAACGAGAATTTAATTTTGAGACAGTTAAAGGGTATATTTTCAAAGTGATTCGTCTTAGATTTTAAAGGTTTTGAGTTCAGCTTACAATAGGAGTAACTTCAAAGAACAAAATATTTTCGTTTTCATAACTATGCCAATCCATATTTAAAGAGCTGTTGAGTGTTGATATTCTTTTCAAATTTAAAGTGTAACTATAAAAGAAAAGTTGGTGTGCCCCATAAAAGACTGTGGACTCTGGGGATCTATGAAATTCCATGCCGATTGAGGCCAGATGCAGTGAACACAAGTGCTACATCCAATTGGGTGACCCGGATAAGTCTGCTGTGGCTCAACATATATATGAAAACGACCACCATATCAACTTCCAAGGTGTGAAGATCCTGGGCAAACAAGACACCTACTGGGCCCGTGTCGTGGCTGTAGCTTTGGAAACAAAACTCCATGACAAAAACTTCAACAGAGACACTGGACTGGATCTTAGTCAGGCCTGGAACCCTGCCATAACTCTGCTAAAACAAAATCGGGCCAAATCAGGACCAATGAATTGCTCCAACCAACAGGACGCCGGTGTTTACAACAAGTTTTCCTGCAATCTGATGGCTGCCTTCCACCAAATCAATTACAAGTTATCAGAGCTCCATCTAACTCCCCTAGCCCACTTCTCTCCCAGAAGATGGCTGTAGAGCTAGTAGCAGCCGAAAGCTCGGACTACACAAGCATTTTCACCCGGTTGGAACCCCCGAGAGACAATCATAAGCTAACATGAAATTTTCCAGAAACAAGTTTGAAAAGCTTTCTATTTGCATGCATTTAAATTATACAAAAAATTTTTAATTGCTAACTTATTTAACTGTTTCAATTCAACTACCTGACAAAAAATTCTTAAATGAAAGTATGAATAGAAAAATATAACACAAAGACTGTTATCAAATGTCGACTGTTACAATTATAATAATAGATCCTAAATTAAGTCTGGAGGAAATAAAACATATCTGCACTATATAAAAGCAACCAAAAAAAAAAAAATGTTTTTTCAAAGCATAAAACAGAATGCACAGTGAGTATATTACTTAAGAAGTGCAGTACCTCAATCTCTAGTCGAAATCACCCCCAAATTTCTCGCAGCTCCAGATCTGATAAGCAGTTATCTACAGGAGCACCAGACTAATTCCTATACTGTCTAGTTTTCTGTGAATATTCAGTAGCACCAAATGTTTTATTACATGTAACGGGACTCCAGCACTCCTTCAAAATAACAAAAATCTCAGGAATTTGATGGACAATCTATAATTTATTTATGAAAGAAGACTACAATAATATATTTAATTTCAGCCTGCATCTATTTAACTGATCTGGTTAATTGAGCTGCAAATATGGTATATTGATCGATCATCTTGATTAATTGATTAAACACTGTTATCAAGTAAATCCAGTAATCTGATGCACATATGCTGACATGCTAAGGTGTCTGAAACATATTTTAAAATATTCTAACCTGATTATGTTCATTGTCACCCATCAATACACCCATAATCCCTGTGAACAATTTCATACAAGTATGCGGTTATTTATTACTTGTCAAGATTCTATTCCAATGCAGAACTTCACAACTACTTCACTATGCACACACACGACACTTTGTTAAGCTAGTTACACTGCATGTGGAAAGCAAGCTATCAGGAAGACACCATTTCCTCTGTCAAGTGATAAGTTTTGCCAAGGAAACCTATCTTATCTCTGAAGTCTTTACTGTTTATTCTTATTAAAGAATAACTAACCATTCCTTTCATTTCTGGTTTAAACAGTATTTTTCTCATATTTTGTTCATATTATTTTAACCTTTACTCTATTTTTATTCATCCATAAAGCAAAAAACAATGAAACTGATATGGAAACGAAAGTTGATTTTTTCCAATGCATTTCTCTTTTTTAAATATTTCATTGCTTAAACCGAAATAAGTATGGTATTTAAAATATTTACGGTGTATGACAATTTTAAGAAACATATAGTTGTTTTCTAGTTTGGAAAATAGTATGATCTACATGTTGTGTCATAAACGATAGTGCAAATGAACTTAGTTGAAAATTCACAATAATAGTGTCAGTAAACATGAGTCTGCAAATGAGCTATTTACAAGATCATCAATATCATCATCATTGGTGTTAAAGCCCACGATGGGCCAAAGCCTCCTTTCATAGATTCCAGCATTTCTTGTGGTTGACAACAACATTTTTCTAGTTTATACATTCAGCCACATCGTTACATTGTGACCAGTCCAACTTTCTCACTTTCAGTTTTTCAAAGCAAAATTTTTTCTACGTGGTGGGGATTCCAGCCCTATGCCCAACCCCCAACCTGGAGAACCAGAGACTCTTCTGTCAGGGTTACCACACTTTAGCGAATTGAGCCTCGTTTTACAGTGCCAGACACTCGCCCTCACCCTTCCCTCAGTGGGGTATGATCTGCTGGCTATGCAAGTAGGTGAATCTACCAAATCGAACTTTTCACAATATTTACCAGAGACACCTAATCGGAACAGTACCTCCACTGGGACTCAATAACCAACCCCTTTACAAGAAAATTTTGAAATTGTTGGTCACAAACAGTTACTGACTCCATTGTTTGTAAACAACATAACGTTTGAAAAAATGCTAGCAATACAGTAGGAACAGTTCAACCAACATTAAATAACCATAACAAACAAACAATAAGAATAAGATGGAATTTACAGTTCTATTTATTATGAACTGGATTCTATTGCATAATATGTTTTAAGACATATGAGCAAATAAAATAAATTCCCAAAGCCAGTGACATCAGTATAAATGTTATCAGGTGGAAGGGATAGGAAGAGGATGTCCTCTGTAGTATTATTGTTTTGCAAATGTATCACAATGTTAATCTAAATGTATGCAAATTTATGGTCAGTGAAAGTGCATGTGTGTATTCATATGTTTGTATTTTATTATTAATTATGAACATATGAAAACGGATTTAAATTATTTTCATTTCCCAATTGAGCTGTGTTAAAATAAATTTTCCTCCTGTGTTCAATTACAAAATATTACACATATAACCCAATCTATAAACATATGTTGTTATAATATTCTCGTACAATACAAGTAACAAAAGTTATCAGTCATAATATACACTTAAATATAAACAATAAGTTAGTCTAAAATTACTGTTAAAATTTTTTCAGATAACTAAGATGATCTTAAAATCCATAAAAGTAACAAAAAAAACTGGCATTAGAAAGGAACAAAAGTTACTAGTCAGAATATAAACTATGTACAAACAATAAATTAGTCTAAATTACTATTGAAAATTCTTAAAATGATTTAAATTGATCTTATAATCTCTAAAAATGTAAACTATGGCTTATGCTAAAATGTAGAAGTAGTAGAAGACATAAATTACATTTTAGCGTAAGCCAGTCTACATTTTATGGATTTTAAGATCTCTTTAAATAATTTAAGAAATTTTAAAAGTAATATACATTTTATTGTTGTACATTGTTTATATTCTCACTAGTAACTTTTATAATTTTAATGTTACTTTTTGTTAATTTTATAAATTTTAAGATCATCTTTAAACAATCTTAAGAAATTTAAAACAGTAATGTCAGACTACTTTTTGTTTATATTATGACTAGTAACTTTTATTACTTTAATGTAATATTATAATAATACATGTTTTTAGATAAGGTATGTAAACAATATACATTTTACTGTGAACGTCAAAAAGTTAAGCAAAATCAAACATTTCTCTATACTTTTTGCTCACTGGTTTAATGATTAGTAGTACTGGTATAATTTGCTTACTGGTATTTGGACCTTCTGGTTTGGTGAAATCTTGTCCTCATACAGAAGTTTTCATTGAGAAACTGGTAGGCCCTACTCATGTGTTAGAGCAGCTAGCTCTATTCACACTTGCCTGCCAGACTCCAAAAAAATGGTTGGTTTCAGTTAACCAACAAGTGACATTTTGAATAGAGAAGGTTGATCTGACACCTGAAAATTGGTTAATCGAAGCAAGCTTATGCATGAGAACTAGTGTCACCAAACCAGATGGTCCAAATACCAGTGAATGGACAATATTTAAGCTCTGTGTGTTTCTATTTTCCTTATTTTGTTTTCAATTTACATTTTGAATAGAGAAGGTTGCTCTGACACCTGAAAATTGGTTTATCGAAGCAAGGTTATGTGTGAGAACTAGTGTCACCAAACCAGATGGTCCAAATTCCAGTGAATGGATTATATTTCAGCTCTGTGTGCTTCTATTTTCCTTATTTTGTTTTTAATTTATTTTTGTCTACATATTTTTTATATAACATAGCCAAACATTTTAAGATGTGAATAGTGAATACCGTTCTATTCTATTCAATTTGGTTACGTTAATATAGTCTTGACTTCTCCTAGATGGTAGTAAAAAGAAAAGCGTATAAAAACAAATAATTGTAATAAAACTTAACTTATAAAGAACTAAATAAATAACATAAATTAACAAACATAGAAAAAGATACTGTTAACAACTAATTTGAAAGACTATATGAATACCAATGTTCCTACCCCATTCATTCTGGTACTCTATGAAGAAATTCCACTTTACATGTAAATGTAATAAAAAGTGCTTACAGATTCTGGCGCTTGGTGAAGGCTTCTGCCTCATTCCATATAGGCTTAGGAGGGCTAGAATCCCTCTGACATAGGGTACCATATCTCCTTTCAAGAAAACCAAAATGAAGATACCCAAATCTGGAAACAGTTCATCAGGAGTGTAATCTACCGCTCAGCTTCACGTTGTCATTGAGGACTGTTCTAGTCTACTTACGCTAAACTCAAATCATAAGCAATAAGAAAAACAAAACATAACTTATAGTTTACTGAACATAAAACACAACAGAAAAGTGAATATTTCACTAATAACTGCAAGGCACCAGATCAAAATATTAAAACACTGAAATAAGTCAGAACCAAATATATTAAGTTGTACAGATAAGTACAGTTCCCCATTACCCACTGACAAAGCTTTCTTTTAATGTACCGTAGTTAATCCCCCCCCCCATTTTTTGATCCACAAGGCCTCTGGTGAGTTAGGTTGAGAACAGTAGGAAAGGAAGTAATAATCAAGGTTTGGAAAGTGGAGTCGCAATTAGATTCCAAAACATTGGAGTTATAAAACCTTTCAACCTGGTCTCTGCTTCGCTAATAATATTAGAACTTGTAATACAGTGCATTTTGCTTAAGTTGTGGTTGAATAGCCACAACTCAGTGGTAGCTGTGAGTGAGAACGCTTGCCCCTACGCTATCCATACAGTTGAGTTGCCTGATTTCTGCGTTAACGATCACATTCTCCGTAGATCAAGGAGAGTTTATTTCCTGTAAATTGACTTTTACTATCTGCTGCCACTCAATGGCATTTAAAGACCATACATACATTGGTTTGATTAAACAGATTTATCAGATTTAATATATCTGTATAATTTCTGTGCCAATAATGTCACAACCAACACACATACTACCCATTACAACAAAGGGCTTGCATGTATGATTCATATATTATTACATCTTCATGCAAGGAAATTAAAAGCGATTTTCAAAAAATCTTGAAGTTTTGGATGATGGATCTATTCTTGATAAAAAGTGAACGATAAAATGGCATGTGTTTTTCTGAGGAGAAATTAAATGGAATTTAAGAAAGAATGAAGCATATGCTTTCAAAATCTGTCAGTTGCATAGGAAACAGAAACTTCAATGAGTAGACAATGGCGAACTGACAAAGTTTTAAAATTGTAACCACACAAGGTCACTGTTGTAATGCAATTGCTATCATTTTATAATCAATGTTGAGTAAGAAGAACTGTAAGATAGTATGAGCAGAGAAATTTATGTGCAATTTCAGAAGAAGATCTGATGAACACGAAAAAAAGAAATCCTATGAATGTGCCAGAAATATGTGGATATAGGACACATCTTTTGAAAGAAGGTAAACATTTATTTCCAGTGTAATTGTGACATTTAATCAAAATAAAGTAACTTCAGTCTTGGAGTTTCTGTATACCATCCACTGGTATGGTACTCTCATTCACCACTGTGCCTTAACTAAGCAGCCAAACCTTGCATGATACGCATTGTATTTTTTAATTATTCAATAAAATTCTGTTTAGGTCGATTAAACGCTATCCATACAGGTGAGTTGCCTGATTTCTGTGCCAATGTTCACACTCTCTGTGGTTCAAGGCAAGTTTATTTGCTGACAGTTTACTTATGGAAATAATGGTAACAATAAACATGAAACAAGATTTTGCACAAAACAGCTGCATTCATTTAAAGAAAACTCGGTGTTTTAAGTAGAATCATAAAAACGCATCTTTTTAACACCTGATTTTCCAAATATTTTCCAACAGAAAGCAAGTGTTTACGCCTGGAACTATTCTTCTATATGGGTTTTAGGGGATAGGGTTGACATCTATAGACAACAATAGGCTGCAGCCTGTAGTGACCAATTTTGACGGGTGGCAGTTTTACATTTCCATGATAATGGGGGCATCCGGCATATGATATTTTGAACGAATATATACCTGACAACAGAAAACTCCCTACTTTTTCACGCTGATGCATTAATGATGCAAGCACACCCAACGGTTGACTGCTATCTGAAACCTAAGATATAGATAGAAACAAAACAATAACATTTCCTTCTTCCTTACCCTGACAGTGCAACAACACTGGATGTCACGAATCGTCCTATCATGAATCAATACTGTGCACCTAACAATAAGAACTTAGCATGTCTCGCTAGGTGACAATCAGTTATAAACTTGCTATATGATGTGTCTCACTGTTAATTAAATGTGCTCTCTTTTTTAAACTTTAAAGTGAAGTGAAATAATATAGGTGAAGATATATTGTAAGCAATGAGCAGTCAATATTAAACATTGTGTTAGTGTTAAGTTTCGTGTTTTATTCTCTTATTTGAGCTATGAAATGTTTTAGTGGAGCGAAATACAAACAATTAGCAAAGGGAAAACGAACTGAACATTTAGCTAAAACAAGAAAATTGGAAACATATTTCCACAAACCTTTGGAAGACTCTGGTCCTATTGACCTGATCAAATGCTAGTTAAACGACAAGGGTGACAAATGCAGAGAACTTACAGAATGACACAGAATCTGAACGAAGGTAGGGGCCCAGTTTGATAAAGAGGTGTAGGAAAGGTATGGGACATTGAAATTCATTTATTGTTAATCCTCTCCATTCTTAGTACCAACATTACCTCTACAGAGGAAATGAAAAGTATTTAAGAGTTCACTACAATGAATATTTAAAGAAATCGCAGATGTAACAGATGTAAGATAATTAACCAAACTGAGTAGAAAAGTAATTGTTAGGACTGTTATAAATCAAAGAGCCTTAGCTACTGAGTGACCTCTATGTTTTTGTGGCACGAGAGGATATGTTATGTACATGGTTCACATTATTTTGTCTCAATATACAAATATCTTACCTCCAGAGTATGAAAGCTAAAATAGCTAGAAGAAGGGCAAAAGAAGCACAGATGACTCCGGCAATCATCCCTGCACTCAATTCTTTAGCACTGCTTTGTTTGAAGTTCTGGATCTTATCACAGTTGGGTCGTACTTCAACTTTTCTTATCTCTGAATCTTGGCCTTTCACTAGTTCTTTCTCGTTGAAAATGCTCTGGGACACTCCTCGCACACTCACTTCATATACAGTATCAAGCGTCAGATTTGGAATTAGCACCTGAAAAATAAATTAATTTCAGTTTTGGGCATGAAAGAACATTCCTTGAATTGTCAGCCAGGTTTCAAGACAGAGTGTCTTAGATTTTTCGTCAGAGATACATGCTGCTTTCATCTTCCTCTCCAATGTGTGTCTCAATTGCTGGTAATCACCAAGCTTAAAACCTAGCTGGCAATACGAAAAACGTTCGTTCAAATTAATTACAGTATCCTAAAATATATGGCTGCTAGATCCTAACTGCCTACAAAGAAGATAGATTACCAAGTAAATTTATTCCCCCTTGAAAATTATTATTCCTAAAGCCCACAGGGGGCATTATAATATGTAGGCTAACCTTTTAAAAGACTGAAAACAGGAAGAAAATTAATAATAATAATAATAATAATAATAATAATAATAATAATAATAATATCCCCAACTATAATTAGCCTAATGGAGATAGAAATTACAGTTCTGAAGCATTATTATTAATATTAATGATAATATTAATAATAATAATAATAATAATAATAACAATAATAATAATGTCCCAACTATAATTAGCCTAATGGAGATAGAAATTACAGTTCTGAAGCAATCCCATTATAGTTATACTACCAGAAATACAGAATCACAATTTGCAATTCGCTTTTTGCTACTTCGATTTGCAGGAACAGTCAATTCTTGAAACCATCCCTTGAAGTTACATTATGGGCAATGAATGCAGATTCATCACTAGAAGCTTTTCTTACATATAACTGTTGCATACAAACAGTAAATATATAAGCCATCCAATGCACAAATTTAGGCCTACCATATTCTTTGGAGTATAATTTTTATCTGTATGCACACATTTGTAAAATTACAAAGTCCTTAGACACTGCTATTAAAAATGATGGTTACTCAGGTAAGTTTAGTTCAATTTCTTCTTTCAATTGTATCTTTTTTTAACTTAAAACAAAGAAGCACACCACAAAATAATGTATGGATCTAAGGTGATGTCCACACATCCTTTAGGTACCTAGGTGGGGGAGAGGTGCGCAGAATCGATCTTACCGTGAAGCAGGGCAGGAACCTTGACAGTGACTGGTGTTGTTGGTAGAGCTATCTCATTAATCCTACCTAACCTAATCTGTCACTAACCTAGAACTACCTGTCGCTAAATTCTGGTTGACAGCATTGTAGACTATGTGCATTGAAATAGAAACAAACTGAATATAATGAATGGTACTGGTATATGTGTGATATTTAGGAACTTACAGATGGCTCTGGATCCAAGGTGGCAGTAATTAAGACTTCCTCAAAGTCGTCAGACCTCTCGTCACGGTAAGAAATTATGTAGTGGTCAATGGATCGATAGTACTCTTGTGGACGCAGCCACTGAAGAAAAAGAGTGTCGTGTGACTGGCAGGTTAGGTTCACAATGCGAGGAGCACTGGGACCACTTATATCTGTTTTGTGGCGGATAGCTTCTGATGGTTCACCTTCGTTTTTCCAGGTAAAAGCCTTCAGCCAGATTTTGTAGTCTGTGTACGGTCCTGAAAGGAAAAAGAAAAATTAGATATAGTACTGATTGAATTGAGTTTGTGTGTTCTTATGTGACATGTTTTTGTGAGAAAATAGTAACTCCATTATTTTGCTGTCATTGGTTGGACATATTTTACAAAACTGGATGCACATTTTTGAACTTAACAAAAACACTAGCCCCATGCATTACACCCAGTGTGATAGTATAAACATTAATGCTTAATAGATTGTTGATAAAATCCTAATACGAATCAAGATCAGTAATATTAGGGAGCGTGCACATGACAGACAATCAGCCATATATCATTCTGTCGACCACAATAAACACCACGTATTTTAATGTATGCAACCCAAAAAATTCAGGCAAGATGGAGCACGTTCTTCTTTTGCATTATCATGAATGGATAATAATCACCAAGAATGAAATTTTCACCCACGGTATTGTGGTCCATGTAAGCTTGTTCATCTATATACCTGTTGGCTATCGAATGCCTGTCATTTGCATTCTCAATTAGAGTTTTCCAAATATCAAGATTTGGGGATGGTTTTTATGATTACATACTATGTTTATTCACCGAAAAAAGAAGTTCAACATCATTGATTCCTAGCTTGTCTTCTTCATAAACTATAGAAACCATACAGTAATTTAGTTTTTCTAAAAACTGCCTGAAACACTGGGAAAATGAGAATGAAGATGTCACTTTTCTAACCTATAAATGACAATCTATGAACAGGAAATGGCTGTTGGAAGGCGAGAATTACAACTGGCAGTGAGTTGCGCATTGGTCGCATGATCCAGAAGCAAGGCTGGGATCGTAAACTTGATGGCGTTCAACAACAGTATCACTGTTCCTAACCTAACTTCCACCAACCTAGCTCTACATGTCACCGACACTAATATCAATATTCATAATCTAACTGCAACGAACCTAGCTGTACATGTCACTAACACTAATATCGCTATTCTTAACCTAACTGCCACTTACCTAGAATCGGGAAGTTGGTATGTAATGTAGGGCGAAAGTGTGCGGAGTGCGTAATGAAGGAAACTAAACCTCTAGATTTTTATAATCACTTAAATTCTTTGGATTAAGAACTTTCCCAGCAGACATATTACAACTTCCTGAACAATCGCCAAGGTGAAATAATTGCACTCAAGCTTTTGACAACAATCTCAAATGCCATCCTCAGGTAAAATGAAGAAATGCACTATGGAATAATGGGACTTGCTTAAATAACTCTATGAGCATAAGCAAAGGGCACCATTCTATCTATATATGTCTCTTAATGTCCCTGAGGATGGTAACAGAGTGTACTGTCCAAAGTGTGAAGTGACTCTGCCTAATCAGGTTGACTGCCTGAGAATTTGTAATTAAGAAAAATCATTTCTTGTCTGGCATACAATCATTCATGTCACAGTCATTAAGTTTCCCTGTAAGGGGAGTTATTAAGCTATCTGCACTAAGTTACACTTAACTTATGGCACCATGTCATAATTAGATTTTAGATACACTTTTATGGTTCACAAGTGGAGTATTTTGTGTGATGGCATATCCGCGAAGAGGTGCGTGTTTTTCGCCAAGTGTAAAGCACGAAATATTTTCACGCAAAATCATAAATTCGTCTTATAATGCGGCTATTTTTCACATTTCAGCAAAATCTCGAAATCATATTAATTACACAGCAAGCAACTATTTAAAGCTAGCAGCCAAAGATGACGGCAAGTGCGACTCAGTATAATCGAAGGCGAGCTTTCACAAAAATCGATAGTTCATGTTTCAATCGATTTCGTAACAGACCGAGATACGATATATTAAAACGAGTTCATTTTCATTTTTCAAATGAAACGAAGCTGCGTATATTAATATTAGTGCTGCTTAAGCTCGTATTCCCTAAAAATCTTTTAAAATAAGCGAAATAAATGTTGAGGAAATGAAATAAAACTAGCTTAAAATAAATCGAAATGAATAGGCCTATAAAATAAGTATAATTATGAAACCTCCACCACCATGCTTCATGCGAGGAGTCACAAGATTCGATTTGATATTACAAGTATTAAAAACATGAGTAGGGCCTAATCCTACAACGTAAAAGTTACTTGAAGAATTATGAGTACACTGATGTGAAAATGTGGCATTTTTACGGAAAATATAGATTTTTTAAACCCTTAAATAATCATATCCTTTTGTAGGTGCTCTCCACAAAATTTCAGAGTAATCTTTATGGTAGTTATCTATCACTTCCAAGTTTTTACATGTTTTTCTATGTTCCATACCAATCTTCTTTCACAAATTTCGAGTTGGTGCATGACAATTTTTTCCACGTCCCTTCTCACACTGTATACTGTATCATATTTTTATATGAATTTCTCAGTAGCATGGATATTTAAAACCAAAATAATTAGTACTTGTCTGGGCAATTTTTTTCTTTGCAATTGAGCAAGAGTAATACTACCAAAGGAAATACAAAGTATCCAACAGTAGAGATAACCTGAGGATGGTAGCAACGGCTTTTGAAACATATTCAAATATATATATCCTATAGGTAAAGTCTATGTATGTAGTTTTTAACAATAATATATTTACCTACTATTCAGGTCTATAGTGTAAGCAATGTATGTACGGAAATCGCTTACACGTACTCTTCAACTTAAAATGCACAATTCCAAAGAATACTAAGGTGGCGTGAGAGGGAACAGGTAGTATCATAATGATTCATACTTACTCAGATCTTTGAGAACAAATTCTATTTGAGGATCTGTTTTGCGGACGGTTTTCACATCAGTGTAGTTAGCATGCATGTAGTAGAGGCGATACCCAGTGATCTGACCATTGGGACGCTCCGGTTTCATCCATGACAGTCCAATAGAAGATGAAGTGACGTGTAGTACAGAGACGTTGAGAGGTTTGCTTGGTACTGGAAACACAACAAATTCAATACCATCACCAATGATTTTATAAGAATATATGATTATATATTTAATATAATCATAAGAATATAAGAATAAATACTCTTTTTAAAGTCCTAAAACTATAGTGCTTTCACATTCGCCAGAGGTTTCAAGGCCACAACTTCTCACGTCTAATATGCCCCCACTGATCAGCAGTCAGCAGTCAACAGTATTCCCCTTTGCGCAGAGGAGCTGCGCTGTCGCACACACACTCATACGACACCAAGGGGGAACTCCCTACTGGCTTGTCATGTGACTGGCATTGGAGGGGTATGATGTCATATGAGCACGGTAAGTGGGGGTATCATAGGCGTGCTACGTTTGGCCTTGAAACCTCTGGCGAATGTGAAAGGAGTATAGGTACCTAAATGCTGTTAAGGTTGCAGTAATGTATCACTATGCTTATCACACAATTTGCCGTGATTCCTCAGATTATGAATAGGAATTTATTGTTGGTACTTATGTTTTATCAACATGTTAACAACAAATTAAAGTAAGGTAATTCTATTATGAATAGAGGGGGAACTATTTTCTATGCTTCTGTCTCCACCTTTGTCTTTTACTGAAACCTTACTGAAAATATTGTATAATTTTTGTAGTTGTAACCTACATTTCCTGATAGGTAGAACTTTAAACTATAGAGATGCTGTCGGAATTTGATGTTTTTAGAAGGTCCTGTAATCTGTATACACAATAATTACCACAGGTTAACTATACATAAATACCAGTATCTAGGAATAACCATAAGTGTAACTCAATTATAGTCCTGTCCACTGTATAAGAAATATGTAATATGGAGACCCAGTATAAATATCAGATTCTTGTTTACGTGCACAAGCTTTGCTTACGAGTAACTTTTTAATAGGACCTCACGCAAAAGTAAACCTTCGTCATTGGCACTGCACTGTTACAATATATTCAGCTGGCCAGATTTTAATAAATAAATTAGTTTTAAAATAAACAATGTGTAATATCATAGCACAAATACTTTGGTTTTGCAGGTGCCGCAGGTCAAAACCTTGTAGTTATCATACAAGGGAGCTTAGAAAATCAGTTTAAGAAATCAGTTTTTTGATTGGATAAAATGCTCAAAATATTGATCATGCAGCTGTAATAAACATCAAAGAAAGATAGGAGGTTGGTGGGTTTGCGGACTACAATTAGAGAAACATGCTGTATCATGCGTATTATGTTAACATATTTTGAGCACTTTTTCCAATACACCTTCAATTATTATTTTAAGTATTATTATTTATAGTAGGCCTGCAGTATAGTTTTAACTGCAAAATCAAATATCATTAGAAAACATTCAACGCAGCTCCCTCTAAACATATTACTGACCACAATTCACCTCAATGTTGGGAAATCTGGCCCGCTGATTTGTTCAGTATACACTGGTCAATTTTTACCTGTAGGCTACTCTATTATGAATAGCCTCCAAAGAGGCATAATACGATACAGATCCGACCAGAATCACCGATAAGTTAAAAATGTTTAACTGGATTCTGCTAGTAATCGAGTTTATTGGAAAAAAACAATTATGATGCGACTGGAAAAAAGGGACAGAAATACAAAAAATGAGGGATATTCAACCACTTTGAGAGACACGGGTTATTAGTAGAACTGTTAGTAAACTTTCTAAAACAAAACAATATCTACAGTATGAGAATATTTTATGAGAAAAATGCCTTTGAACATATCTACACTTTAAATCCTGTAATACTTTTGAACTATTCTTTAATTTCCCATTTGGTACTGTATATTCAAAGATTCTTTTTCACTGTACCGAAAAGTTTTCGTACTTGTTTCCTCATTTTCACTATTTTACTGGATCCATGAACTTCAAGAAAGATTGAAAGAAAACTGTTCAAAATATGTTCTAACTTCAAACAAACTGAAGCGAAAGAGAAACAAACAAATTCTTGCTGAAGCATTTCTTGCTGAAAAATAACCAATTATATGCTCAGATCTATATGTACATATATAATATCTAACACACATACAAATATCGTAGTACTAAATCAGCAGTCGTTTCGACAACTACCAGGACTATGAAGGTTAGTCTTCATCACTTCATATTATTAACCTATATTCTCTGTCTATCATACCTAGGTAATATTACTTTATTCAGTTAAACTTTATAAACATTTCATTAATTCTCTTTTTTATTTCATTGTAGACTGAAGATGGTATAAAATTATACCGAAATGTACATATCAACTAATTAAGAGGCCAGACTCCATCTACAACATAATCATTAGTGTGGACTTCCTTAAAAATATTCTAAAAATACAGCAAACATAAAGTATAAATATTACAGCACATAGTGACCAGTGAGTATAATCTATGCAGACATTCCACAGTGAATCGAAACATACGTATGATATAAATATCTACATAACAACGCGCAAGTATGCTGCTTGCAAGATTATATTAGATTATAATTATCGAAGCAATTTCAGGATAACTTATAGTTGTACATAATTATATATGTGTGTCTTTTAATGTATATATAATCTTACAATCAATTTTATCACTGTATCGTATGTATAATTGTCTACGTAAAAACTGCTTTCTTTTTATCATTTTATATTTTTTATCTAACAGTTTTAATTCAATTAATTGAGACAATATAAACCTCACCATATATGATTAATTAACTGTCAAATAGAATATATCAGCAATTAAAAATCTGTTCACATAATTTGTAACACAATGAAAATAACAAACTTATTTGTTTTCATTTTTATGTAAAAGGTTGTCCACATTACTTTATATATATTTCTGGCATCTTATATTTTTGAGGGTATAAGGCGAAAAAAAATTAATTAGTGCAGTAGTCTACTGCTGTAGAACAATTTAAATGAATATAGGCCTATACGCGAAAGACATTTTGATCGAATTCACAGCTATGAAGATAAAAAGACATGATATATTTATTACGTCCTCATAACATATCTTAGGATACACTCGATGAAAATAACATATATCTAGATTATTCTTCTGCTGGTGATCTCACAGCAATCACGAAGATATAATTTGTTCTGAAGATAAAGTAGTACCTTGTATAAATAATATTGTTATAGACGTACTCAATAAACGCAAAGAAACCAGTAAATAAGAATTTCCTGAAAAGTTTGATTGCACAGAAGTTACGATTCGTTATTAAGTATATATTTTTCCTTAATAAGAACTGTAATTGAAGTCACCCGTATAGACCAAGGTAAGCTTTATAGAATTTCCACGGTCTCCCATGATTTATTTAATTGGTTTCTAGGAACGTAAAAAAATTATAGGAAACTAGTTACAATGTATCAGCAATTTACGTAGTGCTCATTGCTTCAGCGTGATTCTACGGCTTCGTTGTAGAATACACTATATTAACTTCCTGGGAACTGTTATAGGTCTATTCTATCCCAGACCTAGTCTACTGGTTTCTCAAAAGGTTGTGCCCACACATGGATAGGGATTGTAGATTTTCGCAATCGGGATGAATGCTAAATGTCCCCAAATGCTTTCAAGATAAGCATTTTTTTTTAAGCAAATGAAGTGGGTTATTGTGTTTTTCAATTCACGATAAAATGCGAAATTTGTATAACATGCGAAATGTACGTATTTCTGCGAAATAAGAGCGCAATTACATTTTAAGGGACATTTTAAATCCAGATTTAAAATTATTAAATATGTATTGCATTTGATAATTTGGAACTGAACTGCACCCGAGATCGAGGATTTTGCTCCTTTGGGTGTCAGTCATAAAATAAAAATAAAAAATTAAGAATTGAAAATGTTTTTACATTGTAAGGGATAGGGTTAGCGTGTTTGTGTTTATATTTATAATACTTTAATTTTCTCTTTCTTTTATTGTGTATTAAATAAGCACGTAGACAGATGAGGGCCCGTGGAAGTGTTTTAATTTTGTTCTGTAAACTGTAGTTAATGTAAAATAAATTATAGTATAATGAAAGACAATAATTTATCCATTTTTAAAAACTAAAAATCAAAGATATTATCTTTTTTTTTTCTAAAAATTGCAGTGCTTTATGCCCAATTATTTGATTGAAATTACTGTAACTGTACTTGATGACGCACTTAATTTGTCAAACCTAATTTTTCAATAATAAGATTGTTACAACCCAAATAGTTAAATATGATACATATTAATGTTAAAATTGCTGTAACATGCTAAATTTTTTATTTATTTATTTATTTATTTTGTTCTGCCAACTACAGGAATAAATCCCAATTACAGTTGGCGTAGTTTCGCCAATACATGTTGTACAGTATAAAAATTCAATACAATAAATGAACGAATGTGTGAGGATAAAGAAGAGAAAAAAATAATAACAATAATAATAATAATAATAATATTTCTTTGTCGCTAGGCACAGATATTGGCATTAACAGTGTCAAAAAAATCTGTAGAAACTACATTGTCTTAAATACATTAAAACATGAAAATAAGTTAAGTTAAAATACAATCTCCTGTGAGCTAAGCGTTAAAAACTCCTCAATACAATAAAAGGGATTATTTTTCAGCCAGTTGTACACTTCTTTTGAAAATTTCTTTTTTGTATAGTTTCTAACTTGGGCGGGCAACTTGTTGTAACATTTAGGTCCTAAATATAAATGAGAATTCTTGGTTCTACTTAACCTAAATTTAGGTAGACTCAATTCATCGTTGAATCTTGTTTGATACCCATGTACATCCTTTCTAAAATTATAGTTATTTATATTATTATGTACATGAACTAGAAGATCTAATAAATACAGATTTACAACAGTTAAAATTTCTAATTCAATAAATAATGGTTTACAATGCTCACGAATATCACACCTCTTGATTATCCTAAGAATTCTCTTTTGCAACATCAGGATGTCATTAGTCTTGTTAGAACCTCCCCAAATTATAATCCCGTATCTCAAAATAGATTGAAAAAACGTAAAATAAACACATCTCAAATAAGACGTAGGTATACAGTTATTTAAATGTTTCATTAAGAACACAATAGAAGACAGCCTTGTTGTTAGTTTTTCAATGTGAGCATCCCATCTCAACTGATAATCTAATTTAATCCCCAAAAACGAAACGGATTTGTCATCAAACAAATTATCTGGCAACTGTTTTAAAGAGAACAGAACAGAGGAAGTCTTCCCCTCGTTCAAAAACAGACCATTTGAACAGAACCAAGCTAAGGCTGAGTTTTTAATGTCACCAACATTATTCATTAAATTCATAAGATTATTGTCCGTTGTGATAAAAGTAGTATCATCAGCGTACATGAGCGTTTCAACATGTATATTATTGGGTAAATCATTAACGGCTATTAAAAATAAAACTGGCCCCAATATTGAACCTTGCGGTACGCCCGTTTTTAGTAAGACTTCATTTGAATAAGAACCATCTATAAACACAAATTGTTTACGATTATGCAAATATGACTTGAATAGACTTAATTCCTTACCACGAATACCATAAAATTGTAGCTTGTCCAAAAGTAATTTATGATCAATACAATCAAATGCTTTTGTCAAATCACAAAAGGTCCCACAAAGATATTCACCGTTTTCAAAAGACTGTAAAATATTTTGCACAAGCTGTTCAACTGCAGCAATAGTATTTCTACCCTTTCTAAAACCAAATTGACTATTATTGTGCAGACCATAATATTCAAAGTATCTGTTTAATTGATTTAAAACTACGTACTCGAAAACCTTGCTGAAAATAGGAATCAAAGATATTGGTCTATAATTGCCTGGTTCATTATGAGACCCCTTTTTATGTATAGGTATAACTTTAGCAACCTTCAAACAACTCGGGAAAACTCCCTCATTTAAACATTTGTTTATGCAGATAGTCAAAGGACAAACAATGCTGCTGATAACATTTTTTAAACATTTGTTAGAAATATCATATATGTCTTTACTATTCGAATTTTTCATCCTACTGATTATCTCAAGAACTTCGTCAGAACTAACTTCTTGCCAGACAAAATTACAAGGAGGAATTATATAATTATTTAAGAATTCATAAGGGCATGCGTCTACCTTTGAAATTTTAGCCTTAATATCAGAGACAGATTTACTTAAGAAACTTGCAAAATTATCAGGTGAGAAGGGAATCTTTTGTTTGTTATTGACATCTTTTTAAAACTTATTTATAATAGCCCAAGCCGTTTTACTTTTATTATCCGCATTTTCAATAAGTTCGCTATTATAATTCAATTTTGCGTCAGTCACCATTTTCTTATACTGTTTCAAACTGAGATAGTAATTGTTCTTATGATTTTCTTCACCAGTAATCTTATACATATCATACAGTATCTTAAGTTTAGACTTCATTTCAGCCAATTCACCAGTGTACCAACGATTACGAAAATTAGTTTTCGAATGCTGATTCTTACAAGATTTAAATTTAAAACACTCATTAAATAAATTTAAAAACGTCTGAAAGAAAGTATCAAAACAGAATTCAGCTGTAGTATTAGGCCATTCTAAGACTGATGACCAATTAATTGCCCCGAGCCATTCATTAAAATTACAAGTATTTGTCAAAGAAAAATTCCTTTTAAAAGTTTCAGTTTTGGTAAAAGGCGTACAGGTAGCCATCAATTTAAAAGTAAACCATAAAGCAGAATGATCTGAATAATGAAAGTTCTCTATAAGCACTGAACATTGATCCCTTCTAAAATTACTTAAAACATTATCAAGACATGCACGTACTCTAGTAGCTTCTGTATTATGATAGACAAACCCATTTTGCACTAACAGGTTTTTAAACTCAATAACTGACTTTTTATTGGTGGTAACATCAAAATCAGAGTTTATGTCACCTCCGATAATAATTTTGTGACTTGTCCATTTAGTCAAATACATTAACAGAATATCAAGGTTAATTAAAAAAGTAGAAACATTACCGTCGGGCGAGCGGTATAAACAGACAATAATAAGTTTCAAACTATCGACGATTGCCGCCGTGGCTTCAAAGTGTTTTTCAGAGCAAATAAAATTTAAGTCAAGTTTTCTACATAAAATGTTTTCCTTAACGTAGATTGCAGTACCACCATGTTTGGACTGCGTTCTGACATAATTGTTTACTAAGACATACCCCTCAATCTTTATGGTTTCAATATTATCAGAATGTAACCAATGTTCGGAAATGCAGATAAAATGACAAAGGGTGTTCACTATAAAAGCTTCAAGTAGGCTAATTTTACCTGCAAGACTCTGTATATTAATAAATAATATCCGATGTTCAGAATCACAGTCTGTTGTTCTAAAATCATTGCACTTTATGTCACTTTTCCTTGAGGTCGATTGTTGAAAAAAAATCTTCGAACACACGCATTTTCTGGCCAGATAGTAGGATCCATTACGGATTCTAGATGCTCTTCAAAGATATCAACTCTGAACGATGCATAGAGTTCAGGATGTCTAGACGGTAATTTTCCACACACCACTTCAGAATATTTAGATTTCAAATGATTAGATACTTGTTCCGCAGTTGTGTTGGGAGCAAGTCTGTAGACATGCAAAGATACAGTTTTTGGAACCCTCTCTAGTTTACCTGTGTTCTTACTATTATTACCTACCACTACTAGGCGTTTTTGTTTTTGTTTCCTACTTACGACCTTTGCCCAAGAATCCTCCCCTTCCTGTTCATTGATGACTGTGGGGATAACGGTTTCACTAGAACCACTAATACTTTCGGCAGCAATTCCATTTCCATCTGTATCCATGGCTTCATTTCCATCTTTTCCATCATGATTTACACCTGGTTTGCTCTTACTTGTTGATTTGGTGTTAGAAGTCATCTGTTGCTCACTTTTTGTATGCATTACATTACTAACTTTAGCCACCAAAGTCTGGCCGTCCACTATTTTGGTTAAAAAGGTAACTTGGTTCAACAGTAATGCAATTTTATCTTGAAGTACACTAACAACACTATCCCTTTGCTTTAGGATATATTTAAACACACGTACATCAACTTTACCTTCTTTATCAGCCATCAAATCTATTGCATCAAACAAGGCCGAATTGTCATCTTTTCCGTTGTCAGTTTCACAACATATGACAGAGTCCACGCCGTTAAGTTTTATTGTATTCATCAATTTAGCACAGCTTAAATGGAAATTTCCATCACAATTGATACATTTTACTCCATTCACTACTTTTGCTTTACATCTTTTACATAGGCGTAAGGTAGATTCATTAGACACACCCTCCTCGACAGAGGTAGATGAAGTATTACTCATAGCTGAATCTGCTTGATGCTAAAACACGTCCGCTCGCTTCCAATGCCGACTGCCAATGCCGAATACATAAATGATTTACAATAACTACAATTAATTTAACAAGACAATCTAAAAATTAAGCCAAATCATATGGAACATATAACAGTTTATGAAGAAGTCCTATATACTGATTCAATGACAAGTCAAAATCCAGAAGAGCATTTTGAAGTGATAGAGAATTATATTTAAAAAATGCTAAATCTGTATTTTTTAGTTGCTAAAATCTACCATCCCTACCATCCAGCATTAAAGTGGTCTATGTGCAGAGTGATCGACACCCTACCGAACAATACAATATTAACACTTGTTTTAGCGTGTTCTTTATTTGAGCACATGATCCTTTACGAATGAAGAATTAAAATTAATTTATCACAATTAGAAAAGTAATACAGCACTTATATATCAAATGTGGATATTAAGTACTCAAAGTAAGGTCATTTCACTTTTTTATTCTTTTCAGAACTATGAATTTGCCTTAGGAATTCTGATTTTACTTTCCTTAGTTTCTCTTATAAAAGAAAAATCTGTCTTCAGGGTATCAATGTGAATACATTTTCTTTTAGGCATTTCCATTCAGTGCAAAAATTAACAAACTGGTAGGCAGAACAGGCCAGGGGCGGATCCAGAGAGACATTTTGGGGGGGGGACCAAAGTAGAGAGGGAACTTTTACTCATAAGAATTAATTATTCCCAGTACCACAACTGAAATCATAATGAACATTTCAGCATTTTATTACAAATCTATTTCAAAATAATGAATGTCATTGTTTTAATTTAAGTATTTGGGTTATGTTGTCTTTACAAAATTTATTAGAAGGCTGACCGTTTGAATAATTTGTGCTTAATGTTACAATTTTTTTTTGGGGGGGGGGGAGAGGTGAATTTCCCCCATCCCCCCCACGAAAAGAGCTTATAAATAAATACCGAATTTTTATGTAATGTCAAGGTGTGAAATACGTGCACATTTATGTAAGAAAAATTAGTTGTATAGTTATTGAAATAGGCTATGTAATATCATGACAATATTAAAAATGAAATCGGACAGGTATAGTTCAGGTAAAGCATCTTAAAACAGAAGTAAGCAATTTGTAATGGACTAATAGCAATGACAGGTCCAGACGATGCAATGTGAAAGTTGTTAAGTGCAATAAACATTTTACTGGACATCAATTTAAGGCGTGAGATTATAAGAGAGGGTGGTTGGGACTTGTCTTAAAAATATTTTCTTTCTGACTCCTACAAAGACACATCTATCTAAAGTCTGGCCGTTCTAAGAAGGAATCCTGAAGTAAACAAAAACCAGTATATCTGTCTCACTCTAGCACATTACTCATATGACTTAAGAGTGAGACAAGACACACTGGTTCTGTTTACATCAGGTTTCCTTCTTAGTTCGTCTCGGATATAGTTGCTCGCTGTTAGACCGAGACAACGTGTCAACTAAAACCTGTAAGCATTTGCAACCTTTTGTTCGCAATTGTGCCAATCCTGCCTCATTCCGAAGGATAGGATTATTTTTAGTTCCAATCAACAACCATATCTTATAATTGTAGGAAAATCTCGTTTCTGTATAGGCCTAGTAAGAATAAAATTTCCCGTGTTTTTATTAAATTTTTTAAAAATTAGTTTTAGAGAAAGAATGAATAAGTTTTAGAGAAGTAAAAACGAATAAGAATCCTAAGCATGTAGTTTTATGTAGGCTAATATCAAGCCATTATATGTCCTATGGGGTAGACATGTAAAAATTAGTAATAACTTTATTACTTTATACAGCCGAACTTTGATAATTCAAACGTTATTTAATCGAAATCGTGAATAATTCGAATTCGTGAATGGTCCCTTGAAATCCCTATACAAAGAAAACTTTACAAACTTTTCTAATTCGAAATCGTGATTATTCGAGTTTTTTTGCTGGTTCCTTGAGCTTCGAATTATACAAGTTCGACTGTATATCAATGGCTATTCAGGGCCGTAGCTAGGCGGTAGCGAGATGGGCCCCCGCCAAGGGCGCAAAATTAACCATGAAAAATCCCGCCTTTTTTTAGATTGGTGCAATTTATCAAGCAATAGGAATTCCACGTTAATGGAAGAAATCTATCAGGTTACTAAAAATTACTGCACGTGAACTATCTGTAGTATTATGCCGATTGTCTACAAACAAAAAGCAGTCATGCAACGTTATTTAATTAACACGGTTTTTATTGACAGGGTATGATAACATAAATCATTAACAGTATGGAAAGATATAACAATAAAAATTAAAATGTACGTTATTATTGAGCTGAAAGTGGTTCAACTATTCGAAAAAAAATACTTTTACCTATATTAATGTGTTAAACATTTTAGTAGGCCTCAGGCCCATTATGTAATTTACTTTGATACTAGATTTTATTATTTAATTCTTTTTTAAGTAGTTCAATCGTCTGAAAATAAGGTTTTAGTAGCTTGAAAGTTCAACATTTAGTTAATTTTAAAATGAGGTTTAAATTTTTTTGATAATAACAGTGTTTTTTATATTACAATATTAAACAATTTTACAGAAATTTACAGAAAAAGAATTACTCAGACCCCCAGCATTGGAGGATGCAGATTTGTCAAACTCGCCAAGGGCGCAGAAGGACCTTGCTACGGCCATGTGGCTATTACAAGTTTTACACACGGTTAGGTTGCAAGAATAGAATATCCAATAAAAATCCGGTCTCTATTTTTTTATAAACCACTCTACGTAAACGTCTTTATAACGGGAGAGGAAAACTAAGAGAAAGAGAAGCAAAGAGAGAGAGACTAATTAAATTGCGTTACCCCACGAGAGTTATTAAGCACCACTACTGGGGATTATTTTATTGGGAACACAAGGTTTTATTAAAGTCCCCACATCAAGTATTCAGCAAAGTCAAGGTTTCAAAAATATAAATTTTCAACTAGCTTATTCCGACGGAGAGTTAACGGTTAACAGCGTTTAAAGGTTAACAACACACCTAACTTCCTGTGGGTTATGTTTGATATACTTACCTAAAACCAGCCTGGCAACAGAGAATCGAATATCTAATCCAACAATGATTCTCTTTTAAGAAAATAGGTATTTTAAAATAGTTGACGATCCTGAATATTACCACTAAGTTATGATAAATAACGTTAACAAAAAAATTATGACACTATTATTTATACAGTAAAAAAATAGCTCAAAATGTGGCTGTTCCGGAAATATAAGTTAAGGGGAGACGAAACGTCCTATCTCTACAATACTAAGATACCTCCAACAAAGTGTACTCCCCCCCCCCCCCCCCAGTGAAAATGGCGAAGGTTTTGGTTTAGGACGGGGCAGTACCGCGCTACCTTACACCTGTTTTGCTTTTTAAAAATTTCAATAATACTTCTCATAATGCATAATTATTTTAGCGGTGAAAGGGTAAAACTATGCTCACAGGATTGCTACAACCAGATCTAACTTCCCTCTGCATATAAAAAATCTTCAGTGGCTACTAGTTCAAATAAAATGCTGATTCCCGTGAACACTCTTAAGTAAGGTTTAAAAAATTATTTAATATACTTAAAGAGTCTAGATAAGTTGGCGCTTACGGCATTGGAAAGAGAAGATTTCAAAGGATAATAAAAGAACAAAAAGTGAATGAAAATGAAATCATAATTTAGGTGTTCCGGACCCCCCCCCCCGCCATTTCGTAAAATATGGGATTTTTCCCCCCTCGAAGAGAGATGTTATAATACTAGTGTAATTACGAACTCAAATAAAAGTTTAAAACCTAGAGTTCACTGAATATTCAGGAGTTCAGGAATTGTGTGTATTTGAAGTTGTTTCATGTGTAAAATTTGTGGATTGTAGTTTTTTTATTTATTATTATTATTATTATTATTATTATTATTATTATTATTATTTACATTTAAAGCATGACTTTAACACTCATTAAAACTAAGCAGTCAAGATCAATCACCTATGTCCTGTTTGATTTGAGAAAATATACATCTTAAGGTACAATTTGGTATAAGATTAACTTCAAAAACTATGTGTGGTTAATTACTATGTAAAGTACCAAAAAGTGAATTTTTGTCCCACCCGTAATGGTGATAGTTCTGTTAAATTATTATTGTAGGAGTTAAATAAATATTCTGACAATCTGGAAACAGTTTGTGATTTTTATTTAATCCCTCATACCATCATTAATAACAACATTAAGACCCTAACATTAATAGCAGAACGGCAAATTAACTTTTGTTTTGCATCATTAAAATCAGTGTTCAAATTATGTCCCATCCGTAATAGATTTTGAAAAACAGATTTTAAATATTTAAAATACATTTTAAATAATGCTTTCCATGTAGTATGAAGGAGAAGGCATAGTAGATTTTACAAAATGTGCAGAACCAATTCTAATTCATTCTAGTTCATATAATGAACAAAAGTAATATTCGTAATATGCTAGAATGTCCCACCCGTAATTATGAAAGGCTGCCCCTTAAATTAAAACGAAAAGTTGTGGGCTCAACAATTCCGCACGCCCTAGGGTTAACATTAGATATACCTAGTTTCCATGCGTGACAGATTCACAAATTGTGGTTAATGCCATTATTAAAGTGAAAAATATTTTGTTTTAACCACTTTTAGGCCGAAATATTGTTTGACATGTGCGAAAAAAATATGAAATTTGGTGTTTTTGTGAAATTCTCATTTTAGTTTTTTTTATTTCTTAAAAGAAATTTAATTTTTCAAGTGAAATCTAGAGTTTTGGAAATCTCTTTTTTTATAAAAGGAATTAAATGATATGCTTATTGAAAGTAAAATAAATCTACGTGAACATTAATAAAAAAAATAATTGTTTAATAAACCACTCAAACGTTGAGTAAGAAGGCATGTCAAATAATTACAAAAATACTTATTTTCAATTCAAATTAACGTGTAGAGATATTCATGGAAATTGATTTTTGCTATAGCCTATGTTAACTTAGCACTAAACCATATTCCTGGAGATTGAAAGTTATTTTATATTTTATTTCAATATCGAAATAGCTGTATTTGGGTGCCCAGTAGATTTTCCTCGATGCGATGCACCTCCATATGTAGATCAGGGAGATTATATTAATCAGTTTATCTATACTATAGACATATGTTAACAATTTTGAAAATCTCCAAAACGAAAGGCTTAAATTACCTTTGATGTGTTTTTACAGAAATATGCAATATTTTGCACCGTAAAAATATTTGGTTTTAATGCGAAATAACTCAGAAATAGTATTTTGTTATGCGAAATAACACCGAACTGAACCCAACATCTGTACTGGTATTTAACATTTTTATTAACCGCATAATAATAATAACAATAATAATAGTTTATTTAACCTGGCAGCGTTAAGGCCTTCTCTTACACTCAACCACGAGTTGAAACAAATTACATTATTTAGGAATACAAATTAAAGAACAAATACAACTACGTCAGAAATAGACTCAATGAAAATAGCAATATCATAAAGAGACAGCATACAATGTACAATTCATATGTGCAATTTCTAAACTTCTTAAGAATACAAACAAATAAAGTACCGGTAAGTTATTTCTTAATAAATTACATCAAGTTACAAGACAAATACAATTAGGGTAAGATGGTACATTTTCGAACATGATACAATTCTGAACGGACAAAGATTTTTATCCACTTTTGGGTTTCAAATGTTAGCCAACCTGTTTTTAATTATATAGCGTCCATACTGATTGTTTTGTTGACCTGTATCCGCAAGAATGGTGTTTTAAGTTGTCTCATTCGGCCATAAATTATTATTTTCCAATCGACGGTAAGAACTCCTTGCTTGAAAAATAGCACGTTATAAAATTGCTTATAATTCCACGTTGTGTTACTGGAATATATTTTTGAGGACCGATTTTTAACTCATACCAACAAATATCGTAGTCTTTAATACGTAAGCCACTGGCAAAACAATGGTCATTCGTGAGCGGAATTTGCAACTTTATAGTAATTTACAAAAACTAGCTCGAGGTACAAATACGAACACATTTTAGGTACAATTTCGAACAGTAGTTTAACCCGCGATTGCTCGCTTAAGTCTAGCATGGAAAAGCTGTTTTGCCATCACAGCATTCTGCATGTTTATTATTATTAACTGTGTTAGTCAAATATAAAATGATGACATTCATACATCTTTCATCAGTGGTATTATTTCAACGAAGGGTTATCAACTACACTTCCTTGTTGTCATTACATCTCAGATATTTATGCAATACAGAATAACATGTAGCAATCGTTCTCGAGCTCGTAAGTACTTTTATTATTGCTCTTGATGTTATGACAGACCGCCTGCATAGTCTAGTTCCAGTGGTTGCTGACTACGGACCCGCAAGTCAGGGGTTCGATCCCCGGTGCCTCCTCGGATTTTTCTGAGGTAGGGTGATCTGGAACGGGATTCATTCAGTCTCCTGACACCAACGGAAGCGCTAATTCGTAAAGTAGCTGCTGCTCCGGTTAAGTAAGTTATCAATAACTGCCATAGGATTCGGCATGCTGACCACATGCACCAATCCTGCCATCTGCCTATTTAAAACGTGACACTTCATTATTACGCTCATATTATTGGTAAATAATAATAAATAAAATAATATTTGGAAGAGAACAGTTCGTTCGGTAAAAATGCCACTGTTCGAAATAGTACCCACTGGTGTTCAGAATTGTACCTACTGCGGTACATTTTCGAACGATATTCTGGAAATGAAAGATTGATTGCCATGACCAATTTTACAGCTGTTTGCCTTTCATATTTTTGTGAAGGGACTTGCCTACTTTGTGATTACTAGGGCCCGGGGGTTTAGCCAATAATTCGTCAAGTTAGTGGTGCACAAGGCATAGAACGATTTCTGAGTTAGTAAACAACTTGCACTGCATGTGGTAGTTTAGTGTTCTGTTGACGACGTATGTTGGGCGTTCTTGAAAACCAGTGGCGGATCATAGTTAAAATGAGTGCGGGTGCTGCTCCAGAAAATGTTTAGCCTTTTGTTTAGAAAAGCTACTAAGTAATATCAAGTTCATTGCAAGTAATTTCGGTAACTGTCTAGATGTATCACTCTTCTAGAGAGACAAAGCGATCAGACTCGTGGAGGAATTATTCATAGGTAAGAGTCAACCTGAAGATGGAATACTTCTAAAGGAGCAAAAAATCTCCAGAAAAATGCAGGATTTTTCTACTGTTTTTACCTTTCGAAGTGCACTGGAAGGTTTTACAGAAGACCATGATGTGTACCCACACAAGGGAAACACTAATATCTCATCCCCCCGTCACGTCATGAGACGTAGAGAGAAGTTTTTACCATTAAAGATCTTCTTTGTAGGAAAATAGAAGATATTTTTCTTTTGAAAACTTCAAAATGTATATTGCCATTCACTGCAACAAAGCGTATGCACAGACATAATGTATAAATTGCCTTTTAATTTTCACTGTGAATATTGTTAACAAATATTAAAGCATTGGTTGTGTATATTTATGTTCGTTTTACTAGGAAATATATTTTTTGTTTCTGTGATTTACGATTAAATGTGCAAACTATTCTATGACGCTGTGTCTATCATTTCACTAGACTAGCTGCACTGCCCTTGAACTTGAATGTTCGTATTAAAGTGCGCCACTGAAAGCTAGTCACCCCTTCCCTCGTGTTTACATACGGCTATATCCCAGTCACCACTAACCTGATGTAATACTTTTGTGGCTAAACCCCCGGGCCCTAGTGATTACAACACAATTGAATTTGTCTTATGTTTATTGTGTTTATAAAATAAGAATATTTGTTAAGTGTTCGAAAATGTACCACCTTACCCTAATATGTTAAGTCAGCCAACTCATAAATTGGATCATAATAGGGTTCTAGTGATGATTTTGTAGAGCTTTTCAATAACTGTAATAATAATAATAATAATAATAATAATAATAATACACGACTAAAAAATTAGGAATAAATTTACATGGAATGAGAAACACCGAAAGTATGTACAGTAATAAATTAGTCGTTTCATTAGGCCTATTATGTAACTACTAGACAAACAAGTTTTAAATTACACGAGATAACTCTGGTCTATAATAGTTGTTTAACTATTTACTCAATCGAATTTTTTGCTCAGTAAAATACAGCTCTAACAGAACTAAAAGTTCAAAATAACTTGATCATCGTTAAATAAATTATTTGTAATGGGATATAAAAATCGCACATTTCCAAGATACTCTCTTAAACATTTAGCTAGATTTTTAGGGTACAATATATAAAAATAAAGGCTGAATATTGTTTAATGAGTACTAAGAAAAAGGATCACTAAATGTATACCGGTTTTGGCCCTGAACATTATCTTAGGATACATCTTAAAATATAAAAAAGGTATGTTACTAAAACAATTAACACAGGTATATTATTTGAACACAGTAAAATGGTAAATAGTACGATATAAACATTATATACTCTTTTCAGATACCTTCTCATGACATCCCGTGACTTCTACAGTAACCTCCATTCCACACTAAAGTTATTCAAAGATTGAACCTATCTTGAAACTAGAACCAACAATAGATTCAAATCTCGTATTACTTCAATGTTAGTTTTAATGTTTTGAAAGAAAAAAAATTATTTGATATCTAGGGCCCGGATTTTTAGGTTTCAATAAACTACGTATTAGTTTTTTTAACATATTAAAATAGTTTTAGTTAAGTTTTTTTATCATATAAAGACACGTTTTTAAGCTTCAATTTAATAAATACAACAAACACATTGACAAAATATAATAAGCAATTTCTAGAGTGACTCATCATCATCATCATCATCAGGGAAAAAGCGAATAAGTCAAAACACCAAAGTTTCAGGAAAGACGAAAAACAATTTATTTTCACAGCATTGTTACACTATTTAGACCAGCCCACCCAGATAATTTTACATGGCATAAGATGCTGTGTGTAAAAATATCTGGTGGACTGAACTAAATATCGTAACAATACTGTGGAAATAATTGTTTTTGTCTCTCCTAAAACCCCGGAATTTTGACTTATTTGCTTTTTCCCTATCACTCTCGATTTTATTAGGTGCCAGAAAGGTCATTTATGAGATTGTGTAAGGGACAGGAAAATGTCTGTCCGTCTGAATGTCTATGTCTGTCCGTGTGTCTATACGCGAGGTAACTCAACTACGCTTTATCAGATTTTCATGAAACTTGGTATACGCATTTATAACGTCCATGGGAAGAAGCCTCTTGATATTGGACCAAATCGGTTGACCGGTACCGGAGCAATGCCCAATTTAGCTCCTATTTTATGGTAGTATATTAGAAAGAACGAATATACGGCTTTGGAAGTTGAAATAAGTTACATTGAGATTTGACAAATATATTCCTTCCCATATTTATATTAAACTAGACCTTTGTTCTTCAGTAAGCCCTGCTTAATGAATCGATCTGGAGCTTAACTCGGAAATCGATTACAAAATAACTTATATCATAACTGCATATCATAACTGCAATTATCACTGATTAAACAAAAGCATTCTGGCACTTTGTTACACCAGTTTACCTGATTTTATTTATACTAAGGATCTCATGGCTCTGAACCCAAAAAGTACACTCTGGAAAACTTTTTGCTTAATTTTCAACAGTTTTTAGAACACAATTAATTTTAGAAGTATCCCTGTCATTTCCAACTCGCCGCATAAACTCAACAAGAAGGATTTTCAATTAATCAAACAACTTTTATAATACTTTATTTTCGATGTCTTGCTTGAGAGAACATTGTGAATTAACTGAAAGTGGAAGCTTCTTGAGAATGCCTTTAATTTGCTTCTACAGAAATCGGAGATTTCGGTTTACTAACGATTTCTTTTACCGGGTCAATGGGATACAAAATGAGAAAATTACAAAATGGAACTATATTTCCTCTTACAAATGTAGGCTACTGACAACAAGGAGCAAGGGAAAATTGAGACAGATACTTAAAACGTAATTTATTTTTAGTAGAATAATAGTAATTATATTAATTAAACATTATTAGTATATATCTTATCGCAGTTTTAACTATTTTTAGTTTTTATCTTCTTACTTAGCCATTTTTAAGTTTTATAAGATTGGACTATGTGGCTACCATGACAATGAAAATGATAATTATGTTTAAATATCCTGAGCATCTAACAAGGATCAAAATTGTTTGAATCCGGGCACTAGTAATATCCAACTACTGGATATATTAAGTTTTGATATAACAATGAAGAAGGGAAAACATTAAGTTTTGATTGAAAAGTGTAAATTTTCTACACGATTTCACAATGAAATAAAAAGTTTAACTCATCTGAAAGAGATCAGGAAAGGAACATATAAACAATAAAAATCCTGATTTTCGAGTTTTGAAAAAAAAAAAAAAAAAAAAAACTTCTTACAATATCTCATTCTGCGCGAGAAAAAATAGAAAAAATATTAGTTACTACACTCCAACATCCAGCTGACAAAATGTTTGAAGAAAGTTGCAACATATCGACTGGTTAGACATGATATCACATGCAAAAAAACAAATATTTGAAAGGGTAACATTCCTTTGTTACATATATTAATGACAACAACAAGCACAAGGCACTAAAAATATTTAATCAAGTTTTACTATTTGCATTAAAACTTAGCTGAAACTTAGCCCAAATAAGAGCTTTAATATTAATGCAAGACGCCTAATATCACAATGTTAAGTATTATAAATTTATTGCGATGAAATAAATACTGTACACTGATACAATGATAACAGGATATTTATTAAATTACAGTTTAAGCTAAATCCAACATCGTGACCTCTATACTATTAATTTGTAATCTGAAATAGAACCAATAGACACATAAAAGAGAGAACAGTGAATATCCTTCAAATCTCCGTAACTAATATAAGAATTCACTCAATTTGATAGCTAGCTTTTTATTTAAATATTTTCTAGGGTTTTTTGTTTATGTATTTCATTAGTACATCATGAAACAAGCCTATGATGGCATTTATTAAAATACCAGTATGTTTATGAAACAAGCAACGAGAGTTTAATTATTTACATACGAGTACCTTAACTACCATTCTAGGCAGGTTGCATACGACTATCTTTGTTTGACCGTAATTAGTCTGAGAGATTAAATTTTGAAATTTTGAGACATTCGCATCAAAATGGTTGATGTAATTCATGTTTTCTACGAGAAATGCAACTTACGGTGTCGCTTGAATCAAATTTTCCCTTTTCTGTTTTCTAGAACTAACGGGTTTTTACAACACGAAATGAATTCATTTTTAGTATGATATTAAAACTAACACGAAAAGAATTTATTTTATTTTAAATACAGGTAAGATTGTTGCGTGTTCGATAGTAATCGATACAACAGATTCGAAATGAAAAACAGTTTCGGGATGAGTGTCATTATGATACTGTTACCTCACACGTAATAAGCGTAACAAAAAAAATATTTTTCGTACATTTTCAATTTAATGTAATAATGAGATTAAGTACTGATACATGTATTACATGTAACTTGAAATCTATATTATGGTAATAAATGTTATCTTAGCCACCGTACATCAAAAACACATACATGTATATATGTACATGCTTACGCGTGATCTGGACGCAGTGAAACTGCCACAGGGATCGGTAGAGAGTTCAGCAGCGTCTAGTTGTGAAGACGGCTGGCGAGACGGTTTATATAATGATGATAGGTGTTGGTCGCGCAAGTCTATCAACGTATGCTCCCCTGTATAGGTGATGTGCCACGCACGGGGGGGTGGGCGTTTCTTCACCCCCCCCCCCGTACTCTCAGATATCCCTGCCTTCTGCCAGAGTCAATTCCTTAATTGGTGGATTTAGATTATTCCAAATATTATAACCAATGGAAATTTAGGTCGCAATAACATTATGCCACAGAGAATTTCTCTCTCCCCCCCTCTCTCGGTTTTATGTCCCCTTGTAGGGACGTTCAGGGGCCCACGCTGCCTGGGCCTTACAGGACCGCGGCCTGTCGGGACAGGAGTATTCTGTGAATCACATAAATAGTTTGAAGACCAAACAAGGTAATAAAATAGCCTCTCCGTATGAGTGATCAGCCCGATGCCGAATACATAGAACAAGACAAACTCACATTCCGAACAAGGCGCCGATTGAAAGTAATAAATGATAATGGAATGTCCGTGGAAAACGATATAAGTGCCATAAAAATGTATCGTTTGTTTTTTCGTGGAAATTGGTGTATGTGCCATTGCCAACAACCCAGTAAAGTATATAAGAATCGTTCATTAGGTGCCATCTAATGAACGATTTTTATATCCTTTACTGGGTTGTTGACAATGGCAAATACACCAATTTCCATGAAAAAACAACCAAAAATTTGTCTGGCAGTTATATAGTTTTCCACGGACACTCCACATTATCCTGTAATGTCCCAGGGCATAAAGTCCTTGAATAATGTTTCCCGAAATTCGACTGACAGGCTGGAAAAACCATCAGAAAAGACCCACTTGTCCTGATCGGGAATCGAATCCGCGTCCGCCGCGTGAGGAGAGCGACCTTTAGAGATACTGATAAGAGTGAAGCATCACTTTCGCTGCTGCTGATAGTTACTCCACCATCACTAGTACTGCTGTTGAATCTCTCCCATTGTTTGGAGCCCATGCCTACCGGGTAATACGGGATTCCAATCTGTAAGGATTTTCTTTGAATTTATATATATATAAATTCAAAGAAAATCCTTATATAATCTTATATATATAAATTCAAAGAAAATCCTTACAGATCGGAATCCAGTATATATATATATATATATATATATATATATATATATGAGCTAATTCCAGGATGGGTGATCAGCCCAATGCCGGGGCCACCGAGATAACACGAACACATAGGACGACACACGCCAATCGCGCGTGCACACACACACACACACACACACACTTTCTTTCTCATTTCCGTAGTTTTACCTCTTTTTTTATTTTTATATTTTTTTAGGAATTACGCAACCGAAGGGCAAGGTCGCATTCTTTCGGGAGATGGATCACACATACATACTTTTTTGACTAGACAAGGACACGGAGGGCCTCCCCGGGTGAGGGATCTCCTCTACGTTGGGTCAACTTCGAGATAATATGAACACATTGGGCGAGACACAACTTTTTCATAAAAAATTAACTCTGAACAAGGCGAGGATGAGATACGGATGATAACGGCAAGATGATATCCGGGCCTTGTCTCGTACGCGAAGAAACACCCCGGAAAGAAACAAAAATAGGTAATTTGTTGTGAAAAGGAATCGAACCCGGGCCCGCTGCGTGAGAGGAGCGATGGTATTCGGGGATCGCAACGGCCTAAAGTTACCCGACATTTGTCTCACAGGTGAGGATAACCCCACGAAACCCCCACCTAGGAAAATTGTCCCGACCCGGAATTGAACTCTGGTTCGCTGCGTGAGAAGAACGCCCCCACACCACAGCAGTGGACGTTGCAGCTTTTATGTATATTCCTACAAGTTAGAAAGAAACCTGCGCAGAACGAAGCTGTGATTGCTGCAGCAAGCGTAACTACGTTCCACGCTGGTTTCATTCTAACTTGTCTGACTATAATAATATTATATTACTGTAGTCTTTTTTTGTCCTTTCAACCTATCAACTGAAGCTACAATACTAGTACTTCTGTCTCACTCTAGCTCATAACTGGTATGGAATAATGGTTGATTGGTTGATATATGGTTATTTAACGACGGGGATGTACTGCAACCTAGGCCTGTGACCGTCGCTGGTGTGCCGGAATTTTGTCCTGCAGGAGTTCTTTTACAAGTCAGTAAATCTACTGACATGGGCCTGATACATTTATGCATACACAAATGCCAACGACCTGGGCTGGGATCGAACCTTGGGCACAGAAATGGCCTAATAGTGAGACAGAAGTAGGCCTACTGTTGTTTATATTTGATAGTGAATGGACTTGAGGTTTTACAATATAATCCAAATTATCCCAACTCCAATCATCCGGATCGTTTTGAGGCCGTATTCAAGTGGTTTTTATTGCAGCGAGCATTGGGAAACCCTCTTTCAGGGCCAATTATTTGCGAAAAAATAAAACTTTTAGTGCTACTCTAGTTCCAACAATCACAAAGAGTCATCCGCGTACGAAAAGCTAACTCTGTGTTTCAGGCTGATTTTTTATTTAATATAATTTAGAATTTTTCCGTGTTTGTAAAAAATTAGTTCTGAAATTCTATTTTAAAATGGATATAAATGAAATATGTAACTGTTTCTGTTATATTACGGTCCGTAGATTCGATGTGGTGAATTTACTGAACTAAATATTAATTTTAAAATGGGATATCTTTGTTTGTGCAGTTTATAAAATACGATCACGTTTACCAACCGGGAGTATTACGTCTCTTTTGTTAAACATAACATAACATAACCTAGTTTCACTCCCAATGCTTTAGTGAAAAATACGAGAATCACTGAGCTTCATTTTAATTCCTCTAACTTATCCCGGAAAATACAGTATTTTCCTGCTTTGCTAATCCTCATCGGGTTGTGATTTGCACGTTTTGATATGCAAATATCGGTCAGACAACAGGAAGAACTAACTTTTTCCGGATTATGGCCTGTAACTGTAGAATTTGTCATCTTAATCCATAGATGTACGTTTAACTGATTTCATCGTAGCATCTTCCTTATAGCAACAGACTACAGAAGCAAACGTTCTGTAATGTAATGAAACAATTCTTAGAGAATAGCTACGACCATATAAGAAATGACTCACGTGAAGCAAATATTAGTGTTCAGGATAGATAAACTTGATTACGCGGTGTTGGGTAAAAGTTTGGTAAAATTTGTTCAAGTTAAAATGTGTAATTTAACATTGCATCTCGAAGGGGAAAAATAAACTTGATTACGCGGTGTTGAGTAAAAATTTGGTCAAATTTGTTGAAGTAAAAATGTGTAGTTTAACATTGCATCTCGAAGGGGATAAATAAACTTGATTACGCTGGTGAGTAAAAATTTGGTCAAATTTGTTCAAGTTAAAATGTGTAGTTTAACATTACATCTGCAAGGGGAAAGATAAACTTGATTACGCGGTGTTGGGTAAAAATTTGGTCAAATTTGTTCAAGTTAAAATGTGTAATTTAACATTGCATCTCGAAGGGGAAAAATAAACTTGATTACGCGGTGTTGGGTAAGAATTTGGTCAAATTTGTTCAAGTTAAAATGTGTAGTTTAACATTTCATCTCGAAGGGGAAAAATAAACTTGAATACGCGGTGTTGAGTAAAAATTTGGTCAAATTTGTTGAAGTAAAAATGTGTAGTTTAACATTACATCTCCAAGGGGAAAGATAAACTTGATTACGCGGTGCTAAGTAAAAATTTGGTCAAATTTGTTCAAGTTAAAATGTGTAGTTTAACATTACATCTCCAAGGGGAAAGATAAACTAGATTACGCGGTGTTGGGTAAAAATTTGGTCTAATTTGTTCAAGTTAAAATGTGTAATTTAACATTGCATCTCCAAAGGGAAAGATAAACTTGACTGCGCGGTGTTGGGTAAAAAAATTGTCAAATTTGTTCAAGTTAAATTATTCTGTAATTTAACATTGCATCTCCAAGGGGGGTAGGTAGGTCTACTGCTAGGTAGGTCTACTGCTTATTACCTTAAACAAACAAATTTTATAAATTAATTATTAAAATATGCCGCAACTTTTTTGGCGCATTTTGGTGCAAGAATGATTTAAATATCCGCAGAACTTTTAAAATGATGCAAGATGCTGCTCTTCGCTGAAAGCCACCTATGTAATGGCATGTTATATGTTTAACGCTCTTCTCTTTTACACTACAGTTTTTAGAACAGTTTCCCTGATATTTAAAAAAAAATACGAACAGAATAACGTTGTATGAAATATTTTGTGCAAAGTGTCAAATATATATTTTACAAAATGACCGGAACAATGCTACTTAAAAAAAAAAAATTGCCTACAAAAAAATTTATTTCGGGGTTAAAATAATGTAAAGATCCCGCACGAAATCTGTGCCGATTGCCTAAGTCATTGCGTTACGTTTTCGTGGGGACTGTAGAGTCGATTAGCCTGCTACCTATTTCTCTCGCACAACAGTACCTCCCTTTCTATTTGTAAAGGCCAAGCTACCTCTCTCTCTCTCTCTCTCTCTCTCTCTCTCTCTCTCTCTCTCTCGCACAATTGCATGTCTCTCTCTAGAGAGTAATGGTCTCATCGGCACAGATTTCGTGCGAGATCTTTACATTGAATATATTTTACATAAATTCAGGTCAAGAAGATTCTATTGGCAACTCGGGCTGTGGAAGCCTACGGTTACAACGTCAAACACTATATGAGTTAGGCCTAAGCGGGAAACGCTAGATTCTTACATGGCAAGTAGCTGCTATTTCGAAATTATAAATTTTAAAATGCAGGATGTAAAAATGTTAAATTTATCTTCACATGTTAAAAAAAATTGTTTTCAGTACGTGCATTTGCAGTTTTATATGAGCCAATTATACCAAAGAGAAAACGATTTAAAACACCTGTCCTTTAAGTTATTCTTCAGTGCTTTGATATATATATTTTTTTTTTTTCACAACCCGGTCTTTGACGTCAATCACAAAGAAAAATAGGCGTTTCGTGCAGTTTCCACTTCTACTGGATTAATTGTATCTCAAGAAGGGTGTTTATCAGTCAGAACTGTTGAGTACCAATTAAAGACGACTTAGAATTTAGTATAAGGATTATATTGAACGTTCTTGCGTATATGTAGGAAGGCATTGTATTCATAATTCGAAGTACCGTGTATGTGGGAGTCGTTAGCAACACGACCACACAACATATGCTCTAAAGCATCAAGAAGATTCCAAATTCCTAGAAACGTTCCTCCAGTAGCAATCGATAACTTCCCTTATTTGTTGCAAAATCAGTGGAAATAATAGGTTTGTTCGCAAAGCAGATCCGTGACTGCTTGAGAATTTGTTTACTGCGCATGTCCAGTCTATAACTTACCCGTGATTTGCACTTCGCGAACGGTTACAAGAATTTGGAATCGATAGTTTCTGCGTTTAATCGATATGATATGCAAATAAAAAATATATTTCCCTTTAACATGTTATACATGCAATATAAACTATATTTTGGGAAACTTTTAATTATCTTCCATTATTCATACATATAAGTAGCCTATGCTTATAAATCTGTCGCAATGTTATTGGAGGGAGGAGTCAGGCGCGTGAAAACAGGTTACTGCGCATGTCTCTGATAACAATTCAGAAACTGTCCGTGAGAACACAGCGAACAGAAGATTGAAATCAGAATCACGGATTCTCGCTTTGCGAACGCGTGTGGAGAAAGAGCGCATGCGCGAACGATGTATTCCTGGTTTCTGACTGCCTTGAGAACAAACCTAATATTGTACAGTCAACTTAGCTAGAACGCATAGTGATCGAAATAATGAATCCTAAATCGGGGCACACCAGGTGGGTGCATGCCCCTACACCAGGGTATGTCAAGCTGAGGGTCCGCCGAGGGCCATATTAATTTTAATCAAATCTCACTCTCTATATTTACTGCAGTGCTTACCCATCCACTCTAAACCACGATTAAATGTTTTCAACAACCTTCTTAATTTGCTCAGGTAACAAATTAACATTTAGCTGGACTATTCCACTCATACGCCGCGTGTTTGATATTGACTAATGACGTTTAGCAATTCCTCGGATATAGACCAATCACGATCGCTAATCTTATAAAATCGTCAGCTCGTTGCTGGACACGTAAGGCATCAACGTGCGGTGATTAATACGTCACATGTTGCCATTAAGCAGCATGAAAACATTACTTTACACAACCTAACTTGTTTCGAAATGGAAATAATATAAATGTCAGGGAATAAAAACACAATTTCGATTCGGTGTAATCTAGTTCTTGTGCTTCTATAGCGTTTTGATGTAATCAACTACAACGACGCCCTCCATCTTGTGATGCACAGTATTGGTAGCATTAGGAACTCGGATCGATTCATGGAATCGATTCGTGGACTGTTCATTCATCTAGTGCTGTGATCTTACGGCTGACAGAATATTGACAACTAAGTAAGAAAAATAATTATTAACAAAATCAGTTACAGTCTTTTTTCGTCTTAATAAATCCTACTCGAGATTACGAGTTTCATCAGATAAATTTGCTCGAACTTCGTTCTCGCAAATATATCGATAAACCCGTAATCTCTCGTGGGATTACCTATGATAATCCCAGCTCTGCTGAAAACTTTACCTAAATAGAATGTATAGGCTAGTTGTATGGTACTCATAGTCGAATCTCTAACAGACGTATAAGAGAAGCGATGTTTGCAAGTATTTTTTACACACAATTCTTAGCTGGAGGCAACTGTCTCGCCCCCTCTTAGCCCTCAACCCCCTACTGTGGTAGAAAAATGAAGGGTGAGGCGGATGTGATACATTGGAAGCAATGTCTGGCATGCCCATTACCCATATCAAATTAAAAGTAATAACCACATCCTTCAGTTGGAAGATGTATGGAATCGAAGAGCTATAGCAAGATCGCAGCTAATAAATATTCTCGACGTTCCCAGTAACAAATTCTTTTATATTTAGCTGTATTGCGGTGTACTTTACAGTACTTTCGGTAACAGCACATACTCGTGGGAAAATAAGAGTACTTTTTCTCAGATTAGATAAGTTACTTATTCATACAGTTCTGTGTTAACAGTATTTTACGAAGACAGATAAACAATTCAGGAATTCTAACAATTAACATTTTTGTACAAATAAAAAACAGTTGTAAAAAAATTTAGTGGCTTCTGTACTGATTAAGATATTAATACATATACAGTATTAAGATTTGGCAAACAAAGGAAAAATAAACATAAATAATAGGTGATCTAGCATACAATACACTCAAGCAACAAAAATGTATAGTGAAGCATGTGTGTATATTATTATTACTATTACTATTATTATTATTATTATTATTATTATTATTATTATTAACAGAAAACAAGAAAATCTATAAACTTGAGACAAACAAGAAACTGTACAATGATAGATGTACAATATAGAGCTCAAGATGGTAGGGACAATATTGTGACAACCATTATTATACATTAAAATTAGGGATGGGTCCTCGATACTTTCGATACCTCGATACTCTCGATACTTGCATGGTATCGGCATCGAACGATACTTCAGAAAACTAGCTCGATACTTTTTCGATGCTTTTGTAATTCTGCAATTAAGTGAGAATGCTAGAATTTTTTAACAAAAACTTGTAAGTGGACTGTTTAAAAAACTAATTTTAGTTTTAATGTAGAGTTTAAAAATAATTATAGGCTACTGATGATATTAAATTTTGTCTCATTAAATATGCAGACTTAATTCATTTAGTTGGTATTACACAGTATGTACCTATTTATTGAAACTGGAAATGTTGAAGGTATCGAGTATCGAAGTATCGAGTATCGAGGAAAAATCATGAATCTATCGAGTATCGAGAAAATCTGGTATCGACCCATCCCTAATTAAAATATATTGCTTTATAATTAATGTGATGGTTTATCTATTCGTGTCACTTATCTAGAAAGTGACTGACGTAGGTCATAGAAACAAATTATTCAGTAGTGCCTAACAATTTATTGAGGGAAATTTAAACGATACAACAGAGGTTTGAGATGTTGCGTCCAGAGGGAGAGAGGTGAATGGTAATGTGGAGATGACTCGAAATAGTTCCTTCTTGTGCTTAATTAGACTATTTTATCTTTGTTCTTAGTGCTATAATGGAGAAAGTAGTCATTTTTCTGAAATAAGCTTCTGTTGCTGAAGGCAAAAAGTGCACATTCAAAGATGATAAAGCAAGGAAAAGGAAGGGCACTACTTGCTTTAAAAAGCGGTTTACATGAATCGCATTTTCAAGAAATGTACTCTTTGTTTTTCCTGTTTTTCATACTTTCTCAAAAACCAAGTAAGTTGAATCCATAATTTAGGCAGGCTTCAAGTAAAGACAAATATCAATAATAAATTATGAATTATAATGCATTTTCTGCGTTACACGGGGTACAATGGATGGAAGTTATACCAGAGTAGCTGAGATGTGAATGAATTAAGAATGATATTCTACCATAAAAAACCTTCTGAATTTCACCACATTCAATTTTCAGAATTCCAACTTCACAAAATGCTCCTATTGGGCAATTAAAATTTAAGCGATCACAAAAATTAACAATTATACAATTGTGAATATTAATCATGAAAAAAATTATACAGATGTCAACATTAAAAATTTATATTTCACGTCAAAATAAAACCTACAGCTGTACTAAAATGATATATCTATTTGTACAAATAGTTTTTTAATAATAAAAATTAACTGCTTACAAAAGTTAAATTAATTAATAATTATATAGTTATATTAAACTTATGAAATTTGCCACGTAAGCTTCTGTTGCAAAGCCAATAGGCCTATAAAGTTTACTTCTAAACAAAAGTGGATAAAATTGTACATGTGGGAAGTTTCATCTACACCTTGCCTTATGATTTCGAACTAATTCAGCTGTGAACTTCATGGCAAAAGCCCATTATCGAGAAAACTGGTGTTAAAAGTTGACAGAAGAGGCAAGGGCAAAAATCTATGGTATAAAACTGCAAATGAAATAAATTGTAGGAGGAATTAGGGTATCTAACAAGTAACAATAAATATTTTTCTTTTTTACGAAAATCTAATGTTTTAGCTAAGTTATAATTTTAAAATAATTGGCATGAAAATGTTAAAATTTGTACTTTGAAATGCTGTCGTTGATGGGCTAAGATTTCCACTCTTCGGGTGGAAGTACCCCCACCCCATGGTTTTACAGAATGCTACCCAGTTCGTCACAGCGGTGGACACAATACTAAACACACGTAATAATAATCTTAGTGGCATTTCCTACTTACTCCACCGTGTTATTGTCTTGTTGTCAGAATAATAGCAGCTTTATCTTCAAGACGCGAGAATGCTTGTAAATTAGCATAAGAGTAAGAAGTGTGTGAACTTCATGAATGACGTCACGTTTCCACGCTCGACAGAGAAGACCTGAAGCACTCTTTGTGTTGTTATCTCTGTGATCTGGAACATGCTACTTCCCCTGGAAGTATACTCCCATTTAAATCATACTTACAAATTTCTCTTCAGAAATGTATTGTTAACCTCACCACAATCACAGACAGCTATTAGCTCGACACGCCTATAGCCAACATCAGTAACTACTTGGGTCTTGGAACTTTTGGTAAAGTTATTCATAAATAGAAATAGGATGTTTTGCAGTAAAATCGCAGTATTAAGGGTATATTGTCGCAAAATTCTGTACTGTTTATGTTTCCTGTACACACATATAAATAGTTCGTGTACAAATTTTCACCTCAGATGGTAAATATTTTGTACATAGCAATTTTGGGGGAGAGGTTCAGGTTTTTTTTCCCTTCCTTCCACAAATGCTCCGAATAAACATCTGGAAAAAATAATAGTATGTATAAGATATTTTACTTACGAAATATGGAGCCAGCTTTAAAATATGTTTTGTCTTGTGGTATTTATATTCATTGAAAGATCAATTTTGTGTCACAAGTCAATAAATACCACATACAAATCATATTCATTATAGTTTTTTTTAAAAATAAGATGCATTTTTGTTTATGGAAAGAAAGAAAATATCTAAACATAAAATACACCAAGGAAAATCATACGATAGCTAAAGTCTGTCCGTTCTAAGAAGGGAACCTCAAGTAAACAAAAACTAGTACATCTATCTCTCTCTAGCACATTACTCGTATAACTTAAGAGTGAGACAGACATACTGGTTTTTGTTTACTTCACGTTTCCTTCTTAGCTCGTCTTACGTATAGTAATACCACTGTCAGTTTACAATTGTCGAGCACTGAGTAACATCCATTTTAAATGGAGAATAGGGAAATTGCAAACAGAAAAACCTGTCTAGATCTGGGTCCAGAAACTACAAATTCCATTATGGCGTGGAAGAACAAGATATAGAACATAGGCATGTATGGAAGAACTTGTGAACTGATATTAAAGTGGGCTAATACTGTTCGGTCGCAGAGAATCCTTAGCATCAACAAGAAAGAAGTAATAAACAGTACTACACTACATCTATTCACGTTGTACTTTCCCCATTTCCAACCCTCTTAGATCATACGGCTCTATTGAAGTAAAGATCCCGCACGAAATCAGTGCCGATTGCCTACGTCATTGCATTATGCTTTCGTGGGAACTGTAGCGTCGACTGACCTGCTACCTATCTCTCTTGCACAACAGTACCTCCCTTTCCATTTGTAAAGGCCAAGCTACCTCTCTCTCTCGCACAATAGCTTGTCTCTCTCTAGCGAGTAACGGTCGTCATCGGCACAGATTTCGTGCGAGATCTTTCCTTCTGTTTTAAGAACCCCTATAAAATACTCGCACAATTTAGGGCAATTAGGTTCTTCAAATTTGTTTTTAGACGTAAAGGATTTATAACTATAATGCACCCCTGTGTTTTTTATTCCATAAAACTCTACACATAAAATATGTTTTACAAACCTGTACCTGAATCATTCATTGTTATGATTATCCCAATCTTAATGCTGTAACGTTCGAAAGATTCGGCTCAATGGAATTCACACTTAGGCCTAAATCATGGATATCATTCAGCATAAATTCCGGGGTGCGCGGGCAAAGAGAGTTAAGTCCACTTTCTTGTTACTGGGAATTAGAGTGACTTAACACACTATACCAGCCCAACATAGCTTTAGAGATGGATAAACCTATGAGGCACACATCCATAAATAACGTACAATTTTGAATATGACTTACTGGACTTAACATAAATGTAGAGAACATTTTTATCTATAACTCTATGGACATATCTCAATTTTTTAGGATGGTGGACTTAACTCTCTTTGCCCGCGCACCCCGGAATTATAATAACCTATATCTTACTTCTTCATAAACGTAAGAGCTGAAAATAGATTCGCAAAGGCATGAGAAGGCAAAAGGCACTAAATGTAGGTGGATGTACCATGAACCGGCTCAGTGGCGTAACGGAGAAAAACCGCTTTGCTCGTTTCATAAACATATTCGTATCTTAATAAATGTCATTATAGGCTTCTTGCATAATGTATTATTTTCTTTCTGAGAATAGACTCACTTGGGACGAAAATAGTACGGTAGAACACCAACTATCCGGATCGCTTTGTGGCTTTATTTAAGTTGTTTTTTGCAGTAGAGAGCATTGCGCCGATTATTTGAGTAAAAGCGTAACTTTTAGCCGACCAAATCGACAGGTTGTCAGAAAAACAACTGACTGTGACCTATATGTAGCCTAAGTACACTACTGTAACAGTACAGTACTTCCATTTTGTACAAATATATTCTAATTTCCTTCATGATGCCTGATAGAAATCTTTAACCTTAAACCTTAATTATTTTTTTTTTAATCATAGCGTTTTTATGAGATCCAGGCAAGGGAAATAAAGTATTTTACACAAAGTCTTGATAATTACTTTAGTTGTTTAGAGTGTAGTTCACTACTAATGTGCAAATCAATTCCGGCTAACGTAAGGTCGATCTTAAGGAATTGGATTGGGACGAGATCTTGAACAGAAGAAACTAGGGACGAGTCAAGATGGAAAATATTTGTTGCAGCTTTGGTGAACTGTTTTCTTGACTTTCAGTGAATTGGTTCATTGTTTTCCTAGAAAGACGTGCGAGCGATAAGCAGAACAATAATGTATTTTTAATAATTTCCTTCACGTAAAGAATGAAAGAATAACCCTGATGTGTGCGTAGGTATACGAACTTTTTTTTAAACATATCAAACCTATCACACTACTCGCAACTAAGTCGGGACATCCATTAAATCCACATTTATCTGTTAATAGTTCAACAGATGAGAAAACATTGTACAATATCGAGCGAGAAGTCTGCTTTCTAAGCCATCTCAAAAAGAAGACACAGTGGTGCTGGAAATTCTGAGAAAAGCGAGTTGCGTAAGCTTGTAGTCTGTACGACAATGCAGAACCTGTAAAATGGAACATTCTGTCGGGATGTGTTTAGCGGTTAAGAAAATTATTTCATATCGGTCTATCCATGATTCGCTAACAATATTTTCTCTTTTGCCCATGCAGTGGAAAGTTTAGCTCACGTCGGAATTGTCAATTTTACACTATTTCAAAATTAATTAAAATAGATATAGGGTAGGGCATCATATCTACACCACGAAATGAAACCAAACATTATCTTGACCTGTGTTAAAATAGTGGTTTTTAATGTATTCGTACCTTTCTCAGAGCATATTTTATAGAGCTTACAGCTATTCCCAGGAACGTCTGAAACTAAATTAACGCGGGGAGAAGGGTTCAAAAATACTAATAAATCTGGGAGTCATGATTTAAAACGACAAGATGCAAATTTCAATGCCTTTTTTCCTGTGTTTGTTTACCGTTCACATTCCTACAAAACTATATACTATTTCATAAGATTGCTGTGTTTTAACTATGCACTAAGATGTACTGAAGAGACGGGAGTTCTCGAACGAAATACTGGTGTATTCAAGTCTTGAAAGTTCTCGAGATATCGAGAATAGTATGCAAGTTTTCGTGAACTTCATTCGAATGAATTAATGCTACAAGAAGTGAAAAGTGAAAAGAGAAACGAGAACAAAATGTTCTCAAGAACAACACAACTTAACTTCGCTATTCAGTTGCGGTACAAGTTTTGCATGCAAGGAAGATAATACGAACGCACAGAAACCATTCAGAACCTAAATCGGAACTCCACAATTTATTCTCACACTTTGTTTAGTAGGTGGTGATTTTTAATCATTTATTGACAAGACAATATCTGCGTTATGATGTGTTCACTTTTGGAAAGCAAAAAATTATTTGCAATTAATTGATCGAGCGAAGCGTTTGGCATTTTCATTGTTTGTAAATTTGTTTTTTATGCAGTGACGACCAAACGCGTTGTTTAATTTTCTTTCATTTGGGCATGGACGTTCCACGAAATCATTAAAAAGACTTTATTCCAACTATGCAGAAACTGTACAGCAGCAGATACAATATGAAACTTATGAGTAGGGCTGGGAAGTTGGTAACTTAAAAATGCCTGAAAAATGTCTTATAAAATGACCTTAAATTTATGAAAATGTGACATGAAGAAAGACTTAATATTTCTAAATATGTATTTAAAAATCATTATATCCATAGTAGAATAATGAATGATAAGAAACAAGGACAATATTTTCTATTAATACATTTATTGTATATTTTATGATTATTTTGATGTTTACTATATTTATTAATAAATGCTTTACTGTTTTGTCTGACGACAAGGATGCCAAATCATTACGCATTTAACTGTCTACTGGTAAGGAATTATGAGATCGCTTTGTCTGTTATGTTGGGAAAATCCATTCTGAAAACAAAATAAGTAAAAATGCAACGAAAGAATGACAACTTCCTTAAAAATGACCAGTAGAGAATATAATGAAACAAATTCAAAATAAAAGTAGGCTATTTTTGTTCATTTTGAGGACAGACGAATTTATGTCGCAATCTACAATGTCAAAAAAAAACTTTTCATCAACTTCCGAGCCTTACTTATGAGATATTATTGTTTATTAATATGTAGGAATAAGAAAATAAAACTGTCAATTTTCAGGTAACTGCTCAATGGGAAATACAAATAAATAAATGAAAGACATGTAAACATCTATAAAATCTGTATGCTATCACACAAAATACCCTCCGAGAGAAATCTTTGTAACACAACATGAAACGGAATACAGAATTAAATATAAAATGAAAACGGATTTTCCTTAGTACGTGGGAATAATTTATTAGTGACAGATATTTTGATCATTTTGATTTGTCTACTGAATTACCCACCTTTCATTCATGATTGGGGTGTAAATTGCTTTTGGTGATAGGGTATTTTCTAGTAAGAAACTCTGAGTAACAGATCGCCTAGATAGATCTAGGTTAGGTGTAAGAATTCCTAGAAGAGATAATTATGTTCTTTATTGGATTCCTGGGCCGCATTCTACGTTATTCCTTCACAAAAACGTACAGAGAATCTACGAACTGCAGCACTGCAAGCAAAGGCGAAACTATTTCTCTATTGTGTTTGTGAATTCTTTGTAACAAAACTTTTATCCAGTCATGTGTATTGTTATTTCAATCCGCCACCTCTGTCTTGCTACTTCGGCAAAATCTTTAAGGGAAGGAGATGTCCTTTATATATATATTCTTTTTCGTTTCTCATAGGTAACCCCACGATATATTACGAGTATACTGATATATTTGCAAGTAGGAAGCGCCAGCGAATTCATCTGATAAAACTAGTAATCTCGAGTGGCATTTATTAAGATATTACCACAAAATGTATCAGGGTATGAAAATAGGCCTAATAATTACTTTCTTACTTGTGTTGTTTAGAATCATATAATTATTGCAGCGTTTCTCAACCTATGGTCCGCGGACCACTCGTGGTCCGCAAGATGGTGCAGATGGTCCGCAGACATAATTAAAAAATATAAAGCAAGTGGAAAGTAAAGAAGTAAAATTTTTTCATATATTTCGTTATAATGACCTATAATTAATACCCTAAATATTAAGAATATAGGCCTTCTTTTAAAAATGGTATGTAAAATTTGGGGTCCATAATTTTTTTTAGGCATTTTAGAGGTCCTCGGGTTCAAAGAGGTTGAGAAACGCTGAAATTCATCAGCTATCAGCTCACGGCATACTGAAATAATGAAAAATCGAATGTGTTACCAGATACTAACCAATGCTACCGGCAGTAGGACTTAGAAATAATTAACCTAATTAAAATTATCAGAAAAGAATAAAGCTTGCAGGGAATAGGAGTTTTTAATCAATGCACATTTGAATTGAATGTCCAAATAAGTTATGTTGTATAAAATAATGTTTTTATCCTGTTCACTGACAGCATATTGATACCTTGACGTATCCAGTATCGATATATACATGATAATATTCTCTTTATAATGCTGATTCCTGAACAGATGTAAGTGTAATATTCACTTTATTTCCAGAATAAATCGAAAGACAATCGTATGAGCTAAATATATTGCTGTAATTGACTCATTTCGAAGTCTTACGTTATTCGTGGAGATGAGAAGAATACATTACGAGTGAGATAGTCACTATAGACTGAGAGAGTAAGGAAGTAAGTGTAGTAAGGAAGTTACTGTAGCTTCTTTGCCTGAGATCCGTGGTTTATTGCAGTATGTAATGTGATGTGACGGGAATTTCGACATGGCTGCACGAAATTACCTATCATAACATCTCCGTGAATTCATTGCGAAATAATTTGTATTCCAACGTTCATAAGACTGAGTAATGAACTTATAAACACAACATAAAATCTAACTAAAGATACAAGGATACAAGAGGAGATACAAATTCTTCATGACTCAAATACAGCTTATGCTAAATTAAACACTGAATAGTATTTGCGGATTATGTTACCAATAACCAATTATAAATAAGCCAAATCGGATTTTTTATTTTTATTTTTTATATAACTTCAACACACATTCTATATGACATTTGTTAATCAGAATGCCCAAAGTTTTGTCCGACCACACACTAAGTTTTAGTTAATAATTTCAGTTTTCTGATTAAGAAATTCAAATTAACATGAGGAATCTGATTTCATATAAGTTATGCAAAATTCCTTTTCTATTTGAGTGGATATATTAAAGAATTAAACAGAGATAAACATGTCTCCGGTACATTTAAGGATGGTAGGGGCAGATTTTCCCGGTACCTCCTCGGATTTTTCTGAGGTACGGAGGTCTGGTAGGGGTGCACTCAGCCTCGTGATTCAAATTGAGGAGCTACTTGATAGAGAAGTAGCGGCTCCGGTCATGGAAACCACCATTAACGGCCGTGGGTGTCGGCATGCTGATCACATGCCCCCAATCCTGCCGTCTGCCTATGGTAGATGACACAGCGGTCGGGTGGTAGGCCTTGTCCCTTCTGGGATGTTAGCGCCATGAAGTTAGTTAGGGGCAGATTTTATTTTTCCTTTTTTGCCTACTTTGGGTTCTGTTGTTTATTTTAAGGTTTAAAGCCTTTTTTGCCTATTTTGGGACGTTATGGATTTTTCTGTGATTATTTAGATATTTCAAAAAGCACATACCGTACAGGATTTTTTCTATGTGTGAAAGTGAAAAAGTTACACAAATAATGAAATGACACATTCACGTCACGAAAATGTTTATTGAGGATCATGTTCCCTATAAATTATGAAAAACATTCTCTCTGACAGGCGGCTGACTATGACAGCTGACACTTTGGAAAACATATTGATGTTGCTTGTAATCAAGAAAAGTAAGTACTGTGTGAAACAAATAAATTATTAAGTATCTTAAATAGCTATTTTCATCAATGAAGAGTGGGATTTGACTCTGTTTTGGCTTTTAAAAAATGCCTAATTGCCTTACGCGGGACGGAGATGAAGGGACGACACAACACCTAGCCCTAAACCCAGGAAGGAAACTTCCCACTACTAAAAAATCAACGAATAGGCCAAGATCAAATCCGGGCCGCGGAGTGGAAGGCAGGCGTTTTACCCATTTACCCACGACACGGCGGCGGACTAAAAGAATGAATCTAAGAATGAACCTATGTTTATTCCCTTGCAATGAGTCTGCCATGGACCTTGTACCCTATTCCTGAGGAAATAACGTCACGGAGATGCGTGAGGATGGATACGCGAGAGATTATGCAAAGGTACGCCATAATAACTTTCCTTTATTTCTGTTCTTGTCTTTGATGGAGATATCTTTTCATACGCGCTCGCAAGAGTTGCCACAGGTATCTTACGAAAGGACTTCATGCTGCAACACTAAAGACTCTATTAACGGGCGTAGAATTTATCTTTGTACTTCAGCATTTTACAAGATATGTAGGCTATGTGTCTCTCGTACAGCCAACATCTGTGATATCTGTTAGCTGTTTATTCTCCAATTTTTGCTTCAATATAGGGAATGTGAGGGAACGAAGAAAAGACAGGAAGGAGAAAGAAAAGAAAGAAAAAGAAAGAGAGACGACGAGAAAGAAAAGAAAGAAAAAATGAAAAGCTAAAAGAAATTAACTGGAAGTCATGCCCTATTCCAATTAGCAGTGTGTTAAAATATTTCGTTTATAACTATTTAGGCATGGCAGAAATAACGAATTAATTTTTCTTGTGACCAAAATCTGGCAGATAAACCATTTTCTCGAATGATAATTTTTTGCCCATGTTTTGGTAAATCGGTACATAATATGTTCCTAGTCCCTAAAATAGCAAAGCATTAATATATTTACTTTAACGTGTTTTCACGTTGTTTCCGTGTTTGGAATTGTAGCAGGGATTCAACTGAGCCGGTATGCACCCGTACGCAACAGCGAAACTTTTTTATATTTCAATATTTAAATTTAAACTGGACGTGCTGATACCCACCTATAAAAGCTTGCACTGCAACATTATTTATTTTTATTAAGAATGCTGTAATGGATATAGGCTAATACGTTCGATGACTATTCTTTTTCATAATTAGACCACGTGCACTATTAGAATGTGTTACACAATGCACCGTTTTTTATTTATATAGTTGGATTGCCCTTGCGTTATTCTTGTCTTTAGCTATTATTACAGGCTTCCCCTTTAACATCCGTTAGCCTGCAATATGTAATGAACTGACAGTTCGATACAGTGGATGAAAACTGTACCATGTTTATTATCCTTTTATTTGAAATTAAGTAACTCTTTTGAAAATGAAGTTATTATTCTCTATCCCGTTTAAGAACGACCCTGTTCAAAACAAAGAGGCGTGGCTGTCATAGCCCGCACGTGAGAACGCATGTGTTCACCGTGTTAATGTTAGTTTGTTTATTCTCAGTACAACTCACCCGCAGGGTCGTCGTGAACAATGAATCCTTTGTTTTGTTTGCTAATTCATATACTATAATGATGACGATGCCAGTGAGAGTTTGTTATTTCACGTGTAAATGTTGATATTATTGTTGCATGAACTTACGAACACTAGTAAGGCACACCCTGGTAATGGCGCATGCTAATGATATTAACCAATCACGTTTTGTCACATGATGCGAATGTTCCGCGAACTCTCTGTGAGTTCTCCTCCCCTTTGTTTTGACTAGGATCAAACTTGATTGGGATCAATTATAACGTAAAATGGCTTAAGAAGGCGGGGAAAAGTATCGTAGTTCTGAAGTGCAGAATATCATATATCAGTTCAGGAATATAATCCTCTAATGGAAGATTCCGAAGTTGAGGTGAGTGCCGGAACTTAATTTGTTTCTTCAATCTAACCCCTGATCTAGAATAGTAAAGCATCAGAAACTTTCACTTGGTGACGAAATATTTGCCGACCAAAAAGAGTATAGCTTGTAAGTTATTTTTTAGTAAACAAACTATACAATTTACGTGTCTCATAAACCGATTATCTTCGGTCTTATATGTTGTTCTGAATCATATTTAGGCTACATTTGTTTTGGTGGTAATTCTGTTTGGAAGACCGAGCAGAATTCTTCGTCAATATAATTATTTCGTGATTTTTTAATACAAAGACATGCGTTGAAATACCTTACTTCTTAGTTGCTTCTCGACAGTGTCATCTAAGTCAAGTGCAACATAACTTAACTAAAATTAAAACACACAACTAAAAACGAAAATATAAAACTGCCAACAAGAACCACTAGGGAAAACCTTGCATGTCACTACCTGACAAGAGCCACTTTCAAACACTACGTAAAATTTAACGTATGCCGGCGAGCTTTGCTGACATCGTGGGGATTGCGAATGTCGACTGTATTTCACCAAGTAACGATAAATTTAACTGAATGACTAATGGTTTAGCCTATATTTGGGGACTTAAGCAAATAGAAAAAAAGTACAAGTATGGTACTTGAGAGAGTATGGTACTCTTAAAATTAGGGTTCACATTCGTCCCGTTTCTCCCGGGACAGTAGTCTACCGTTTTTTTAACAGAATGTTTCGGTGTCCCGACCTTCTTCTGAATGTCTTGTTTTTTTTTCTTCTTGTTGCGTATCTTTCCTAAATGAAGTATATTAAGCTTGTGAAATTTATTCAATTTTAAATAAGGCGGTGATGACTTATAATAAGTAGTTAATAATTATAATAATGATAATCTTTTTATCCATACTTTAATGAGGCATATTTTGAAATTCTGTTCTTCTAGTCGGAGTAAGTGCGATTTATAATTTGAGTGATTTGTAATATAAGCAAGCGAATGTGCATATGCCTGGTTAGCTTAATTTCAATTTTCTCATTTCTAACATCCCCCGCTTTTTGTTCTTTTTTTTTTTACAAAAGTCTCAGTTTTTCAAGCGAAAATAAAAAAGCCCAGTTTTCCAAAAGCACAATCATAAGAAGGGGTACGCCGTAGCGTAGTGATTGATGCGCTGCGCTACAAACCGGAAGGTCGCGGGTTTGATCTTCGATGAGGTCGTTGGAGTTTTTCAATTGGCCTAATCCTTCTGGTGGCACCATGGCCCTGGGGTCGACTCAGCCTCTAACAGAAATGAGAACCAGGAGCATTCCTGGGGGTAAAGGCGGCCGGTGCGTAAGGTTGACAACCTTACCACCTTCACATGGCGAATTTCTAAAAAATCTGGGAGCCTCAACCTCCTGGAACCCTCTGGGCCTCTATAACCTGTATAGTGAACACTTTTTACTTTTACTTTTAAAATCATGGGAACCTCTATTTAAAGAGTTTGTTTGGTCTGATTTTACAAAAAGTGGACTTTCCCGTAAACTTACTTGACAGTCATGTCGCGACGGATCCATTTACATCGGGACAATTTTCACACGTATTTTCAAATTAGCATATGACTCACTCTCACTGAGACATTTCCTCAGAGTGACAAAGGAAACGGAAAGAAAAGGTGTTGAGCACCACAATTCTCAAGACTGAACTTCTAAGCGATTTCCGGTCATCCATGCGACTTACAGCCAGCAACTTCCACCTGGCGAACAGAACCTACACCTGCTAACCTACAGTCCGATCCTAGTAAGTAGACTCGTCAAATACAAACACTTTCACATAACATACACAACAGCAGAACAGCCAAGCGAAGAAAGGAAATAATGCTGTGTTCGAACATGTAATTCGACTTGGAGACTTTAATATTAACACAAGTTTTGAGGTTTTCATTAAAAAATAGTTTTTGTCTATGCATATGTCAGTGAACGCCACAGTTCCAAAACGGAAAACCGTATAAAAGAAAATCTCTGATACAATTGTCACATATCACGAAGAAAATTTAGTTTTTCGTCTCTTTCTAGATCGGGGGTTTCCAACCGTGAAGTCAGTTAAAAAAATAGCCTAAACTTTTTATGGAATCAATATATCAATATGTATATGAAATAAATGTAATATGAAATAAATTTATTTGATTTAACTTAACTTTAATTTCTAATTCCGTTGTTCTGTCCACTGTGGCGTAGGGGATGCGTTCGTGAGGATTATTCAGGTTTATTCCTCACCTATGAGACGAATGTCGGGAAAAGATTAGGCCATCATCTGGGCCTTTTTCAGAATGACAGTGTATGTGACTCGTGTGTCTCGTACTGTGTGTTCGTGTTGTCTCGGGGTTGGCCCCGGCATAGAGTTGATCACTAAGCGGAAAGGCCCTCCATGTCCTTGTCTGGTAAAAAATTACGTTTAAGTACGTGATCCATAGAAATTCCCTCCCCCGACAGTTTGCTGTCCTGTATAAGTCCCGGGTTGCGTGGATCGCATAAACGTCCCTACAACGGGGGAGGTAAAAACTCAGAGAAACAAGAATTAAATTGTTTAGATGTTTGATTTTGAAATTCAGACTAGGAATTTTTTTGTGAAATAATGGTTCATGTTATAAGCAAAATAAGATAACTCAAGGATTGTTTTAAATTTTATTCTAGTTAGCTCATTATTTACAATTTTCTCCGAAAAACTGTGCTGTTCGTCAATCAATTTTCGCCCATGGACGTATTGAAGTAGGAACCCTCTGATGTAGACCATGACTATGTTGGTTTTGCTTAAATTTGTTAACATTATTTAACAGGAAAACATTATTTGGCAACTAATGAAGGGCAGTAATATGTATGCCTACACGTCGGATGTTCAGGCAACAAAAATTTGCTTCCTACGCGGGAATAATGGGACTTATTAAAATAAACTGTCCCTTCATTAACTGAGTATTGGAAGGAAAACCTACTAATGCTACTTTTTGCGAAAAAAGGAGATACGACTTGAACTTGAAGGTAAAGGGTTGAAACATATATATGACGACTTATTAAAACATACTAGGCAATTTTAGGGGAAAAAAACCATCAATGAATGAAAACATATTTCGAAAGGAATGTTACTGATATTTTCAGCCTAAAAATACATTCACAAAAATAAAATTAAAATAGACATCAGATAGTAAATTGTTTCTAAAAATGATAATAATCTAAACTTTGAATCCAGTTTCAATTGGGATGACAAGAAGTTATAGTAATAATACTATGAAATAAGTAAGGTTTAAACTAAATCTTTCGTTACTTAAAACCATATACACCAACCAAACACATTGTCCCTACATATCGGGAATTATTTATGTAAAAAAGAATTTACCTTAAATAAGCACAGATCCAGAAAAAAAAAGACTAAACATAACAATGCTCTAAAATAAGCCTATCTAAGCAAAATAGTATAAAATTGGCAGTAACTGTCAAATAGGAAATTTAGTCACCATAAATCTGCGCCAACCTGACCTCATAAACATTGGAGGTAACCTTTTTTCTTTTTTGGTTAAGCATAAAATAGGTTTTTGCTTGAACATTGGAGATCTAGTTATAAGGTGGTAATTTCTGTCATATTAGCTGAAGGATTTCTTTATTCCCAAGTTCCATGTTAATCTTGAGTTTTATTGAAAAGGTCTTAGCAACAGTGGAACTCTGGCTGATACGAGTAATCATAACACAAATTTTACTGCTCCTGTTTGAAGATTGGGAATCCTCTGTACTTTTTCCATCAGCAGTACATTCTAATGCGACTATTTTGACGTTAGGACTGTAAGTGGGGATTCTTCTTTATCATTACTTTGTGTATAACCTACTTAATGTTGCTACGAAGGTAAAAGAAACGGAAACTGGAAGTCACTACTGATGATTGAATATTGAAATAACATTTAGTAGAAAATAAATACAAAATACAGAATGTATTGAAGTATGTTTCACTACTGAAAGATTTTAACCCTAGAACTCCCAGGTTTCTTTCCTGTCTCACTGGAAGGGGGGGGGGGGCGTGTCATCGAACTCACTAGACGGAATGACTTTTAAGTCAGGAAAGTTAACATTTTATTACTTTCTTAAACATTTTGAACTGATCTCGTGACCTTCGGAATAAACCAAAAGCGTGCACAAAGTTATAACGTAAAGGCCTAACGGAATGTTTTAAAAGTATTTTTTTCAGAAAAGCTATAAACTTGATTCAGGCTTGCAGTAGCTACTTCTTAACTTTTGAAAATACCTGTAGGAATTTCCACAGATTATTCTGCATTGAATTTTAAAGTTATTATGTATATAAGATTAGTCCAGCAAGAAAACCCTGATAAAAGAAGATAGGTTGCGAAAAATATAGTTTAATTCTTTGTTACAAACAACACTGTATGAAAATTTCCTTCTTAGACGAATTATATAAATATGCCTAAGTGACTAATTGTTGAGAGATTTATTCAATTTTCCAACCCACCATTTACAGGTACAAAAAAAAAACCAAAACTAGGACCCTAACATTTAACAATTTAATGATGGCCTTTTATAGATTTTAATACGACTGCTACTAAATTTATACATTTCTTGAGTATTATTTTCTTTTAATTCATACACAATGCATTTCAACCTGCCGATATTCTGCAAAACAATTCGTGGCTCTGCATACTTTAAAGGGACATGCCTACCGTCCAACACGTGACACTTCTGATCGTGGACTGTAGAATTGATTAGCATGTAGCAGGATTTGAGAGATTTGGTTAGGATGCTGATCATGAAGTCAATTAATACTTTTTTCTGACCGGGGCTGCTGTATCTTTACCCAGGTAGCTACATAATTGTCATCACGAGGCTAAATGCACTCTGACCCACACCTCCCTAAGAAAATCCATGTAGGCAGTGAGGATCGAAGCCGACGTTCCAGGACCGTAGCTAGTAGTCCTAGCCACTAATAATACGGTGGCGGTTAAGATATATTTTTTCCTGTAAAAAAAAAAATATAATTATCGTGTAGATAACAATAACAAAGGATTTTATCCCTCGGGCAGCCTATGTTATGTTTACGTACATTTGCTTCTTCATTTAATTAATGCAATCCTTTGCCTCTCTGCTTTAATGTTTTCTTTGTCATTAAGGTAATCTGTGTAAAATGTTTACTCATTTACTTGTATTTAATGTCTACTGCGTTTCATTGTCCTTTTCGGTGATTTTAATTTCAATTAAATATGTACCGTACTGTTTTTCTTTATTTTTAAAGTTGACTTAATATAAAGTAACTTTGTTTCCTCGCGAATAATCCATTTCATGAATTTCTAATTAAATAAGCTGTGTAAACTGTAAGGAATTGTTGACTACAAAGCTATTAAAACTTCATTTAAGTGAATACGTGAAGACTGTAAATTGCAAAGTTCTTAAGTGTCCCTCTTGCGTTCACGGTTCAGTCTATTAGAAATAAAGTAACCTCAGCCATCTACACAAGCTACTGGCTAATCCAGACCCTGCAATCTCCTGCGGTGGCAAGACAAAACGTATCAAAATAGGCCTGGGCTAATACTGAATAGTTATACTGAAGTTTATTTAACGTATCTATTAAGTTTAATTGAGCGAATTTTCAGTATTAACGATTGCTTTGAAAAGAGCTAATTTCATTTTTGTAAGATATCTTCTGATATATATTAGTCTACACCAGCGTTTCCCAACCTATGGTCCGCGGACCACTGGTGGTCCGTAAAGATGGTGCAGATGGTCCGCAGACATAATTAAAAAATATGAAGCAAGTGGAAATATTATATTATTATAATATAATAATAATAATAATAATAATAATAATAATATAGCAAGTGGAAAGTAAAGAAGTAAATTTATTCACATATTTCGTTATAATGACCTATAATTAATACCCTAAATATTAAGAATATAGGCCTTCTTTTAAAAATGGGATGTAAAATTAGGGGTCCGTAAAATTTTTTAGGCATTTTAGAGGTCCTCGGGTTCAGAAAGGTTGAGAAACGCTGGTCTACACCAATGAGATTTTGGTAAAAGCCTTGGAAATTTTTTCTTGATATTTATAAATCCTCTAGCATATTAAATTCAAAACCAGTTTAGTTTCTCTAATAGCTGAAATTTTAGTACCGTCAAACGACATGCATACTTGCGAAATTATCTCAATGCCAGTTATCTCGATTTAGATTTGATTGTAAAGTTCTTTATACATTGTTAATCACGTTCCAAAAAGATGTAGTTGTTACACATCCTCTTTATCATGAGTTTTGATTAGGCGGATGAAGGAAGGTGCATTGATTTCTGTATTAAAATGTTTCTAGAATTATAGTTTCTAAATAAATTTCTGGATTTTAGAGAGAAAAAAAAACTGAATTCTATATATACAGCTTGTATACGTTGATATATCCTACTTTGGTCAGAGTCTTTTGAGACAGTGGAATGGGTAGATATTTTCCGCTCTAGAACCGGCCCTGAACACTCTAGATACGAGTAATGTGTTAGAGCCAGTCAGACTTTATTTTCTTTAGGGTGGGTTTTAGGGAGGACAATATCTAGCTTTCCGCTGCCTCAAAATACTCTGGCCGAACTAACAGTGCAACGAAGATAATCCTTACATTAAAGGACAGTGGTTGAAAAATGAAAGGCTTTATTTGTTTTTTTCATAACTGGGGGGGGGGGGGCAAGATTGTGAAAAAAATTACAATTAAATCGGTTATTAACCGGTATACAAAATTGCAAGTTTTGCGTTTGCAGTACCGTAATACCCTTTAAATGCGTAAGTACTGTTCATGATTCTTGTAATATTTCTGAGATAATTTCCATAATTTATGTTCCAATATTATGAATTATTATTATTGTTGTTGTCAAATCTATTTGTCTTCAATTACTAGACCTACATCTGCCCACGCAGGTGTGGCGAATCTTCACCGGACGTAGTTCACGGGAAACCCTGAGTGACTGGCGAAAGCATCTATCTACTTTCATACCACGTACTATTCAGCCTTCAAGCACCAAGAACAAAAGCCGAGCACCTCACAGGGGACACCATTGAGCAGATTCACCACGACAAGTGTGGCCTTCAGGAAACCTGCTGCATGTATATCTCACCGATGTATTCTCGAAACCAAGAAAATATTGTATCAACTCAAAACAGTACACTGACTAAAAAGTTCAGTGTACTCTTCCCTAAAAGTAGTCTAAAACACCCGACCAATATAATGTAACTGTAATATGTTCAGGAATTAAATTATGTAATCATGATAAGTGAATACTCAAATAGTCAACAGCGCCTATGCTATCTTGAAATCTCTGGGGGCACCCTCAATAATATTTAGGTTGTCAGAAAACTGAAGTAAAATTAAGAATATATATATATATATTCACTGTGGAATTTTTTTTAATGATAACGGCTACTACTATTAACCAAGCAAATTTTCCTATTATATCGAACAAAAGAGAAGACTCTCTTGGAATTTTTAAAAGTCAATACAGTATTTTACAACAATGGCAAGGGCTATAACACACTGTATCAATGGTTTAATCATTTCCTTTTCTGATAGACATTCTGATGGACAAATCTATTGTAGGCCTAAAACCTGGAGTTTCCGTTTACGGTGATATTGCAATATTACTTAGGCCTATAATTATTTCATAATGCGCTTGAGCATCAATAGCCAGCAAGTATATTAGTTAAGCTTTTCAAATACATACAACAAAATTTTTAATATAGGCAGGGGCCGCCAAAATACGAAGCCCCCCCCCCCCCGCAGCGCGGAGTGTGCGGGACGTTACTGTAGAGAAAGTCTTCGTTGATCAGAATTTAAAATCTGATAAATACACTGCAGTTTTATTAATGGATTATTTTTAAATGTTCACAAGTTCTTTAGTCTTCGTTCGTGGTTACCTATACAGTATATTTGTTAAGTTTTATTGATTTAACAACTGTACAATCTGTAGTTCGGCATAGGACAGTTGGTTGGAGAGGTAATTGAAAATCCCATAACTATATTTACTTTAAAAACGTACTATTAAGATTTAGTTGAAGTTCATATGGGTCATGAATCATTTTCCTTTTTTGTTTTTTGTTTTTGTTTTAAATTAAAGTAACAGGAGTCTTGAAATGAAATGAAATTTATTTATTTTAATTTAAAAACATATATGTAAACGTAAAACTCATCCTCAACATTTTAATGCAAAACGAAATATCACCTTCCTTTAAAAGAAACAATAACTTACGCAAAACATAGTACCCGATGCGAAACACTTTTACTGTTATCATAAAATACTTCAGGATTTTTATTGCAAAGATTTTCTGATCTTACTAAATTCCACATACCGATACGTAGATTTAAAAACAGAATAAGAGTTTTTAAAACAGTTTTCTTTTTGTTTGACCAAACTACGATATGCTTATCATATGTGATAACAGTATTTTAATGACATCCATTAAACCACAGATTTCCATTCAAGGACTGGTGTGGTATAGATTAACATCTAACACTGAACAATCTTTGAAGCCTTGCGAGAAGCAAAGCAAACTGCGTAGTCATCCACCTGTATTTAAGAATAATGAATTCTGTTCGTGTTAATTCTAATATTAAACTAAACTGAATTCATCCTTGAAAATTCTGTTGGTTTCGGACGCCATCAGCTGCCATCTGTCACGAAAGATAAGAACTACGAGAACAGCTGATTGAAAACTGCAGCTGTCTTTTTGTGACTCCAATATGTCAAAACATAAACATTTCATTATGGTCGAAAACAATCGTATGCAACTTGTCTATAATGATAGGCCTAATTAAGAGACTCGTACGAAAATCATGAACATTCTGGTATATTAATAAATGTCGTTAGTCTTGTTGCATAATGTACTATTCTGGTTTTCCTTATTTGTGTTTAGTTACCGGTACCAATATTAATTAATCAATAGGGCAAGGCATTTGATGATTTTACATCTTTCTTATATGAAAGTTAAAAGGTAAAGGTAAAGTGATCCCTATACAGGCCATGGAGGCCCAGAGGGTTCCAGGAGGTTGAGGCTCCCAGATTTTGGACATTCGGCACATGAAGGTGGTAAGGTTGTCAGCTTTACGCACCGGCCGCCTTTACCCCCAGGATTGCTCCTGGTACTCATTTCTGTTAGGGGCTGAGTCGACCCCAGGGCCATAGTGCCACCAGAAGGATTAGGCCAATTGAAAAATCTCAATGACCTCATCGGGAATCGAACCCGCGACCTTCTGGTTTGTAGCGCAGCGCCTCAACCACTACGCTACGGCGTACCCCTGAAAGTTAAAAGATAGCTCGTATATATATAAATGTGTATCATGAAATAATTGATTAAATGAGAGCAATTTGTTTTTGCATTTTTTTGTTTTATTTTGCATTTTTTCGTAATTTTCAAGAGATAGGTCACTTTTTGGCAATTTTTTTGTCACTTTCTGCTTTTTTAAGTCATTTTAGGTCATGTTTCAGTTGAGGTAGAGAGAAGCTTTTCCATCTCCGCCAAGTGTTCATAGTTAATTTTAATTCACGTTTTTTGTAAACACCAAAGCAATTTGTCTTGTAGCAATAAAGAATTATTTCTTTCTTTACTTTTAAATGGCACATATTTGCTAGGGACAATTTGATGGGCATGCCAGTTCAGAAAGAATTTTCTTTTCCGCCAAGGGTGTTTAAGTAGTATTGATTTACTTACTTTTTAGTAATAGAATAGGTGTTCTTTATATTGTAAATTCATATTTAACGCACGGACATATGTTAAATTCCTTTTAGCAATTTATTACTAATAAAAAACTAAATATAGGTAATAATGGAAAATTTATTGGTCTTTTTTTTATTCAGTGTCATTTTTCACTATTTTTAGGTCATAAATGCATTTTTTAATTTTTATTTTTTCACTATTTTATGGTCATTAAATGTCTTGCCCTATTAATCAATATACATTTTGTGTTTTAGTCTAGCCTATATACATTTTTATTTAAGAATTTTCAATGGTCTTTCAATTTTTCTTGTATGATAATCCGCTTAGGTGTCTAGTTTTAATTTGCGTTTCACTATCTGTTTTCCAAACAGTTACACTAAATCTTTAAAGGTGTCTAGTTTAAATTGCGTTTCACTATCTGTTTTCCAAACAGTTACACTAAATCTTTAAGTACCTTAATCGAAATTCTTGTAAATATAACTGCTAATTTTATTATATAGTTTTTAATATTCCCCGAGTTCTCTAAATCTAGGCTAGCTTCTAGCTGAAACTTTTACCCATCTCTGTTAATTCGCCTCGTTTTGGTACTAATTACTCGTGATCTAATTCAGGGACTTGTAAGACGCTCTGATGAGAACTTCCTCATCATGCTACCACTCAAGTATGGGATTTTATGGGCAAGCTGAAGGGTTCATAAATGTATGGCATGTTACGAGATCTCCAAGCTGAAATTAGAGCCTTTGGACAACATTTATAGGACCCTTCACGATCACATTACTCCCAAGACTTCTTCAGTGGCTGTCGATTTTTCCATCTGTCACTCTGCCTTCTACGGGAAAACGAGCCTAATCAAATTTGTTTTCAATGAAGCCTCTCCCGCGAGGCTCCAATGCTCCTGATACGAAATAAAGAGTTTACTGTTTCATACAAACGCGTTTATTCCTTATTAGACTTTTTTTTTTCATTTTGGAATCCCTTGAACAGGAAAACTTTCTCACTTGGAGGTGGGGCGGATATGTAATTTCTCTAATTTGTGTAGCCTAGGGTATTTTTAACATGGAATAAATGATAATAAAATTACATAAAGAAAGTACAAGAGAAGTGCCACACTGCGAAGGAAAATCAGCCTTATTTTACAATGAGTATAGTCTTTATTTGAGCATGCATTAATTTTAACTGCTATATGTACTTTGCTACTCAGCATCAGTAATCAAAAGGTAGGAAGAGTTTATTTTCTATAGGCCTATTCGCAGCTTATATTTCTTATCAAAATTAATTAAAACACGTTACAGAAACTGATCTCAGTTTAGGTAAGTCTGGTTTCAAATACGAGTAAACCTGAAGTTGTTTAAAATATTGCAGTGAATCTGTAAAGAATTTTTAAGTGTCGCCTTCAGATCTCTCCTTTAAGTGGCTTATTGAATAATTTATTTTTATTAACATGCTCATATATTCATTAAATTTTCAACAAGCATATCATCTCTCTTTTTTCACAAGAGACGTTTTCAAAACTAGATTTCTCTTGAAAAATACAATGTCGTTTAAATTAGAAACATTTCGCACTAAAAACAAAACAAAAAAATTCGCATAAACACATAATTTCATATTTTTTCACGACTCTAAAAAAGACAGTATTTAAGCCTGGAAGTGTTTGAAACAAAGACATTCACTATATTAATAGTAATAACTACAATTCGTGAAACAATCATCACGAAAACTAGGTATCTAATAATATTAGTTAATTGTTATGGAACAGGAGACGAGTAATTTTACGTATTATTATATTTTTACTACCCACATCGGTGTAAAAGTTGTATGAAACAGGGCCCAGGACCCGCATTTCGGTGAGTGGACCAGACTGTACGGGAGATGCGCATTTCCTGGAGTGACTGTACTCAGCCAGCAGATGGCATCCCGACTAATTAGACTTTGTGTTGCATTGCGACCAAGCTTCCTATCTTACACACTCAACATAGATATCACTTATCAGTATAGCTCGCTAAATCAAATTACTCACAATTTCTTCCTTGACAACAATAGCACAAAAATTTGTATTTGCCCTAATTTATCAATTACATTTCTGCAAAAAGTAGAATAAACTGGAATATACAAAATGATACTGCTTTCGAAACTGATTTCAATTTCGAAACTGGTGTGGTCTCGATTATTATCGAAAACGGAACGATCTTGAAATCTTCAGAGCAGTAAATGAAAATGCGTAACTTCACAACCAGTATTTCAAATAAAATCAATCTGATCTTCTTAATTTTAATTTCGTACGACATTCAATACATTTCTTGTGTTTTGATATGCGTTGTTTGACACTAATGCTCAAGAGAAGCACTGCAAGTCTGCATGCCTTTCAGCCTGCCATCTATCGGAAAAGATATGAACTACAACAGCTGAAGGCGAGAGTCGTCTACTTAATCAATTACGAGGTATTGTAAAAAATAAATAAATAAATCAATTAATTAATTAAACATTTAATTATGCTCGAACAAACACAGTCGTATGCAAGTTGCCTATAATGGTAATTAAGCTACCCGTATAAAAATACTAGTATCTTCCTAGATGGCATTATAGGCCTGTTGCATAATACCATTACCATATTACCATTAAATACCTTTATGAATGACTGATGACTTACGAGGCAGGAATCGCAGGCACATTGTACTGTACAGGAACGAACGCAGAGCCACAAATGTAAAGATCTCGCACGAAATCTGTGCCGATGACGACCGTTACCCGCTAGAGAGACATGCTATTGTGCGAGAGAGAGAGGTAGCTTCGCCTTTACAAATAGAAAGGGAGGTACTGTTGTGCGAGAGAGGTAGGTTGCAGGCCAGTCGACGCTAGTGTCCCTACGAAAATATAATGCAATGACGTAGGCAATCGGCACAGATTTCGTGCGGGATCTATAATAGGTTTCGTTAGAGAAACAAATACCTGAAGAATTATTTTTGTCCAGCATGCCGATCCAGAGACGCGTAGGCCTATGGCTATACTACAGCTGTTGACGCCAAAAATCTCTTTCAAAAAGCACAACATGTGAACATAAACAAAGGCACAGCTAAACGAAGTTGTAGGAAAACTTGTCTGAAGACCTACCAGAGAATCCTCCTTGAAAGAGAACATCGTATTTCTAGAGTACGGTGAACATGAAAATTGGACAATGGTCCAGGGGGATAAAAAAAATAAAAAAATAAATTAATTAAAAAAAAAGATAGCTAATGAGAGAGGGGAGGGGGGAGAGAGAAAGAGAGAGTTTTGAAGGTGAAGAGAACGAAAATATCTCTGTACTTTTACATCAAGGATTCCAGTTGGAGGAGATTCAGTTATGACCTAGGCCGGTATTTTCTAACAATTTTGGAGTAATTCACTTTTCTTGAACGTCAGTGTTAATGCCTTTGAAACCAAATACTGGGAGTTGATGAAAATCTATAATAAGAAAAGTGTTTGTGTGTGTATGTGGGTGTGCGCGCGCGTGTGCGCAATGCTCAACCAAATCTACAGCACGCAGATATCTGACATTTTTAACACAGGTGGATGGAAAGGAGTCCGAATGCGCCTCAAACCTGGATTTTTAAATATTTATTTTCGAGTTTGTTCTTGAGTTATGGGCAATATAATTTGCAGGAAGCGTGAAACAACTGTACGTAAGTTGTTCAAGAGTTGGAAATGCAAACAATCTATACATCTTAGTTCCGTATTAAGACGACACTTATATAGTTTATCTGGAAGCTCTATAAGGAAAGCAAATTCTTGATAAAATACCACGTATTATTACTATTGTTTATTACTATTTGTACCACCTCGACTACCAAGCTGATATGCTAAACACGGAAAGTAAAAACACTATTGAAAACAAAATGTAGTTCCTGCAATATGTAAAAACAATGCCAGTATTATTAAATATGTTTTAATTGCTTTGCTATTAAATATATGATTTAAAAAGATCTAGCGGCTGAGTTAATAAACGCAGACGAGGGTGTGTACCTGCTACTTGTGTAATATTTCAAGTTTATACAGAAATATAGTGCTCCTATAAGCTTATGCAATAGATCTTGAATATGGCAGAAAGAAATTTTCACCAATAACCTATCTTAGGTCGCTTTTGAAATGACGCAATCAATTAGTAAATAAGAGAAATCCTTGACACTGAATATTAATACTGCTTAGTAGGGAAATCCTATAAACTATATGACCTTCTCAGGTGCACTGTTTAAAAAGCATCCCTCGGTAAATATTATGTACGTTTAAACACAAGTCATTAGCAGAGGCATGAGGTGACATACTTATACAAGCTACAACTTCTGATGCGCCCAGAATAAAGGCCTGCAAATATCGACCCTAGAAGCGAACGCTCCTTCCCTCTTCACCATTATCTAACTACGCCCGCCTTCCCAAAGATCCCTGGAAAATGTTTAATAGAAATACTACTAGAACCCTTAATCTTTTTTCATTAATTAAGCAAATGCTATTTCGTAAAAGTCCGTCTGCTAATAATAGTTATTTAAGATCCAAGTATTAAAAATGAGATTTTATTTTGAGAGTAAGTTATGTTTGCGTAAGGGTGAGTGTAGTAAAACTATGAGCAAAATAAAATCATTTTACCACGTGTATCATATAGCCTACGATTTTTTAGAGAATCGTTAAAATTTGTGAAATAATAAAAATTAGCTTTATTGTAATGAATTACACTCGCGCACAGAAAGTTGTTATTGATTTACTGGTACAGGGGTGCCAACTTAAGGACAACGCTTTTCAACCACGAAGTATGACGATTTTTGCAATCACTGTGAGAAATTTCACTTTAGAATGGTGTAGTGAATTTTAAAACTTGATGCAGTACTTCACACTAAAAGCCCTGTGGTTGTAGGAGTCCTTCAAGTATGCTGCAATCAGGGTTGTGGTCCACCTCCACAATATTGTACTTACTGCGAGTGTTGTCCTCTTCAGCCTGGTGGAACCTCGGGTTGCTCAGTCGGGCAGCTACAATTTACTCTATCATTTCTCGAGGGCATAAACAGGGTGTGGAGGTTCTATAGTTAATGTTTTTCAATAATTAAATATTTATCAAACACTGTTAGTTTATTGAGTATTCCAATCAAAGTTCAAATGTATAAATGTTACTTCGTAAAATTATTAATTTTATTGGTGGGATATTGAAGGGAGTCTAATAATGGCCTTCGCACTCGTACGTAAATACTTCCTGGTAGTGACACGCGGTATCCACGTAATCTTGTAATGATGATGACGTCAATGTCACAACAGTACTTACTTGGCACACTCACTGAATTTATTTTAGTAAGTAGCTATAATAAGCTCTTACTGCAAGAATAAATGTAGAATAGATTTTACACTTCGGTAAATTAGTGAAGTTAATTTTATGTATACTGTCGGATTGACCTCAATGTCAATACGACTTATGTGTATTTTCGAGGAGAAATGCAGGAATATGACCTGCCTCCTCGAGTCCTTCGTACACAAGTCACAAGTCTCCCTCACGGAGTCCTGGACACAAGTGTCGTTTCGTAACAGCCATGATCTTAGCCTCCTCTCAATTTCCCCTCTTTACCATAGTTACACAAAACCAATCATATATACTGTTATAGCTAAATTCAGTTTTTTCTATTCTAAACTTAAATTCTATTGGTTGTTACGATTAACGTGGCTTTGAGCTTAGTAGCGCTGGTCTTCTGTTACTAGCCTAAAGCGATTGTCCGAATCCCAGTGTAATTCCTGGATCCGCCATACAACTTATATTCCCCAGCTTATTTTCCAGTGAAGTGCCTATTCATCTTATAAGCTCTCCTTTCTGCTACGTTTTGACTGTATAGCAGTGCAAAGTTCTAACAAAGAGTGGCACCTACCCCCTACTGAGTTGCCTTACATTTCACTTCAGCTTCATTGTGTATTTCTGAGTATTCTGTCTGCTAACTTCTATTGAGTTTATTCTTTAATATAAAATAATTAATATCAGCTAAAGTATTGATGATATTAATTTCATATTTATGTAATATTATTTGTTAATTTTTTCTGCTTTTTATCATGTAATTTTTAATAATATTGCTTGGTTAGTTCAAAAGTTATTATCTGCCGTATTTAATTACTATCAATCTATTTCTCATCATTTTATATCAATTGAGATTAATGGAGATGACTCCATTTTATACCATATGCCCAATCTTTTTCTCTGGAATAAGTGAGGATTTGAAAAATTGTCATTTTTCTAGAGAAACAGATTAATGCTCCTTACAGTACTATGACCTCTAGCTTGTCCTTTTAAATCCTTCCTAACATCAGAGTAGTGGCCTTGACCGACTCTCTCTATCTCCGTCCTTTCTTCACTGGATACCGTGTGAATGAACCTCACTGTGTTACGGGTATGTTATGATTCAATAACAACATTCCATGCAAGCATACTTTGCACATCGGACTGTATTACCTAACCATCAAATATAAACAAAATAATATTACCCTCTTACTAACTAGATATAGCTCTGCGGATTTGTTTGCATTGAGTCCTTTTTTAAAACTAGATAACACACATTTTAACTTGATACCCTTGATAAAAATAATAAATCACAGCGGCTATGGGTTTCTGCTAGTGTCCTTTCTTAAAATTAGATAACACAACAGATTTTCTCACACGGAATTTTACTCTCATTCAATCATTTTACAATATTGTTTACATTTATTTCGTAAAGCAATGTAAAATTATTCTAACATACTGTTCCTTTGACCGTAATGTACGTGCCTCCGGCTACTTTCCGGGAATACAAACTGATTCATTCTGGTTCTCCTTTTATCATAATAATTATTACTTGAGTTTTGACTATGGTTATTATAATTAGGTCCCTGATCAATCTTGTTTACCCTTATGTCATCGTAACCATCTAATTCTTCCATTTCGATCAACAAGTTCAGCGTTTCAATGAATGTTTTAGGCCTAGCAACAATTAAATTTCTATGGACCTCTGGCTTGAAATGCCTTATAATTAGCTTCACTTTTTCTTCCTCATTTAAGTGCAATTCCACCGACCTAGCATTTGTTGTTGCCTTAATAAAATATTCAGACATCTTCAACCCTGAATTTACATCATATTTCCCATTATATAATCCCATTGTGGCCTTGTGTTGTCGGCTCGCGCCCCAGTATTTTGCCATAAACAATTGCTTAAACTCATCATATGCTACCTTTTCTGATAAAATGAATTTGCACCAGTCCTTGCAATTTCCAATCAATGCCTTCTGTACCACTATCATTTTATAATCATTTGGAACCTCCTTAACCTTAAAATAGGCCTCCAGTTCAGTTATGAAACGGTGTGGGTCAGACGACTCATTTCCACAAAATTGCGGGACTGTCCACTCATTTCCAAAGATTAGGTTCATATGTATTTTATTTTGCATATCCCCTTGCGCAACAGTATGTTCATTTAATTTTACATTGCCTAGCTTTACGTTCGACTCAGTCGTGACTGTAGGATCGCTATTTGTTTCACTCAATAATTTATTCTTTTCTACATTATCATTGTAATTTACATTTACCATAGCAATATTATTTCTCCTACTATCACCACTGCTTCGTTCGTTTTGAGGTTCATTCTCAATTAATTTTGTCTTATTATCCAAGGCATTTATTTCCCTAGTTATTTTATTCACTCTTTCAAGTAAGGACATTTCTATTTGGTTTACTTTATCAAATACTTCAATCTTTAAGTTTTCAGTTGCTGTTTTGTTCATCACCTGATTCTGCCCTAGTTCTTTTACTCTACCATTAAATTTCTTATTTATCTCACCTAGATCTGTGGAGAATGCCTGCACTAACTTACTTTCCAATTCTTTATTTTTTTCAGCTAATGTTATTTCAACTTTCTCCTGATTTTCAGAAATTTTGCTGTGAATCTCTTTCTTAGAATTTCCTAAATCACCTACTACACTTTTGATTTGTTTCTCTAAACCATCATTAATTCCTCTGACTTCCTCGCTAATCTTACCTAATTTTTCTACAACTTTTTTGTTATTCTGAGAAATCTGCTTAGTTTCCTCCCTAATTTGCTTAACCTCTTCAAGTTGCTTTACTTTTGTCAGCATTTCATTTTCTAGATTTTTCATTCCCATCTTATAAGTATCCTGCAATTGCAATACCTCTCTTTTATTATCTCCCTCTACTTCGTTAATTTTCTTATCAAATTTACTTTGTAGTTCCCCTAATTCTACTGAAATCGCTTGTGTGAGTTTAGCTCCTAGCGTTTTGCTTTTTTCTTCGATTTTCTTTTGGACTAAATTAATATTAGTATCTACTTTATTTTCAATACTCTCCACTTTTTCATTTACTTTGCATTCTAATTTCTTATTGTTTTCAGAAATTTTCTGATTAAATTCCTCCTTGAAATTTACTAGATTACCCTCAATCTCAGTTATTTTATCATCTACCCTGACATTTATGTTTTTGATTTCATCATCAACTTTATCCAATCTTTTCACTATCTTTTCATTTCCCTGGGACAATAGCCTGATTTCATCTGAATTCCTATCCAACTTTTCTTTGACTTCCTGATTACTCACAGAAATTTTCCTAATCTCATCTGAATTTTCGTCTAATTTTTCAACGATTATTTTCATCATTGATTCCAACTTTGAGAACATTTTCCCTTCTATATTTACATTTTCTTCGAGCCTACTTGCAATTAATCCCCCTGATTTTTCACTAACTGCGTGAGTTGATGACTCCTGGATTACATTTATTTCCCTTGATTCTAGTCCTTCATTTATTCCTCCTACATTCTCCATTATTTGACAACAAGAATTTTTTTCTTCCCCTTTAGCTATACCTGACTGCTCTCCGTTACCCCTCTGCATAGTTATAGCCACTTCAGAATTATTTCCTGAATTCCTAACTTCATTCTGGTCTACCGTTATCTCTGATTTCAATCTTATCTGCATTCCGATCCCCTTCACTGCACTGTACAACACACATAGTAACCCTGCCATTGTCACTTACCTTTCTCTTATTTCTTATAGCAGACAAAATTTTCATGCACTATAACCCTCTTATTATTTAATGCAAAATACAAAAATACCTTTTTAGTAGTTTTGATACAACAATTCTTTCAACTTATCCGTTTTTGGTGTCCAGCTATTCATCCTTCCTTCTGGTTCGAGCGTGTTGCCTTCTTTTTCTCTCTTCTTTTCTTCTCTCTTCTTTTCTTCTTCCTTGCGTTGCCCGGCTCCTAATCTTGATTCCCGTCGTTCTCCTTCGCTCGCTCGGTGCCCAGCTCCTAATAGTGATGGTCGTCGTCCCTTGGCTTCACTCCTTTTTTTCGAAGACCCACGTTGTATGTTAGTCTATAGATATGATACTCGTGACCCACGTAATGGTAAGTCCATAGATATGTTGCTTATGTGTTTTTCGAATCGAAACCTCACGAAATGGGTAAGTTCTAGATATGATCCTGGTCGTCGTCCCTTGCTTCACTCTGCCTGGTCGTTTAAATCACAGAATCTGATGCTATTTATGGATATTCAAGTCCAACGATTTTTCGAGCCTCACGAGATTGGGCGCCATAGATATGATGCTCGTGCCCCACGTTGGGCGCCATAGATATGATGCAGTACTTCACACTAAAAGCCCTGTGGTTGTAGGAGTCCTTCAAGTATGCTGCAATCAGGGTTGTGGTCCACCTCCACAATATTGTACTTACTGCGAGTGTTGTCCTCTTCAGCCTGGTGGAACCTCGGGTTGCTCAGTCGGGCAGCTACAATTTACTCTATCATTTCTCGAGGGCATAAACAGGGTGTGGAGGTTCTATAGTTAATGTTTTTCAATAATTAAATATTTATCAAACACTGTTAGTTTATTGAGTATTCCAATCAAAGTTCAAATGTATAAATGTTACTTCGTAAAATTATTAATTTTATTGGTGGGATATTGAAGGGAGTCTAATAATGGCCTTCGCACTCGTACGTAAATACTTCCTGGTAGTGACACGCGGTATCCACGTAATCTTGTAATGATGATGACGTCAATGTCACAACAGTACTTACTTGGCACACTCACTGAATTTATTTTAGTAAGTAGCTATAATAAGCTCTTACTGCAAGAATAAATGTAGAATAGATTTTACACTTCGGTAAATTAGTGAAGTTAATTTTATGTATACTGTCGGATTGACCTCAATGTCAATACGACTTATGTGTATTTTCGAGGAGAAATGCAGGAATATGACCTGCCTCCTCGAGTCCTTCGTACACAAGTCACAAGTCTCCCTCACGGAGTCCTGGACACAAGTGTCGTTTCGTAACAGCCATGATCTTAGCCTCCTCTCAATTTCCCCTCTTTACCATAGTTACACAAAACCAATCATATATACTGTTATAGCTAAATTCAGTTTTTTCTATTCTAAACTTAAATTCTATTGGTTGTTACGATTAACGTGGCTTTGAGCTTAGTAGCGCTGGTCTTCTGTTACTAGCCTAAAGCGATTGTCCGAATCCCAGTGTAATTCCTGGATCCGCCATACAACTTATATTCCCCAGCTTATTTTCCAGTGAAGTGCCTATTCATCTTATAAGCTCTCCTTTCTGCTACGTTTTGACTGTATAGCAGTGCAAAGTTCTAACAAAGAGTGGCACCTACCCCCTACTGAGTTGCCTTACATTTCACTTCAGCTTCATTGTGTATTTCTGAGTATTCTGTCTGCTAACTTCTATTGAGTTTATTCTTTAATATAAAATAATTAATATCAGCTAAAGTATTGATGATATTAATTTCATATTTATGTAATATTATTTGTTAATTTTTTCTGCTTTTTATCATGTAATTTTTAATAATATTGCTTGGTTAGTTCAAAAGTTATTATCTGCCGTATTTAATTACTATCAATCTATTTCTCATCATTTTATATCAATTGAGATTAATGAAGATGACTCCATTTTATACCAAACTCCGCGAAGCCATCTTAAATTTTAAAACAGTCAATTTTTTATCAAACTGGGTCTATTTAATAACTGTATAAAAATATTTTTAAATAAAAGAGTATTTTTCAAGCAAAACAAAGTTGGTTACTCTGGAGTGTTATAACTTTATATTACTTAGTGGCATAACTTTCTCATTTTAGCTAATATCACCTTCCGTTAAAAGTCCTCCTTTTACCTTCAATTCTCTAATATATATATATAATAAAGTGTTATAATAAGTTAGTGTTTATATGGAGACACACATATAGATGTAATACGATAGAAAACAAATATCGACTGCACAGAAAACAAAGGGACGCGTTAAAATGGAGTCATTTGTTGGTAAAGTAATAACTTCTTTTCACAATTTTCATACGTGATACAAGAGACGTAAGTTAGATAAAGTGAAAGCCGCTTATTAAGGGCCAGAAAAGTACTTATGACTGAGATTGTGTGGTGGACGTGAAATGTATGTCGTTCCGTCCGTCCGTGCGTCTGTACGCGCGATAACTCGAATACGCTTTATGGGATTTTCATCAAACTTTGTACACGCACTTATAATGACCATGGAACGAAGCCTCTTGATTTTCGACCAAATCGGTTGACTGGTACCGGAGTAATGCCCAATTTTATGGTCACATATTTGACAGAATTGATCAAATGCAAATCAGTTCTCATGGCAACATATTGTTTTACAGTGTCCTTATACGGCTTTGGAAGTTCTAATACAATTAGCTTTGACAAATAACACTACCCACACATTCCTTTACGTATGCTTATCAAACTTTAGACCTTTTTTCTTCTGTAAGTCCTGCTTAATGTATCGATCTGGAGCTTAATTCGGAAAGAGATTACAAAAATAACTTATTTTCTGCATACCATAATTACTATTATTACTGATTAAACGAAAGCATTCTGGTACTTCGTTACATCAGTTTACCTGGTTATATTATTTCATTAAATCTCCAAAGTAAAACTACACACAAGTGTTATTCTGATAGATAATTCTACGCGAAAAAATTCCATTTTGAGATTTTTTCAAAGGGACGATTATAATACAATAGGCCTAAATATATGTACGTAACAGTTAGCTGTCTAGTATTGGGTAATAAGTTCAACTTTTTGATTTTCTGGTCAGATTTTGATAATTTACATTTAAAAAAATTCAAATATGTTGACACACTAATCTTTCTTTAAATATTGATGTAATTCAAAGCGCTCTGCAACTATTTTACCTCTGTCAAATCAGCTGTTATTTAAATGTCTGCGCAATGGGTATTGCCCTGTTATGTTGATAAAAGTGTTTAATTGCAGATTATAAATAGTAAGTTATAAGCAGATTGTCAGATCAGCTAAACTGATGATCCAACAGATTTCTGAATAGTCTATGCGTCTATAGGGCATCCCATTGGGAACGCGTGCTTATATGTTCAACATAGTCATAGAAGCACACATCATTATAAGCAGAGCCGGATTCTAATGGCATGTCATCTTTTTATTGATGCTGCATAGACATTGCCAACTTGCAGATAAATCCTAATCATGGCCTCTATATTATAGAAAAGCATTTGTGTTAGGACAGTTTTTGTCATTTTATGCAATTTTATATTTTTAGGGCATTTGTTTCAAATTTATGTCATTATTTTGTCATTTTCGTGTCATTTGCTTCCTTATTTAGTCATTTTCATGCACTTACATTGAGTGTATTAAATACATTCCTTTCTTTCTTTCTTTTTCGTAGTTTTACCTCTCCCTTTTAGGATTTAAGCGACCCAAGCCGCCCGGGCAAATACATTCCTAAGTTACTATAATGCAACATTTTTGTAAGATCTACTTTAAAAATAATTTTCTTATTTTTCTCAAATGCTCCAATCAAGAACAAAGAACGAAGTTTCTAGACCTACAACATCCTTTCTGCATTTACAGTTTTTACAATTATGTATAACTTTGTGTGTACAATAATAATATTTTATAAATAAAATATAAGTTATTAGGTTATTCTTTATAATTATTAAGTCGTTTTATTTAAAATTTAGGGTCATTTTTATAGGTAATTTTTCTAACACTTTTAGGTCATCAGAATCCGAGCTTATAAATGAAGGCCAGATGGGCAGTGCACCTTTACTGCGAGAGGTCGCTGGCATCCGCAGCATCTCAAATCTCTACAGGACCAAATAGTATTGATTTCCGCTTCTATTATCACAGTGGGGCAGTTCATTCTAAACAAGGCTCTGTAGAGAATAAGCCCCATCACCTGTGCGGTCCTAAAGCATGTCCGTTGCAGCCTCTCCTATCTTGAAATGGCGCAATCGTTATTACCAGGGCCCGGATTCTAATGACATGTCATTTTTTTACTGATGCTGCATAGACATTGCCAACTTGTAGATAAATGCTAATCATGGCCTCTAGATTACAGAAATACATTTTTATTACGTCATTTTTTGTCATTTTATGCAATTTTATATTTTTAGGGCATTTATTTCAATTTTAAGTCATTATTTTGTCATTTGCTTCCTTATTTAGTCATTTTCATGTACTGTATTTACATTGAATGTACTAACTTTTTTCGTCGCTAGCGGTACTGTTTTTAAAATGTTGTTTATTTAACGCAAAAAGGAAAAATTCGGCGTTAAAGAGTTGTCATGTCTCCCTCGGAAATGAGAATCAAAGAAATTCCAAAATTTTGTATTATATTACTATTGTTATTAGATTGACTTGGCACCTGAGTCTGCCACCTGCTTGGATTTCAGAGTGCAAACTACTGTTTACCCTCAATAAACAACAATATAATCCGGCAGACCACAAAAGGAAATGCCGAATTTTGCCAGTGCCTCAGTGCCTCAGTGCCAATATAAATTCCGTGAGAAAAGAACATTCACAACATTACAGTTATTTACAGTTTTTATAGTCTATAACTTTGTGTGTACAATTTTTTATAATTATTAATTAATTTTCTTTAAAATTTAGGGTCACTTTATAGGTCATTTTTTTTTAAATTTAGGTCATCAGAATCCGGGCCCTGGTTATTACAGAAGAAATGTTTCACTTTTCTAATCCACTTGTTTGGATAGCTGAACAACACGCATATATACCGACCACTTCCACATTAACAAGTGCACAATAATTACCCTGTTAATGAAGGTATTTCTGTTATGTAGAACGGGTATCATATCACGACAAATGCATTTTATATCAGTGGGGAGCCAGGTGGGACAGGAATGTTTAAGAGCAGCAAGGTCATACGTTGCCTCCCTGCGATTTTAATATTTCCCGCAATATTTTCCAATGGAACAATTGCTATTTTTTTTACCATGTCTGCAGCCTCTGAAGGCGCTCGTGTCACCCTAACGTATGTTAAGTATTTTGCATTGTGGTATATGGGATAACGGGAAAAGCAATTTAATAAACCTTTACAAGACTCTGGTATCTCTGATTGCTTGGAATCAATTCCTTTCCCAGCAAACGTTTCCCCTCTTCAGACTTTTAAAATATGAAGCGTTACTGGAACTGGATGCCTTTTCTCGTTCCTAAATATATTGCGGTGACTTTTGAAAGGTAGGCCTGCACAGATCAAACCTGTTTTAAAAACAAGAAATGGCTTCAGTAAAGTGGGTTTAACCTCTAATATTTCGTCAATTTTGTATAAAGCGAAAAGCCCACCAGGGAGGGTAGGCCAGGGCCCCCCTGGCGCATCCCCTGTAAAATATGCACAGTTCATGATTTTTTGTTGTGTAGATCTAACTACAGTGTTTTGCAAATGACAAGCCGTTTGTCCTTCTCCTTGCACAGATACGCGGTCCAATCAGAGACGGCGAGACGGAGGGAAGACTCTTACTGCTAGCGGCACTTCGTTAGCTCGTACATGTGATTGGCGACGAAGGAAACCGCTTATTATTTGAAAAATACTGTAGTGTTGTGAACATACTTCATAACGAAGTATAATGCGAAAATGTAGAATGTATAATGTATAATGCAAAATACCCTTCAAGTCTACGTGTTTGGCCAATTGGTATCAATGGTATAGTCGTTGCTGCCATGAGTTGCAGTCTGCGTGAACTGAAAGTAATTGGTTAATAAATGTTAGGTTGGTTTCCGATACAAGGATAACTTAAGACTGAATTTTGCGGTCAGATTCGGATGACATCACAATAAAATGTTTTCGCTACTTTTTATATAATTTTTAAAAATAAAAAGCATGTATTAATTCTGAAATCGGTGTGCTAAAGCACGAGAGAATTAAGTTACAGAACGACAGAAAAATAAATGTAGGCCTATACGCGAATACGTGAGTTTTCCTAAATTATATTTAAATCGTTCACATCCTCACAAACATAAGTTTTTATCCAGTAGTTTCATTAAATTTTACATATTTTTTATACATCAGTTGACCTCAGAAATATATTTAAGAAAATTAGTACAATTCCGAAATTTTGTTGGATTTTGAGCCATTCTTTGTCTCCTACATCAGTCTTGTTTTTAGTATTAAATAAGACGCAGACATTCTCTGAAGGGTAATTCTAGGCCTCGCGAATGAGAAAAAGAAAATTTTAAATAAAGATTATAGTATCAAGTTGAAATAGGAATTAGTTGCATTTAATATGATAATATAATATTACAGAAATGATCCTGTGAAGTATGATTCCAGGAGTAGTAGTAGAGTAGAGCAGGGTAGTTAATAGTATTTGTAGAAAATGGAATTATCTTGAGCATGTAAAACAGAGTGTAAATGTAAATTTATATCAACTATAACATATGCTGTCGTGTTTGAAACGAGCAATACAGTTAAAATAAAATATAATCTCAGCAAATTAAAAGTCTAGATCTAATCAAGCAGATTTATTTATTTTTATTACGTATAACTGATAGGCTAAAATTTAGACAAAAATCACGTTTTCCATCTTGTCAAGAGTTGAAAATGAAATAACTTTTCCACACTTCTTTCAGATGAAAGTTTCCCCAGCTGAGAGATGCTGATCTTCAGAGTTCAGATCTTGCCTAGGCTATGTTCGGATGCACATACCTTTGTATTTTCACGTGTCAAATTTACCAAAATTATGAACAGGACTTGCTTCAGTAACTTTTCTCTATTATACTAACTGAGTCTATGAACTACTAATATCGCAGGTCATCTTACTTTTCTTTCAAATTGCAATACTATTATTTTCATTGAAAACTGATGTGACAAAAGCTATATTTTATGAAAAAAAAGTTTTCTATTTATTTCTCGTACTATTTCAAATGTTTATTAGTCTACGTTCAGCAGTGAATGGTAGCAAAACTATAATAGACTTCATGGGTGCTCGTGCTCTTTCTAAGTGATGTGAAAACTGGTTAAGTTAATGGAATCAAAATAAAGTAATTTTGCCGCGGCCCTTAAGATGACTTAAGTTATCTAAAGAAATTTGGCCCCAGTTACTCTGAAGTTGGACACGCTAGATCTACACAGTCTTTAAGACCAATATTTAGTCATGGGTATCTTAACAGTGACCAATGCCACTATATTTAATGCATCTATGTTCAATAAGATAACCACCAGTTATTTTTAATTAAACGAGGATGCCCATTGTTACCAAACAAGAAAAGAAACGATATATATGTTGACAATTAAAGGACAGTTAAATTCTGATCAACCATATGACTGATCGCTAAGATAGTCAACAAATTTCCAAATGACATTGTGAACATCATTATCATTGACACTAGTAAAGGAACTTAATAGATTCCGCCTGGTATACCACTAAATTTGTTTCAATACAGCTGGAAGCTAAAGATCAGGAATACAGCTCACGTCTATTGAGTAGACTGCTTATACGTTTATTAAGCTATTATTTTAGCAAGGAACAACACTAAATAATTAGTTTAATTTGGTGTGATAACTATTACCAAATTTGGGCTAATGTCAGTACATAAAATTATTATACTGTCATCTAATGAACAATCAGCTCAGTGTTATTATGATCTTATAATTCAATATTGGTAAAAAAAAATGGTATTGTGTGTTTTAAGATTTGTAAGATTTGCTAATATCTCTAAATAGTTAAAACCTATCAGTACCTTGCTATATATAATTGTGACTTAAAATATATATATATATATATATATATATATATATATATATATATATATGTTTTGTTCCTTATGAAATAACATGAAATTTTAAAAATGTATTGACATTTCATGATATATCACTTATGTTTATAGAGTTTTACAGTGCCCTAAAATGCCTATTTGAACCTTTGGAGCTTATTTTTATTATTTTAGTGCTTAAAATGCCAATTTTGTACATTTAAAATAAAATTCAACTTCTGTAACTTTTACAATCATTTATTGGACATCCCTGGATGAAGGGCAGAGCAGCAGATTATATATATATATATATATATATATATAATAATCAGTTCACTAAACACACTGATTGTTATGAGCAATGAATTAAATTTTTTGTAAATATAGTCTTAATATTGTACCACTTGAAATATAAAAATAATCAATTACTTGTAATGGAAGTTAAAGGCTTTCCTATTTAAACATGTTTAGGTCCACTATAATTTTAATAAATATTTTAATTGTTAATTCTCATTCTTGACCGGTTATCTATACTTTTTGTAAGGCAAGCAGATAATAAATAACTGAAATGAATATAACATGTACGCACTTTCACAATGCGACCTTCAGAATGCAAAGCAAGAAATTCGTTAGGTTTGTACTCAGAGTAAGAATCATGTACTTGACATTGGAACTTTTATGTAGCGTAGCTACAGGCAATAAAGGCCTGAATTTTATGTTTAATGGTTCACATAGTACACTAGTAGTACTTAAATCTGACCTGATAGCATCTCATGTGGAAAGTTACAACAATTAACTTACCGTAGAAACTACTCTGTATTTTTCTCTTACAAGAACGTTTAAGTACAGATTTCATTTAAGGGGGACATACAGATATTGATGCTAAAATAGGTGAAAGTCGTTATTTATTTTTTTTCCTCAGCATAGACAAATGCATCTTCAACTGTAACGTGATCTTTTTTTACCGTAAAAAACGTGGTATACCTATTCTTAACAGAAATAATTGCAAAATTAAGACAGAATTAAAAATACCATTTATCGAAAACAGTTTTGGATTATATGAACAATTGAAACACTATGTCCCTTCTTACTATATACCTGGTACTTGTTGTTTTGAGCGAATCCTCCCCCGTCAGTCAGCATTCCTTCGGCGACAATTGTTTTGGAAAATCAAGTTTCTATGAAAAACCCACCCTCTGCTGCTCTGCCCTTCATCCAGTGATGTCCAATAAATGATTGTAAAAGTTACAGAAGTTGAATTTTATGTTAAATGTACAAAATTGGCATTTTAGGCACTAAAACAGTAAAAATAGGCTCCAAAGGTCCAAATACGAATTTTAGGGCACTGTAAAACTCTATAAATATAAGTGATATATCATGAAATCTCAACACATTTTTAAAATTTCATGTTATTTCATAAGGAACAAAATAGGCTTTTGCATTAAAATCCCAGGTCTACTCATAAAGCAGTAGCGACTCCGGCCACTACCGTTATTGACTTGTCCTTAATGTCTATGCGAATCTGCATGCTGATACATGCCACCTGCCTATGGTAAATGAGGCAGCGGTCGAATGGTAGGTCTAGTCCCACAAGGGATGTAGCGCCTTTCTTACAGCTGCAGTTTTCCGCAAGCCATTAATGAGACCTTCTTAAAACATAGTTATTCTCAATTTTATTGATATCCTCCCCTCTTAAAATTTTATTGAAACAATTAGATTTAGAACAGATATTCAACAGAGAATTTTTTGTTAATTTTTGGGCACGCTTCGTGGATTTTTAACTCATAAATATATTAAGGACTTGACTTGGCTCGGCGAATTCTATTGTTTTCTTCAAAGATTACCAGCAAAGTCCAAGTTTTACGAAGTTCCGAGTTTTCCAACTCCAGTCAGTCAGACAGTAAGTAAGTAATCAGATTCCAGAGCTGGAGTCAAAACAAGGCTCATAGCAGGCGAAGAATCAACAACACAAATAAATTGCCTGATAATTATTTGTAGAGCATAAAATTCCTATCCCCTATCCTATTCCTCGTCAAACATTAACTAGATGGAACTACAACCCTCACAATTTAGCTGATTCAATTAAGCAGCTTGTAACTAGGTTCGATTTGTCAGCCCCTAGCCAATAACCAGCCAGACGGATTAAATTCATTAACGACCAATATTAGCCTGCGGGTAGGCAGTTTTCCACCGGTGATTTTTTTACTTTATCTTGTATAAATGATAGGACATTGACACAAACCGATACCGTAGGAAACGTACCGGTACTTAAAAACTTCATGATCCTTGAACGACCTCTGCTAGCGTAACCTTTCCCTGGAGAAGCAAGATAGATGGGAAAGTTAGAAGGCAGTTTTAAAGCAAGGTGTTTTTGTGATCCTAGACGCTTCTAAATATAAATGAGGGTGTCGCATTTGTTCCTTTACATCTTAACTTCAGAATACTTCTCTAACTTTATTGCTTCTTATCCTCTAAGCGTTTCTTAATTCCGCTTTAGTAGGCAAGGTGACTTTTAACATTTTCGATATAGAAGAAATTGTTTACAAAGTTCACAACTTGATTTCAAATTTCGTATTAACCTGTTTTCAAAATGGTTAAATAAAGCGTTATAAGAAAATAAAATATCATATGTATACCACGAGATATTGCGAGTTTCATCTTAACTTCAGAATACTTCTCTAACTTTATTGCTTCTTATCCTCTAAGCGTTTCTTAATTCCGTTTTAGTAGGGAAGGTGACTTTTAACATTTTCGAAATAGAAGAAATTGTTTACAAATTTCAAAACTTGATTTCAAATTTCGTATTAACCTGTTATCAAAATGGTTAAATAAAACATTATATGAAAACGAAATATCATAGGTTACGAGTTTCATCTTAACTTCAGAATACTTCTCTAACGTTATTGCTTCTTATCCTCTAAGCGTTTCTTAATTCCGCTTTAGTAGGGAAGGTGACTTTTTAACATTTTCGATGTAGAAGAAATTGTTTACAACTTTATTTCAAATTTCGTATTAACCTGTTATCAAAATGGTGTTTATTATAAACGCCTTAAATAAAGCATTATAAGAAAATAAATTATTATAGGTTTTCTCACGAGAGATTACAAGTTACTTGGGATTTATTAAGACTATTCCATGAAATTTTAGGTAGGAATTATATACATACTGGTAATAATTGCTTTCTTTGTTGTTTAAAATCAAATCAATGTTCTGTCAGCTGTGAGGTCATGGCTTACTAAAAGAGCATTCGATGAACTGAATGAGTTACCAAATTCTAATCAACCTAATCCAGATAAGCTAACATTAGAACAGAACAGCACACGAACTGGCTTGCACCGAATAGAAACTGTATTTTTATTCAATTCACATTTATATCATACGTTGTATAAAATAATGTGTTTTTATTCTGGTCACTGGCAGCATGTGACGTATTAATCATTGCATATTGATACATCATGTTTCCAGTAACGACCTGACGTTTATGATATAAAATCGCACCCTTGTGTTCCTAGCAAGCATATTATAAAATACACGACCGTGACTGGTCGATACAGAAGACACTGCTAAACGTTCTTGATTAATTTCATATACGCGTCATATGAACGCATTAATGTTTTTAAGAAATATGTATGCATTGAACGCATTAATGTTTTTAAGAAATATGTATGCATTAATTTTATTCAGTAGATAAGTATAGTATTTATCCTAAGCATTAGTACCCTGTTATCCTATCCTATCATTGTAAGTTTGACTTGTTCTATGTCCAAATTGTCTGTTGACATGTAGCCTGCCAACTTTGAATCTATGGAATGTAATAAATCTGATTCTATGTTGCACTTTTCTCTATCAAGAACAGAAAAAAACGTAAATTTCAGTTGTCATAATATAATATAAAGAGTGCTTCCCAACCTGGGGGCGTATCTTGGGGGAGCCGAAAAACGATTTGGAATTAATACATTTATATTTTAGGTAGATTCTATTATCAATTCGCCGTGACCTCCTAACAACCTTCTGCCTTAATATTATTTGTATTTATATTAATTTCTTTTTTTCACAGTATAAAAGTACATAATGGTGTTTTTAATACAAAATTTTTTTTTAGAAATTTTCAAAATAAGAAGCCTCCTTAATAACCACAACGCTTTCAAGTTGGATAGCCTCTAGCTTCAAGAACTCAGTCTACCTAGGGAGTAGTTGAGGTTCATGATTCCAGGGACTCGAATGGCAACAAACGTTAATTTCCCCACTGAACGAGCGTAGAGGTAAAAGTTTTGAAGTCTTCAAGAGAGAGAGAGAGAGAGAGAGAGAGAGAGGGAGAGGGAGAGGGAGGGAGAGAGGGAGGGAGAGAGAGAGAGAGAGAGATAGAGGGGACCTCATTTAATTTGAATGTAACAACAACCGCAAAACAAACAACAAAAATAATTTTCTAGCCTTGTGACGCGGAAAGCAGAGCAATCAATGTAAAACTAACGAGAAATGGCAGTTAAGACGTTTGCAATATAGAAGTTGCAATTGTAATATTGTCAACTCATTATGTATCTGAGCTTTAGAATGAGACAAGGTTCATAGAGAGAAACTCTACGAGGCGTTTCCCGAAAAAGAAAACAAAAGTTTTCAAAGCCTGTTGTCTCGGTCTTCCCTCTTTTAAAGATGTCAACCCACGTCTTCCGAACTCGTGTCGGCAGCTCAAATTCACAAGAGACTCAACGTTCTATTATTCCTTTGGTGCATTATTAGTATGAGGAATATTTAATCACTGAAAAACACTAATAGTTAGTAAAATAATTACTTTCTACAGTGTGTTTCAAAATCCACAAAAAATCCTTACATTTTTAGATCCTGAGAATATTTGTGAGTTTTATGGATTTAATTGCAAAATAACATTGTGGCGCAGTTTTGAAATGTCTGTAGGATATTACAGGTTTGATGTCTTATTTCATACATTGCTAGCACTTACTTTGCTATAAAATTAAGTATTTTTTGGTGAAAATGAGTAACAGATCTTTTTTGTTTAAGGCGTCAACAGTATCTTCTAAGGGCATAATTAAGTAGTTAGACGTTTTTAATTAAAATTCAAGTGGTAAGTTTCATGTACTGATGTAATCAAGGAATCTGGTGAAATTTCAGAGTAATCTGTTAATAACTGCTATGGAAAACACTAATTTGTCCTGTCCCCCCCCCCCGAAACAGTCCTCTAACAGTAGAGTTGTGGTTTAGGGATATCATAGTGTTTGAAGACATCACATTATAGGCATTTAATTGCACTCAAGCTAAAATATTTGCACTGTGTGAATTAGGTTAATTAATAAGCTAAAATCAACAATAACGGGCATATTGGGCATATTTCACAGGTAGGTACCATAAAAGCAATATAGGCCATGGGAATTAAATCCACGATATTATCGCCTCGGCCAACTCACTCTGTAGTTCAAGGACTAATGGAAACATCAGTAGTCATCACACTCATTAACATTGCGATCACTCTCATAAGTCATTCCACGTAAAAAAAAAATCAACCTTACCTTTTTTTAATGAAAGTTACAGGATTTGTTCTACGCAAAAATTTAAATATAAAAATATATAGCTTTTTAAGTTTTATGTAACCCTGTTTTTAGTTTTTAATTTTTAAATTTAAAAAAAAAGTTTTTTTGGCTTGCGGAACGAGTTTGTTGACTAACTTTTGTAGCAGAGGTCCTAAAGACTTGGTCTTGGGCTACTTTTTTTAACTCTTTCAATGGACTTTAATTTGATATACTACACAAATTTTGTCAACAGAATTACTTTTTTGAGAAATGAAATAGTTTCTTGTTTCTTAACTAATGAAAGATTTCCCTAAAAAACTATTTGTTCCTGCTTATTAGTTAATATTACTTACATTCCCCAAAAAAGTTAGGGTTAAAAGTTAAATGTTACAAAAAATAATACATTAAACCGGCCCTTTTTAGAGCAATCTGATTTCATAGATTTTTTGTTTTTTAGCAAATTGCTTTAACAAATTATTAATATAAAATTTAGGCTTTTCATATTTGTGTAATCAGAGTTAACCTATTTCAGAGCATTTGTTGTAAGTTTTTAGTCTTTTAATTATTTTTAGGAATTAATACAAACTAAAATAATAGTTGTGTTAATTTCATTAAGATAGTGCAGAAATGAGCAAGTGAGTTCATATACTCTCCGGTGGGGGCGTCCCAATCATGTCTGGATCTTGTGCTCGAGGTCATTCAACCTTATGAAAACATAGTGACTCACGTCTTCCATCGTCCCTGAACATCGGGGTCTTCGCTTCTATCCGTGAGCGGTACGAGGGATGGGCTATGAATATGTTGTAGCCTACTGTTTGAAGTTTTTCACTCATTCCTAACAAGGCGTAGATAAGATGATCATAATGACGGTAAGTGAAAATCAATTATTGATGAAAAACTTGTACAGAATAGAACGCCCCAGTCAGGTATCGTAGAGTAAGATTACCTCCACAAAGTCTCTGGGTTTTTACGTATATACCTTAGGAGCGAGTCTCACCGCTCGTAGAGTTCCTGGCTAGGGGAGGTAGCTGCACCCTGATTGGCTTTCCCACTCCACGTGTTGTCTGTCTCTGTCTATGCGGCATTATCCCTCCACTCAACTATTACAGTATTTTCTACCACTGGAAACGTGGAGCATGATCTTTACTCTCTGCCTAGCAGTAGGTCACTGATCTTACGCGCAACGAATCCGCGCATCTTGGTAACGAGACGTAACGAGAAGCTCGCTGGCTGGGTTAGTCTTCAAGGCCAGAGACGTTGTGGGAGTAATCCTACTCTACGTAAATACTTCGAAAGTGCCACTACTAGGCCTAATACTTGTGTACTGTACTATCTAGTGCAGGCTTCCTATTGTAGCACCTGATCCACCCCACTTGAAAAACGATTCAGTTCATGATCTTATTTTTGTGCAATTTACAGACCGTTGTTTAGGTAACGTTTTCTTGTTTAAGTTAACAAGTCTTATAGAGTATAGTAGACGAAGCCGGGCTTAGGGTTTTTTTTTCTCGGGGGTCCTCCCGTTTCCACCATTCTTTCTACCAACACTCTCCACTTCTCCCCATCATCATCATCCCGTTTTCTTTCCCGGTTTCCGCCGCAGCACCTGTTGTTGGCCTCTTCCGTCCTCCCCGTGGCTTGCGGTCATGAAGTTGCTGGATGGGGCCTCTATTTCCCAAGAAGTAACGAGGCAGCGGCACACTTGGCATGGGAAAGATATCTGCTGGGTGCTGGGGAGTGCCGTGGGTGCTCGCGGTGGGGTCTGTTGACGGGAGGCCGTTAGACATGCACATCATTCCATTACCGGAGGTTGGCACAATGGCAACAAGTGTTGAGGGCCGTTCCCAACCCGCCTTCCACCCTTCAGAAGACCTATCCTATCCTAGCCAGGGTAAAGAGCAGTATGTGTATTTTCCTAATGGTTACATTATCTAAAAGGAATAAAAAAACTCCACCAAATCTTCAAGCTTCCTTACTGTGGAGAAGTTCTAAAGAAAATTAACTCCATACACCAAACCTCATGAAAGCGTGAACTCTAAAACAGGAACTCCTCAGAAAAATCGGGTCACGGAGGGGAAAAATGTCAGGGACGTGTGGTAAGTTTTCATTATCCATCGCACACCTGTACATCATTATGCCATTTTTGGGCATCCATGTACGCCTACATGAGATGACATTATCTGCTTGGAAAACCCCTGCGTTATAGGATTGAATTTCTCCCTGCATGATGTATCACGTTTCCCAGAGCAGTAATGGGATAGCTCAAACATCTTGAGGAACTGTGCTACTTGCGGAGAGCGAAGTATGCAAATATCTGTCCATCCCCGCACTCAACAATATTATCTTTATTTTTAAACATCATTTTTGGCTTTAGTTCCATTTGAAACAAGTTGGAAGCAAAAGTAAACACTCATGTGAAGCCTTCATAACGCAAGCATGCAAATCCTCTGCCTCATCTACTCACACTGTTTTCTCTTCACTTGGCCAGTATGTATCTCATGTTAAAATTGTAATTTTCCTCTGAACAACCTAACGAAGATGAAATTGCAGAGCTGAACGTTCGAGTGACGATTTGAGTTGGATGTACTCTGCTCTGCTTTTCTTATATCATACGATATATACTGAATTCGATTTGTGGATGTAAGAAACAGTTTCTAATAGACTTATATAATTATACCACGAAGAGAACTAGTTATTAATTCCTTAAATGTATTTTTGCTCCCAGATCTGACGAGGACCTGCTTCATATTTTTAAAATATTTTTTTTTTTGAAGTCTAATTAACTTATGGCGATACACTGGGGATGAGCCATAAAGCTGTCAGCGTACAGTTATGATAATTAGTTTATAATTTTGCAATTAAACCAGTTTTAACAATAGGATTAACGAATTTCATTGTTATTCTTTGAGGGAATGGTGATAGCTAGCCTAAGGACTAGAAAGCAAGGAAATTTTTCAGCATATAGCCCCAATTATTTATTAGTGATATAGCAAAAATACTGTGAATTGTAATTCATCTGAGTTGTTTAAAATTGGTGTCCTTAAAATTCTATTGACATAATTAGATTGCTAATTAGATTGTAAATATGTCTCTTTTAGCAATATAATTATGTAAATAGAATTTTAAGGATATCAATTTTAAACAGCTCAGATGAATTACAATTCAGAGTATTTTTGCTGTATCACTAATAAATAATTGGGGCTATATGCTGAAAAATTTCCTTGGTTTATCTATTTCGTTTTTGAGGGTATAAGGGGGGAAAAAAAACTACCCACTAGCCCTTAGCTATCAGTTATAACAAGTAACATTCTCAATTCATTTTCTTCAATTTAAAAATACATTACCATAATTTAGAGAACCTTACTCGAGAATTCCTGGATCTCTATCAATATGGTCTAAACGTTCGGGGTCAACTCAATAGAAAAGCATAGCTGGAGAAATTTCCGGAGTAAAGACGGCCGCTGCGTAGGCCTGTACAATGAAATCACTTCACTTTCACTTTACTGTGTGCTAAGTATTCTGCGTGTTTCAAATACGCAGTAAGGAGAGTGATATCGCTACTTATATATTCTAGCACTCAGTGCCGTATTTAAGCCTAGGCAGGTGCCTAGGGTGGCAGATTTTAAGGGGCGGCTTTTAAGCTGTTACTGTTTTTTTAAAATATATTAAACATTTTATTCATAACTCTTCAAAATAGTAAACTAATGTAACGCACAATGAAATAGAAATGAATAACATTAACAGTACGCTCAAATTTAATCAACGAACTAGTTCCATTGTTGTTGTCAATGAAATTGGAACTCTCTTTCCATTTAATCGCCTTTGATTAAACTCTGACAATCAGATATTATTATTATTATTATTATTATTATTATTATTAGTATTATTATTAGCCTACTATTTCAGTTACAATAATGCTTATTTTAGGTTAATTTGTGGTACATTCATGTGGAAATAAGGGGGGAAAATATTTGTCTCTGCCTAGGGGCGCTTAAGTAGCTAAATACGCCCCTGCTAGCACTGTCACCTGATCAAACAATGGTACACGAGACAAGGTGGCATACATTGGACATCCCTGCCCTCTACCATATGAGCCTGTATAGCTTTTATAGCTTTGTTGGCCAGTATTCAAATACTTTCATTCTCCATCAAGTAGTTTACCTACACTTGTATCTTGTGTCCCTGACTGGAGCAGATATTGACCACTGAGCGGCGCACCTCGCTTGTCTAGTGTCTTACGTCAAGATTCACCTTTGCAATTTCCCCGTTCCTTTGCCACTCCTCATAACGACGCTAAACAATCAGACCAAGGACATGTATGTAAATACAATGCAATCTTTTAGTGTGACTATTTACCACTGATATTGCGATTCGTTATTAATCGTTTAGTATCCATCAATTATTTTAACAATAGTGTATAAATACGGAAGGTCGCGGGATCAAATCCGGCCGCAGTCGATGGGTTTTCCAGGACGTAAAAATTCTGGGCATGAAGTCCTCCGGGAGGGACTTTAAGCTGGGGGACCCGTGTCGTAGAATGAAGATGCAATACTAGCCATCGCATGGCTCCCAGCCTTAAAAGACAGTATTGAGTTAAATGTAGTATTTGCATCTCACTTGCACTCGTACGTTCTGCAATTAGCTTCGTCCTTTTCTATCCAGACAATGTTGCCATTTTCCAAAGTGATAAATGAAATAATGTGATTGCGAGGTCTTATAGGGAATTTTCCGCCCTTTCTAATGATGTCAATTGTAAAGCCATGAATAATTAATATGAGGCATATTTTTCATAATTACGTTATTTTGGCGGACGTCAATATTTTTGCACATTAATAACTTATCACGCGATAGACAGAAAACTAATAATCAAAACAAGTAAAGATTTTTTTCTTGGACTGCCTGATGGTGAAAGAAAGTACTCCCTTTCCGTCGGCAATAAATTTTACATAAGAAGAAAGCTATATATTTTTTTTATTAAGTGCTACCTGAAAATTCTCGGACGGCAACACAGAAAAGTTAGGTAGTGAGTAACATACTTTGGTATTGACTTTACGTTGGTGATTAAGCGAGAAGAAATATTTATAGATGTCTGAAAAAGTTTTTAAAACAAACCAGAGCTCTCTATCATGTAGCATTAATAAATTATCACAGTTTTCCCGAGCTCAGCATTCTCGCGCTCATGACTTGGTTGTTTTGAGATTTTGTGTACTCAGATGTTTCTAAGACTATCGTGTCTTCTTCAGAGCTCATTGTTATATAGTAGCTGTATAGTGAAGTTTAACTTTGTTGTGAATTGGTTCTTGTGTTTTTTTTAAATTAAATTTTATATTTATTAATATTTTATATTAATTATGAATAGAGGAACTAGAAATCTTAGTGTTGACAAATTGCGCAGTAAAGAGCGAATTATAGTATTAAATATACTTAATTATTTCTTGAAGAAAATGAACGTTACCCAGGCAATTAAAGAGACAGCAGAAGCTACCGGGTGTTCAGAAGGTTTACTGTATAGAATAAGAAAAGAAAAAACGAAAGGCCCTCTGAGAAGGAATAATACCACTCTCTGAGGATAGTGAACAGGCCTAAAGGTATGTAATGTATTTTAACAATTACTTCCCTTTATAATTATATTCTTGAAAATTATAACACAATAATAGTAATAATAATAGCAATAATAATAATACCGCCGGCGTGGTCTTGTGGTTAGCGTTGCTGACTACAGATCCGTCGGCCCGGGTTCGATTCCCGGTACCTCCTCGGGCTTTTCTGAGGTAGGGAGGTCTGGTAGGGGTGCACTCAGCCTCGTGATTCAAAATTGAGGAGCTACTTGATAGAGAAGTAGCGGCTCCGGTCAAGAAAACCACCATTAATGGCCGTGGGTGTCGGCATGCTGACCACATGCCCCCCAATCCTGCCATCTGCCTACGGGAGATGACGCAGCGGTCGGGTGGTAGGCCAAGTCCCTCCAGGGATGTAGCGCCACGGAGTTTAGATAATAATAATAATGATGAAAAATAATATTATCGAAATGAAATTTAATATTAAATTTAACATTTATAAATTATTAGCTTAAAGGACCCGGCGTCACCTGGTTTTGTATTTTACTTGTACTTCGAAGTCAATTTTGGAGGAAGCCCTTTTAATTTTCAAAATTTAGGCCCTAGAGAAAGCACAACTTGTCATACTCAAGGACCCTATTACTTCTAAAGACCATGGATGGTGGGGTTGAGGTAAGAAGAGACAGAAATTCCTATTAGTCTTTCTTTTCTGTGTGTCAAGTCGTAAAATGAGCCAAAAGAATGTAGATTTAAACATCATTTAATAGGGATTAAAACATTTAAGGGACTTTTCTTTTCCAAAATTTAGTTTTACCTAAGTTTTTCTCCTGGTTCTGTTAGCTCTGTGTAAAGTCTGGTAAAAATTGATCAGAGAATTTAGATTTAAAAACATTTATATAATAGGGGTTGCAACATTTAAGGAGTGGTTTCATCCAAATAAACTTTGGTTAAAAATTTATCTTGATTGAATAGGTTCTTGGTATAAAGTCTGATAAAATTGGTCAAAGGATGTAGATAAATATATATCACAAAATAGGGGTGAAAGATCTAAAATGTGGTTTGTTCCAAAATTAGTTTTCCTACCATTTTCTCCTGATTCTATACGTTCTGTGTACAAAGTCTGTTACAAACACGTCAAGAATGTAGATCTAAATTTTGGTGGTGTAATAGGGATAGAAACATTTAAGGGGTGGCTTCTTCCAAAATTAACTTCGCCTAATTTTTCTCTTGTTTTTATAGGGTCTGTGTGTAAAGTTTGGTAAAAATCGTTCCAAGAATGCAGACTAGTAAAAAGATCACAAAGTAGGGATTTAAAATTTCGCAAGGGGTGTTTTTTTCGAGAATGATTGTCTCGTAGAATTTTTACTTGATTCCACAGGGTACATGTGTAACATTTTGTAGACATTGGTCAGAAAATGTAGATTTGTGGGCCTATAGAGAAAATATTACTCATGGGGGTTGAAAATAAGGGAAGGAGGGTGTGCCGTCGTTCTATCTGCAGGGCATGATTTACATTAATTATTATGTACAAGAAACAAATTTCGAAGTTTTCACGAGGTTTAAGAGCTTTTTCACATCATGTGCCGGGCCTTGTAATGTGAGTAGATCTGGCATCAGTGCGCTGCATAAGACCAATACTGTTTTTTAAGGTTGGGACGGTCTATAGACTGTTGCTGCAAGGCACTGTGCTTAATCAAATGCCGCACTTTTACTTTGGACTGATAGCGCAAAAGGAAACGAACTGATTGTGAATAATGTACGCTTAATGCATAGTATTCTCTATAGCTTACTATAATATTACTAACACAGACTTGGCAGCCTATCATTTCGTTTCAGCTTTAACGAATGTTCTTGAAGTAGGGTGTCCATTCATCCCGTTTTTCCCGGGACAGTCCCGTTTTTTGACAAAATGTCCCGCTGATCCGGATGTTTTCTTGGGGACACTCAAATGTCCCGCTTTTTGTGTTTGTGATTGGCCAGTGTTTTTCATGCTACATTACTACAACAGTGAAGGTCTTGCTCATTGTTAAAACGTACTATAGTGGAGTAATATATTATGTGCTGATTTATGATAAATTATAAGAAAAAACGCACTTATTGATAGAATACATAAAAGTGAGACATCTATTTCTGTGGAATAAATTATCTACACCAGTCTGTAGAAGAAATTTAAGAAGTAATTTTGGCTAATTTGTGTGCATGAGGTAAAGGTAAATTTTTAATATTCCCTAAATGTTGTGAATTAAATTTTTGTCCTTTTTTTCTTTAACTGTCCCAGTGTATTTTTTTTTACAAAAAATTAAAATGTCCCATTTTTTATAAACATTATAGGGTCTAGACTTTAGCACTGTCATTTCTTCTTCCTTAAAAACTAGCTGTTCTGATTATCCCTAAATGAAACGTTGCCACTACAAAATCATTGCGATTATATTTTTATTTCTTCTACCCGTACCGCAGATACTAGGCCTATAAGTAGAGAAAGATTATGTTCGACCCCGAAATTCGAAGTCGAGATTTTAATTACACACACCTGAATCCAAAAATACATTTTTTTTTCAGAAATATGTCTATGTGTGTGTGTGTGTGTGTGTCAGAACAGCCTAGCTCGAGAACGGAAAGTCGTATAAAAACAAAATCTCATATTTGAGTAAAGTATCTTCTGGGGACGTGACATGTGACACGAAGACTGGCGACGATTTTCTATTACTTTTTAATACCACTTTACACGAACAAATTTTTTTTCGCGATTTTATCTAAAACGGCTACGATTTGTTTTAAATTTTAGTACACGAGGTGCTTATACTAAGAGCTAAAACTTTTATTTGAAACATTTTTTCGTAAACATTCTCTGAATGATAGTTATAACAAGCCAATCAAAGTTTTTAGAAACTCAAGCCTTGCCTGGTGAACACCAGGTTTAATCAACTGAATATGCACTTTTGTTTCAACTTCCTACATGAATTCCATAATATGCATAATACCCACGTATATAATATTGTAAGGTATATTATGTAGGCCTACTATAATACTAAGAGTCAAAAATTTTAATTGGGAAGAGGATGTTATGCGTATTATATCAGTTTATTTTATACATTAGTTGCAATTACCATTAAAAATCAAGGTTAAGGTTATGAAATCTTCATATTTCACAGCAGTAATTCGATTATAGACCTATTCATTAGTGGCGAGTTTACAAGTTGACATAAAAGTAGAACAATTTAATAGCGGAAATTGATCGTGTATGACGCAAGTAATGAAATGGTAATGAGTTTGCCATAAGTCGGGTATAGGCCTATAGTGTAACGAAGAGCTCATCCTTAAGTATTTTCCAGCTCATAAACAGTCATGTGGGATAATTAGAAACTACAGGCGTAAAACTCAATATATTGCCTATGCTATTAGTCAAGACAAGATTTTCATGCAAATTCATGATTTCATATAAGCACGTTTACAGTTCTAAAACTTGCTAAACATCCATTTCATGGATTACTGATTCCAAATAAATAAACTTTTCCCCTGCATACTTGTATATTTTGACCTTTTATCTTAAATTTCATGCATAATGAATGTTTTGGCTTTTAGGTTTAATGAAGCGTAATTTGAAGTTTTTCTCGCACATTACGTTTATTTTTCTAGCTTGAGGGCATATTTTATATTAATTGACATAATACTGTATTTAACAAGACAATACAAAAAAAAGATTAAGAATACCAAAAGAAAAATCCGCAAGCATAGCAATTCAAATGGAATTAGAACTGGAAAACAGTACTGACTATTTTTTTTAACAAAAAAGTTTATACAACACATTTTAGAAATGCCAGGGAATAGTTTAGAAAGAGAATTCCTAAAGTTTTAGCAGAACACAAACTGTAAAAAGTAACTGATGGGAAAACTTAATGGTAACGATATATAAATTAGGATTAAATTAGACTGGGCATAAAAAGGTTCCTGGAACGTAAACATAATTTGAAGATAATGAGGAAGAGATGTAACGATATTACCAAAAGATAATTGTTTTGTGAATATAAAAAATCATTAAAAGAGTACTCAGATATGAAAACGGGGGGGGGACACCATATTACTAGTATTAAGTGGTAAGGAGAAGCAAGCCTTAGCATGGTTAAGACTCTGTATTTGGAGATAAGAAACTTATGAGGCCTTACACCAAATGAAACATATCCACTCTGTAATAGGGAAGAAAATATTACAAATATCATGTTAGAGTGCAAAGAAACTGAGATGTTGAGACAAATATTTAATGACAGCAAATACTTAAGAACGAACCTGGATGTAGCGTATAAGATGTTATGTAGGACAACAAAAGATAATTCAGTTTAAACTCAGAAAAATTTTATTTATAGGTTAGTAAAAAGAGAAATGGTAAAAAACTGAAGAAATTAACTAGATTAGTTGAGAAAGTAGTGTTTCTTTTGTAACGATGTATTTATTTTGAGTTCTTTTAAAGTTATGGTAAATAGTTTTTTTTTCCTTTTCTTTTCAAATTTATGTAGCGATTTTTCTTAAATTTTTTAATAAATTTTTAATAAGTATATAATATTTTTCCAGAAATGTAATCGAGAGCTCCAATATGAGTGTTTACGAATGATGAAATAATACAGCATTTTATAAATGTTGCCTCTTAGTAGTTTGGTTTTCCTGATCTTACAATACCCCGAGTGCACGCAGAAGAGACCTAAAAGTTTGCAACCTTTTCACTTGTTCTAAATGTCTTGCTTTATCATACTGGAATTTCGAAACCCTAACTCTTTACGTACAGGCCTGAGGCTAAATTTAAGAACACGATAAACACAAGCAGATTCCAATACAATGTCACATGACCTTTTCAAATCCCTCCCGAAAAGAAGGAAAAAGGAAAAACAAGAAGAAGAAAAAACAAGGAAAAGAAAAAAGTAAAAAATAAATAAATAAAAAAAATTTACCCTCCTGTGCACAGATCTATAAAATGTCTTCACAAATCTTACAAGCTCATGAACAAGTGCGAACTGAATTTGCGAAGGCATGTCTCGTCACACGTCTATAAACCTGGATTCGCATCTGCCAGAGGTCACCATTAGCTTCTGGCGAAAGAAAGCAACGTGCATGGACTTGAAATCAGTTAGAGGTCAACTAGATGCACAGCCAACACAAATATTTTCATAATTCACACCGGAAAGGTTATATGGATTCTACCTAATTTAGAGGTGCAGGGGGGGGGGGGTTACAGTGAATACTAGAGAGGGCGCACGTATCGACGGCATACTATGTAAGAAATGAATATTCGTGTAATCTAGAACGAAGTTTCTCACACTGTAGTCAACCCCACAGGGACAATTACACAGACCAAAATCCATTTTGGTGCCTTAGAATTTATACTTATTATTCCTGGTTTATATATAGGTCGCTGATGCCAAATGTGCCATTATAGTTTTGCCCTATCGGCTTTAGTTTTGTGAGATATGGTATTACCATTATGCATATTATCCCATTTTACGTTTGATATAAATAAAAAAGCTGCCTATTTTTAGCTTCTAAATCATGTGAAGAAAAAAGCAACACACTAACATTACATTAACATTACAATGACAATATAACATGGGGTCTTTCAAAAAATTGATATTATCACATATTGTACGGTCGTTTATGACTTATGAGCTGTCAATTTGAGGGCAGAAAAATAATCCAGCTTTTACTTTTTTTGTACTTCGTACAGTTTTCGTCCTACGTGTCCTTCCACTAGCTATATTATCAAGCAACATTTTGTTTCGCTAGACTAAGAGTTCACGAATAAAAACTATATAAAAGTAGAGCTGGTAGAGAAAAACCGTTTACATATTTGGAATAAGCACACTAAGTATAGCCAAAATCCGGTAAAACATCTGAGACACCAAACGAAAAGTTATGTTTTGTTGGGTTGTGTTAGTTATTTAGTAGAAGCCCTAGGCAGTGAAAACATTTGCAACTCATATTTAAAAATCAAAGTAGCACCAAGAAGAATTGTGGCAATACGTACTTTTGTTCTAGGTATGGGAACGAGTGCATCTTACAAAATGGATTCTCTTTATTATGAACATCACTGGTTGAAAACTAAGTTCAGATAAACTTACGCTTTATGGATTTCTTTAAAATGTCTTATTTTTAATGATAATGATCGACCTACATTGGATCTAGATACGCTGGCTGTGTTTTAAACCTTCCTCCCATTTTTTCTAACTTTTATTTCCGATATTCTGAGGCACTAATACTTTTACTTGCCGTCACTCAGTGTTTATACAGGAGATAACATCTGCAAGCCGCAATCTCACTATATTCTTCCAACTGCAGTCTTAAATTCTAATGCTTCATTTGTCTGCTTACACGTGGTTCACGGGTCCATTATTTTTACTACAACATAAACCGTATATTATAAACAGTAAAGTGTACGACTGGACTAAAGAGCTCTGTCATTAAAACGACAAAACGCATGGTCAAATTTGTGGAGTAGCAAATCGAACATGTCGGCAAGATGATTGTTATGGTACGCGTGAAATAGTTATTTTCAGAATGTTAAGGATTTCATGGTGTGAATAATACTAATAATTATTCTTTGGCTATAATTTAGTGTTAGGCTATAAAGTTTATGAAGGAAACAAAACGAAATGCAAATATCTAGTTAATTGATCTGACATTTTAGAAGCCGCCCCCGTGAAATCTAAACAGCAGCACAGTCTGCTTAAAAATATGTATATATTTGTTTGTTTGTTTGCAAACAAATTAATGGTATTAGAAATGGATTTTTGGAGGCGTTCAGCAAGAAAATCCAGGAAAGAAAAAATTCAGAACAATAGAATTAGGGAAATAATGCAAGTTGAAAAGAATATTTTGGAGATTGCAGAAGAAAGACGCTTGAGATGGTATGGACATGTACTCAGAATGACAGAGGACAGAATACCCAAACAATTTTGGATTGGAAAGTAGAAGGAAAAAGAAGAAGAGGGAAGCCCAAAGAGTGCTGGATGGATGGGGTGAAAAGGAGTATGGCGAGAAAAGGAGTATGGCGAGAAAAGGAATAAGTGAAGAAGATTCTATGGACAGGGACTTATGGAGGCAAAAGATTGTTGTGGGATAAAGGAAAACCATTGTATTGTGGAATATTCCTTATTAAAAACAATGTTTTTTTCCTTACCCAATGTAAAAAAAATTGCCCTTATAAACGGAACCATGTGCGGCAGAGAAATAACATTATCAAGGTAAAGCATTAGAATGCAAAACTTCAACGGTATCTTTCGCAAAAGTAGATGTTATCCCTTCCACACAATGAATTTAATTTATCTCCGAAGTTATTTAAAATTAAAAATTTTCACAGCATTATACATTAAATTTGCGAATTTTCCCAAGACGTAGATTATATAGGCCTACATGCAATAGCACTCCGGTGAAAAAACTGGAAAGTTGGTCTCAGACTAAACCTTAGTGTTTTTGATGTCTTTAACCACAATTCTACTCAGAGAGCCTACTAGGATTTTTTCTTACTTTCTCTACTCGTACCCTTGATATTGTAATGTACTAGGCCTATGTAGCGGAATGTGTCCGAACCCGAAATTCGATGTCGAGTTTTCAACATAAATGAAAGTTTTAAGCATACTCGGAATACAAAAATATTTTAGAAAAATGTCTGTGTGTGTCTGTGACCAGCCATACTCCAGAACAAGTAGTCGTATAAAAATACAATCATATACTTGGGTTTAATACGTTCTGGAGATGTGAAAAAAGATAAGCGACGACTTTCTCTTATTGTTACCACTTTTCATGAAAAAAAAAGTCATTTTACGCGATTTTTTTTAAACAGCTCTAACGATTTTGTTAAAACTTTGTACTTAAAATCCATATAGTAAAGGCTAGAACTTTTACTTGAAACTTTTTTTTTACGTAAAAATTCTCTGAAGGGTTGTTATAAGCCAACCAACATTTCGTTTACACTCAGGCTTTGCCTTGTTAAAGCGAAAAATCCACCATTCTGAAACAACACTTAATACACAACCTGCCATAGGCCTCTTATTCTATATCAGAATTATTTAAATTAGGGTAAAGGAAGTTATGTGAGTATACTGCATCAGATTTTTAAATTCATGGTAAAAAGGAATGTAAATTAAGAAACAGATGCCATAATTAACTTTTAAATAGATTGGTTGGTTGATCTTGATTAACTATAATTATGCTGATTATATTATCTTTTTTTAGTGCTGCATATACTTTGTATTTATTTTCTTATAGTCCGGAGAATCCAATGTTTGACCTTGCCTGCAAATGGTTAGAAATCCTACATTGCACCATTTAGGAAACTCTTTAACATTAACGTGTACCGATAAGGATCACGAGGCAAAGCTTTTAACGAAGTACTTCATATCGTCACTGTTATGCCAGAACCACGAATGTGCAAAAATTTAAAAATCACGAATAGGTTACATTAGTTATTGCAGCATAAGAAACGAAGTAGAACTTATACTCTCATGGAAATAGAGCTATTACTTACAAAGGAAAGAAAATTCAACGTTCGCAGATACTGCAGAATAAAGATTAATGTAAACGGAAGTCAAAATCTGAAATTTTGCACATTTGTGGTTCTGGCATAACAGTGACGATATGGCGAAATCTCTGGCATTGGAAACCTACTAACTTAATTTATGCAGAATTAATTTAGACGTTTTGCACAAAAATATTTATCATAGGTAATCCCACGAGAGTTTATGAGTTTATCGATAGATTCGCGACTGTGCAGCAGGAGGGAATTTATCTGATGAAACTCAACTCGAGTGGATTTATTAAGACTATTCCATGAATAAAAATGTAACGGAACATACAAATAATAATTACTTTCGTGTTTGTTATATAAAAACAAAACTAACAGCTGCGAGATCACGGCATGTGAATCGATTCGAGTTACCATCTTTTGACCAGTGCTACCAATGATGCATATAATACATAGTTAACTTAATTGAGATAAGCTAACAGCAGAACAGAATAAAAGCGCATGAACTGGCTTGCACCGAATCGAAATTGTGTTTTTAATCAATGTACATTTATATAATTTCAATTCCCAAACAAGTTATGTTGTATAAAATAATCTGTTTTCGTGCTGCTTAATGGATATATGCGACGTATTAATCACTGCACACTGATGCTTACGTGTCCAGTAACGAGCAGCCCATTTTATCAGGTAAAATCCCTTCCTCATATTATACAAATACAAGATAAACGATCGTGATTGGTCTGTATCCGAGGAATTGCTAAACGTTATTGGTCAATATCAAACAAGCGGCATATGAGTGGAATAGTCCGCACAAACAATATAAGGTATTATAGTGCTTTCACGTTCGCCAGAGGTTTCAAGGCCACAACTTCTCACGTCTAATATGCCCCCACTGATAGCAGGCAACAGTTAGGGTTGCCACCTTTTGGTAAGGCTAAGGAGGGACACTTATCGAATATATGCATATCGCCGATCTTCATACCTAAATTTGTACATGGAACAATTTATTAATAACAGAAAGTTGGTATATATTCGTTACAAAGCCAAAACTGAATAGGCTGTGTAACAGTAACACTAACATTAGAAAAGAAAAGGTAGCAAAATAATAAATAAATAAAAATATTAAAAAACTGGGCAAATTCATGACTAGAAGCTGTATTTCTTGTTTGATTTGGCAGCTTCTAATAGTTGTTTGTTCTGTTTCACCCTCACTAAATAATCTTTGCAGGTATCTGTAACATTTTGTAGAAATGATTTCACTCTTTATGAGGTCAGCTGAGCACCTATTTCTGGATTCTGTCCATTTTAGATTCAAGAGAGAGAACACTCTTTCCACAAAGGCATTGCTACCAGGAATGCTCAGAACAAAGCATTTGAGATTGGGAATGTGTTCTTTACCAATCTCCTGAATAATTTTCTTCCATTTCATACTCATACTTAATCTCTCCTTCTGTATAGTTCACTTTAGTAGCATTTATTCTATCTGAACTAAAGCAGAATTCCTCATATTGTCATATAGGCCTAACTCATCCAAATTAACATCAGATTCTACATTATGTGCCTTCACAGAGTCTTTGAGATGTTTGAAAGATAGTGAACTCTTAAGATTCAAGTTCTTCAGTGTGCCATAAAGATTGTTTTCTGTGAAGTCAAATACTTTCTCTAAGGAACTTAAAGCTTTCTCATAGAATTTCAAAAAACAATGTACACTCATAGACATGTTTCGAAAAAATTATGAACATTGGCAATCCAGACTCTGACTAGATAATGACTTACCACTAAGTTTAGGAATAACAGGAGAAATATTTAATTAGTTCTTAGGCTACTCAACGAACGACACATAAAACACACAGATAACGTGGATTCAAATTACAACTGATAACACTACACACGTCTGTGCTTAATTCCAGAAGGAACTGTACTTGGCAAATCAGTGCAGAGTGTCATATGATCTGTTTTCGGTACTTCCCCGTCGGATCACCAGTTAATGGCTCGCACGCTGGTTGTACAGATCACGGACATACCCCAAGAATGCCCGCGCGACTTATACAAATGAATTACAAAGAATAACATCATGGGCGGTGATTTCAATGCTGCCAACACGATACATTTTAGCGATGGACGACATCGATATCTTGACCATGAGACGAAATTCACAAAAGACGCCACCAAGAATTGCTGTCTCATATTTTGTTTCGGAATAATTTGGCGTCCCGCGATATAATGCGTCCCTCTTAGGCATAATTCGGGACGCTGAAAAATTCCTTAAAATGCGGGATGTCCCGCATAATTCGGGACAGGTGGCAACCCTAGCAACAGTATTCCCCTTTGCGCAGAGGAGCTGCGCTGTCGCACACACTCATACGACACCAAGGGGGAACTCCCTACTGGCTTGTCATGTGACTGGCATTGGAGGGGTATGATGTCATATGAGCACGGTAAGTGGGGGTATCATAGGGGTGCTATGTTTGGCCTTGAAACCTCTGGCGAATGTGAAAGGACTTATAAGAAACTACTTGAGGATTCCCCGGCATAGGTTACTTATGATGGTCTCTCGGGATTCCAAGCGGCTATGGTAACTGACGCCGATGTTTGTATGCATTAAGAGTCAGTAAATAAACTTCTCGAGATAGCGCGCGAGTCAACACCATGTGCACAATTACAGTGATCCGATTCAATAAGGAAATACAAACATCCGTGAGAAAATATCGAAACATGAAAACATAAAAAGATACGTTTAATCTGTGTATTACATCGACCGAAACCTTGATTTTGTTTTCAATTTCATCTAGCCAATACTTACTATTATCACATTTTAAAAAGTACAGTTGCGGATTGAAGTATTAATTAAACATATCATATTACCCTAACTTATTACTGTAGCACTCTCATGAGCAACCAAGTGAACAGAGAATGGTAAACGTATTAAGGGAACACAACAAAAAATCATATTATTGTTACGTCAGCCTATAAAATCACATGTAAGAATTTACACATCAAAGCATCCAGGAGAGAAAGAGTATCCCTATTTGACCAAAACTACACAATATAGGGCAAAATATATGTTTACTTGTCATACAATTCTGTAACTGTTTATAACATTTACCAATGAACCAGCGATAGCTATAACAGACATAATGAATCATATTTTTAAGTGATAAGCCAAAGTTAAGTTAATATGAATCAAAATTAAGTAATTTAGGTGCGGTCCTTCAGACGACTTGTCTAAATAAATTTGGCCCCAGTTCCTCTAAAACTGGACAGGCCTGTTTACAAAATCCCAGAGCGCGTATTTCACAAAATTTAATCACTTTTTTCTTTCCTAATCAGTTATTTTGAATGAGTTAATTTCAGTTTGTAAAGTGACTATCTTGCTAATGTATTGACAATCACTGCCATATCATGAGATGCAAGCCTATTTTGAGTGCGTGGGAAGATACAGACATATTATTATTATAATAATTTATCTTGTAGTTTTTTCATGTATTTCTGAAACACATTTAATTTACGCCACAGTTGCATCTTGGTGGAAGTAGTACTTTTGAAATTTGCGTATGTAAATTTACGTTTATATGTAATTTCTGCTTACTATTTTTTGGAGAAGCAGATTTTGGAATTCTGGTAGAGGAAAATAAGGCCTCATTGACTTTATTCTCTACCAGACCACATAAACAAGTAAATAAATGTTTATTATTCTTTATCAGTACCTATATAGGCCTATAAAAACTGTTTTCAAGGTCACGATAAAAACAACAGTTCGTTGACAATATGTATATTAACTTACTGTATGCTGTACTTAGGTATATACCCTACTGTAGGTTGAAGACTACTGAAGTTGTTGTTACAGTAGACGGGAACCGCTGTCGTTTTATATCTGTGCCTCTCGCCGACCGTTGGAATTTTGTTACAAGGAGCAGGTAGTCCGTGTATTCCAATACAAAAGACATCCAGTTCCCTTTCTAGTCAATGCTTGTCCGAGCTCAAATCTGTTCTCATCTGCTGCCCGTTGTAAATTTAAGAAACGTTTTTGTGCACGTTAGTAGAATCTCTTCTCCTACCAGGAAATAGTCACGGGACAGACCGGCAGAGATATAATACGATGTCTTGTACAGGTTAACGCGGAATCACGTAGCGTCACTTCACGAGAGATGGAGACACTCGATCGTCTGAACAATCCGCACTGGAATTAAACAGAGATTGAATCTGGGACCAGTCTTTGTGTGTCAAATACGAATACGATATTTACTAGTACTGTACTATAAATAAACTGAAAGGGAAACGTACGGGTTAAATTTTTACGTTGTCTCTGTACTGATCAACTCCTAGTCATTCACAATGCATCACTGTTCTTCAGTCACACATCCAAACGGTAAAGGGGAGGGAGGCAAACTTCAACTGTATTTACAATGAGCATTGTAATCAATTCACCTCCTGGTTCTATTTTCGTCCCTCCGATTTCCATACACGTGGAGAACCGTTATTTTCATCCCATGTCAGGCCGCCTGCCATTGCTAGTCCAATGGAGAAATTCCATTCTTTAGAGCAAATCAACTAATTACTTCTCTTCAAAATAACTGCTTGTATGTGACTTTTGAGAGAGAGTAAAAACCGCAATTTTTAGCTTTTCTAGTTTTCTTGGAAAGTAGGCTTAGCCAGACCCAATTGGGTCCAAATATCAAAATTGAGATTATTACTTTTTTTAAATCTCTGATAGGTGATTAATAGGGGGCGGATTTCTGTGACCTAAAAAATAGGATATATGCATGCATTTATAACCTAAAAAACATTAAAATATGACCAATAAAATTTAAACTATGACTTTACCACTTACACATTATGTATATATTTTTCTGTGACCTAAAAAATAGGATATATGCATGCATTTATGACCTAAAAACATTAAAATATGACCAATAAAATTTAAAATATGACTTTACCACTTACACATTATGTATATATTTTTCTGTGACCTAAACAATAGGATATATGCATGCATTTATGACCTAAAAAACATTAAAATATGACCAATAAAATTTAAAATATGACTTTACCACTTACACATTATGTATATATTTTTAAAGTTTCATTACAATTCATTTTATTAAAATATAATGTTAATTATTTAAAATATCTGTAAATTCTCAAAAACTATCAGTATAATGCAAAATTTACAAAATATGTGAAACTTCAAAATTTCTTTAATATGCACAAAAAAATATGACCTAAATATGCATATTCATACCAAATATGCTACAATAGTTGAACATTTCCTAATATGCAGTTATATGCACAATAAAAGCCGTTCCATTTTCACCAGGATGCTTGGAATCGGGTTAAAATGAGTCGGAAACCTGAAATAATGCAAAGGGGAAAAATATGACATGTCATAGAAATCCGCCCCTTAGTGATAAATATCGTATAAAAATGAACTGAAAATTATATTTTTAATGCGTTAACTTTAATGATTTCCGAAGTGGTGTCAGATCTTCGTCATAATACAACAGTGCAACTGATCAAGAAAACAAATTGGTGTAGCAAATGGGAAAATCTGGAAGAAAGGGAGATAAAACCACAGAATGAGAAGAATGAAGATTACGGGTCAAGGCAGTTTATGTGTTAACGAGTATTCAATGCACTTTATCAGTTTACTTTTATACCTCGAGGTACATATTGCTCCAACATCACAAAATCCATGAAGTTTGCAATAATTCATTTATTGCAAGCAAATGGCCATATTATGATTAATGAGCAATAGTGCAAAGAGGAGCACCCCGAGAAAACCTGATACACATTCTTATCACATTGTGTAAAAAATACGAAGATATTTTTTTGTTAAGTTTGTAGTTTCCATTATACAAAATTAAAGTACTGTATCATGCAACATATCATACAGAAAATATAATTTGGCAACCAAACACAATTTCAGGAAACTGCTTCTTGTTCTTATAAAGAAAGGCTGAAGTTAAATGTGGTAAAAGTTTCAAGAAAATATCAACACTCGGTCGTGAGTACAGTATATACCTGAAAAATACAAAATTAACTTAGGTGAGATAAGGCAACCTTACTCCCGTTATGAAATTTTGGATTTAGACTCCACTTATATAGTAACCCTATTAGGTATAAATACTGTACTACGGTTGTTACTATTTGTTTGGTAATTAAGCATTAGAAAGGTAGAAGGTACTAGTTACTACAAACTAATTTCATCGAACTTTTAAAAAAGTTGACCAGTTTCTATACTTTACTTTGTATTTTAATTGTGTTGTTGATAAATTATGTAAAAAAAACCTATGTGATAATATTACCCTGCATGTACTTTAAATAATAAGTGCACGCTATTCACGCTATTATTATACGGTCTATATAATTGTCATTATTATTATTAATATTAATATTATTATTACTATTATTATTATGACCGGTATTATCATTATTACCATTATTATTATAATATGTTCTATTAATGATTTTCATAGGTAATCCCATGAGAGATTACGATTTATTAAAATTATTCCATGAATAAAATGTAACGGATTATACAAATAAACATTACTTTCTTACTTTGTTGCCAAAACAGTCCACGAATCTATTCGATGAATTGATCCGAGGTTTCCCAATGCTACCAATTGTGCGCATCACAAAGATTGAGAGCGTCGTGGTAGTTGCTTACATCAAAATGCTTTAAAAGCACACGAACTGGCTTGCACCGAATCGAAATTGTGTATTTAATTAATGGACATTTATATTATTTCAATTTACAAACAAGTTATGTTGTATAAAATAAAGTTGTTTCATTGTGCTCATAGCAGCCATGTGACGTATTAATCACTGCACGTTGATGCCTTACGTGTCCAGTAACGAGCTGACGTTTTATCAGATAAAATTGCATCCTTGCGATCCGAGGAAGGATATTTTAAGTTAAACGATCGTGATTGGTCTATATCCGAGGAATATCTAAACGTTATTGGTCAATATCAAACACGTGGTGTATAAGTGGAATAGTCGTTACCAATTCACTGTATCCTTTTTCGTTATTTTTTGAAAACTATGTACACCTAATGTTGGATTAATTAAGCAGAAACTTCATCCACAACCAATTCCTCTATTATAGATCACCATGAAAAGGAAATTTATCAAAATATTTCTATATGTAGCTAGCTTAAGTTTTCTCATAATTTTTGTGTATTTGAAAGAGTTAATGTCGAGAGCGAGCTTGTCGAAAAATAGCTTAAGGCATGTATGGAAGTTACACGCAGAATGAAAAAGTTCCATTGAAAAATCTCCACTGGTTATTTTATAATTGTACAGCGGATTCTACTCTCCGAATGACCTTAGCATTGTGCAGTTGGTACAATCTTGCACGGAACTGACAGGTCAAATCTATGACAATTAGCAAAGCTACATTTCCCAGTGTTTCTGTCAAGCTAGTGTCTACCTCCACGTGGCACGTATTGATCGAAGCTGGAACTTTCCAAATTCCAGCCGAAATTTGTTGAGGGACCTACATGTATCACTGCATTGCAAATCGGACAAAAAATCTAACTTAATAAATTCTCGGAAATAATAAACTACTGCAAGGAAATCTTACAGAATGAATTGTGTATGCAGTCAATGGGTGGGTATTATAAGTTCTTAAAATGGCTTCATATCCGATAATGAAACTGAATTCTGATTACCCAGATGGGGATTTGGAGAATGGTGGTCAAGTGCGAAACTTCTTAAATTTTCATTTATCCAAGGCATGTTTCCAGTGCCACTCGAAATCGCGATAGAATGCAATTCTATTCCATCTATTCGGTTCAAAAAATGATACTTAAAAATGTGACTTAATAGGGAGAAAATAATATTTCTGGATGTAGTAGGCCTATACGAATGTTCCAAACCTATTATGAAAATTGCATGCAATCCACACACGAATCAACACATGGACCAGGTCTAATGCAATTAATACTTTCATAAACTTTAAAGCAAACCTATAAATAAATTTTGCCAGATTTCTCATTCTCTTTTCTTGACTCGAAAAAGCTGTTATGTACGTTAACTCAACGTATTTTATAAAATTATAAAACAGTTTCCGGAGAAGGCAAGACTGAAGTGAACCGCAGGGCATTTTAAGTCAGTAAAGTTGTGGTCCAGCTTGGAGGAGTTCGAGGAACTTTGTAGTCAGAAGAGAGACTCAAGACAGGAAATAATGAATGTGCATTCACTACACTGTAACAAATTTGCATGGGTATGAAATGCGCACAATAGTCCCACTGCAAGTGCCAAGAAAAGAGTGATGAAGAAGCTATAGGATAGCTCTTATTGTCTGGGGCATGCCCTCTGACACAATCACTTACAGGCATTCATGCCCCCCTACGGCACAGCGTCTGAAGAATGTTTGGAAGAGAGACAACAAAAGACAGCAATCCTGAACATAGCACCAGAGATATATGCCGTATTTCGATTCCTTGCAAAGCTGTAGGAGAAATTTCAAGATGCGAAATATGCCTTTAGGTTTGAATTGAACAACGGGTCTAGTTATTAAGGGGATATGTACACTTCTGACTAGTATAAAATTAGAGTACATTAAAACTTAATATTTCAAGACAGCGGAGACCTATTGAACTTGTATCTGACATGGCTAATAATATGCATTAGGTCTGAATTACTCATTAGTTACTTTCTAAAAATATTCTTACATTTTGATAATTTTCTAACTAGGATCTTTGTCGCCCTGTCTTCAAGAAAATTTTCTTTCTAAAAATCTTTAAAGCGTGCAAAATACTGCTATGAACACAACATCAAAGTCAGTTAACAGAACTCCTAATGACCCATAAGGATTCTACATATTACAGAGTCTTTGCCAAATATTGGAGGTAACAGCTCTAAGCTTCATTTGCTAATTTGCTACGATACAATACCCACGATTAGTGAACCCAGGACCTTTGACTATTCGCGCCAATGCTTTACCAACTGAGCTAAGCCGGAGTTCAATTCACAGCGCCAGATGGAACCTCTCTCCTATAACTATAAGGTTCCATCTGGCGTTGTGAATTGAACTCCGGCTTAGCTTAGTTGGTAAAGCATTGGCGCGAATAGTCAAAGGTCCTGGGTTCGAGTCCCAGTGTGGAACCTTATAGTTATAGGGGAGAGGTTCCATCTGGCGCTGTGAATTGAACTCCGGCTTAGCTCAGTTGGTAAAGCATTGGCGCGAATAGTCAAAGGTCCTGGGTTCGAGTCCCAGTGTCGGAGGAATTTTTCTCCTATAATATTCTCATGTAATGTCCAACAGAGACAATAATCTGTGGTTCATGAATGCTTATATCTAATAATAGTACTAGTTTTAAAATCCATACCAATGAATTCACAGTGAAGGTATTTATTTAGTGGACGGGATATGCAATACGTTACGATTAACCTCAGTGTAAAAGGTGAAGGGCAGAAACTGCGTATAACAACTATTTTTTTTACGCCTCCAGTAAGATTTATGCGTTGTAATTGAAAACTACTGAGGTAATAAACGTGTTTATCATAAAAGGATTTGTTACATTCACAATGGGCTCCCGTCCCGTCCAGACGAGCATAATATAATGTCGAATTTTCGCGTAGCCTATTGCCGATAATAAACAGGTCAGCAGACGGCAAGACACCTCTATGCCGGATATAAATTCAATTTAGCTCTGCAAACCGAATCATTCAGTTATTTACTAAATGGAATAAAATGCCCTCAACTGAAATAAAATAAAATAAAACGTACAATTGTCACCATCAGCTCAACCATTATTTTATCCCGCCTACGCCTTTCGACACTTATGTCATCAACACGCCATCTTGTTATGCTGAAGTACATGCATTAATATAGATATATAAGATTATATATTATATATATAAGCATTCATGAACCACAGATTATTGTCTCTGTTGGACATTACATGAGAGAGGTTCCATCCGGCGCTGTGAATTGAACTCCGGCTTAGCTCTGTTGGTAGAACATTGGCGCGAATAGCCAAATGTCCTGGGTTCAAGTCCCAGTGTCGGAGGAATTTTTCTCCTATAATATTCGCATGCATTAATGATCAAAAATTAAAATTTCATCGTCTTGTATTCTTATCATTCCGATAAAAGAGTTTAATTTTAAGACTTTTAAATACTAGCAACCCAAAGTAAATTCATGTTAAAGAATTGATAATGCTATATCTCATAGGAAAAATAACCTTAAAAAATGTCACCTTATTGACATATATGCCTATGTGCACGATGCCAATTTTCAGCATATTCACAATGAGAAATTTACATGATTTACCTTTAGGAACAGACCAATTATTATGTCCCTGGTTTCTTTGACAACCTCAAAGAAAAACTAATAAAGCTATGTATTGAAACTTTCCCACGAAAAATAGCATAGTAGACACTATTGTATGTCTGCTGACATATGATATCATCCGTCCAGTAAATTGTTCATACTCGAAGAAAGAGGTCAGCATAATACGATCGTTATATCCGCGTTCATATTACTGTTTATCATACAAGCGGAAGCGTTTTCGAGTCTGTCCACGTAGTCGCTGTTCGTTTAGGCAAAGAAGAAACTCACCTACGGGCCGTCAGAATGCGGGATCAGGGTATGAATAAATAATTTGCAATGGCACATGCAGACACTGTCGTGATAAATTGCGAACTTGAACGGAGTTTGCAAAACGTTTACGACAATTTGGCAAAGAAAAAGTAAATCCCTTAATGCTTTGATGTTTTATCTTTGCAACCTTATAACATCATACCTTATAGGCCATTGAACAATACGTTCATACAATCTTCCTCTCATATTGCATGCTACGTTAGGATAAGTCTCTTCATTGAATCGGCTGACCTCTGCGAACAGCTGTTAATAAGTTCTCGTCTTTTGTAATAGATGGCAGGTGACGGCGTGTCACTAAGCAGTGAAATATATAGCTTTATCAGCTTGTACTTTTTGGTTGGTATACGGTTATTTAACGACGGGGATGTACTGCAACTTAGGCCTGTGACCGTCGGCGGTGTCCCGGAATTTTGTCCCGCACGAGTTCTTTTACATGCTTGTAAATCTACAGACATGGGCCTGTCACATTTATGCACAAATGGGTAAATGCCACTAACCTGGGCCGGGGTCGAACCCGCAACCTTCGGCACAGAAAGCCAGCGCGATATGGTTGGTCTTATAAAGAATGTTTTGGCCTTACTTGTAAATATAAGTTAATAGTCTATGCTGAACGATATATAATGAAATTGCTGACTATACACGAGATACACTGAATGAACCATCAACACGGAGACTGAGGAACTACTTAGGATGTAATTTGCTGTCGTCGTATCTCTCGTAGTCCCGCAACCGCCTGAGTTTAGCGAAAAGCAATTTTCTTACTCCACATCAGGCAGATTCAGAATCCGAGAATAACTACACCGGCGGACAAAAAAATCCGGAGACTTGAATTTTACGTACTAAGTATGAACTACGTAATGAACAGATTTTTTAAAATTGAGAGTAATCTTACATTCTTGAAAAAAGCATTACATCAACAATAAAAACTGCTATTAAAAATTGACAGCAATGATACACATAAAGTAATTATTTTTATTTACAGCAAACAAGTGTTCTATAACAGCGGTTCCCTAACTTTTTTGTCAAGGGACACACCTTCACCTAGAATTTTTTTTTCGCGACCCACTACTACATAACGATAACCAATACTGTATAGGCTATATAAAAAAACACATGTTTTTCATATGCCTTTCAATAGTTTTATTGTGTTCAAATGCCCTGCTGAGAAAACACAGTTAAATAAAAAATGGTTAAGGTTATTTCAATAAAGAACATTGTCCAACTAGTACATTCTATTTTTTTTTAATTAATGAGATTTCTGATGTGTTGTTTTCTATTTACAAGAGATTAGATATCAAGATTAAAATTTTTAAGTTTCAACCTTAAATCGCTTAAATTTAACACTCTTTCCCTATATTGAAAACAAGTTTAATTTTTCCCGCCCTTTTCGCGACCCACCGAATTTGCTACCGCGACCCACCAATGGGATTGGGAACCACTGTTCTATAATATTCTGAACATTTATTTGGGTTAAGTGACTTCAAAGCATGTGATGCCGTCGGCGGTGTCCCGGAATTTTGTCCCGCACGAGTTCTTTTACATGCTTGTAAATCTACAGACATGGGCCTGTCACATTTATGCACAAATGGGTAAATGCCACTAACCTGGGCCGGGGTCGAACCCGCAACCTTCGGCACAGAAAGCCAGCGCGATATGGTTGGTCTTATAAAGAATGTTTTGGCCTTACTTGTAAATATAAGTTAATAGTCTATGCTGAGTTTTCGAAGGTACAAAAATGCTTTTCTACAGTTTTTAGTATGTTGCCAGTTACTGACACTTTTAAACTGGATTTGGAATGCCAAAGTCGTCTGAATATGATTCAGCGGTTTCAGATAATAGACGAAGTATACGATATTTTGGATAATTCCCCCCCCCCCCCAACAAAAAAAAAAGTCAAGAAAATCAATCAATTTTTTTCTCTGGAGATGGTTTTTACTCTCCGGATGCAATACCGACAGAGAATTAGCTGAAATTTATAGCTACTGTATATAATTCAATTTAACTGCGGAGATTTGTCTTTGGAGGGTATGTTCTAAATATAAGCTCGCACTAAGATTGAGCATCGATAGTCGATGTTTTCAAAATATCGATGTTTTCATGTTGATTATCGATGTTTTCTACATACAAATGTTTTTTCTATATCGATGTTTCTTCCCGACATCGATGTTCTTAAATATTAACAGTACTAAAAAAAGATTAATATGCCTATCTTGGTTCTACGATATTATTTTATTTACAGCAGCCTAATTTCCCAGAACATAGATTTTTTTACATCCATAGTTATCATGGAAATATTCCAGTTTATTTATGAATTTTGCCTTATTATGAAACAATTACTTTTTAAATAGACTATAAATCGATGTTTTCCTTCAAAATACATCGATTACGACATACGATATTATCGTCACATCGATGTTATAACTATCGAAGCTCGCACTACAATAATCCAGAAGAACACGACAGCTACCACGGTGTCCGCCAACATCCTTCTTAATCCTTTACGGCAAATGGAGTTCAAATTGATTTTCCATGCACAGATTTTCTACATATAAGATCACATCTGCCGGGATCTGAACGTCACTAATGATTTATAGCAATTTACCGCTTCCGCTTGTTGGATTCTACTTCAGCGACTCCCGGCGAAAACAATGTAATTAACTCCATAATTGATTTTACATCCATTGCTGCTGCTAATAAAAGTTTCAGAGGACAGTCTAGTAACGAAATTCAATAGCCTACAGGCTAATCCAACAATCCTTTAGGCCTACAAGTGTGACTATACAGTCTACTCCTTTTTTTTAAGGGAAGCACAAGCATGTCCACCGCTGTGGCTCGGGATGCGTTCAATCCTCTCACGCAGCGGGTCCGGGTTAGATTCCCGGTCGGGAAAAGTAACCTAGGTGAGGTTTTATCTGGGGTTTTTCCTCCCCTTGTGGTCCCCAGATATCATCTGGCCGTCATTATCATCTTCATCCCATCCTCGCCTTGTTTGTATTGAGTGTGTGTGTGAATGGTGTGTCTCGTCCTATGTGTTCGTGTTGTCTCGGAGGTGGCATTGGGCTGATCACTCATCCGGGGAGGCCCTCCATGTCCTTGTCTGGTCAAAAAAGTATGTATGTGATCCAAAGATAATCCCTCTCCCGACAGGTCGCGGCCCGGGCGGCTTGGGTCGCTTAAATCCTAAAAAAAAGGGAGAGGTGAAACTACGGTAAAGAAAGAAAGAAAGAAAGAAGCACAAACATTAACTAAAACGATATATTTACAGAATTACAGTAATTAAATTAATTATAACACTACATCCTTTAGAAATCGAACGCACGTCATTATAATTTTTTGCATGTAAATTATGTCACTTATTATTTTCCGGTTAGACCAAAATTAAAAACATGAGCCTATAATGATTTAAGAGCCCCCAAAGACGGAAAACGCAACAAAATCAATATATAATTTCATTTTTCAAGCATTAAGAAGTTTAGAGATAAGGCGTAATCTTTACTGTAAAAATGAGCACATTATGGTGTTCCCTATACAAACCGTGGAGACCTTAAGGTTTCCTAAGCTTTAAAGCTCTCGAATGTTTAGATAGTCTCTGCGTACTGTAAAAAAATGGATTATTTGCTTTCAGAAGATAAAAAGAGAATTTAAGGGACTTAAAAAATTAGTTTAAATTTAATTTCTATCATAGGTAATCTCACGAGAGTTTACGACTTTATCGATAGATTTATCTGAAACTCGTAACCTGGAGTTTGATTTATTAAGAGTATTCCATAAATAAAATGTAACGGATTATACAAATAACAATTACTTTCTTACTTTGTTAAAAACAAAACTAACAGCTGCGAGATCACGGCATACTATGAATCAACCATCCATGAATCGATTCGAGTTACCACAATGTAACCAATGCTACCAATGATGCATAAGGAGTAATGGTTCAATTCAGGTAAGCTAACAGCAGAACAGAATAAAAGCACACGTACTGGCTTGCACCGAATTTAAATTGTGTTTTTAATCAATGTAGGCTACATTTATATTATTTCAATTTCAAATCAAGTTATGTTGTATAAAATAATGTGTTTTATCGTGTGCACTGGCAGCACGTGACGTAGTAATCACGTCACGTTCATGCCTTACGTGTCCAGTAACGAGCTGACGATGGAATCAGTTTCTGATTACTAAATGTGTAAGGTTATTATTAGGGATGGGTCGATACCAGATTTTCACGATACTCGATACTCGATACCGATACATGACTTTTTCCTCGATACTCGATACCGTCAACATTTCCAGTTTCAATAAATAGGTACAATAAAAATTAAAAGTTGAGAAAACTGTGTAATACCAACTAAATTAATTAAGTGTGCATACTTAATGAGACAAAATTTAATATCATCAGTAGCCCATGATTATTTTTAAACTCTACATTAAAACTAAAATTAGTTTTTGAAACAGTCCACTTACAAGTTTTTGTTAAAAAATACAATGGGGTTTGGACAGTCAGCTTGCTTGCTGGTTGTTATTGAAACGTTTGACAGGAAACGAAACAATTAAGAATCTCTTCTGTTTGGATTTTAAAAGTCGGAAAGTCTTTATTTATGACTAGACAAAAGTCACAGAGTGGTTTTCTTCATTTCAAGGAGAAAAAGAAGTATTTATTAAATTTAGTAAACTACTAAAAGCAGAAAGAGATAGGCCTACCGCATTTCCTAAAATTGCAGAATTACCAAAGTATCGAAAAAGTATCGAACGAGTTTTCTGAAGTATCGCTCGATGCCGATACCATGCAAGTACCGAGAGTATCGAGGTATCGAAAGTATCGAGGACCCATCCCTAGCTATTATTTACGTAAAATGAAGGGAAAAAACCATAAACTCATCCCTAATGTCCCATAAGACGATTGTATAGTAATGCTCTGTGTTTCCTTGTGGCGTAGTTACTTCGTATGAACGAAAATACACGAGAATAGAAAGTAAACGAGTTGATGGTACGGAGTGGAGAAATAGCTACCTACACTGGCTTGAAGGCCAGCCGTGTTAATGATTGAAGCAACATTCATTGTCATTCACAATGTAACCACGATAAGGATTCTCTAGGTAGATGTTCCCAGCAACGATCATAAGTTACGTGTATTTCAAACATGGCGTCAACGAAATAAGACATCAATTTTTTTTTCAGAAATATTTTCAGAGTTTCAAATAATTAGAATAAGTTATATGAAAGTACGAGAATCACGAAATTGAGAAATCCCAAAGCGAATTTTCCAGGAAAGAAGAAAAAAAAGGTTAATTTTCGAAAATAGAAAATGTTTTTCTTCATGTGAACTCTAAGGCGTAAGGGTGATCAAGTCACATTTGAAGTGAACACAAAAGATCTGAAGAGTGATGACTAAGAAAGACCATAGTCGAATTTTGAAATGCAGCAAGTTTTGTGCCATTTTATGGTTTAATATAGACACAATGCACGTACGATTTCGTTCCAACAAGAAAGATTATAGTCTCTTAATTATCATTTTTCTCACAATACTTGAACGTTAGGCTAGCGACTTTAAGGACAAAGTTCTAATTTTGAAGGTTTAACGAAATGCTACGCGTAGCCGTCATTCCTTATTTGTATATGAGATGTTCTTGAAAGTCATGGACATGTGAGTTGTCCTGTGGAACGTCACAAACAGAATTGCCAACATCAAGTGATGTCCAGGACATGTAAGGTATTTAAATTTCATTACATCTTTAATCCGCTCCACAAAGCTAAGAAACTAAAGAAAGTGTTTTTCCTATGTGTAGATGAGTCTAGATGTACTTAATGTATCTCTACCATAAAGTGATTTTGCCCAAAAAAATGGACATGTAGGGTTTCTTAATTTCGTGATTCAATAAATTTATTCATTATGAGATTTTAAAAAAATAATCCAATATTTAAAATTTAGTTCTATGTTGGTTATTTACATTAAAAAAAATATGTTTCTTAATTTGGATTGCTGCCTAATATGGTCCAAAGGATATCTCTAATATAACATATTTAATTATTTTAATTTCCTTAATTCTGCTTTTTCCGGTTCTAGGACTGAAAATGGTGACATAAAATAACAGCCCTGTTCACATCTAATGTAATCCTATAACAGCACGCAGGACTTTCACAGTTTCTAGGGGATCTGCCCACCTACATTACGTGCAGCTGGGACAAATAATGTATATGGATTCAGTTCAGAGAAAATTAAATAGAGAGGAGATAAACCTGTTAATTCTTACTTGAACACGTAGCTAACTGGATTTTATTTGCAATTACCTGGCTTTTAACGAGAGACAGACAATAATATAGTTGAATCAGTCATTTCGAAAAGGCCATATATCCACCAAAGTAAAATTTTCAGGAGAAAGAAAAAACTGTTTGGATTGCAAAACCGAAGTTTAAAATGTCTTCGTTCATATTTAGATTGAAATAAGACTCTTAATATCTCTTCATAGGAGGAGTGGGATATGGTCATTTCACAGGGAATGCACGTTTCTTCGAGTACTTCTAGATTTTGAACTAAATGTGGTGAGGATGGACATATGGCCTTTTCGAAATGACTGATTCAGTTAAATCTCAGTTCCTGTCATGCGTCTCCGAATGGACATTGACATATTACACAGGCGCCAGAAACAGTCACATGGTATCTAGCACTGGAACCGTTAATTTAGTGAGACTATTATACTAAACCCTATTACTGTCCGACAGCACAGTATAGAGTGTAGGCTACTGTATACCCCCATCCCTCCCCCCGTGGGAATTTCCGACTCATATATTTTTTTTTATTGGTATTGCCATCTAGTTTCAGATTTTAGTTGTTTGCCCCTTATCAATTAGAGCATTTACCTGGAAACCCCGGAAAACTACGGAAATCCGGAGAAAATGAGTTTGTTATAATTTTTCTTTGTTCTTTGCTCCTAATATGCCCAGGGAATTTCTGACTCACATATTTTTTGTTGGTATTGCCATCTAGTTTAATTCTTTAGTTGTTTGCCCCTTATCAATTACAGCATTTAGCCGGAAACTCCGGAAAACTACGAAAATCCGGAGAAAATGAGTTTGTTTTAATTTTTCTTTGTTCTTTGCTCCTAATATGCCCAGGGAATTTCTGACTCACATATTTTTTGTTGGTATTGCCATCTAGTTTAATTCTTTAGTTGTTTGCCCCTTATCAATTACAGCATTTACCCGGAAACCCCGGAAAACTACGGAAATCCGGAGAAAATGAGTTTGTTTTAATTTTTCTTTGTTCTTTGCTCCTAATATGCCCAGGGAATTTCTGACTCTTCTATTTTTTGTTGGTATTGCCATCTAGTTTAATTCTTTAGTTGTTTGCCCCTTATCAATTACAGCATTTACCCGGAAACCCCGGAAAACTACGGAAATCCGGAGAAAATGAGTTTGTTTTAATTTTTCTTTGTTCTTTGCTCCTAATATGCCCAGGGAATTTCTGACTCACATATTTTTTGTTGGTATTGCCATCTAGTTTAATTCTTTAGTTGTTTGCCCCTTATCAATTACAGCATTTACCCGGAAACCCCGGAAAACTACGGAAATCCGGAGAAAATGAGTTTGTTTTAATTTTTCTTTGTTCTTTGCTCCTAATATGCCCAGGGAATTTCTGACTCAAATATTTTTTTTTGGTATTGCCATCTAGTTTAAGGTTTCAGTTGTTTGCCTCTTACTAATTACAACATATCCCCGGGAAACCACGTATATACGTAGAAAATGACAATGTTTTACTTTTTAAATTTTTGGTCTTTGCTTCTAATATTCAAAGGGAATTTCTGACTCTTCATGTTTTTTTGTTGGCATTGCCATCCAGATTAAGGTTTCAGTTGTTTGCCCTTATCAATTACAGCATATCCCCATAAAACTCGAAAAACCACGGAAATCCGGAGAAAATGACTTTGTTTTAATTTCTTTAATCTTAGTTCTTTGCTCCTAGTATTCAAAGGGCATTGGTGACTCATATGGTTTTGTGTTGGTATTGCCATCTAGATTAAGGTTTCAGTTGTTTGCTCCTTATAAATTACAGCATATCCCCCATAAAACTCGGAAAACCACGGAAATCCGGAGAAAATGATTATCGCGCAAATACTCCAATCACTGGCATTATTTGAAGGGATCATAATAGGACCCAAGGTAAGAAAATTTCGTAAAAATAAAAGAATATAAGCATATTATTTACTTCTTCCGCTGGGCTCGTACATTGGACTGAAAATGCTAACACGCCCTCCTAGAATTCTCAGCACTTAGGTCAATAAATTTGTTGTAATGAATTTTTATTTTTGGGTTTCAGAAGTATATGACCTGAACTTCTTAACTCCTGTGCATAATATGTTTTTTGTGAACCCAATCTACCCAAGTCTTCTCCACAAGCTCCGGAATGTGTGACAAGAGCTTTAACATCACTGTACAATAAAATTTATGCATGCTCATAGTTCAAGAAGAAAAAAAAATCAAGAGATATCACTATCTACAATGAATAATAGTTTATTTCGTACTATGTGAAGTGTGGCACGCTTTTTGAATCTGAGGAATTTATCAACCATCATGCTTTATCAACAGCTATGCAGTCATAGCCTTTAAGATTAGCGTCATAGAGAAGCCGTTTATACTCAATATTGTCATAAAAGTGGATTAATAAACATACCAAATCTCATTTCATTTCAAAACTTCCACGATAGAAGCAATAAGAAATACTTCCCATGTGAATATTTTCAGTAAACATTTTTCTTTAAGCACATGATTTCGCAGAGTGAAGTTGGAATCCAAGTGTTTTTGTTAATATTGCTCATGCAAATGCACATAAATACTGCAATGAATAGCAAATAACTTCAATGCTAATAACAGGGTCGATATCATTATTTAAAAATATAACGAACATTAAAGAGATCTGGAAGTGGCTTTCTACGTAATAATTTTACATCATCAAAATGTCGCTCATCCACCATATACATTAAATGCATACGTCAATACTGTATTACACTTTGAGCAGGCCTAATTGTAGTCTATTATAGTCATAGTAATAGGATTGTTTACAGTTACCACGGGATCAGAAACAGCACAGTAAGGATATCAGCCGTACCATAGTGGTACGAAAAGCATAACTTAGTTCATTGTGCCATGCACCATAATAATCTATTAGGCCTATGGTAAATAGCAATAACGACATTAGCAGTGACAGGATTCCCAAATTAACTCGGGACCCGTGAAGTACAGGACTCCCCACCTTGGTGCTTTGTAGCAATAATAATTAATTCTTAAATGATTCTTAGTACTTTTATACATAGTACTAGGCCTATGTTTTTGGGAATTAAGAACTAAACTAACTCTGCGAGTCTGCATCCCTGAAAGGACCAGGCCTACCATCCAACCGCTGCGTCAAGGCAGATGACAGGACTGGGGGCATGTGGTGAGCATGCCGACTTGGGTAAATAATACCAACTTTTATAATCATACAGCTGGTGCCATTTTCAGAAGGCCTCGTCAAAAACCATCGTCCGTCTACAAAAGAATATAATAGCATTGTTCCCTAATCCGAAAATTTGCACCGACTTCGACACCGACAAAGAACAGGTACTCTGGTAGTCGCGTTACTCTTAGTTACTCTTACTCTTACTCTTAGGTAAAGTAAGTGCTGTGGTTCGTATTTGGCAACATTGTACTGGACTGCAAACAAGTGTGAATACGCCTAATTACCTTTCTATTCATTGTTCGACAGGTCGAAGAGGATTAGGGTGGCAGCAGATAGAGGAAGTTCTTGGAAAAAGAGTCTTTAAAAGGTGGCACCCACTCTATGTTATTCAATTACATTACAGGTATTACAAAATCGTTATTCTCGTACAAAGAACATCTGAATTATATAGGGGATCTAATCATCCGACCTGAAGCTGACTGTGCTTAGGCAAATGAAATAGATCTAGAAAAGAAATCTAGATATGAACCCAGCCTGTACCCATACCTGTGTAACTGTTACGTTTGGGTTTCAATTCAGAACCTGAATAAAAATGTACTACATTTGCTAGGAACCTTGCATCATTACTTGTACCTTTAATAAATGATTTCGCAACGGATCTTCTGTTCTAACGATGTTTTAAACTTGAAGCATCGAGTGTTAATTTTGTATTCAATTCTGTCCCCCCCCCTTTAGATGAAAATTATATCACTATTCTGGACCTGAGTGGTCTCTTCTATTTGCAAGCAGAAGAAAAATATTTTAAACTCTTTGCACTAAAAAACGTAGGTTTTTTTCATTTGGCATTTGTCGTTCCATAAACACAATAATTCGGAAGTTCTGGCACCATACGTTTCTCTCATGACAGCATCCCTACAATACATATACCTTAGCTTATCAAATATCCGTAAATACCAGGATCTATGTATCGGAGCTACAGTCTGCGTATCCCACACATAGTCTCCTGGGTAGAACATAACCATTTATGCAAATAATTGAGGAAGTAATTACTATAACATTCAGAGAATATGTTCCACTGATGTTTGAGCAAATACGTCAAATTCTGTGGTGGCAATCCATTTGCAATAATTGACCCATATAAACTGATTTATCTCAAAGTCTGTTTTCCTGATTGCACAGAATCTTTATGGTGAATTTCATTTCCAGTGAATTATCTAATTACTCCAGAGATACCACGGTTTCACATTAGTAACCATATCTCCGCAACCAACGGCAAATTGCATTCCTGAACGCATATAAATGCCCATATAGTTGTATTCTTAGCTTTTCAGTGGCCTTGTCCTACGTGGTTTCCGAACTTGTACATGTGTCCGCCTGTTTTATTAACTAATGCATCGTGTGGAAAAACAAATAATATTTTGACCTCGTCTTTACTCACAAAGGAACTTCAAAACGAAAAGAGAAAATGTTAAGTAAAAATTAAAGTTCTGGAGTAGCAAAGTCGAAACAAAAAAGAACATAATTACTTTATAATTAACTTATAACCAATAAAATGTTAAAGAGTAGACGACGAGGAGCAAATATGTTCACCCATTTATTACTGACCTTTTTCAGCAATTGAAATGTTCCGCCAAATTGGCAATTAGATTGATTTAAATGTCATGTACACTACTCTTAACTACTCGATAATATTAATTCTTAATGACTGGTACTTCTGAAGAACTCTGGTATGTTAATAAGTATACGAATGTAAAAAGCTTAGGCTTAAAATAAAACGTAGCGAAATATTATTTTTTAATATTTGAAGAGTGTAATTTTCCAACATTTCACTAGTTTTTCAGGAAAGCAACAATAGTCTACTCCATACATCGTGGGATAATACATAGACCAGAGCAATCTTTTGAGGACTTGCCAAGTAACGTCAAACTTTTATAGAAAGAATATGGGTCATTGACAATGGAACACAGAAAACATATATGCAATAAAATCAATTTTGACCAGAATGGCAGTTTAAACGTTTGGAATTTCCACTCGTTTATTTTAGTTGGTATGCTGAACTAACACACTTCAAATATTTATTTTAGCTGGTTTTCTGCACTAATATCTTATCAGAAATGTGGCCTATGTATACCCGATCTGGTAAAGTGGTTTGTGTTGGTCTAAGAACGCGAAGGTTTTAAATTCAAACCATGCCGACTTCGCGCTAGATCTCTGAGGGTGAAAATCTTTATCGAGAAGAGGAAAAAGTTCGTCTTGAATCCTAACACTGAGATTTCAGACGAGCATAAATCAGATCTCATGAGCAAAATGTGTGAATTTTATCGCTACAGTACAGTACTCGTAGTACAATAGTTAAATAGGAGAAACAACATTACACTTCTACTTTCCATCTGAATAGCGATAAATTAATTACATATTTAAGTGATCCTTCAGTCACATTCCACCTAAATCCCCCCTTTTGGACATTTGGTGACGTTCCTTGTGCATTTTCTCGTGAGATAGCTTCACCTGGCTCAAAAATTTTCAAGAAAATGTAGTTGCTGTCCCATTCTAGTTCTCATTATTTGGATGAACACCACAATGAACACTTACAATGAAAGTCACACGGAACGAAAATTGCCTATTTTGATAGTAGAATGACAGAAACACTGTCTCAAATGTAGAACGTTTCCACCCCACAGAGAACCAATATCCGCAAATAAGGTCAAGATTCAGTAGGTAGAACATCAAAGAAAAAGAGAGAGTAGGAGTTTAGAGGCCCTTCAACGTCTAAGGTCGCAGCGCCAGAACATCAAAGAGTCACTGTCGAAGATACAGCGACCAAGATTGATATTTATTGTCACATGTCTTGTAGGCTGCCTTTCAACAGTTCCATAGCTATATCTTCTAGCACTTTGGAGGGTGAAGTATAATGGGTGAAAATTCATTTCGTTTTACGAGAAAATAACCTACAGAACCCAAGGTATGAGTGGTCCAAAATATCACAAACCTATCATGCTTGAAACTCTCCCTGCGATGTACTGTATGTCAAGAACAGCGACTTCAAAGCGGCGTGATTAAAGAAGTATGGAAGTGATTATTCCAAACTTTACTTACAGCACATTTCTACACATTCAAATCTTTAGGCTTCTGCAATGTTCCCATTATCGCGTTGATACATATTTCTTCTGACCGTTCTAGTATCAAATGAGTATTTAAAAAAACTCCGTGGCGCTACATCCCTGAAGAGACAAAGCCTACCACCCGATCGGTTCGTCATCTACCATAGGCAGATGGAAGGATTGGGCATGCGGTTAGCATTCCGACAACCACGGCCGTTAATGGTGATTTCCATGCCCGGAGCCGCTACTTCTCTATCAAGTAGCTCCTCAATTTGACCTCCCTACCTCAGAAAAATCCGAGGAGGTACCGAGGATCGAACCCGGGCCGACGGATCTGTAGTCAGCGACCACAAGACCACAATACCACGCCGGCGCGCCGGTCAGTATGAAATAAGTGCTACTGAAAAAATGTAATTTTGTTAGTCAGTCTTGCATCGTAATAGACTACGTTATGCGCAACAGTTTCTTCTTCATTCTTTCTCGAGTGTGTCCCAGCAAAAATCTCTTTCCACTGTTTCTAAAGGTCCCAGCTTTCTTAACAGCTTCTCTGGCAACCAATTATATTCCAGACATGTTATAATAACCGTATCAAAACTAAACTAAACTCCGTGGCGCGACATCCCCGAAGGGACAAGGCCTCAAGTGTCAGGGAAAATTCTTTTGGAATAATCACATACTGCATTATAGAAAGTAGAATACAAATTGAAAGTTAGTACTCTTGTAACGCTACCTGACTCAGTGGAAACTCTTCCCAAGTGATTTTTCATTATTTAAGACAATGTGAACTTTTGGGGGGAAAGGCTTGAAGTTGTAACGGTCAATGAATGGTGCAAAAATTGTAAAGAACCACTGTAAGGACGTTTCTTCTGCTAATATATTATCTACGAATATAAAGAAAACAAAACCTATGTGTAAGTATTTTATGTAAGTTCCCGTTTACATTATTTCAAAGGTTTATAAATATGATTTTGTTTTTCGTGGTGTATTTATTTACTTAGATGAATTCACATTAAAGGGATGCGAAGTTAAAAAAAATGTATAACGATTTGAAAGTGGCAATCTTAACATCCCATTCACACGGATCCCTTGTGGAAATATCCCCAAATTTTCTAACACTTTCAATTTCAGAAAAATTTCAGATGTTCAAAATCAGCGTATGTAGGCTACAATAAATTGTGTTTAACGTATCTACATACTTGGCACTTTTAAACAAAATCAATAAATTTAAAATTATATTAATTTTTACCATGTAAAATGTACAAATATTGAATTCTCAAATTACGAAAAATATTTCTTCTTTGGGGTAACCTCATTACTTCGAATTTTAAATGAAAATTATACACTATAAAGGAACAGTATCAGAGAGTTCTTAAAAAAATAACATACTATAGAGATTTTGTAGGTGGAGATATAAAGGATCCGTATAAGAGATCTCTTTAAAAAATAGCATACTATAGAGATTTTGTAGATGGAGATAAACTTTAAACATATGTAATTTGAAAATAAATTACAAAGTCATATATATGTGAATATAAAAATATGAATATATATTCTTATATTCACATACACAGAAGTTCAATACTCTAGTCATAGATTTGTATAACATAAAAATTTCACCCATCTCCCCTTCATCTTCATTAAATTTTACGCCAGTATCGTTTAAAAAAACTCTCTAAACTCCGTGGCGCTACATCCCTGGAGGGACTTGGCCTACCACCCGACCGCTGCGTCATCTCCTGTAGGCAGATGGCAGGATTGGGGGGCATGTGGTCAGCATGCCGACACCCACGGCCGTTAATGGTTGTTTTCTTGACCGGCAGTATCGTTTAAGCTACAACATAATTACAACTATAATTAAATAAATATTTATTTTTTATTTAAAAAATTAACATGTCCTTTTATATTGATTTTAATGGAGATTTTTTTGCTCTTTATTTTATTTGTAAAAGTTTTTACAACCTTCCAGGCCCAGGGAGACTGTGATTATGCTTTCATGGGGTGGTGGTATGTCAACAAGAACTCCCGGACTACCATGGTTACTGATGCGCTCATGAGAAGCAAAACTGTCTGAATACATCTCGTTGCTCACAAACACATGAACGTCAGCCGTGGGCAGGAAAATATACTTATGGATTATATTGCTCTTGCAAAGGTGACGGGGAAATCCTCAACATTATGTACGATGCACGTTGCAATCTACAAAAACGTAAACAGCACAATGTCACGTTCGAATTCACTTTAACTAAAAAAAATTGAACTTGTATCATTAAGTAAGGCCCGGAAGTTAATTCTTCATTCGTCATCAGTCATCACTTATATCTTCATAGAAAAGACTGATCTAGGGATGGGCCCTCGATACTTTCGATACCTCGATACCCTCGATACTTGCATGGTTTCGGCATCGAGCGATACTTCAGAAAACTCGCTCGGTACTTTTCGATACCATGGTAATTCTGCAATTTAAGGAAATGCGGTGTCTCTATCTGCTTTTAGTAGTCTACTAAATATAGTAAATACTTCTACTTCTCCTTGAAATGGAGAAAACCACTCTGTGACTTTTGTCTAGTCATAAATAAAGACTTACCGACTTTTAAAATCCAAACAGAAGGGATTCTTAATTGTCTCGTTTCCCGTCAAACGTTTCAATAACAACCAACAAGCAAGCTGACTGTCCAAACCTCATTGTAATTTTTGAACAAAAACTTGTAAGTGGACTGTTTCAGAAACTAATGTAGAGTTTAAAAATAATTGTAGGCTACTGATGATATTAAATTTTGTCTCATTAAATATGCACACTTAATTAATTTAGTTGGTATTCCACAGTTCTCTCAACTTTTAATTTTTAACGTACCTATTTATAAAACTGGAAATGTTGACGGTATCGAGTATCGAAGTATCGAGTATCAAGGAAAAAATCATGTATCGGTATAGAGTATCGAGAAAATCTGGTATCGACCCATCCCCAGACTGATCTCTCCAGTGAAACGATTTGGATTGCTAACTTATAGACGATCATAAAAAACGTAATTAGAGACTGTGACAGTCGCAATGTCTAGTGAAATAGAAAATAATCAAGGAAACAGATATTTAATTAATATACTTAAATAACTACAGGCGTGGTTTATTGTGCACACCAGTCATCTGTAAGGTTTTTTTAAAAACCGAATAGAACTTATTTGTATATTTGGTCATAACGGAACTGACTTTCAAATTAAGTCCTTAATAAAATTCCTATTAACAGTTTTTTTTTACCTTCACTAGAAGTACGTCGCTTATACTGGGAAGTTCTACGATGAATATAAATCCCGTGCCAATGCAGAACACATTAAATCAACACACACGTAAAGAAATTGAACGATATATAATGAAATTGCTGACTATACACGAGATACACTGAATGAACCATCAACACGGAGACTGAGGAACTACTTAGGATGTAATTTGCTGTCGTCGTATCTCTCGTAGTCCCGCAACCGCCTGAGTTTAGCGAAAAGCAATTTTCTTACTCCACATCAGGCAGATTCAGAATCCGAGAATAACTACACCGGCGGACAAAAAAATCCGGAGACTTGAATTTTACGTACTAAGTATGAACTACGTAATGAACAGATTTTTTAAAATTGAGAGTAATCTTACATTCTTGAAAAAAGCATTACATCAACAATAAAAACTGCTATTAAAAATTGACAGCAATGATACACATAAAGTAATTATTTTTATTTACAGCAAACAAGTGTTCTATAACAGCGGTTCCCTAACTTTTTTGTCAAGGGACACACCTTCACCTAGAATTTTTTTTTCGCGACCCACTACTACATAACGATAACCAATACTGTATAGGCTATATAAAAAAAACACATGTTTTTCATATGCCTTTCAATAGTTTTATTGTGTTCAAATGCCCTGCTGAGAAAACACAGTTAAATAAAAAATGGTTAAGGTTATTTCAATAAAGAACATTGTCCAACTAGTACATTCTATTTTTTTTTAATTAATGAGATTTCTGATGTGTTGTTTTCTATTTACAAGAGATTAGATATCAAGATTAAAATTTTTAAGTTTCAACCTTAAATCGCTTAAATTTAACACTCTTTCCCTATATTGAAAACAAGTTTAATTTTTCCCGCCCTTTTCGCGACCCACCGAATTTGCTACCGCGACCCACCAATGGGATTGGGAACCACTGTTCTATAATATTCTGAACATTTATTTGGGTTAAGTGACTTCAAAGCATGTGATGCCACCTCTAGCTCTAATACATTATCAATTATTATAACACTGTAATCATCATCATTCTGAGTGAACAAAAGTAAACATAAAAACTTTCGAAAGTTTTTTTTTTCTTTTGTAAAATTTGGTTCCTAGAACGTGTCGATTTTTCAAAGTTGTCCTAAAATTAACTTCAAATTCAGAAAAAAAAAGTACAAACAGGCATATACGAAAACCAAGATGCAACCGATAAGATGTCAGAAGTTTCTGTAAATAAGTTAATAATTAAACAAACAATCCATAGGCTACTTAATCCTCTAATAATATCCGTAGCTAGAACAAACAAATTCGGCTGGCAGACTTAGATCAAACGAAAATAACGTAAACTTATTATATAAATACGCAGATATGTAGGGAGGCAGATCTAGTGAATTTAGTAAGGCATTTGCAGATTTACACCTAAAATAGGCTTTATGCTGGAAGAACCGAACACAGAGACAGAACGGAATTCAAAGAAAGTGAACTCCAACACTAAGCTGAAATTTTATAGACTACCTTTATCGCGCTCTGAAGATACGATAGCTAGAGATAAGTGTTTTGTTATCTTTCTTGGTTTATTGGCCTCTCACGATCATGAGAGGGATTGGAGAGTGTGTGAAGAGAGAAATAAGAATAAATAAAATACTAAATGGTTTTTATTCCAAAAATTATTATTATTATTATTATCATTAACATTCACTGGATCGCTCTACAAAATATAGGCAGGATACTATGTGTGTTTTTTTTATAGTAATGCAGTTATCTATGATCAAGGGATTTTATTCTCTCAAATTTTAAGTCCTCGAAGAGATATATTCAAAGTTTTTCCAAAAACGTTGCATACATTTACACGTCGTAGGTGATATTCCCAAACAGCTTTGAAGACAATCAAGCCTTTTAACGTTGAAGCTGGTTGGTTCTCAACTGAAGTAAATACGGTGTTACGAACAGAATTCTCAGCAAGTTCTTCCAGCGCAAAATCAGCCACTAAATTATAAAGGACTGGTGAAAGAGATGCTCCTTGTACCACTCTCCTTTTCAATAATATGGGTTCTGTCGTCTGACCATTTGTTTCTATATTTGAATTATTGTGTTGCAATTCGTGAATGACTTTTTTAGTTTGTGAGGGACAGCACATTTTCCCCATGTTTTCCCCCCCAATGTGAACGCGGCCAGCATTATCAAAGGCTTTAGTAAGTTATATAAATATTTTTGAGAGATAAGATTTTTTCGATTTTGCTGTCCGTAGTAGCCGTCTAGAAGAGCAACGTTAATATTTCTTCCAAAGCAAGAGCAGAATCCTCTTGATTACTTTGAAAAGTTTATATAGTTTCGTAATCTTCAGGCAAGAATGCTTTCAAATATTTTTCTCATGATGGAGCAAATAGTGATGGGCATCCAATTTATCCGGAACACTGCGATCGCCCCCTTTGTGAACCAGCATATCATTGCAGTTTTAATACATGGGGGAACATTACCCTTTGGAGACATGCGTGAGTATATTAATTAGAGACAAGATTAAGACAAATGGTTAATCTGAGGCTTTCACGGCCGGAATCAACATCAAGATTAAGACAATTTTATCATTCTTCACAGCAGCATTAGGGTCATTCCATGTCAAGTGAACCAATTTTTTGTCAATTTTGAACATGACCATCTCCGATTTTAGTCATACTTGGTTGTCATGAAGTACCACCTGAGATATGTTAAAGTGCAAAATATCAGATTTTTATGTGTTGTAGTTTTCCAGTTATACCCTTCTGAAATATGGAAAAAAACCAAATTTTCTGCATAAGTGCAATCACAAAATGACGCATAAATCAAGCTGGAATTGACATAGATGAGTGGGAAAAGTACCAAAATGTAGCTTATATTATGAGCTTTAATTTGATATGTCACACGAGTACTTTCGAAAAAAAATATTTTCAAGGTTACCCAAAAAAAATTTGAAAACTGAATTTTTCAAAAACCTATATTTTGAAAATTTTGAAAAAAATCTCACAGAAACATACATATTTCAGCATCATGTCCTACAAGTTTTGTTATGGGATCGAAATGGGATCATATTTTTTTACATTTATAACAAATACTATGCACGCTGGGTAAGAATATATGACACAGGAATATTGCACTTAATTCTAAAATTTCATTACAATCAAAAAGAAAAACTTACAGAAAACATGTTACCTTCCCTTCTTCAATGACAAAAACGTGAATTTATTGTCTACAGTAATTTTCTAGAGCCATGGTTGCCGCATCCATCTCTTCCTTCGAGAGGTAATAACTACGGCCAGTGGGACATGTAGGTTGCACAAGGGTGAGGATCTGAGAGAGAGGCACAGTCAGTTTATTTGGACAGTCACTTTTGAAAGTAAATGATGGAGAAGGACCTGCAGGGTGCAGAAACATCAGTTCCACTATCTGTGCTGTCTCATTTTTGTCCACAACTACACCAAGCCACCAATGATTGTTGTTCTCACATGTAACATATCCTTTTACTTCTGCTAGCTTCAGCCTCTGTTGCACACGTGGTCCTAACACTGAAAAAGTGGATGACTGTTCACTTCTTGAAAATACCTTTGTCAACAACACTTTATCTGACAATGGGATGAAACTGTGGAACTTCTGTGTGCCTGGTATTGCTTTTGTAGACAGAAATCTGTCTGCAAGTATTTTTTCCTCTTTGTTGTATTGTGCTTCATTGAAGAAGAAGAACTGCATGGAGTCGATGTTTTCCTCACTCCATGTAAACAGCTGTGCTGGTGTCATGATTTGATGCTCGTATGGCCGCTGTAGGCTTGCCTTTCCTGCAAGTCTTTTCACAGTACCACCCAGACCGTCACATACTCCTTTCCCATGGGCTGTTGCATAGAAATGCCACTCTGCCTCAATTCCAAAATCATGAACATGGTGGCATAAGTTTGAAAAGTTTTTTCTGTTTTTAAATTGCGCAGCTGCACCATCTGAGAAGTAGTAAATTTTTTTCAAATCTCTAATTACTTCCAACTTCAAATGAGAGATAAGCCTTTTCTGGAATAAATGAACAGCAGTGGTGTCATGCTGTAGACATTCAGAGATACATACAATACTTTTGTAGTGTATATTATGATCATTGTAGTAGACTGCTATAGGAAAAATAGTTGCTTGATCATTGTTCCAATGAAAAGACTGGGCTTCATCCTGTAGTACAAACGAATAATTTTCTGCAAAGTCCATACATACCACAGCTTCATTTACTCCAATATTCTGCTTCAAGTGATTATAATATTCTGCCTGTCTTCTTGCAATAAAAGAATGTCTCTTCAAAATCAACAACTGTTCACACAAAGTTTCTATAAACTCATCTGCAGTTTTGATGAAGGTTACTAAATTACATCTGTCAACAGAAACCCACTGCTTGTATGTAATGTTGTCCACCAGTTCATTATCTAGCAGCAACTGTAACTCATCTTTCAAATTATCTACACCTGGACATGAAGGACATTCATTAAGGTGGCATGCTGTGCCTGGCTCTTCACACATTAACTTCGCTAAACAGGAATTATAATTACTTATATCTGTGCCATCATTCAGTGTAATTTGTTTGGATTTCAACACTTGTAGCATTAATTTAACATTCTGATGCACTGTACAAACGCATACTGTGTGGGTACCACTTCCTCCAGCCAAGACGCAATGTTTAGGTCGTAAATCAGCAAATTTCGAAAATCCAATCTTATCAGTAGGATTTTTGTTTTTGAACAGCTCGTACACTTCCTTCAAGTTGCCCATCACTAGCCTCTTCTGTACATGAATTCTACTACTGTCACCCGTTTTCACAGAAACAAAGTCTTTTTTTCCAGGCATAAGACGGCTGACATCATCACTGTTGTAGAACCCTATTACCTTCTCAATCACAGATTCATTTAAAACCTTTCCTGGTTTAGGATTTGGTGTTGCCAGAATACCCTTCGCTTTCACCAATGCTTTAGCTTTTCTTGCCATTCTGTTGCTAACCTGAAATTCATTTTGTATTTCACTGCATGACCAGCTTTTAGGTAGTACTGTTAAAATTTGCAATTTTTCACTAACACTTATATTTTCTTCTTGAAACTTTTCTTTTAGCTGACAAATGACTTCACATGATTCTGATTTATGGTCAACAGTTTTCTCTGTATTTGTACTTGCTGCTGTTAGTACCTTTTCTGTCAAACATTTTTTTATTTTACTGTATTTTTTATCACAGTATGATTTCATTTGCAACTTCCTCTTAGCAACAGGTGACTCCTCTAGAGAGCTTAGAGACTTATTAAGGTACTCTAAGGTAACATCTAAAGCTACAAATGATTCATCAACATTAGTAGGCCTAGTGGTATTGGCTACTGGTACTAAACAGTCATCTGTTGTATCTGTAACCTGTTTCTGCTTTGATAGTTCTTTCCTACAACTGTCACAAATTTTCATACCTACCACAATGGTGTCAAACATGTCACACATCCAGTCAGTAACAGGCCTCACACTTCTTTTCACACCCTGATGTCTGTCTTTCTTGAAAGGGTTGCAGCAGAAAATCTTTGCTGTTTCACTTACTTTTTCAGCCATACTGGGGAAATACACAATGCCTATTTTAATCACTGAACCCACTACTTTACATGCAGCAATACAGTCTTTGTACAGCCTTTGAAGAAAGGAAGCACACTGCATGAGAGTCAAGGCACAACTGAAGCCAGGTCCAACAGGTTACAACTTGCATTCCCTGGCTGACTCACATGCTTGCAGACTGTGTTTACTCATACCCATTTGACCACTTGCACAAGTTGGTATATGCATGTTGGTAAACAACTCCCTGGACAAAGGAATGGATTTTAGAATTAAGTGCAATATTCCTGTGTCATATATTCTTACCCAGCGTGCATAGTATTTGTTATAAATGTAAAAAAATATGATCCCATTTCGATCCCATAACAAAACTTGTAGGACATGATGCTGAAATATGTATGTTTCTGTGAGATTTTTTTCAAAATTTTCAAAATATAGGTTTTTGAAAAATTCAGTTTTCAAATTTTTTTTGGGTAACCTTGAAAATATTTTTTTTCGAAAGTACTCGTGTGACATATCAAATTAAAGCTCATAATATAAGCTACATTTTGGTACTTTTCCCACTCATCTATGTCAATTCCAGCTTGATTTATGCGTCATTTTGTGATTGCACTTATGCAGAAAATTTGGTTTTTTTCCATATTTCAGAAGGGTATAACTGGAAAACTACAACACATAAAAATCTGATATTTTGTACTTCAACATATCTCAGGTGGTACTTCATGACAACCAAGTATGACTAAAATCGGAGGTGGTCACGTTTTTCCATTGGTTCACTTGACATGGAATGACCCATTAAAACCTTATCAGGGTCTGGAGATTGTCTATATTTACTGAATTCATTACGTTAACGACTTCAGCAAGTGTTATGGATTCACTGTAATAATTGTTTAGAGCTTCAAGAACAGCAATATAATATTTTTTTTCGAGATATTCAGAATGTATTTAATCATTTTCTTGGGAAATATGATCACTGAAACAGTGATAAAATTGTTTCTTTCTATCTTGCGAAAATCGGAACATATAGAGAATATATATTAGTTCATTGCAAAAGTGTTGCTATGCAGAATCAACATCTAATTACTGTATCACATTTGTAACACGTATATCACAATATTTTAATGCTAATGGTGACAGAATACGTACAGAATGTTGTTTCAATAGATTAGTGGCTTAAATTCTGCATTACACACCAAAATATCAGATATTTTAATACCAGCTATTAACTTTCATTTTTTCTCTGTCCAAGGCATTTATTTTCAGGTTACCCCACATCACTATTTTTTTTTAACTTTTGTATATGTGTGTTTGCTTGTGATAGCATTAGTACTAGAAATGAAACTTTCAATGTAGCATAATAATTTTCGTTGACTTAAAAAAAGCATGTCACAATTTAATCTTTACCTTGCTAGGTCTGCAACATGACACGTACAAAATTTCGTTATTAGCGACTTTCTTTGAAATGGTTTTAAGGAATTTGTTTAATTTTTCTTTCACTGACTGCTTGTACTAAAATCTAAATCTTCTGCTTGAAAATTGTCTGTATAAATTTAACGAAAGTTTAGTTACAATGTGATTATGCAATTGAAACATTCCTACCGCATCAGACTTCTATCCTTCTACTGCTGTAAAAGATGGCGTTTGCAAGTAACTAGTTATACATATTTTGTGTTTCTGCCAATTCTTGAAATTGTTCATTTCAAAGTACATCTACATTCTACATCATTACATCTACATTATTATTCAGAAAATTCTTAGCACAACAGTTAGAATGGTTTCCTACACTATGAAGAGACCAAAGAATTGCCATAATTGGGTATGTTTGTGCCTCATGATTAGCTGTTAACTGGTGATATACTTCTACTTACAATCATTTCAAAGGAAGATATTTCAAATTTTATGGCCTACATATTATAATACCTTCCTTGGTGTGAACATTTTTGCGTAACTGAACGTTTTGGGAAAAAATCGCATGTTTTCGTACAAGATATATATTCAACTTCATTTATTATTTTTTATTTTACTTCAAAATTACATGAATTCATAGATAATATCTAAGGTCTTGAAACTCCGAAAGAGCACGAACAGTACGTTATTGAAACATAATCTTAACCTAAATTTATCTTAAAACGAAATAGACAAAATATTGTGAAATAGTACTAGGGGAAAAGACAAAAGCTGAGAGTAAAGGCATGATTCTACTGATATAAAAAATATTATAATAATGAAAAATAAGTTATCTTGAAAGTAGTAGGCGCCAAAAAATAAACCTATTTTAAAAGGGATGAAAATGTAAGTTATATGAGTTTATATGTTTCATTGCTTTTTACAGTTCAGTATGTTTAGAAAGCTGATGTACACCAAATTTTAAAGCAAGCTTAAAAAATCAGCAAAAATACTTCATGCTGCACAGTATACATAGTCCTCATAGTCTTCTTTAAATGTGGAACTTATTTTCTTTATTTTAATACCAAATCACAATTTTATTAACTACATTCTAAAGTACATTCGCCCAAAATTTCACGCACCTAACATGAAGAAATAAAAACGAAAAAATGGGAGAAAATTGCTTAAAAGGGTTTCCATGCGGGGAAATTTGAGTACAACGTAGTAAAGTCAGTACCAGTTGTACAATTTTAAAAATGTATCTTTTATCATACAAAATATTAATATTTTTACCAAAATGGCTAATATTGGACCCATCTTTCTTGTTAAATATGGGGAGCCACAATGCACAGAAGGCTATACGGCACTCACGAATGTGGGGCGGATGGTGGAAGTTTACTTGCGTGTATGTGTGTTGATCGGCATTGCCGGGGGAAAATTACAAGCTGTTGTGACACGTGCCGTGAGCTTCAAGCATCAAGCCTGTCTACGGACCATGAAATTATTCTTTTTCATTGCACCTAGCACGAATTTTACCTGCATACCTTTACATAGTTGCACTTCAAATTTTCAGTTTTATTGTGATCGTGTGAGACGTCTTTTCACTGAACATCTTGATTGGACAGATACGTGTTAGTCTGGATTTAAAAAAAATATTTATGTATAGTACTACAGTAAATCTAATGGCGTCCTACTTAAATGTTTCCCATGTTTAAATTCCCTAGTAGGCATACTTTTAAAACAATTTTCTTATACCATCATTTTCAGGATATTTTCGAATGGTCAAATTGGGGAAGATTCTTCCATTTTAATGATTCGTGTATTCATTTTTGTTTGTGAATATACTGTACTAAGTTATAAAATGAGGATAACAAACTACAGCTTTTAAAAATTGTAAAAAGTTAATACTAATTACGTAATCAGTTTTAAAATTAAAAATTAATTTTCTACAAAATCGAAATTTTAAGTTAAGCAAAAATAACTGCTATTTTTCTTTCGGGTTAAGTTTAAAATGCAGGATATTAAATTTCTCTAAAAGCTATAAGTAATAAGTGGTGGTGTGAGAAGTAATGAAATATATTGTTTTTTTTTATTTATTTTATTTTATTTTTTAAAAGGAGCAGATAATATATTCTAGGGCAGCGTTTCTCAACCTATGGTCCGCAGACATAATTTAAAAATATCATAAAGCAAGTGGAAAGTAAAGAAGTAAAATTTTTTCACATATTTCGTTATAATGACCTATAATTAATACCCCAAATATTATGAATATAGGTCTTCTTTTAAAAATGGGATGTAAAATTAGGGGTCCGTAATTTTTTTTAGACATTTTAGAGGTCCTCGGGTTCAAAAAGGTTGAGAAACGCAGTTCTAGGGTATATACATATCTGATTATCTGAAGATCGAGGGTTCTAACCAGACCGAGGTCGTTGGATTTTTAAGGACGTAAAAATCTCGGGCAACTCCGGAAGAGACTATAAACCGTGGGTTCACGTCTTTGATTTATAGCACGTTACGGAGTTCAACCCTAAATTACAGCAACTGGACCAGATTTCCCGGCCTTTTCACATCCATGTAATAATTTAGTTTCCTCTAGCTGATCGTCAAAGCGATGTACTGCCCTCTATGGGGAAGAAAGGGCAAACAAACTATAGTTGTCGGTAATGAAAACTCCACTCCGTCCTCGAATGGACGCCATCCACAAATATCGTCAATTTGTAACATCATTTCAGACACTGTAATATATTGCGGTAGATGGAAGCATGAAACCATACATAGGCCCTACCCACTCCATGATCCCTTCACGATCGGCACGGACGAGCATGTGGTATTCTCTGGCATTTCTCCCTCGAGAAGTGACTACTTTGACTTAGCAATGCTGTTTACATCTTGTCATATCCATCTGCATGGCGACTGACTCACAACTAAATTACCATCACCTCTATTCGTATAACTGTAAATCACAATGCTACCAAATGAGGTGTCCATAAACTAGAGATACCAAACTTCCCCACTGGCATAAAACACCTTAATTTGACTTTACCATCGCCTTAATTTGAGAAAAAATAGTTGCCATGACTTACGCTCCACCCCTCGGGCCCGGGTTCGATTCCTGGTCGGAACAAGTTACCTGGGTGAGGTTTTTTCCGGGGTTTTTCCTCACCTGTGAGGCAAATGTCGGATATCATCTGGCCGTCATTATCGTCTTCATCCCATCCTCGCCTTGTTTGGAATGTGTGTGTGAATGGTGTGTCTCGTCCTATGTGTTCGTGTTGTCTCGGAGGTGGCCCCAGCATTGGGCTGATCACTCAACCGAGGCCCACCATGTCCTTGTCTGGTCAAAAAGGTATGTATGTGATCCAAAGATAATCCCTCTCCCGACAGATCGCGGCCCTGTAAGGCCCAGGCGGCTTGGGTCGCTTAAATCCTAAAAGGGAGAGGTAAAACTACGAGAAAGAAAGAAAGGTAAATATATTTGTTGTGGGTGTAAAATCACCGCAATTAATAAAATACTAATTAAATCGCGTTATATGTCTTTCACAGACCATATTCTCAGCAAGGTAATTGCATGCAGGCTACTACGTTTAGAATTTCCTTTCACAATTATCCACAGATATGCCTTGTATAAACACGGGATAGACTAGAACAGCAGATGAGCGTTCCGCTGACCACCTGACAAGACATCAGTGTAATGTATCACACTAATCTAAATCGTAGACTCTATCAGGAATCAGTACTAATGTACTACGCACAAGTTATCATAGGTAACCCCACGAGAGTTTACGAGTTTATCGACAGATAATTTATGTGATGAAACTAGTCAACTCGTGTTGGATTTATTAAGACTATTCCATGAATAAAAATGTAACTGATTATACAAATAATAATTACTTTCGTGCTTTGTTGTATAAAAACAAAACTAACAGCTGCGAGATCACGGCCTACTATGAATCAACCATCCATGTATTGATTCGAGTTATCATGTTGTAACCAGGGCTACCAGTTGTGCATATAAGACATAGTTAACTTAATTCAGGTAAGCTAACAGAAGAACAGACAAACCCTTACAGTCTTACTAATAATCCAGTTGTAACATTTATACCAGGAATATACACAGCTGAGGAGAAAAAGTGTACTAATAATCCTTGCATAAGGCTGAATGTGTACAACGCTTTACTCAGCCTGGCCCTTTTGTATAAACTTGACGTAAATAATCAAGATGGCCGATATCCGTAACAGCCAGTCGTTTCGTAGATGTCTGAGATTGAATTTTGAGGCTACGCATATTCTGAGCTGCTTTTGCGGAATTATAAACATTGTTCCTTGTTTGCGGGACATATTTCCATACTTGTACCCATGATTACAGCTTTCTGAAAACAATATAATGAAATACTGAAACTAGAATTACTGTCTGCAGACGACACATCGCTGTTTGCCTTCTGCTCCAACAGATGGCGTTCAGCAGTCCCTTCATAGCCAGGGGCTAGTAATGTCATGAAAAGCGTGACGTGTTTGATGACGTTGACGTACAAACCCGGTGTAAACCTCGGCAGTTAAACTACGTTTATTGGTATACGGCTTATGTAGAACTTGCACGGTGAACAACCAAACAACCGTTCAACGCAGATATAAGCAGCTTTTATTAGTAAGGCTGTTACAATTTAAATTATGTATATTTAATTTTGTGACACATTACAAGAATGTCGAATCTCCAACTTAAATATTTCTCAAACTAAATTAAAGCAATTTCGCAATAATAGAGGTTAAATGTTTAGCCTGGTGTATAATAACTAAAACAAAACAAAAAGTTGCAAGATCGTCCCGCACCTTTTACGTTCTGAATGCTATATTTCGACCAGAAGCACCTTCATAACAGCAAAAGTGAGCATGTAGTGCTTTCAAAAACCTACATGGACGGCTTGAAAATAGCGGAGTTGTGAGAGACTGCGTAATCCAGGTTTTGTTGCCTCTTGAACCCCTATGATCCATGCAACCAGCTCTCTTCATATCCATGGCGTGCACCTTAGGCATGATTAATTTTGCAAACCTATTTAGCCGAGTCGTTTAACACGTCAGGGATAGTAACGCTTCGCAACAACGAAGACGATTAAACGACCCGAATATATAAGCAGTAGCATTAAACTGTTGACTTCACAAGATGCAGTGTCCTGGGAACATGACTGCACAGGAATAATCTGGACGGGTTCAATCCCTCGGTAGGTCTGGAATATTATGAACATCATACCAGATGCAGATTCAAATTACAGAATAGCGTTCACACTGATAAAATTCGTGCTGGTGACTTTTAATCTGCATGAAGTAAATAAATACGCTTATTTCTAACCTGCATGAAGTAAATAAATACAGTATAAAAATAATAAACAGCAAAAAATAAAATAGAAAAAAGAATAACTGAAAAAGAAAAAAGTATGGAAGGAGGAAGAAAGAATAAAAAGGACAAAAATTGAAAACTTGCAAAAAGAAAAGCATGGAAGAAGAAACGAAGACAGAAACCGAATGAGGAAAGGAAAAAATAAAACATAAATAAAGTTAGTTAATTTATTCACACAGTTTAACAGTATTTGTATAAAAATAAAAAAGAAAGTACATTATAAGAGTATGAAAAGCGATAAAATAGAATGCGAACGGAAACAAATATAGCAAGGGGGAAAGAATAGAACAAGTAGATTAAAAGAAAGATAAAGGTAAGAGAACAAAATAAAAACTAGGAAAGAATACATTCCTAATCCAGAAACATGTGGCAATAAACGCAACTCTTTCTCGTCCTACATCCTTTTTGCACACATTTAAAGGCAGAAAAAAGAAACAAACTAGATTCTCAACAAGGTTCGCGTTAACTGTGAGACGAAATCGTTAAACAATTATATATCTGCATTGTATACGCTTGTACAATACCAGCAATGAGCCTCCATGGTAATTTTTCGGTGTATTACGCACTTGTGATAGTGATGCCCAACCCCAGGGTCAAGACTTTCTCTTACCGCCCCATCACTTATACCGCCTACATGTCGTGGTGTGTAAACGAAACTGCAAATGCTGCTCGAGTATTCAAGCTTGCGTTTATCATTATCATCATCATAATCCTCAGCATCACCGCCATTACTATTAATATTGATATTGTTGTGCTTTTGAATCTATTTACAATGCGATGCTTTAATTGCATCATAACAGAAGGCAGCTAACAAATTCCTCAGGATGTAAAGATCAACAAAATATGACAATAATTGTTATGTGGATCAAGAGATTTATTTCATTTATTTTAAATCTGCATTTTATTTTATCAGGAAATATTATTCAGGCCTAGCCTTAAATGGTATAACATTTTAATACTTTATATAAATTTCGAATCTGCCATGATAAACTTAAAAACAAAATGACCAGATGGACCCCGCGTAGCAGTCAGAAGATTCAAGTTCTATTAAAGTTAATCGACTCTCAATGCGGGATATTTATTCTTGAATAAGTAATGAACAGTAACACATAGCCTAAAAATGTTGAACATTTAGTCAAACACGCAATTACAGAGTTCTTCAGAAAGTTTAAATTCAATTTTCTCAGTAACAAGAAATATGCACTTAACTTCTTTGTCTGAGCACCCGCGAATTACAGGCCTACATCTACATGGAATACCAGTCATGACATTACAGAGTTTTCATTATACTACATTCAAACAAATGTTTTAATGCATATATAGATCCCGCACGAAATCTGTGCCGATTGCCTACGTCATTGCATTGTTTTCGTGGGGACTGTAGCGTCGATTGGCCGGCTACCTATCTCTCTCGCACAACAGTACCTCCCTTTCTATTTGTAAAGGCCAAGCTACCTCTCTCTCTCACGCACGATAGCATGTCTCTCTCTCTAGCGAGTAACGGTCTCATCGGCACAGATTTCGTGCGGGATCTTTAACTACAGTCAAAACCGGTTAGAATTACTCTGAAGGGACCGCCAATTTACGGTCGTTATAGCCGATGGTCGCATAAACCGAATTTTCCCTTACAAATTTCAAATCCGAAAATTTATATTTTTAAGTTGTTGTGTGTTCTATAATAGTCATGAACGAAATATTCTCGTTCAGTTAATGTATCAGAAAAATTTATTACAGTAGGCCTAAATACTCTACACATGAATTACTGTATGTACCGTACTTTCCTACAGTAAATACAATACTGTACATTAGGAAGGCCTGTACCGTACTTTAACCTGTTTCTCTTTCAAAATGTTGTAGAGATGCATTGTACTGTAGACTATCTTACACATTTGAAAAATCCAACACATTACTTAACAACAAAACGAAAATACTATTATTACACTTTTGTACTTGATAAAAGTTGGCGCGGTATAGGAATTTAATTTTCTGGTTTTCTACAATGACAAGTTTTTTTTTTTTTGTTTTTTTTTTCAAGAGTTGGGAAGTGAGCGTTATATTGTAGAGAATTCCTAAAAACGTAAAAAAAAAATCAACATTGGACATTATAGCCGACGCATTTTGCCGAAATGTTATAAAAATGCTTCGTTTAGTGCGATATGTAGTAATAAGCGAAGTCGTACTAAGAATATTTCTTAAAATGCATAGTTTATATGGAATTAAGACGGGACCGTTACATTTCGTTGTTATACCCAATACGTCGTTATATACAAGCGATGTCTTTATAAACAGTTTCGACTGTACATAATAGTTTGTATATTATGTTTCTACTTGAGAGCATTTAAACATTTCAAATTTTGAATTTCAGTGCTTTGTATAAGCGTAATCGTTGCAAAATGATGTAGGCCTATTAAGCTGAAACATAGTAGTTTAAATAAATAAAATTCTTAATATATAACAAAACATAAACATGCAAACATGGATAGAAAAGCAACTGTAGGCCTACGTAGTAAGTATGCAATGACTGTCACATTTTTCAGGATCGATTTACGACCTATAGTTAGGTATTTATGAGTTATACTAACACACTACAAAAACAAATACAGCTGTATAAAAACAGTCAATATTAAATTAGTGTCATAATAAATCTAAGCTAGTGACGCGGAACACCACGTGGACTGCAGTAGCACATCATCTGCTATTTTAGTTCTATAATAAACTCATGTTTATGGTTCATACTGCAACATTTCTAATGACTACTTCAATTGTGAAGATTTTTATTAGATTTTAATAGTATTGGTCTCACATTAATGCATATTGTGGATACCTCTTTTTAAAGACTTTTTTTTCCCAAGAACTTCCCCTACCTGCTGCCACCCTAATCCTCCTTGACCAGTCAAACAGTAAATAGAAAGGTAATCAGGCGTATTCACACTTGTCTGCAGTCCAGTACAATGTTGTCAAATACGTACCACAGCACTTACTTTACTGAAATAGTGAATGACAGCGGCAACACTGGGGAAAACCACGCGACTAAAAGAGCACCTGTTCTCTGTCGGTGTCGAAGTCGGTTCAGATTTTCGGATTAGGGAACAATCCTATTATATTCTTTTGTAGATCTAGACGATGGTTTGGGACGAGGCCTTCTTAAAATGGCACCAACAGTAAGTTAAAAGATTTATTTGAATTATAATTATAACTATATACAGCTAATTAACTTTGCTGTATACCTGGCCTATACGCATTTATAATTTAGCTGAAATTACATAAGCTTAATGACCTTTTGATTTGTCTATTAGGCCTACTCTATTACTCATCTTAATTGAATTTGTATAATGGTTAAACTATATTATATCTTAGAACTGTCTACAGTACCGGTAACCTTTAACAGCACTTTTATATTAGGCTTTTTACCTTCAAAGTGCATTGAATAATATTGATAAGCCAATTTGTTTAATCTATTGTTATACTAAGTACATGCCTATATTAGTAACGTAATAAATTGTGATTGTTTCCACAAAGTTCACTAGTGTGATATTAAGGTTAGTTTTTCTTTCCTTATAATTTATAATATAATTTGGGGGTATAACGAGTGCCAACCTTTAAAAAAATCTTCCTTTAGCTGTATGGTCTGTGGAAATTATCGGTATCTCATAAGAGTGCTTTCCCTTTTAAGTTAAAAATAACTATATAAGTAGGCATTGGGACTTTTAGGCTAACCCAGGGTCAACCGCGTTATTATTTTGGGGAGATTATTTTAAAAGCGTCTTAATAAGAAGCAACTGAGTGAAAACAAAATTCAGAGGGATTATCCCGAGTGCCGTTCTTCAAAGATTCCACTGAGTTGTTTTCACGAAAATGCGAGAAGAGAAAATTGTCGAGTAATGGTGAGATCATCAGCCAAACGAAAACCATAAATGTCGTTAAAGAACTTGGAATTAAATATATAGGCCACTTCATTTTAGAAAAAAAGAGATTTATCACAGCATTAAGTTGTCAAGTCTAAATGTAGGCCTATGTATTATATGCTATTTTAAGTCTCCACAGCCATTACTTTAAATCTTTTGCGACGTTTAAATGTTCTAGTTTAAAGTATCCAGGAATTTCATACTTTTATAATAACGGTTCGTTTTAAATGGCAGGCAGAAACAAATGCTTTTGCACACATAATTCGTGAATTAGCTGTTGAAACTGTAGTAGTAAGCGAAAGGATTATGAATGGTTGTATTTCTCTGGGAATACTGAACCTTTAATACAATAATAAAACAAAGAACACCCGCAGAAACACAATACTGTTTGAAGTAAACAAAAAAACACGACTGTATGAGCTACTAGTGGGGGGGGGGGGGGGGGTAAAGTTAACAGGCTACTGTACCTAACATGCTTCCTACATTTTTACGTGAATGAACACTGAAGTGTTGCGAAACAGCGAATAAACAATTATAAAAGTTTTATGGCGATTTAAAAACATTTATCGTCCTTGGAACGATCTTAAAGTGTGCTTGGTGTTGTATTGCAGTATGAATGATTTGACATTTCCACTCGTGCACATAATAGTAGTGTTTGTTATTTCATTTCAGTGGGTGTAGTAAATCCTCATAGCTTTCCAGCTTTAATGATGCCGACCCATATTGCTAAACAACGAAACAGTGCAAATAAAGTTATAAATACATTTTAATTGCATGTTTTCATTCAAAAAATGAACGATAGAAATAGCTTTAAAATTAAATTCCTTTTTCATACTCTAAAACAGGGGTTCCCAACCAGGGGGGCGTGAGGCTCTTCTTAGGGGGACATGCAACAATTTTGATTTAGTGTTGTTTACCTTGTCGGTCGACAAGAATTTTTAATCGGTTAACTTTAACCAAACAAATACACAGACACATACCGTAATTAACAAGAATAACAGAACAGTGTGAATTTAAATTTTATAATCTTATCAATTGCACCTATATTTTCCCTGTCATATTAAATAGTCAAATCTTGTCCTCAACACGTTTATAATAATTTGGAAACTCAAATACGAGATACGAGTGATCTGCGTTGTGCTCTGTCAAACATAAAACATAATACTCAGAGCTGGTGAAAGCAAAACAGTGCCAATCATTTCATTAATATTTCGTTTTTAACTCTACATTGGACATTTGTTTTTCTACATTTAATTTCTTTTTAAGAACAGTATTGAGACTCAAATAGATTACAATAATTAAATATGCATTTTCGTTTTATATGTGTGTGTGTGTGTGTGTGTGTGACACAAAAGCATCACAGGATAAATAGGAATAATAAAACAGGTTAGCAATATTAATTTTATTTTTACAAGTATTGTAAGGCTCTTTTAAAGTACAAAAGTACTGACAATCACGTTTTTAGGCCTTCTTCTCCCCATCACTATCAAAGGAGGCGTGAGGATTTCATGATATTCGAAAAGGGGCGTCAGCAGGTTGGGAACCACTGCTCTAAAAGGACATATCTCTTATTTAATTTATGAAATAATTATTTGTATGGTAGGCCTACGCCGTGGCACGGTTGGTTGAGGCATAAAGGTACAAACCGAAAGATCACGGGTTCATCCCCAATAAGGTCGTTGGATTTTTCCTTCTGATGGCACTATGGTCCTAAGGTCTACTCAACCTCTAACATAAATTAGTACCTGGAGCAAACTTTGGGGTAAAGACGGCAGACACAAAAGGGTTAATAACCGTACCATTTCATGCGCCGAATTTCACATGATCTGGGAGCCTTAACCATCCGGAACCCTTTAGGGCCTACATAGCCTGTACACGGATCACTATACCTTTATGGGTTCAATACATAAAACCTCCTATCGTGGCATTTCCACTGAACCTTGATTAATGGATCTAAAATATGAAGTGCAAAAAATAATATTGGTATTTAAAAATAGTCATAGGTCTAGCTTTTAATTAAAATAAATTACACGAGAAGTAGTATTTTTTTCCCTTCCTAAAATTAAATTTTGCATTTCTCACACAGGAGGATTTCTAGGCCTATCATCAACTACGAGGTGTAAAACAAAGTGGAAAGCAGAAAAGAAGAAAACACTGAGTTTACACTAAGAACCTGGCAGAAAACTATTACCACCAAAGGCATTAAATATTAGATACATTATACAAAATTTTCCAAAGTAGAATTTAAATGTTTCATATTGAATTGCTTGGGTGCAGCTGAATCCAGTAGGAAATACAGGCCTAAACTGCTTACAGTTATTTTAATTTTACTAATAATTTAACCTAAACATAAAAATCGATGAGAAAATGCCAAAAAACTTAGGGATGAACATGTAAACCAGGACTGGTAAAAAAAAAAAAAAAACTTGCAATAACCTCTAAAATCACTGAATTGCAACAAACATAGTTATAACAAGTATTTGATTTATGTAGGCCTACTCAGTATTAATACAAGTAGTCTATTTGTATTCAATTGGTGATTTGAAGGAGTCTCCTCGTTAATGAATGAAATATAGGCCTATTTGTACATTACTAACCATAGGCCACTACGACTACGAATGATTAATTTTATTATCACATCTTCACACTAGTAAATAAAGCAAGAATTTATTTTTATGCTTAAAATTGACTTTTTAAGTAATCCTGGGCTTTTTTCATATTAAGGTTATGTATGCTTGAGATGTATTCCGTCAAATTTAGAAACAGGGTGGCGTACGATTAAAAATTACAAGCATTTGTGTTATAAAATCACCCATTATCAATACAAGTGCCCTATTTGTGTTAAATTGGTGATCTAAGGGGTTTTCCTGGCAGATGAGTAAATTTTAGGCCTACTTCTACTAACCATAGAACACTATGGCTATGAATGATTTTATCATCACATTTTCACACTAATAAATAAAGCTGTGGTCAAATTGACTTTTTAGTAATCCGAAGATTTTTCTGTATTAAGGTCATGTATGTTTGATGGTATTCCGTAAAGATTAGACACAGGATGACGGGGAAGGTACGAAACCCCATGTCGCCTAGGAAAGAAGGGGGGGCTACCATGTTAGTTTGTTTACCAGAAGCCACGTGGGTCCTTCGTAACACCTGCCTGACTCGCCAAACCAGAAACTTGTCTCAGACAAAGAACCTGCATTAATTTTCTACATTCTATACATTTGCTTCCTTCCAAATACTTGTTTACAATGATATTCTGTTCAATGAAAGTGTACACCGCAACAATTCCTATTAGGGATTGCAAAAAATTAACTAGTTAGCCCGGCACGTTAGTTAATTTTTTTTTGCCACTGTCTTCGACCCCGTTTTGCCAATTTGTTGTTTTTGAATGCCCCGAAAACAGCTGAGAAGGAAGTTGAGTTGCAGAGAGCATCTATCCAGGCTGTACAGCTAAGCCGGGATAGTACCACGGTTTATTGATCCGAGCCTTGTACACGGCGCTCCTATAGGCATACACGCATTTACACTCACGATTCGTAAATGAAAACCTTAACCTCATTTGTGATTAACATGCATGTTTACAACTAACTACTGGCCTCAGAGTTAATAAAACTGGAATAAAAACAAAAGAAGTTACCGTCATGCAACTCTTCTCACATACAAGAAATAAAACTGACACAAATTAAAGAGAATTAAAAGGTTGTTTACCTCCATCCTCCTCCTCTTCCTGGGCACGAACTCGCAGCAACAAGCACAGAAATGCGGCAGCTGAAAAGATCCTCATTTTCTGTCGGTGACACGACCCGATGAAACGATTTACGATTTCCACTTCAAGTAAAACTCGCGTCAAATTTGCGTAAGCACCATGCCCCCGACTCTTACATCAAAGCTTGCTCCGGCTAGGGAAGATGATACTAATGTAGACCGTGGTGTTCTTCTATCACATGTATCACCACTTTATGTGGTAGACTGTTGTCCCGAAGGCATACTGGTTTGAATCCCGTAGTCTGCCTTTACTTAACATCTCGTTGAAGTTATTTAAACTTTACGAGATGCGTGAAAAATGGGGAGAAGTTTTAATTCGGTGTGTCCTGTTTCACTTGTTTTCCTTCCCCACCACCCACGGACGGACGGACTCCAACACAGAACATAGGCCTGCAGTAGATGGCGCTTATGCTCTTATTCCTCGCTGGTTCCACGAAATGGCATTGAACCAACCTACAAAGATTCACTCCGCCTCAGCCATCTACCGGGAACTTGCCGAACTGCGACGAAATGTGGTAGGACCGATTGGCCATAAAACACTGTCTGAGGAGAAGGGTTGGTAAACAACCAATCGTGGTATAGCGGCCAGAACCACTTGAAGGGAGGTGTGAATAATGCCATTGTATGTGTATTGGAGTATTCTATTCTATTTCCCCCCTCATTCGACACTTGACTTTCGTTTGATTGAATGCAGCGAACAATGACTATTATTTTATTACATTACACGCAGTCAACACACGGCACAGAACATCTGCTAATGTACAAGGGTGCAAATATTATTACTAGAACTCGGTTATCATTAATAACATTATTTTATTAACTAGTGTTGTTCTCATATATTTTAATGAGTTACAAAATAATGTAAAACAGTCATAACAGGCAACCAAAATTCTACTGACTCCAAAATTGTAGTTTTAGTCCGAAAATCCATGAAGACTATAATGAACCAGAAATAAAGTTTATAAATGAAACGATTTGTTAATTCTTTTTTTACTTCTATCGGTACTGTTTGTACTGTAAGAATATATAAAGTAGGCCTATTGCGTTTCGACCGGAAATTTGATGTCCAGTTTTCGGCATAAATACACATTTTCAGGTATCCTGAAGGAAGGAATTCAGAAATACATTTTTAGGAAACATGTTTGCGTTTGCCTATTTTAGTGTTATTGTGAACAGAATGGCTCAAAAACGAAAAAAATTAGTACTGTATAAATGCGGCATTTTATAATTTCGTTAAGCATCTCTTGGGGATGTCTCTTGCTTTCCTGCCTTGCTTTTAATATATTTCACATGTTGAAAATTTCATTTTTCACAAAAACGGCGTGTAGCGGTTGTGTTTAATTTTTGCACATCTACAGAATTTAATTATTTCATTTCGAACTTTTTACAAATACAAATGTATTGCTGTAATAATTGTATTTAGAGCAATGTGAATGAGGTAAAAAGTCACACAATGCGGTAGATGTATTTGTAAACTGTGAATTCTATTCCTCTCATCACAGCCAGGATTAGATAATAATTCAATTCCCGCCAGCATGAGCAGGCATGAGCATACCTACAGAACTACGAATTACATGTGTTTCTAATCCCGCTCTTCACGACAGCGATTTGCCTTGAAATCTGAGCAAACGATGTGTAGTTTTCCCATAATTAATTTCTTTATATTTCAGCGCTAAAATTATTTAATCTATTTTAATGTAATATCATAAGAAAATGTAATACGAGCGACTAAACATATAACAACAAATACAATAATAATAATAATAATAATAATAATAATAATAATAATAATAATAATAATAATGCAGGAAAAAACTAAGGATAAGTTCATGAAACGTCAAAATAATGCACTACAAAGTACTAAAATAGCAGATAAAAGAATTCGAACAAGTGGAGAAATTAAAATGTCTGGGAGCAATATATTTACAGATACAAATAATATGAAAGAAGAAGTTAGTTGTTGACTGAAATCAGTAAATACTTATGTTTAAGCAATTGAGAAACTTCTCGTCTTCTGTCCACAAATCTAAAAATAAAAAAATATGTAAGGCGATTATCCTGCCGGTTGCATTACATGGATGTGAGACAGTCCCTTCCTCTTCGGGAAGAACATAATCTGATTGTGAAAGCGTTCGAAAATAGGGTGCTTTGAAAAATATTCGGACCTAGGCGAGATGAAAACGGGGACTGGAGAAAACTGCATAATGACAAGCTTTATAACATGTACTCTTCACCGAATATATGAAGGGTAATTAAAACACAGAGTTTAAAATAGGCTGGACATGTTGCGCGCATGGGGAAGGAAATACATATCACAAAAGTATTGACTGCGAAACCTGAAGGGAAAATACCACTTAGGAGACTTAGACATAGATGGGAGAACGATAGCCTGTTAGAATAGATTTAAGAGAGGTGGGATTTGCGAGGGATAGTTGGAGTTAGCACGGAATTGGGTTGAATAGCGGGTTCATGTAAGCACGGCAATGAACCGCCGGGTTCCACAAAATAGACAGTATTCCGTTGAGCAAAGGTGTATGGCGTAAACAGGACTGACTTTTGAAGGGTCAGTCGAGTACAAGTCCAGTCCCGGAAAATTGACCTCTCTAGCTCTTTTGGGTGTTCCTGTGCTACTGCCTGTAATAGCCTGCCTGTACCTCTGTTTCCTGGATAGGTGTCTTCGCATGATTTGACTGTAGACAACAATTTTATTCAGAGATGTCTTCAATAAACGCAATAAATTCTGTTCCCAGGGAAAGTCATTCTGTCCACCGGTGTGGCGCAGGGGAGGTTTTTGCACAAGTCGGGACAAGTTATCGAGGTGGGGTTTTTCCAGGGGTTTTCCTCACCTGAGTCAAATGTCGGGTAAGTTTAGGCCCTTGTGGTTCCCGGATATCATCTTCATCCCATCCTCACCTTGTTGAGAGTGAATGTGTGCGTGAATAGTGTGTCTCGTCCTATGTGTTCGTGTTGTTTCGGAGATGGTCCCGACATTGGGCTGATCACTAACCTGGGGAGGCCATCCATGTCCTTTTCTGGTCAAAAAGCATGTATGTGATGTAATAGATAATCCCTCTCCCGACAGGTGGCGGACCTGTAAGCCCCAGGCGGCGTGGGCCTCATAAACGTTCCTAAAATGGAGAGGTAAAACTGAGGAGGAGGAGGAAGAAGAGGAGGAAGAGAAGAAGAAATGTATTTTTTTAGCCCCTAACTGAAGGAATTTTCCTGGAATAATTATAAGCAGATAAAATCTTCATCCCAGAGGAAATAAAGTACTCCATTAGTTCCTTATATAATGAATTTCTAAGCAACCTTGCAACAAGCAAGAAAGTCTTAAGGATAATTAGAAGCTAATGAGGGCTAATAAAGCTACAACGAGATGTGCAACTAATTCCTTGCAGATGATACGCTATTCGAAAGCAATTTCATTTAACTGACTTGCTTGGATATGTAGTTTGGCATTTTTATACATCCCGTCTTGAAACGCAATTCTGGACATTGACGGCGATATAACGACACAAGAAGTGACTGATTGACTGGTTGTTAATATTATGATCTCTGAACCAAAACTGAATGCAGAGGTTATTCGGAATTTAAAAATAGTTTGCGAAATCTATAAATAGGATAAGAACATCTACATCTTCTAGTAGATCACTAATATGTTTCATTTCATAATAATGTTATTGGAACATTGTATGATTTAGTGAGTCTGACATGGACACCTCAAGAAAATAATTATTATAATATAATATAATATTATATTATATTGGTGCCCTTAAGGCGGGGAGGCGGGGTGGGAAAGACCCATAAGCACCGCAGCCGCTACCGACTTATTGTACCTACATCCGTGATGGGATTTGTTGTATGCCCACAGGCCGTCCCGGATCCGCAGAGCCCCCCGCGGGCCCTCACGGAACTCCCCTAAGAAAATAATTAAATCTTGTGAAATAATGGCGCTGCTCAAATTTAGAACCACATTCCGACAAGTTTAGTTTAAACTTAACCAGGCTGTGAAATGTATGCAAATGAATTAAATTAATATTTTCTCACTTTTTAACACTAGTATACATTGAGCATCATACGATAATTCTCATAAGATTCGAACTGTTTTTTTTTTCTGTAATAAAAATACATTGTTTATATCACTTCCGTCATAATCTGAAAGAGTGTTGTGATCATGTAGAAACCTTTCATTTTTAATATGTTGTATTTCTTAATGTATTAACAATGTTCATAACAAATACACTGTACCGGTAGAGTAAGATTACCTCCACAACGTCTCTGGGTTTTTACGTATATACCTTAGGAGCGAGTCTCACCGCTCGTAGAGTTCCTGGCTAGGGGAGGTAGCTGCACCCTGATTGGCTCAGCTCTCCTATCCCGCTCCACGTGTTGTCTGTCTCTCCCGCAGCGGCATCATCCCTCCACTCAACTATTATTGTATTTTCTACGACTGACGACGACATGCTGCATGATGTTCACTCTCTGCCCAGCGGTAGCTTACTGATCTTACGCGCAGCAAATTCGCGCATCTTGGTAACGAGACGTAACGAGAAGCTCGCTGGCTGGGTTTGTCTTCAAGGCCAGAGACTTTGTGGGAATAATCCAACTCTACGTTAATGACTCCAATTGATTGACTGATTAACCCTCGGTTAGTATCTGGGGTCTTTTCTGATCCTACGCCTATTTAATTACAAAGAAAATGTTTTTGAAGTTCACATAAGCTTCTCATCCTCCAGGTATGCTTTCTGCAGACGTTTTACTAAAATTGGGTAACAATTTAGGGTGGGTCGAAAAAAAAAATTAGAATCGCTATAGTGCGGAAAATTTGCTTCCTATAATAAGAAGGAAAACGACTTAAAAATTAAAAATCGGTTGACTTCTTCCGATCACGATTGTCGAAATTTAACATTTTTCGTAATTTTTAAAAATATGACTAAAGTTCTGCGACTGACACGTTACAGTCTATTATCCTCATTTCATGGTTCAATTAATTTTAAATAAATTATAATATAAATAATATTTTAGTATTAGAAATGGATTTTTGGAGACGTTCAGTACGAAAATCCAGGAAAGAAAACAATCGGAATAATAGAATAAGGGAAATAATGATAATAATAATAATAATAATAATAACTTTATTGCACAGACATTAATACAACGTATGGCAATCGTCAATTCAAGCAATATCATTCACAATGAGTCATCACAGCCTTAAAATATAAAAATCTTGAATACTATATAAAGGATTGGCCTTCAAAGTAGATACAATAGTGCTTTTAAAGCTTGAATAAGATAGATTTCTGACACTATTGGACAAACTATTGTAGAGATTTAAAGATAAGCTTTCATAACTATTTTGAGTCACACAGTACTTGCATTTATTGATATATACATTTGATCTATTGCGTGTTAAGTGATCATGCAAGTTGAAAAGAATATTTTGGAAATTGTAGAAGAAAGACACTTGAGATGGTATGGACATGTACTCAGAATGACAGAGCATAGAATGCCCAAGAGAATTTTGGATTGGAAAGTAGAAGGAAAAGAAGAAAAGGGAAGCCCAAAGACTGCTGGATGGATGGGGTGAAAAGGAGTACGGAGAGAAGAGGGTTAAGTGAAGAAGATGCTATGGACGGGGACTTATGGAGGCAGAAGATTGTTGTGGGATGAAGGAAAACCATTGTATTGTGGAATATTCCTTAATTTAAAAAAATAATATTTTAATGTTTTCCATTCGCGAAATATGTTCGAAGAACGTGAACTTAAAGAAAAATTCGCAAGTTTCATCGTGCAGATATTCGGCTGTTTTGTCAGATCAAAACGACTCAGAACTCAGAGCGAGTAGGAGGCAAATTTCACCCACACCCTACCCACCAGCCATCCAAAGTAAGGGTGTGTTATTTTCACTATACTTTTTTAATATTTAAATATTAACTAGGATTCAGAGGTTCACTGTAACTTATGTTTCTTTCCATTGTACATAGCAATGCACACATTGTCAGGTTGGTTTTCGATAATAACTTTTTCGTGAGTTCCTTTTTAAGCACGAACTGATCTTATTAGAGGAGTTACGCTTGTAGACTATCTTACTTTATAATATACGGAAGAATGAATAAACTTGACTTTGATGGCTACCTGCTAGACAGCTAGAATAATGTGCTATATCCTGCCATGGCTACGTTGCACAATCACCGATGCAAATGTAAGCAAGTGATGTGCAAAGGGTCACATTCCTCCTATCACACAGGTGCCGTGACGTATTCTTCCTTCGATATATCGATACATCTTTACTCTTTGAAGGGTACCGATAATATTGAATCTGCCGGCGAGACCATTAGGGTGCGTATACATTTGCGCTCTGTACGCGTGTCGACACGCGTACAGAGCGCAGATTGGGACGGCATTTGAGGTGTTCGTGTGACGACACGCGTGTCGACACGCAGACAGTTCGCCGCGATCCGTCTCCTGTCGGTTTTTTCGGCGAACACAAAGGATTTCCGTTTTCATATTGGGACGTGTTGCGCTCTGTCCGTGTGTCGACACGCGTGTCATTTTCCTCCTGCGCTCCGCTCAAGCATACATTTGTTAATCACAAGGTTCAATAATAATAATCAGGGCCCGGATTCTGATGACCTAATATTGTTTTAAAAATGACCTATAAAATGACCCTAAATTTTAAAGAAAATGATTTAATAATTAGGCCTATAAAAAAATGACCTAAAACTGATATTTTATTTATAAAAAATTATATTATTGTACACACAAAGTTTTAGACTAATGTTTACATAATTGTAAAAACTGTAAATAACTATAATGGTGTGAATGTTCTTTTCTCACGGAAATTTATAGTGGCACTCAGGCAGTTTTACTGGCCAGTCAAACTTCGACATTTCCTTTTGCGGTCTGCCGGATTATATTACTGTTTATTGAGGGTAAACAGTAGTGTTTACTCTCAAATCCAAGCAGAGCCAAGTCAAAACATTAGTAATATAATACAAAATTTTGGCGTTCTTTGATTCTCATTTCCGACTGAGACATGACAACACTTTTCCTTCTTGCATTAAACAAACAATACTTCAAAGAGAGAATCGCTAGCGACGAAAAAAGTGAATACACTAAATGTAAATGCATGAAAATGACTAAATAAGGAAGCAAATGACACGAAAATGACAAAATAATGACTTAAAAATTGAAATAAATGCCATAAAAATATAAAATTGCATAAAATGACAAAAAATGACCTAATAAAAATTGATTTCTATAATCTAGAGTCCATGATTAGGATTTATCTACAAGTTGGCAATGCCTATGCAGCATCAATAAAAAGATATGTCATTAGAATCCGGGCCCTGATAATAATAATCTTTCTTACTTACTTAGGGCTACTTACTTACTTACTTACTCACTCACTCAATGACAATAGACAACTCCTCAGCAAGCTAATGGAATATTATCTATCTTATGGAACCCGATGGTTCATTGCCCCGCTTGCCTGAGTCCGCCATTCAACCCTATTCTGTGCTAACCCTTCTTCCCTTAAATCCATTTTAAGATTGTCCTCCCACTTATGTCTAGGCCTTCTGCGTGGTCTTTCTCTTCGGGTCTCCCAGTCAATACTTTTGAGATATGTAATAATAATAATAATAATAATAATAATAATAATAATAATAATAATAATAATAATATCAACAATAATAACAATAGTAATATCATTATTATTATTGTTATTAATTTCATTATTATTATTGAGTTAAATTTTAATATAAAGATGTTGTGGGCCCTATTACTATATTAGGGTAATTGTCATGTTGATGGGCTGTGATATGATTTGATATGATATGAAGACATGATTGCTAGTATATGCGTGGTGGGTGAAAAATCACTGCTGGTGGTTCGCGGTATGTTCGTCGCTTTCCTATGGATAATTTCAACGAACTGTTCGCGTGTCGACACGCGTGTCGATACGCGTGTCGACACGCGGACAGAGCGGAACGCGAGAGGAGCGCAAATGTATACGCAGCTTTACATTTTTATTATGTGACCTGCATGTCATTTATGTTTCATTTCTTTCAAAAGAAAACCGTCAAAACTGATCTATTGATTAGTGTTGCTGAGGAGCGATTTTTCTTCTTCTTCTTCTTCTTCTTCTTCTTCTTCTTTGTCTTAGTTTTACCCCTCCCTTTTAGGATTTAAGCAACCCAAGCCACCCAGGCTTTACAGGGCCGCGACCTGTCCGGAGAGTGATTATCTATGGATCACATACATACTTTTTTGACCAGACAAGGTCATGGAGGGCCTCCCCGGATGAGTTATCAGCCCAATGCCGGGGCCACCTCCGAGACAACACGAACACATAGGACGAGAAACACCATTCACACACACACTCACTCACTCCAAACAAGGCGAGGAAGGGATGAAGATGATAATGACGGCCACATGATATCTGGGGACATTTGTCTCACAGGGGAGGAAAAACCCCAGAAAAAACCCCACCTAGGTAACTTGTCCCGACTAGGATTCGTACCCGGGCCCACTGCGTGAGAGGAGCGAACGCATCCCCTACGCTACAATGGTGGACAGGAGCGATTTTTAAGTTTTAAAAACAGTGCTTTAGGTTTTGAATTAAGTGAAATAGTTTTTAGTTTTATTTTGTCCAAAACATTGCTTTAGGTTATAATAAGGGGTTTAATGGATTTTAAATCTACTACATAGAATTCAACACCATATTACCTATAGGGCTAACATTTGACAGAAAAATTGGATTAAATTTGCTGGAACGTGCTTTAGGACACTCATATAGAGTTGAAGTAAACCTAAAAAATCAAAAGAAGCAGTTAGATGCGGCTTCTTTTTGCTGCTCGCATTTCATCTGTACAGTGAGAAAGAAACCACAAATCAATGGAAAATTTAAACGCTAGAGACGAAAAAAGCTTAATACTATATTTATATAATCTAACACGAGTTTTCGGGATTTGAACCCAATGCTTCTAATTGGGTGAATAAAAAATGCTTTATGGTGGGCTGTGGGTAATGCGAAACTGATTGTTACCGTCACCACAGTGTAACAGGCCAGCACTGAGAGCAAACAACCTTTTGAAAACACAGAAATGGATAAAAGAAAATAAATCTTCTCTTACCCATCTACATCATAGATAACAATTAGTTGAACCGTATCTGAAAGATACTACAGTATTATTTTCAACCAGATCCCTCTCTTCTAAATATTTTAATTGTTTATTTATTTACTTATTTTATTTTAATAATTTAACCTGGCGGATTTTGATTTCTCAAGTAAAAAAGGGGCCAAAACCGTTATGCGGAAATGAGGTACCGGTATTTTAAGTACCTTTAGGTAATTTTTGGTATGTGAATCCTTGCGGCCATGATTCCAGAAAGTTAATGAACTTTTCTGGTATAGGCGGTAAGGAATCCACTCCAATAAGCCTATAGGCTATATTCTAAGGAACGAACATCCTCGGAAAGTTTACAAATCTTGCTTAACCGGCAAACCTATTTTTTTCTCTTTAAAATCTTACATTCACTGGGCAGACTTTCGTAACTCTTGTACACTCTTTCTCATATGAGCAGCTTTAATATAATGTACAACCAGGGCTGGATGAATATTTTACCGTAAGAATTTTGCACGTAAAAGACATATAAAATACATTATGAAAAACACACACATTATATATATAGAGAATAGAAACCAGTGTCTAAAACCAACACATGGACGCTATACCAACTACTCGTAAGCAGAAACCATTCAAACCAGAAATCTTAGACTGAACACAACGCAGATAAGTGGATGGTTTTGTAATTCTTTCTGCTTTATAAGCTCCCGTGAACAAATATACATCACTTCTATATTTGAAGACAGTATTATTTACTTATAGTAGTGACAAGTGTGCATTTTACCTCTGTACAATCATAAGCTTACTCTATGTAGGGCTTGCTGGAGCTTAATTGTAGAAGAATCATTGTAACAGCACTATGACCGCAACACCATGGATAGAAAAGTGGTCGGGTGGGATCTTCAGTGTCGGACAGAACTTTGTATAGCTGTATTATAAATACGCTTATAAATGCAATTGGTTTGCTTATTTTCGGGGTTTAGTTGATATAATTCGTGATAAAATTTTCTCTCAATTACTATAAATAACACGAGTCTTTATTTGCTGCAAATTTTGGCAATACAGTAAGAATACATAATCGCATTGCTCAAATCACTTAAAAATGGAGTGGTTCTCATATTGGTTATAAGTAGAGTTCGGATGTTTATGAGATTTCATATTGTTGTCCTGGCCTCCATTCTCGCCGTAAACACAAATTAAATACGAATCGCATTCTTGTTATCCTAAGAGGGTCATTTTTATTTTTCATATAAGCCTAACATCATATGTTGGTCATTTTTTGTGGTGTAGGTCATATTTTGGTCCTATTTGTAATTTAACGTCATATTCGGTTATAAATTCTGTAAGGAAACACAATTATACAGTATATTCACTAAATGGTAGAGTTAAATTTGAAATTTATTTAATTAATTTATTGTTATGCCTTATCAGGTAATTAATTTTAAAATTAATGCAATATTCATATTTTGTTGGTCTACAAATTATGCAGGAGCGAATTCTTTAAAACTATAAGTCCATTACAAGGAGAACTGTAATCAGCTGTAAAATTGTTTCATAGTGGTTATCTAATTGAATTCATATGATGTAATAATTTAGTGTTAATAAATGTTTTAAATTGAAACATTTATTTTTAGAAAACACGTTCTTTTATTAGGTCATATTTAGGATTTTTGAGTCATATTTAGTCATTTTAAGGGCATATTTACTGTCATATTTTTCGCCTTTTTGGTCACAAACATCCGAACTCTAGAAATAAGATACTATTATATATGAGGGGCACAGTATCAAAACCTACCATATCCATTTTACATGTGTAAGTTCATTCACACTGTATTCAAAATCTTCCATATCTTTTGAATGGGACAATAATTTTTATCCTGTACAAGAAAAAGTACAATAAAAACAAAAGGTTGAGGTAATCGAGAAATTTAGACCATAACATGTTATATATCATTTTAAAGCAAAAATTCTATTTGTTCATATGCAATTAAAAGCAAAAAGTCGAGAATTTCAAGATTTATGACTATTCCGACTCTCTTTAAATCTCTGTTGAAAACGCATGGAGAAACACTCGAGTTACAAGACTGAGTTAAAATTTAACCCGGTGTTATCAAACTTTGGGTTAGTGTATAATTAACCCCTATCGATGAAGTTGGCCTTTGTTGATGTTAGACGTTTTAACCTTACACTCTTGTAGCAAAGAGAATCACTTTTTCAAATTTATCGAGTCTTCTGTCAAGATCTAGATGTCTTTGACCAGGATCTGACAGGTCTGTCATATCTTGACTGGAATCAATCCTTGGTTCCAAGGCTGCGACTCGAGGAGCATACATGCATAGAAATAAAGGAAATGGGGTGTCTACTCGGTGTCAACAATTTATAAAACAAATTTATCCAGCCCCAGTTGCTTCAGATATCATGTAGATGACTGTTTAAATTCACAATTTGATTGATAGAAAAGACAGGCGATGACGCACGGATATGTTCTTTAGAAAGAGTGTCCGCATGAAGTCGCCAGGTTCCTGCTCTCTATGCATAAGAGGTTGTGTTTAATATTTCTTATGCTTCAGTAGCTTAAGAATACTAAGCGCGTGCGCAGAAAAAAATACTTCGCCACATCATTGCAAGACACGTGCAGCTAGTAATATGGTGATTTGGCGTAATCATCAGGATCAGGATTTTTAGTTGCAATCTCCATACGGTGCTATTAAACTCGTTATGCAACGAACGTACTAATTCCACTCAAATTGAAAAGAAAAATGAGATGTACAAACAATTATTTTCCATTATTGCATGTGTGCCTCCATACCCGTGCTTGAAGAAAGCAGGCAGGTTCGTTATTTCCATGTTCATTGAATGCTGATGAAAAGTTAACTGATATATCGGAACGAAACCAAGATAATTATGTAATAAAATCTCAACGATGAAATACACTTTAGAAGATTATTAAAAATGTGCAGTAAAGCACAAAAAGGGGGAATTATTTGCAGGGTGGATAAAAAAAAAGATGAAGGCCCTAAAAAGGGGAAGAGGTGCTAGAAAATTTCCTCCATTCTCAACTACAGTAGATAGTTTCACACTGTGGTTTCTTTCACAGGCAGAAATTTCCCCTACGAAAAAAGGAGCGCACCTAAAAGTCCACCCCTAATAATCAGTTAATATTCTGAATTTAATATAATGAGGGAGAAATGATTTTTAGTAGCGATATATTAATAATTAATATATCAATGGTGGAAAACTGGGATTGCAAAAGTATATCGTCATGTACTAGAAATGAATACATGGAATTAGGTTGGTGGAGGTTGGCTATACGGACGTTAAAAGAAGGAAATTTTGGAAAAATAGAAGTAAAAGTCCATTACGCAAGTAACTGGAAGATGTGGTTAAGATGCTTAGCAAATCAGAACTGGAGGAAGAAGTTTTTAGGTTAACAAATTACAAGAAATTAATTCGAGGGTGGCATATAATAAAATAACCGTGGCTGCTAATGCATTTGTGAGAAATTTAGAAAAAAAAAATGTTGTTTATTTTTAATGTAAAATGTGAACATTTATACATACAGTAAGTAAAGATTATCACTGGAAAGAAAAATGTGCATAAATAGAAATCAGGAATCAGAAGACAGCTCGACTGATAATATTACATAAATGACTCTTTAAGATTGTTACAAATTATTTAAAAATGGTGAATAATATAAATATATTAATGTATGGACTATAATCTATTTTCTTATTTATACTCAATGGAAAATTATGTCAATATTCTGAATCAGCGCATTTTAGGGAAAATAATCGTATGTGCTAGAAAAATTGAAATTTATTTGGACACTGGTTGTATTTACTTGTACGAAGTCCAATACAAATATTTAAAATTGTTCTGGGTTAATTTAGTGCAATGCCGTAATAGCAAAATCTCAATCTTCCAAACAGTAACCTATCTTTTCTACGTGAATGCGAACTGTTATCAGAAAAATGGTCTATGGATAGCATTTTTACTTATGGACACATTAACTTTTCAATAGTGACAAGTGTAAATGCCGCTATGGCATAGGGTTGCGGTTCGCTTTACTCAGGCAGTGGACCCGGGTTCGATTTCTTTTCTGGAAAGGATTTCTAGGTGGGGTTTACCTTATCTGAGAGACGAATGTCTGGAAACTTCAGGTCCTTGAGGTCTCCAGGTATCATCTGGTCGTCATTATCACCTTCATCCTTGCCCGGAATGTGGGTATGTGAGAGTGGTGTTGTTTTGTTCTTGTTATACGGAAGTGGCCCGGGCACTGGGCTGACCCCTCCTCCGGGGAAAAACGTATGTATGATCCACATGATCTTTTCCACAGAGTTGTCGCTGTCTACAACGCAGGCGATAAAACTCAGAGAAGGAAAGTAAAACTCATTGCAGTAGTAAGTTAAAGTGAAGGCTTGCCTTATTTGTAGTTTATCTTTTCTTTTAATCACTCATTTACGCATGCAACAAATTCATTTTTTGCTTCCTTCTCGTTACTGATTTAGTTTACGGCCATATAAATATTCTTCTTCTCATAGCAATTCTAATAACTTCTTGAGTTTCCAAGATAATTATAGAATATTTGTACATTCACCGATCTATGTTCTTGTTCGTATAAATTAACAGTCAATTTCTTACACAAAGAGTACAAATATCCACTTCTATAAAGGACGTAACATCCCGACACTAAGTTAATGGCATCGATAAAGAAATGTTGCCAACGTATGTATATGAAGATATCACTTTAATTAGCGTATGTGTAACGTTTATCTTTTCCTTGCCTGGAGGAATGTTTGATTGGAAAACAGTACAAAAAACTAAACATGTAGTCATGAAACGTCAAAATAATGTTCTACAAAATATTAGAATAGCATATAAAGCATTCGAACAAGTAGAGAATTTGAAATAACTGAGGGCAAAAATACAGATACAAATAATATTAAGGCAGAAATTAAATAGGGACTGAAACCAAGAAACACTTGTTTTTATGCAATTTAGAATATTCCATATTCTCGTATATTGTCCAAAAATCTAAAAATACGTTTTCTTAAAAAGACAATTATCATACCGGTTTATTATATGAATGTGAGACAAGGTCACTTACTCTTAGGGAAGAACATAATGTGAGTGTGTTCGAAAACAGATTGCGCATGGAAACATTCGAACCTAAGAAAGATGAAAACGGTGACTGGAGAAAACTTCATAATGACGAGCTCCATGACCTATACTCTTCACCGAACGTAATAAGTATAAGTAAGCCTAAATCACGGAGGAAGAAATGGGCTGGACATGTTGCGCGCATGGGGGAGGAAATACGTATCTAAAAATAATGACTGGGAGATCTTAAGGGAAGAGACCACGCGGAAGACTTAGGCATATGAGGACAAGATTAGAATATATTTAAGGGAAGTAGGATCTACAAGGGGTAGTTGGAATTAGCGCGGCGGACTCATGTAGGCGCGGCAATGAACCTCCGGGTTCCAATGAAATAAATAATATTCCGTTAGCTTTCTTGGGAATTGTCTATATACATTGAGTAAGTGAGTAAGTAATCTGTAATGTTTATGAGATTAAACAACGTTTAATTGAAATTGATAAAAAAAAAGTTTAATTGAAAGGCGTGTACCGTGGTACTCGGGGATAATTGGACCGAACGTCTACTTACGGTATAGTATAATATACAGGGTGTTTCAAAAATATTTTTAAAAATTTCGGCAATGGGTTCCTTACATCAAAAGGAGGAAAAAATGTCATATGAACATATGTCCCATAATCTTTGTTTTCTCGTTAGGAACTGTCTAACACATTGGTACACTCATAACACGTCAACACACAAAACTCATAACAAATGCTCGAAATGTCCTCCTCTTGCTTCTAGACATGAATGCACTCGTCGAATCATGGATTGTCGCATCCCGGATGAACAAACTTTTCATCGACGTGTCATGGAAGCCTGAGAAACCATTCGACACCATCCCGGAGTAATTGAAAAGGTGATGATGTTGCATCTTTTTTATATGAAAGTTAAAAGATAGCTCGAATATATAAAAATGTGCATCATGAAATAAATGATTAAATGAGGGCAATTTTTTCCATTATTTTGCATTTTTCGTCATTTTTCGTCATTTTCAAGAGATAGGTAATTTTTTGGCAATTTTTAGATCTTTTTGGCATTTAAGGTCATTTTCGGCATTTTAGGTCATGTTTCAGTGAAGGTGAAGAGGAGCTTTTCCATGCACAAATCGTTACTTTCAGACAACAAACAATCGTTTTTATTTGAGAATCTCCGCCAATTATTCATAGTAGGCCTACATTTTAATTCAGGTTTATTATAAACACCATAGCAGTTTGTCTTGAAGCTTAAAGTAAACAAAACTTTAGATATTACTAGATGAAAGGGGTCAGTTAATATAAAATAAAATTTTCGTTGAAACACCTGGGATTCGAACCAGCCATCCCTTGCAGAAGCAAAATCCAGTCAGAGCTGTGCTTATTCAGCAAGGACACAAGGATGGACCTCAAGATGTGGCGTAAATATTGTCTCCGGCCTGTTTAGGCCTGGGGCCTACGATTGGGAGATTATGCCATAGTCGCCTTACGAGATCAACTCGTATACGTCCCCCCTTAAACCGCGCGTCCACTCCGACGTTCAGACAGAACCGCACTTTCGTGACGATTAAAGCACTCTCCACAAGGCTTACAGTGTATGCTCTCTGTAGTCTTTATTGCACAATAAGGAATGTGCAGATTAAGTTGCAAAAATGGTCCTGAGCCCTGTATCACAGAACTCGCTGATAATATTAGAACACATAATATTTTTTTATTAGTTAATAGATTCTTGTTTCATAGATATATGTATATAGGCGCTGACTAGCAAACCCTTGCATCGATATGAGCTGTTATCCCTAAGTTAACTTATTCTTATAATCACTAAAAAAGGATCAATAACATATAAATCAATGTATATCAATAAAAAGAGTTAACTTTATCTTTCCATCGCCCCATCAGTAGTAGGGACCTCGCCCCCCGGTATTTAGAATTAGGGGGCCTAAATTAAAATTAAGGGCTTCGCTGTGTTTACCAGCAAAAATTAAGGTAAACATATTCAGATCTATTTACTTATTTATTCATATTTTATTTATTAGCATGTTATTGTTATTATGTTTTAGGCCTGTATCTAACTGCTGACAGTCCTATAAGTTATTATGATATTTCTTGCTTCCCTAAGAATATTTTCAAGTCGGGCGTGATATTTTTCAGTGCAATTTAGCCTTACCAACTTTAAAGAAATGTCTGTAGATATAAACAAATTAAAAAAATTTAAAAATACATCATTTCATGAAGAACTTATAGGATTTTCAAGAAATATAGGCGAATGACAAATTATATAGTTTTTAAACATAGTATCTTCTCTGCTTAGACTCCATGAACTAATGACACTGTATTATCTGGTTAAAAAAGCATAACACTAAGCCATTTTGAAGTTTACGTTTCATAAACGATGTTCCGAATTCTTTAAAACAAAGTAAAACTTTTGGGTGCACCGAAACTTTTGTACTAATTTCAAGGCACAGCCAGAAATAGAACACGAATTGAGCACATAGGTGCCGACTTTGGTGGGGGGATGTACTTTCTACCCTCACATTTAAAGTTTTGTCATATAAGGCCTTTGTGTAACTACTAAAAATCCAATTCTTGACTCCACAACCAATATTTTCAAGTCGGCGCCTCCAGATACATATCTGTATCTGTATCTGGTACCCTATGATCCCCAGGTGGGGCGAAGGGGCCTCCAATGGAGGTTTCATTACCTATACTAATTTGGATATGCTTATTTTCCGAGAGAGGGTAGAGGGACAGGTGGTAAGCCCATCGCCTCGCAACCCCCCTCTGGAAACTAAGTATTTCTTGGACGTGAAAGGGCCGAGAAATTTTGTCCAGAGGCTCTAATTTAGGCTTGGAGTTCTTTTACGTGCCGTAAATCTACGACACGGGACCCCCAGCTTAAAGTCCCTCCCGGAGGACTCCGTGCCCAGGATTTTTACGTCCTGAAAAATCCATCTACCGCGGCCGACTCCAGATACATAGGCCACTCATAAAATCTCTTCACTAATATTATTAGTTTATTAGTCAGCTGACTGTAATTTTAAGATCACGAAATCTTTGGGCTTTCACACGGATTTGAGAATAACTTGTTAGCCCAAATACACTTAAGAAAAGCACCTAATATTATCAGTAAATGTTATTACCTTTGTAATGTATGGAACAGTTTACTAATAATATTAGCAATATTTCAAGAGCCGCATGCGGCTCGCGAGCCTCGTTCTTCCCACCCCTGGAATATTAGGTTAAAGCTATCAAAGAAATTTTCAAGAGGGTCTAAAGCATAGGTGAGCAACTGAGGGGAAACGTTTTAGTCCCCATCCCTTGCTGTGACGTAAGAAACCTGTTCTTCATGTTCAGTGTCACGTCGAAACTGCTTTATGCTGACGCCAAGGGCGACTGTAGTGGGAGAAATTCCCCTACCGCACAGTGACACGATGTGCCACAGATGCGCACCCATGGTCTAAAGTGTATTACGGTTGTGTCCTCTTCTCCCTTCTAAAGGTCCTACAAACTTTTACTGAGATGTAAAAAGCTTGAAAATCGTTACAAATTAATTCTGAGAAGTCTCAAATTCTAACTGGCCAATATGTGTAACCATGTAAGAGCTAAGCATACAAGTCAACAGCACTAAAGAGTAACCCACCAATATCTTAGGACGAGCAAGGCAAATGCCAAGTAATATGTTAACCATCAAAGTAGCACCGTTTCATAATTTCTCTGCTTTTATTATATTTTAATACAGACTGTTTTTCTCTCTGTTCTGTTAAATTTTACCTTTGAGGATTATAACAGTTAGCTACATTACATAGGAGTCCTGTGTTCATTTACTATGTTCTGAAGTGGCGTCTTTGAAATAAAAAATTGGAAGAAAAAGTATACACTACTGTTAAAATATCCATCTATGATTTATGTATGGCTAACTCCTGTACGATGAACAAACTATAAACCAGTTCGACTAATTCGACAGCGTCAGATATAAATTATCCAAACTGTTCAATTCCGTTACAAAAATTACGATATAAGGATAAAACTTAAAGCAATATGACACAAAGACTTTGTTTAGGAAATGTAGCATACACATTTTGGTAACTATTATAAATGATATGCAGATGAAAAGTACTGTTTGCTTGATTAACTAGTTTATCTTTAGGTGAAATAACGTACGTTTCCCTTCATAGAAAATATTTAATCGCAAAGCAAGGTAGGCCTACTAACATTTTATCCCGGCATTCGCTTCTGCAAGTGGGGGGAACATCCTGAAAACCCACACTCAGATGGGTCAGACACTGGAATTAATTATAAATTATTTATATATTTACTATGCGACCTCTTGAATGTTATTCTGCATAGGTCAATTCACTAAGAAAACCATATGTATAAATGCAAGCCTAGGGTTCGGATGTTTATGACCAAAAAAAGTGGGAAATATGACAGTAAATATGCATTTAAAAATGACTGAATATGACCAAAAAAATCCTAAATATGACCTAATAAAATAAAAAGTATTTTTAAAAATTAAATGTTCCAACTTAAAACGTTTAAACATGCTAAATTCTTACATTACATGAATTCAATCCGATAATCATATTTTTAAAAAAATTTGGTGATTTACAATTACATTTGCAATGAACTTCTATTTTTAAAGAATTTCCTCTTGTTTGCTCGCTTCATCAGCTCGTAATACTCGTAATATTTTGTAGATCTTGAGTGTCCCTATAAAATATGAACAAATGCATTGATTTTAAAATTTAAGTTACCTATTAATTTGGCCAAACATTAAATTAATGAATCAAATTTCAAATTTAATTCGACCGTGTAGTACCGTACGTTCAGTATATAATTGTGCTCCTTTTCCTTATTTACAACTGAAATATGACGTTAAATTACAAATATGACTAAAATATGACCAAGACCACAAAAATGATCAAAATATGACTTTATATGCAAAATACAAACGGTCCGATTAGGATAAAACGCGTGCAATCCGTGTTTAATTTGTGTTTGCGGCGAGAACGGAGGTCAGGATAAAAATATATTTCATAAACATCCGAACCCTGTTTGGGTTGACACACCGACATAACATTTTTCTTTCAGACTTATTTTTATTTCAGACTTATCAGCTCTGTCATAAATATAACAACGGATTCTACAATACCAAGGAAATACGATGTGATTATTTTATTTAAATATTAAGGTAAAATGAACTTAGTTAATATTTTAAAAGTTTTTTACTCACATTCACTACGTTTTGGAGAGTTAAAAAAGTTTAAACCAAATTTATATTAAGTTATGTAACTAGAAAATAGAATTAAAAATTAAGGAAATTTTGTATACACATAACGAATTTTCATAAATTTATTGAGTAATGCGAGCGGATGTATATAGCTTCTTTTTATGCATTCGACCCTTAAGTGACCTAGTTCATTTTTAGCTGATCACTAACTTTTAAGAGTCAGATTCTATACAGACCTACAATACTTGTAAATTATCCAACTTTTTGACTAACAAGACTATAAGAGTCTGCCCATCCTTTTTTCACCCACGTTTTATCTCTGAATGCATATAAAAAAGTTATTTTAAAGTATATGGGAGATATAATGAAAATACATCTCGATATTGAAATTTACATAAAACGCATAAGTTCTAACAAAAAGGCTATCATTTCTTCTTCGTTCGTATAAAGAATCATAAATATCGACCAGGTCCAACAACGCTCTTTGTTTGACTCGCAATGCCATCTGTTCGCGTATATATAACGTAACAGTGTTAGTAGTTAGATAATTCGGCGCGTGGGAGCGCTGTGGCACAGCAAGAAATTCCAGTAAAGACCGGACAACTGTGCCATCTGTTAGTGGAGAATGGAAGCATGTACTCACCGCCTTCATCAGTCATTACAAGCACTGTAGTACTCGGTCCAGGGCCCTCCGGGTTGAAGACTTGAAGCGAAACGCGATACTGCGTGTAGGTTTCCAGGTTCTGGATTGTATGACTCTGAAAATAACAATTGAAAACATACATTAAACAAGTTCTTCTGCTATTAACTACTGATAGAAAATCTCTAACAGAATACCGTTAGTTTCTCCCATGAAATTGCATTTTAAAAACATAATGACTAGAACGCGACAGAACATAAATTCCACATAATATAAATGTACCTTAATCACGTCTTATAATGTTATTATTTATTGATGATGATGATGATAAAGTGTTCGGCTCGGAGGCCGGTCCTGCCCTGGGGCAGAGCCTTGGGGGGGGGGGGGAAGACCCACGGTTGGACAGAGGGCCACTAGGCCGAATGATACCGCGAAGGGTGGCAAGGTCCTTTCGCGGGATGGGAATAAGGACACAACACCCAGTCCTCATCCAGGAAGAAAACTTTACACCTGTGCAAAAACCACCAACCCGGCCGGGAATCGAACCCAGGTGGCTGGCGTCACGCTACGAACTCAACCACGGCAGTGGACGATAACCAGGGGCGTATTTAGCTACTTAAGCGCCCCTAGACAAAGAAAAATATTTTCGCCCCTTATTTTCACATGATCGTACCACAAAGTAACCTACAATAAGCATTATTGTAACTGTAATAGTAGGCTAATAATGATAGTCATAATAATAATATATAATAATAAATACGTAAATAAATAAACAGGTGCATATTGAACTCATCAAACAAGTCTTGCAACGAGTGGTTTGAGCGTATTGTTGTCATTGTTATTCATTTCTATTTCATTTGCGTTACATTAGTTTACTATTTTGAAGAGTTATGAACAAAATGTTTAATATTTAAAAAAATCCAGTAACAGCTTAAAAGTCGCCCCTTCAAATCTGCCGTCCTAGGCAGCTGCCTAGTCTTAAATACGGCACTGACGATAACAAAAAGTTTCCCGCCGTAGATAAGATCATTATAATCCACTAGCCAGGAGCCAATTAAAGAAGATTTCGAACTCTTGTCTTCGGCATTGTTTCTCATCACACAGCTAAGTAATGCAATTAATAAAGAACAGGATGTGGAGTCATTCCGTGTTTGAGAACATTTTAAAATAAACAAGTTTTAAGTAAACTATAATATTAAAAGTTTTCAGAATTTTTTTAATGAAATTTGAGACCTAGTTTTTAGGCAGGCTTAGACAGAAAAAGGAAGAAATAGGCATTGACCCCCATTTTAGCTCATTTTGAGCGCTATAAAACTGCTCCCAACGAGTATAATTTTCCATAAATTGCGAACATCTGCAATTATTTTGTTCATTTTCCTAAAGGAACTAAATAAGCATATGCGTAATCCCGACGTCTAATACAACAGAGCAATCTAGCTCATTGTGTATATGTGTAGGCTACAGAAATAGTGTTTAATTAATTATTATAAACAATTCTTATTAAAAGATTACTATTACTAAGTACTTAACAAAGATGTACACAATTGAAGCATAGCGAACATTTGTCATAGAAACCGCGTATCCTATTATTTGCTTTTGTACGCAGTTTAGATCAGTTCCGACACAATGCTGCAATTTCTTATCCGCGTTGACAGTCCTGGAAACAATGGTCCGTTAGTTTCGTGTGATACCATGAAATGCAGGGATTTAATCCCTTTGAACTCAAACATGTCTCTTCTAACTAAAGGCCTACGCACGTTTTAAGCTAACTTTTCCCTTTAATAACTCCGGGCCTTCAACACCAAACAACAACGGTGATGATGGTGATGATGATGATGATGATGATGATGACGGTCCATCCCTCGCAAATCCTACTTCCCTTAAATCTATCCTAACATTGTCCTCCCACCTACGTCTAGGTCTTCCAAGTGGTCTTTTCTCTTAGGGTCTCCCAGTCAATATTTTTTATATATGTTTTCCTCCCCAGTGGTTTAGCCAGAAAATAATTTCTGGGAGGGTCGAAAGTGCCGGGGGTTTGGGGGTATGGAGTAACCCTCCCCCCATGAAAGGGGGATTTGGGGGTTCTCCCACGGTAAATTTTTAAGTATCACACTATTGAAAATCCACATTTACGCTATTTTATCATAGGTAATCCCAGGAAATTTGACGAGTTTATCGACAGATTCGTGACTGCGCAGCAGGAGCAAATTTATTTGATGAAACTCGTCAAAACGGGTTGGATTTAATAAGACTATTTCATGAATAAAAATGTAACGGATTATACAAATAATAATTACTTTCTTAGTTTGTTATATAAAAACAAAACTAGCAGCTGTGAGATCACGGCATACTATGAATCAACCATCCACGAATCGATTCAAATTACCATGTTGTAATCAATGCTACCAATGGTGCATATAAGACATAGTTAGCCTAATTCAGGTAAGCTAACAGCAGAACAGAATAAAAGCACACGAACTGGCTTGTACCGAATTGAAATTGTGTCTTTAATCAATGTACGTTTATATTATTTCAATTTCCGAACATTTATGTTGTATAACATAATGTGTTTTTATTGTTTTCAGCTGGGACGATGATACCTTAGATGCCCAGTAACCAGCTGACGTTTAATCAGGTAAAAAGGCTTGCTCATAATAACAGCAAGCATTTTTTAAGATAAACGATCGTGATTGGTCTATATCCGAGGAATTTCTAAACGTTATTGGTCAATATGAAACACGCGGAGTATGAGTGGAATAGTCACTGAAAAACTAGTTACCAAATTTGTTTACATGCCAAAACAAGAAATCAAGAAAAGTTAAATAGCACATGGAATAGTGTAAATAATAGGCCTACATTTACAACTACAGTATTTATTATTAAATAAAATAATTTATTATTATTTGACAAAGAGATGTTAAATAACTTGAATAGAATTTTAGGTTTTGATTTCGGGGAGGTCCAAACCCCCTGCACAACCCCTCCCGTACGCCACTGAGCTGATAGTATCTTACTTAAAAGACCGTGAGCAATATCTGCTCTAGCTCAGTCCTTTTAATTAAATATGCAAAAGCAGCTTCTACGAGACAGAAGTCCAGAGTGTGTCTACAGATCACAAATATTGTGGAAGAGCTGAAGGAATGATGCCCCTGACCCATTGAAGCTATCTCTTAAATTCAATATGAAATTAGAACAGTATTTTCAAACAGTCGTGACGAGTTATTGAAATAATATAAATAAAATATACGTTAACAATGACAACTGTTAGGTTTGAAAGCAAGTAGACCAACTCAAAATGTTAGGGTTCGGATGTTTATGACCTAAAATGTGGAAACATGACTGCAAATATGACCTCAAAATTGATTAAATATGATAAAAAAATCGTAAATATGACCTCATAAAAGAACGTATTTACTAAAAATCAATATCCCAATTTTAAGTCATTAAATGACTCAAAATTATTACATTACATTAATTCAATCAAATAATAACTTTATAACAATTTTACGGGTGATTTACAGTTTTACTTGCAAAGAACGTATAAACTATTAATGTTTCCAGATACCACTGCAAATATGAACTGAAAATGTTTTTAAACCATGTCTATAGGAAGTTGTTAACAACAAGGAGGAAGAGGTAATTGTGCTATTACTTGTTATTGTCCCTTCAAATTTCAGTTAGAGTCAAACAAAAATATGTGTGATTCTTTTTTCGAAAAAAAAATAAAAAATTAAGTCAAGAATTTAGTGCACATACTGCATAATTGTGCTCTTTTACAGAATTTATAACTGAAATATGATGTTAAATTACAAATTTGACCGAAATATGACCAACACCATGAAAATGACCAAAATAAGACTTTATATTCAAAATAAAAACTGTCCGATTAGGACAACAAATGTGCAATTCGTGTTTAATTTATGTTTTCGGCGATAATGGAGGTCAGGATAAAAATATGACATGTCATAAACACCCGAACCCTATAGATTATAGAACATATAGAACCACAAAATTAAGTGTATAAACCTACTCTTATTTTGCTTTCTTAAAAGTATTTGCGGACCCCCTGCGGATTTCTGCGGTTCGCGGACCACATTTTGGGAGCCTCTGGAAAAATATTATTAGAAATACCATACTATACTAACTTAACGACAGTTAATTTTAATTTATAGATAACAGTTCTGGAGCCACGGATTATGTATCTAGCCAGAGGGAATTAAATATTACAAGTTTAAATAAAACCCTGGCGTTGGCTGATTGCAGGTAAACACGGATGCGTTTGTTTACGCTGGCAATTAAGCAGCAAATGAGCCAAATACCAAGATTTCATCACAGCTTCAAAGGTTTGTTTAATTTGTATTTAGTCTGAAATTGAACATTATTTGTACTCCGACTTAGGGTATGTTTCTGCTTGGGTGACATTTCGCACTGCAGAAAATAGCGCTTGGTTGTTATTTGCATTGCTCTTATGGTGTTGTTTCCACTGACGCGAAGTGGCTTCCGAATCGTGCACGGTTATAAATATAACAAACTTCAATAGCAGCCTTTCCGCTGACGCTCATTGGGCTGAATACTCTTCCGGGTCCATGTCCTTATCTAGTCAAAAAAGTATACATGTTATTAAAAAAAATATCTCTCCCCCGACAGGTCGCGGTCCTATAAGGAACGGGCGGCGTGAACCCCATAAACGTCCCTACAAAGAGAGAAGTTACACTAAGTGAAAGAAGAAGAAATGTGTCTTAAATCACCACAAGCGTTGATCAATCGTAAGGATTTTAAAATATTTCAATGACTGTTCCACTTATACGCCGCGTGTTTATATTGACCAATAACGTATAGCAATTCCTCGGATATAGACCAATCACATCGTTCATCTTACAAAATGCTTGCTATTAATATGAGGATGCTGTTTTATGGATAAAATCGCCTGTTCGTTACTGGACACGTAAGAATCAGTGTGCAGCGATAAATACGTCACATGCTGCCATTAAGCAACACGAAAACAGATTATTTTATGCAACATAACTTGTTTGGAAATTGAAATAATAGAAATATACATTGATTAAAAACACAATTTCGATTGGGTGCAAGCCAGTTGGTGTGCTTTTATTCTGTTCGGTTGTTAACTTACCTGAATTAGGCTAACTACGTCTTATATGCACTATTGGTAGCATTGATTACAACATGGTAATTTGAATCGATTCGTGGATGGTTGATTCATGGAATGCCGTGATCTCACAGCTGTTAGTTTTGTTTTTATATAACAAAGTAAGAAAGTGATTATTATTTGTATAATCCGTTACATTTTTATTCATGAAATCCAACCCGTTTTGACGAGTTTCATCAGATAAATTCGCTCCTGCTGCGCAGTCGCGAATCTAACGATAAACTCGTCAACTCTCGTGGAATTACCTATGATAAATCGATATCTAGAAGTTATTTACACGTAAATCCTTGCCTAGCCATAACAATATTGAAAATGAACACACATTAAAAATAATACAATTCATCGTCATAAAAGGTCTAAAGAATTACAAATTAAACTTTGCCTGGAAGAAATTCATTGTAGTCATACCTAGTAAATAGCTTTATTTACCAATCAACCAGGTATAAGCATGCTAAATTGCATCTTGTATGAGAGGAGGGATTTTGCTTGCAATTTTAATCTCATAATATAGTAGTTACTCATCTATTTGAATAATCTGCAGATAGGTACCTTAAACGCCTTTGCCATATGAATTAACTGAAGAACACTCCTGTAGGTCAATATGTGCTGAATCTATCAGACAAAATTTAATGTCCGATACATAGTATAACAAATATATAATTATAACAGTAGGCTATGTAGGAAATCACTCGAAAGCACAACTATGCTATTTACTTCTAAATAGTACTAATATGAATGAATAGATTGCTTTGATGAAGACTATCTTCAAGCCCTGCCCGTCGTCTGACGTTATCTATTAGTTTAAAAACTCCCCACCTCTGTTCCTTTGTTGGTTCAATTGTACATCAACGGATACATGTTTTCACAGAGAAACGAAACTGCCACTAATAGTGAATCAGTATATTATACCTGGGTATTAATTTTTCTGTACTTACAAAAAGTATGCTCCTCAGTATCGCAAGGAAGACAGCATCAAAAAATAGTTTCAAACATTACGGGTAGGCCTAAATTTTGATTGCAGTCTCTAGAAGAGTTGTAGATTATCTGAAATCTGAGAATTTAACCATGGCACAATAAAATACATCATTCCTAGTTTACTTAACTTATTTTAATAAGAATAAACATCACGAACATTTTGAGGAGAATGGGCAGAAAATGTTCGGGAGAGAAGTTCTTAAACGGTATCAGCCTTTGCGAGAAATTATTAATACTCCAGGTAGAAAATATATGCCATTCTTACAACGAATTGATTCTTTATGACCAGAGTGATAATTTCTAGAAAGTGACATATTATTCCATTATGTGAGTGATTAGGATGATAAATATGAAATTTTAATTTGCACTCTTGATTTTTAAACATGCTTGGTGTATCTTCTAGTCACTGTTTGTTAATTCTAAAAACAACAGCATTACAATAATTAAAAGTATAATGCGATATTCTTGTGGAAGTGTGTTTTAATCGAATCGAGGGAAAAGTTTAAAAAAAGAGGAATGTGTTTCTTTCCATTTTAAAGATTATGTTATACGCTTCACATACATCTTCCATTCGCTAATATTTTTGTACGATATGGAAAAAATGCGTGAAAATAATTACGTGAAAAATAATTAAATACAAACAACTGTTCTTTAGTTGGCTTGAGATACAACCTTATAAACTAGTACTATTTTAATCATGGTGGCGTAGCAATAACAGGTATACTAAAAGTTACTGTAGGGAGAAAAAAAATGCAGGTAGGTTAGGTAATCGATACTGAGAGTAGATAGTTGGAATTTTCTTTATGATAGGATGAACGGGAAATTACGAAAAAAGTAGAATTTTTTAATGGACAATAATTATAACTATTGGACAGTTGTCTATGCCAATTTTGCAGCCTCTAATTATTGTCAGAGAAGCATAAATAAATAAATTAATAAAATTAACTGTAGCTAAAGCTTAATGGAAAACCGAGGAGCTGGTAAAATCTGAATAAGACATAACAAGCTTCCAAGTCAGAGATGATAATCACATACGTACATATGTACTCGCCCACACATGCTGAAGCCTCCAGCGGTCAACACTCAGATTTAAGCAGAGTTGGAAGTTGGGGGGGGGGGGGGAGGGGCGGCTACACAAAGCGCATGTATACTTCTCCTGTTTACTCAGCTCAAATCTTCCCCAACCTGATGTGTATTTAACATCCAGCAATTCACAAAGGGTGAAAAGGGCATTAATTGTTTTGTCTGATATGAGACGCGTGAATATAGGCTACAGCTAGGCGCACACAGGGTGAAGACACTTTCCTGCAGTGTTCAAGACTTCACGAGACAACATACATGTACCCGTAGGCCTACACCAGTTGAATACAATACCGTCAGAGTGCTCTAGTAACTAGTTTTCTCCCTAAAAACAGACCTAACAAGGATTTCGAAAATACTGTGTCTAAAAACAAAGAAGACAACAGTGTTCCATCTTCAAAACATGACGTCAATAAAGTGAAAAACAACAGTTTAAAACTGTCGGGATTTCCCGGGATGCACTCACAAATCCCTAGATTTTTTCCAAACCAAAAATGCAATGGTATCTCGGGAAAAAATCTCTAGATCACATGTCCACATTCAAAAGAAAAAGCAGCTTAAAGAGTGATTAGGCTTATATCTTTATTTGAAGGAAGTCTTGAAACAATTGTAGCTAGACAGTCTGTCAAGTTTCTTAAACATAGGACTGATAAAGCTTATAGCCTGCTTGTATACTTCACAATATGTTTCTGTAGTAAAGCCATTTTCTGAAGCTGGGAAATATAGGCCTATTAGGTGGAGTTAAATTGTCCCAATGAAATGGAATAGTGATTTATGAATATGTAGTTGCAAAGATGTTCCTTGAACTCAAATCATGCACGATAAAGCTATCCTTGCACGATAACCATACAGTTTTCACCATGAAATATATTATTTTCATAATTGCTTGGGAATTGCACCCGGGACCTCATGATTAAATGTCAGTAGTTTCGACCAATACGCCTTAAGCATGGGCCCTATTTCATAAAAGTTACAATTTTACAGGTGACAGGTGACATAAAATTGTCTTACAGGTTTACATTTTGACAATTGTGTTTTTCATAAAAGCTGACAACTTTACATAAATGTCATGACAATTTTGTAGATTTGTATGACAATTTTACATATTGTTGCTTCTCAAAACTTTTGAGTTTACAGGTAAAAGTCTGACAAATATGTCAAATCTTAGGATACCTACCATTTATGAAACATTAATTTTTGCTGACATATTTACAAATTTACAAAAAATGTAGAATTGTCATTACAGAAGTGACAGGCAATCTTTCATATGTAGGCCAACAGAGTAGGTTATATAAATGTGTGGCATAACTTGGCAAACTTTCTTGTGATTTAAACTTTGTTAATAAACTTGCTAAATTGTCTTGTTAATAATGAATACTAGTAGTAGTGATATTGGTAGTAGTAAAAGTGGTGAAGAAATAGACATGAGTCCATCCAGTGTTTTTAGGCAGTGGATTAACCTAACTTTCAATTTCAGTGACTTTGTATTAAAAGAGAAATATAATTCAATTATTTTCGATAGTAATAATCGATTGCTTAAGTATCATATTCGATGTTGAGACACGTATCTGAGAGCCATCTACAGTGTACTAAAGTAATCTTTAGGTTTGACATAAAATTGTCGCGTTTATGAAATGGGTTCTTTTAGTCTGACAATTTACATTAACTTGCCTCTAATGTAAGGAAAAGTTGTATTATTTATGAAAAATACAATTGTCATGACATATTGACAAATTTGTCAGACTTGACACAATTGTCGTATTTGTCACACCTGTAGAGTTTTATGAAATAGGGCCCTGGTTGGACTTAGGAAACATAAAACTAAAGGTTCCATGTCGATCCAAAGAAGTAACTAAACTCCATGGCGCTACATCCTATGTAGGGCCAGGGCCTGTCGTTCAACCACTGCATCATCTTACATCATAAGCTGATCATAGGATTGAATGTCATGTCTTCAGTCGCCGACACGCACGGCCGTTATGACGGGTTTCTTAACCGAATTCGCTACATGTTTATTTACATATCTCCTCAGGCTCATCCCATTCCAGAAAAGTGAGAAAGATCCGGGGCTTGAACACGAGCCTCCAGACCCACAGTTAGCAGCGCTATTAGACCTTGGAGGGGTACACTTCAACTTTAACATCGCTTCTTAAAATCGAACTGAAATGTTTCATTTAGTGTGCGTCCGTCCTCAGCTGGTAAAGGCGGGTTCATAGCTAAATCACTGGTGCATTTTTTCCACAGGTTCATTCAATTATGCCGGAAGCAGGGAGGGTGCACCAAATCACTCCTTTTGAAACTCCCCCTCATTGTTCCCCTACCACTTCCATCCATCTCTAACAAGACCTGACTATTAAGTGCTCATTGTTTCTTTTATATAATATTCCCACATTTCCCTGCATTCCAGCGCCCTTTTAAAATCCACAATTTATATTATAAATTACTATTCCTTGTTGTGCCCATGTTGAAATTAAAAACGTTCATAACAGCATTCTCTTAATATATGTGAATTTTTAACAAATGCTAATCTCTGTACATTAAACACATCTAAAATATAAATATCTCTGTATAAAACCTGGAAATTAAAAGTAATACGTTGTAAAGCCAGTGGCAGCAAATGGATGCTTTTTTTTCGGGATATAATATGTGAAACCTCTGAAAAGTTATGTTCTTTTATTTATTCCTTTACCATATCCACTTACGTCGTTTCTCAGCGTGATTTGAATCTGCGATAAAATGACAAATCACTTTAGAAATGAAATATATATATATATATATACCCTGGGGTATCATGTGACCTTCAGCGACAATTCCTAACTCTAAAACCCAACCATTTTTGCGTTGTTTTCTCACCAATATATTAAACAGGCTCTTTGGCATTATGGGGTTTACGTGCATTACCAAATTTACTATTTTACACCGTGTCCATCAAAACAGGAGTTATTTATGTTACAAGTGCATTTTTCCATGTGTATTACACACTATTTTTTAAAGACAGCATTTAATAGTTGTGAAATAATAATATTAAACATTAGATTTGTTCTAATGGATTACGCACAGTGGAGGCATATTATTTGACAGCAGTCACTTGTTATTGATTTTTTGGTGCACGGCTGGAAATATAAGAAATGCAACCACCATGAGAAATTTAACATTTGAAAAGGCATAATGAATTTTAACGTCTTTAGTTTTCATCAAATGGATCTGTTTAAAATTAAATGGAAGTATTTTAACCTAATAAAAGCATTTTACATGTGATTTAAATCATAGTTGGAGTGGCATAAAGATTTTATAGCACTAATGCGATAATAAGCAACCTTTTACTTCGTGAGTCTTGTGTTAGGAGTAATGATCATTGCGAGATGACGTATATAGTCTAGATTCGTTGGATGCTTTAGTTGAGAAAAAGTTAACTGTATTTTGATCTCAGTACTGTGTTATTGAAAATACAGATTCAACGTAATAATTATGGAGTTCCTCAATGGCGGCACTAGAACTGTTTCTGCAGGTGGGCCAGAAGAATGTGAAGGTGGGCCATCAAGAGTCTATATATGAGGGCGTTAAAGCCAAAGTGGTGTAAGTCATGTTTAATTTTTTTTTTAAACCTAAGTATTGCAATGCAATGTTGAGGTATATATCTGTTAAAAGAAAGATTGGTGTAAGTCCTAGTTGTGTTCATCCACTTACAAATGGCAGCAGAAATTTCACTGGTGAATGAATCAGCTGCTTTGTTAACAGCCATAGTGGTGTAAGTCATTGACTTACACCACTATTCCTGTAAGTGTTTGTGAAGTGTGAGTTGCTACATCCGCAGTTTTGTAAACTTTGCACTGTGTCTTATGAAACTGCTTGAAATAAGTGATAACATCGACATTATTGACCATAAATTTATGGTAAGTGGGCATTAATACCTCCCTAATGATTCCGATTTTGGATCCATAGAATCCTATGCAAGAGGTAAGACCGTTGTTGTTCCAGCTGACTTGCGGTCAATAATCCCAAAGTCAAAAAGAAGAAAGCTTTTTCCTGTACCAGAATGTCAGTTCAAGACTTTAAGCCTACAAATAATCTTGAACAAGCCATTACAAAGAGAGAAAAAAATGTCACGAACGAATCAATATCAATAAAGAATACAAAAAACTACTTGAATTATTTTCAGTGATAATCATAATGAAATAATGACACCTTCTGGAAATGTAGCCTACAACACGAAAAAAATGTCAACAATTTCTTGTGTAATTTATTATAATGAGTCTAACAAAACCTTCTGTTTCTCAGGATGCATAAAACATGACTTACACCACTTTGCCTTTAACCCCCTCATATGTGTGTAATAATGTTTCTGCCTCTAAACTGATAACCAGGGCCCGGATTCTAATGACATGTCATCTTTTTATTGATGCTGCATAGACATTGCCAACTTGTAGGTAAATCCTAATCATGGCCTCTAGATTATAGAAATGCACTTTTATTAGGTCATTTTTTGTCATTTTATGCAATTTTGTATTTTTAGGGCATTTATTACAATTTTAGGTCATTATTTTGTAATTTTCGTGACATTTGCTTCCTTATTTAGTCATTTTCATGTATTTACATTGAGTGCATTTTTTTTTCGTCGCTAGCGGTGCTGTTTTTGAAGTGCTGTGTGTTTAATGCAAGAAGTAAAAATTCGGCGTTAAGTGTTGTCATGTCTCAGTCGGAAATGAGAATCAAAGAAACGCAAAAATGTTGTATTATATTACTATTGTTATTAGATTGACTTGGCACCAGACTCTGCAACCTGCTTGGATTTGAGAGTGCAAACTACTGTTTACCCACAATAAACAATAATATAATCCGGCAAACCACAAAGGGAAATGTGCGAATTTTGACTCGCCAGTGCCTCAGTGCCAGTATAAATTTCCGTGAGAAAAGAACATTACAGTTATTTACAGTTTTTACAATTTTGTACAAACTAATCTATAACTTTGTGTGTACAATAATTTTTTATAAATAAAGTATCTGTTTTTAGGTCATTTTTTATAATTGTTAAGTGATTTTCTTTAAAATTTGGGGTTATTTTATACGTCATTTTTCAAACAATTTTAGGTGAACAGAATACGGGCCCTGCTGATAACTAATTGAATTAAATTTATGTCACACTTACGTAAATTATGTATTTTGCATTGTAATACGGTCAGATAAGCAATTTAAAAATCTTTACAAGAACTCTGGCCTCTGGGACACCTTGGATTAAATTTCTTTCTCAGTAACTATCCCCCCTTTAAAATGTGAAGCATAATTGAAGAGTGTAACCCAAATACCTGCTAAGTGCAAAAAGCTGTTTAGGAGTTACAGTACAAAATGAATTCCTAAATGCATGAGGTACTTAGCAGAGCTTCCATCTTGTGATCAATGTTTGAACTAAACTAAATACTGTGGCACATAGCAGTGTCTTGGGTCAATTGGCAATGACATATAGATGGGTTTTGACCCAAAAAATAATTTTTTACAAAAATGGCACTTAGCAGCTATCAATTGCAATTGGATTCCAGAAACAGTGTCAGTTTTATCTCGTTCTGTATTATCAGATTGTGGTATATTTTCAATCGTTCACAGATTACACATGTTTTAGTAATACGAAGCAACTTCAATCAAGTTTAATTTCAGTTTTTTTTTTAAATGTTATTCTCTAAACTTTCATCATCAGTCATGTACGGCAGGCAAAAGGGTGGGCCAGCATTTTTTTTTTTTGGAGGGGGGGTGCACCAGTGCCCACCCAAGTCCCCAGGACATTCTACATAACTTTCTTGCCTCCTAAAAAGTTTGCCATTTTGGACATACCAGGTCTCTCATCTTTAGCAACGAAATTCGTCAATTCGGGGTATTAAAGCAGGTATTAAAAGGATACTCGTAAACATATTCATGGTCCCATGCTGCGTTTTGACGATTGCGCATGTCAAATGTTGTCCCCCCCCCAGAACCCGACATGTCATGGACATTGTTACAATGTAGGGAGATGCATCATTGTTGCATGCATCACTGCAGTATAGATCCAGTGTATTCTGGTGATCAGAATTTATAACCAGGATTGCGGAATGTTGAACATGGACACTGGTTGGGTAATTGCAACACAGTAAAACCGGATCGGAATAATAAGGCAGCTCCAGCGATCTGTTCAACCGCACAAATTTGTTCGGTACATGTTTAAATCTGAAATATACCATTTCGTTCTCATTACTGAAACCATTCTAAACTAGCAGTTCTATGAAAGGTAAACTCCTCGTCCAAAAATCTAAGATCTGCTCGTCATCTTGAAATGGAATAATAAATAAAAATCCTTACGCATAACTTTACAATGAACATTCATACCGAAATTTGAAAAAATCGAACAACGCATTTGATCGAGACCGCGAAACAAATTCATAAACAAACAGACGAAATGCCTGTAAACGATCCGAGTTATGTCAAAATTGTATGGAACAAGGTTGTAGAAAATTAAACTAAAGTAAAGTGTTCCCTATACAGGCCATGGAGGCCCTAAGGATTCCAGGAGGATGAGGCTCCCAGATTTTTAGACATTCGGACAGTGAAGGTGGTAAGGTGGTCAGCCTTACTCACCGGCAACCTTTACCCTCGGGATTGCTCCTGATACTCATTTCTGTTAAGAGGCTGAGTCGACCCCAGGGCCATAGTGCCACCAGAAGTATTAGGCCAATTGAAAAATCTCAACGACCTCATCGGGAATCGAATCCGCGAACTTCCGGTTTGTAGCGCAGTGCCTCAACCACTACACCACGGCGTACCCCCTATATTATATTTACTGCAGGTACACACGGGAGGAAAGCTGATAGGGACTAAACAATTATGAGAAAGTGACAAATCTGGCGTGTTCTTGCTTGCTTGCTTACTGTTGCTCTCCATTTTATTTATTAAGAAAGAAAGAGAGAGAGAGGGATGGAGGGAGAGAGGGAGAGAGAGAGATAGAGAGAGAGAGAGAGAGAGAGAGAGAGAGAGAAAGGAAGAAAGAAATAGTCTGAAATCGTGTCTCTACTGCCATTTAAGTGAATTCATTAGAGAAGCGACAACTAAGACTTAGGGATATGCTAGAAGTTTGCGGCACTCAAACGCCACATTCGCGCGTTCTAACAAGCCTCAATAACGCGAGTATAAAGGTAGAGAGCGCCTTTTCATGTATTACGTTAATGAACCACTAGAGGCATAGTAATAGAGTTTATTCACTTATAAAGTATGCAAGTAATATCTTAAAAAGCTAACTAACCTACTTACAAACATGCTTTGAACCCGCCTCCTTGAATATAAAAACTCGCATGCGACCCTATTCAGATTATCATTATGTTTTTCTGCGTAGTAATCACGAATCTTCGCCTAATGCAGTTTTATGAGTTATTTGCACGTACTTTAATACCACACGTCCTCATTTTACGTAACAGCATAATTCTACACTTGCACATATGCACTTCCTTATGCTGGTATAAACATATATCCACTATTTCAAATTTAATGTGTTTAGCTGAGAAGCAAGGCTTCTCATTAATATTTCTGTTTACTGTATTTACAAATTTAATATAATTTTAATAGAGGTATGAAACAGTATGGCAGTATTCAATTACTTCATTTTCACGCTCTGGGCTTCATTCAATCCACTTTTATAGGATCAATTATTCGAACAAAAATATTAAGGGAACGCCGGACTGAAAATACAAAATTTCGCACATTTTAACTAATTTATTTGCTACTTTTGTAGCAAGGCTTCTCATTAATATTTCTGTTTACTGTATTTACTAATTTAATATACTTTTAATAGAGGTATGAAACAGTATGGCAGTATTCAATTACTTCATTTTCAAGCTCTGGGCTTCATTCAATCCACTTTTATAGGATCAATTAATCGAACAAAAATATTAAGGGAACGCCGGACTGAAAATACAAAATTTCGCACATTTTAACTAATTTATTTGCTACTTTTGTCTAATGTTTATCACACCATTGTGTGAATTTAATTTTGAGATTAAATAGTCTGCTATCAGATCAGGATGTTTGAGAACTATTCTTAACCATAACATTACACTTTCTTTCTACTACGCACAAGTTGAGTCCAGATTATCGTACGGTATTTGTTTTTGGGGGTCTGCAGCCATGTTGAATGATGTATTTATTGCCCAGAAATGTATCGTCAGATGCATAGCAGGTGTTGACTATAGAACTTCATGTAGGGAATATTTTATGAAATGCAAACTTGTTAACGGTATATGCTATATATGTTTTGAAACTTCTGGAACTTGTTCATTTAAACTTATCTGAATTTCAGAAAAGTAGCTACTATCATAATTATGATACAAGATATAAAAATAATCTCTGTACACCGTCTCACCATTTACTATAATGAGTAAAACTCATATGGTTTTTTATTTACACTTATATAATAGTTTAACTGTTAATATCAAGACGCTAAATTTATTACTATTAAAACAAAACATGTCAAATCTATCTTAAAACAAACATGCCAATACAGTTTGGAGGATGCACACCTGGCCTTTTAAATCACATGACTTTTAAGCAATAGGCTTACAGCTAATTTTGTTTTTTTATATTAGTATTAGAGGAAACCTTGACACTGTCCATACATATTTTGTCTTCGACAATAAAGATTATTATTATTATGATTATTATTATTATTGTCATCACGTTTACAGCAAGAATTTATGTTCATACATCATTTTAATACCACGAGTGACTTGAAAATCGCACATAAATGCACCAGCGACGAAACTGAATTGTTTGAATAGCATTTTAGGTTTAGACACTAATACTGAAAAGTTATTCATGACTAGGGGGCGGATTTCTATGACATGTCATATTTTTCCCCTTTGCATTATTTCAGGTTTCCGACTAATTTAAACCCGATTCCAAGCATCCTAGTGAAAATGGAATGGCTTTTATTGTGCATATAACTGCATATTTAGGAAATTTTCAACTATTGTAGCATATGTAGTATAGATATGAATATTTAGGTCATATTTTTGGCATATTTGTGTGCATATTAAAGAAATGTTGAAGTTTCATATCATATTTTGTTAATGTTGCATTATAATGATACTTTTTGAGAATTTACAGATATTTTAAATAATTAACACTATATTTTAATAAAATGTATTGTAATGAAACTTAAAAAAAAAAAAACACACAATGTGTAAGTGGTAAGGTCATATTTTAAATTTTATTGGTCATATTTTCATGTTTTTTTAGGTCATAAATGCATGCATATATCCTATTTTTTTAGGTCATAGAAATCCGCCCCTATTCATGACGTATAATTAATCAATGCGGCGGTATCTCTAAATAAAACATGATCGTAGACCTGCTGGCAACCCAATAGTTAATAAACATCCTTTAATCAAATACTGTTTTATGAAATATTGAAGATATCTTACGTTAAAACATAATTACATTATTGTTATAGGTCCTAGCGATGCATAGTGATAAGTAGTTTTCCTTGAAAGGTACTATCCACGAAAGAACACAGCAGTTTAGCAGAATAGCTTTGTTTATCGTTTAAATACAGTAAGGGCTCCCCTTAATTGCTGGCTGCCAACTTGGACCGAGCGGACAAAATCAATATTACGTTAGAGTTGATATTGAAAGAAATGGTAGGTATGTATTCTAAGTATAACAACAATGAACCAGTAAAGCAAAACAATATATAGGTGAGAAGAAAAATGGGGTCATAATCAAGAAGTTAAAAGAATATAATTTTTAAGGTGACGAAGAGTAACAATGTTGGGATGTATATAAATGACGGCGAAGAAGAAAAATGGATCCAAAAATGGATCCTTGCGGAGCCGTGATGATGTCCTTCATTACGTCTTTATTCAATCCAAACCTTTTAGTGAAGGCAAAATTGGAAAAAAATATAAGACACATAGTCTTCGAGAATCATCGTAGGTATCCTAGCGTTAAACAAGACTGTCCCCCTTAAAATAACATACTCCCACGGGAAACAATATGATAAAAAAAGTTCATTACTGACACGCGTTCTACCAGAAGTACACAAAACATTAAATATACCATTACAGGGAAATAACTTTGCGAATGGAAACTACGTACGCTTTCCTGAAGAGTATCACTGAAAGTGAATGCACAAAGGTGTGGTGCATGAATGGAATTTGTTTATTCTAACGGAAGGGAAATTTCTTCAGAACTTGGCTAAATTTAATTAAACTTTGAAGCACACAATCACCAGTTTGTAAAGAAACTCTAATCCATTTCCTTCGCTTCCGAATGTAAACAAACGAGACAACAGGAAGTAGCAGCTGTCAAATCTAACAAATCTATAATTCCACAGCTGATAGATTCTGGTTTTGTTGACATGGCATGCTGTTTGTATGGGAATAACAGGTTCATGAATGGGAGTACAGACTACAATGGTACGTCCGTGCCTTTTCAAAGGCCGCAGAGTGAATGTAAAAAAAAAAAAAAAATCCAAAAGTTGCATCATTTTGAAATTCACGTAGGAATTGCATCTTCATGGAAAGTTAACATATAAAACACGAACTCGCTGAAATACAAAAACTTCTACTGTTTACAGAAATCAGTTAAGCAGGATATTTAAGTGTAATTACGGTCCATCCATGGCGCAGAGGAAGCATTCATTCCATTCACGAAATAGGCCCGGGTTCGACCACTATTATACTTAAAAAACAACAGCTGAAGCCTACAGGAAATATCATAAAAGACCAATTAAATAAAACATGCTTTAAAATTAACTTTTATTGTAATTTTGTAAACTATAATAGTATAATTTACTATAATATAAGTATAATAGTGGTATATAGGCGGGCAATATCTAAACACTTTATTCATAACTATAAGTAAAGTAAAGTGATCCCTATACAGGCCATGGAGGCCCAGAGGGTTCAAGGAGGTTGAGGCTCCCAGATTTTGGACATTCGGCACATGAAGGTGGTAAGGTTGTCAGCCTTACGCATCGGCCGCCTTTACCCCCAGGATTGTTCCTGGTACTCATTTCTGTTAGAGGCTGAGTCGACCCCAGGGCCATAGTGTCACCAGAAGGGTTAGGCCAATTGAAAAATCTCAACGACCTCATCGGGAATCGAACCCGCGACCTTCCGGTTTGTAGCGCAGCGCCTCAACCACTACGCTACGACGTACCCCTTATTCATAACTATACCACTTGAAATATGAAGCTGATCAATTATTCTTTAACTAAACTAAAACAATAAACAAATTAATTCTAAAATTAGAAAAGTGATATAATTAGTTCAGATTACTCCCTCAAATATTATAAGTTCCATACTTTTAATTGTGCTTGATATAATTTTTTGAATTGACATACCATTGATGAAATTACTTTCAGCTTCCTCCAACAATTATTTCTTTAACATTTTTCATATTCTTGTAGACATATACTTCATACTTCTTATGATTTTAAAAATAACATGTATTGTATACTATTTGTGAATGTACTTTTAATTATTAGTCTACTAATATCATGACGTGCATTATAAATATTATCTTAAACTTTTGTGTCTGTATGGTAACATTTTCTACATTAATGTAAATATTTTAGTGAACCGGCTCCGAGTACAATCTTTGCCCTTTTCGACGGTGTTAAAATTAATATTATAAACAATTTTGTTTTGTAAATTTCAGTAGTAAAAAGTTAGCTTTTCACACGTACACGTAGTTGTAAAACGTACTATGAGCTCTTATAGTGGCCGGGACTATTAGGAATAGCTTTCCATGGCAGTTAAACGCCATTCATATGGTTTAGTGTGAAATCAGACTGACCAGTAAGAATGTGCTGATGAGATCGTGGGCCGGTGGGGTCCGAAAACACGCGAGCATTCCCGCGATATTGCGCTACGTGCAACCCATACAAATGCAAATGGCAAGGGTTTACACCACTATCTTTTTCCCCAAATCAACAAACTTTCTAATTCTGCTCTTTCTCTCTTGTGTCAGGCTATGCTCTTTCTTGACCATTTACTTTAGGCCTACATCTACTACTTGCACAAAACTAATTATCAACTACTATCCGAATTTAGCCGAAGTTCCCCTTCCATACCCTGATAAAACGGTCAAAAGATGTTTTACAGTGTTGCTGTATGGTCCGTGTAAGATAAGTTCTTGAATTAAAAAGAAAAATTCTTCTGAAATAAGTTTTCTTTTTAAATCAATTTGTTTATATTTTAGAAATGCAGTTTCTATATTTCTATAACAATAATTTAACCTTCGTTAATACTTCCTCCAAAAATCCATTATTTTACGCGGCCTCCATACTTAAACATGGGTAGAAGAAAAACTGTATACACTGTAGAGTTAGACTGTATATAACTATTCTGAAATACAGAAGAAGTAGGCCTATTTACTAATATACTGCACATACATCATGTTTTCTTTGTCTGTTATGGTTATCCTCAATGAGTTTGGGATATCAAAGAAGTTAGTTAGACTGATCAAAATGTGTCTAATAGAAACCTACAGCAGAGGCAGGGTAGGGGAATTTCTATCCGATGGGTTTGCCATTAGAAGCGGCTTGAAGCAAGGAGATGCACTATAGTCTTTACTTATGAACTTCGCTTTGAAATATGCTATTAGGAAAGTTCAGGAAGAAAAGGTAAGCCTAGAATTAAATGACAAGTCACCCGATTTTAGCTTATGCAGATGACGTTTGCTTGTTGGGCGATGACATAAACACAACCGAGAGAAGTGCAGAAAGTTTATTAGATGCCTGCAGGAATGTTGGATTGGAAATTAATACAGAAAAAAAAACTAAGTATATAGTCATGGAACGTCAAAATAATGCTCTACAAAATATTATAATAGCTGGTAAATCGTTCGAACAAGTGGAAAAATTCAAATATCTGGGAGCAATAATTACAGACACATATAATATTAAGGCAGAAGTTAAGTGTCGACTAAAATAAGGAAATGCTTGTTTTTATGCAGTTCAGAAACTCTTATCTTCTCGTCTTCTGTCCAGAAATCTAAAATAAAGATTTATAAAACTATTATCCTGCCGAATGTATTATATTGATGTGACACATGGTCGCTTACTCTTCGGAAAGAACATAATCTGAGTGTCTTTGAAAACAGGTGCTTAGAAAAATATTTGAGCCTAAGAAAGATGAAAATGGGGTTTGGAGAAAACTGCATAGCGACGAACTTCACCGGATATAGTAACGATAATTAAATCACGGAGGATGAAATGGGCTGGACATGTTACGCGCATGGAGGAAGAAAGACATATCTCAAAAGTATTGACTGGGAGACCCGAAGGGGAAAGACCACTAGGAAGACGTAGACGCAGGTGGGAGGACAATATTAGGATAGATTTAAGGGAACCAGGATTTGCGAGGAATGATTGGATGGAGTTAGCACAGAATAGGGTTGAATGGCGGGCTCAGATAAGCGCGGCAATGAACCTTCGGGTTCCATAAAATGGATAACATTCTTTTAACTTGCTGAGGAATTGTCTATTGCCATTGAGTGAGTGAGTGAGTGAGTGAGTGAGTGAGTGAGTGAGTGAGTAAGTAAGTAAGTAAGTAAGTAAACAAGCAAGTAAGCAAGTAAATAAGTAAGTAAGTAAGTAAGTAAGTAAGTAAGTAAGTAAGTAAGTAAGTAAGTAAGTAAGTAAGTAAGTAAGTAAGTAAGTAAGTAAGTAAGTTATGGGAAAGACTTGGTTTAGCCTGGTTCCGTCTAGGAGCTTGGCGGGCAATTAAAATTACAAATGATGAGGGGGAGAGAATATGCCCGCTTTGTGGGGCAGGAGAAACTTCACACCATATTTTGGCAGAGTGTACATTCACGGAAACACTGAGGCAACGGCATCTACCAGAGTCTTTCACTGCTTCTTGTAGGGGTCAGCTGTTCACATACGATCTGCTGCTTAACACTAGATTTTTTGGGGGGTGGGGAAATTTATGTCCAAAGTGAGGCAGCTTAGGATGGAACTGGCCGAGAGAGTGGGACCGAGGGAGTAAGGGAAGTACTCCGATGGGGTAGACGGCTGTATATAGAATAATATGTAAAATATATTTGGTTGATGTGTTTAAGGGTATTGCTGGTGTATGTGCTATTTTTGGAGGGGAATGTGTGTGTGTGTGTGGTGTTTTGTTTGTATATTTACTAGTTTTAAACTGTTTGTCTGTGTGTTTTTAGTTTTACTTTTAGGGTACATTTTTGCTTGTGCACAGTTAAAGCATGAACAGCCTAAGGGCTCATGCAACGAATAATGTAAAAAGATAATTTTCCTTGTTAACAATAAAAGCACTTCATTCATTCATTCAAGTAAGTTATGGTTATACTCGCCAGTGTACATAAATTGTGTCTCGCTGGAGTACTTTTACATGCCTGTAAATCTACACGCATATTTAGAAACGGTACTGTTCAGCTTTTTATCGAAAGCCGAGCCTGGCCGTTTCCAAGTTGCTGAAAGTTTCTCCAAGTAGAATTTAATACAAATTTAAGTTTAAAAATAATGTTAAAATGAACCGAAGAAAATTTATGCTAATGATTCAAATGTTTTGTTGTTGCATGCCAGCTGTTCCTATGTTCTGAATGTAATTGAACTTAGTTAATAATCCCTTTTGTTAAGGGTCTTCAACTTGAACATCTTCCCTCGATCTCACATTCCGTTACTATCTTTGATATTTTGAAATCAACCCATTCTTCACATGTTTCCAGAACGCACTGGATGTTATCAATCATTGTTCATTTACCTGTCAACATTTACTTTTTTTCGCCAATAATCCATTTATTTTGTCTGCCTGCGTGGTTAGTTATGCTGACTTCGGATCTGCAGGTCTGGATTCGAAACCTGGTACCTCCTCGAATTTTTCTGAGGGAGTCTAGAACGGGATGCACTCAGCCTCTTTTGACACCAACTGAGGAACTACTTGATAAAAAAAAGTAGCGACTCCGCTTACGAAAGCAATCGGTAACGGCAGTGGGAGCTGGCAAGCTGAGAATCCTACGATCTGCTTGTGGTAGCCTGATGCAGTGGTAGGATGGTAGGCTTAGGCCTACAAGGGATGTAGCGCCACGGAGTATTATAGTAGTAGTCCGTTACTGTTGGGAGTAATCTTTAACGGGGTTTTCCTTCTGCTGTCCATGTTTCTACTCCATAAAACGTTAATAATAACGATAATAATAGTAAACATAAATTGTAATATTATGCTCCAGTATTTAATACGATATAATAATATAGAGAAATCTGTAAAGCTATTCGATGGATTTAGAGCGAAAAATTAATGATGTGTGGTAATATACCGATATGACTGTGATGCTATTGTCAGCTGGCTTAATTGTGACTGGAAACAAAGAGAAGATTAGATGGTAAAATATCCTTTGGTTCGGCAGACGATTTCAAACAGGGACTGGAGTAAATAATTGGCACAATAGGCGATTTAATTTCAAATATCAATGTAACGATCGCCATAGCGCCAGAGGAAAAATATGTTCATTTTACACAAAGCACTGTAGGCCTATCAATTAAGCGTAATAAATTATGCACACAATGGGCTTCAGGTAAAATTTCCTACAAAGCAATATATGTTATAATTAATAAATGTTATGTATGAAATTGAAATGAATTAAAACATTACATCTGTCGTGGTACTTTTAGCCTGGAATAAAATGACATTAAATGTACGTAACCCGAAGGCAAAATAAATAGTTAAATAAAAAGAGAGAGATGTAATGTAATAGCAATTAAATAGTAGTAAAGTAAAGTAAGGTGATCTCTATACAGGGTTCCAAAGAAGGTCGAGGCTCCCAGATTTTTGGGCATTCGGCACGTGAAGGTGGTAAGGTTGTCAGCCTTACGCACCGGCCGCCTTTACACCCAGAAATGCTTCTGGTACTCATTTCTGTTATCGAGGCTGAGTTGACCTTAGTGCCTTAGTGCCACCAGAAGGATTAGGCCAATTGAAAAACTCCAACGACCTCATCGGGAATCGAACCCGTGACCTTTCGGTTTGTAGCGCAGCGCTTCAACCACTAAGCTACGGCGTACCCCTATGATAGTAATATTACCAACTAATAGCAGAAGTATCAAGGCAGTCCAAGGTTAAAGAAGCACTGTTAACGGTAGATGATGATATTAATTAAAAATAGGAAATTATGCCACTGAGTAGGATTTGATTCCGTGCAAGCCAGTTCCTGTGTTTTTTTAAATTTGTTCTGATTTAAGCTTATTTTAACCGCACTATTTCTCAAACGCACTATTGGTAGCATTGGTTAGTATTTGGTAAAACATATGATAATCGATTGTTCATTCCTTTAGTATACCGATATCTGACAGCTGACACAATGGTGGTTTGATTTTAAACAACACGAGTAAGAAAGATTATAATTTATATAATTTTATACATTTATTAGAGGAATAGTCTGAATAAACTTCATTCGAGATTATGAGCTGCATCAGATAAAATTGTTATCTCTCGTGGGATTACCTATGATAATTGAAGAGCTTTTCCAACAAGGTTTTAACTTGATTTTGGAATCTGTAAGTGTTCATTGACAACATTTTATTCGGTATGTAAGATGCTGAATGATCTTTCCTTCCTACAACGAATTTTGCGTTTTAGAAATGGAGACATTCAAGAAGTGTGGATGGTAATTTTCATTGGGTTCAATGTATCTGCGATTTGGCGATTGGGTGTGGAGATAGAAATTCCAAGCGTATTCCAACGAAAGCTTGCTTAAAAATCCATCACCCGTTCCTTCTCCCCGCGACGCCTGCATCTGAACGTGAGGACAGTCTGAATGGTGAAGAAGGCGATTGAAGAATGTCAGCGCTCACATCGAAGGGCAAATCCCTCAATCTCAAGACCATCCCATTACCCGAAAACACAGCTCTATGCCACGTGTAATTGTTGCTATCTGAAACCAAGTCAAGCTTTCCAATCTTTAATAAAGGGTCAAAATATTATAAGCTTTGTATTGTTACCGTATCGACATAGCATAATAATAATAATAATAATAATAATAACAATAATAATAATAATATAATAATAACAATAACAATAATAATAATAATAATAATAATAATAATAATAATAATAAAGATAATAATGGTGAGAACTTCAATACACACTGTCACCGTATCAACATAATAATATTAATAATAATAATAATATTTATTCGTCCAAGGTCAAAAAATTATTTGAATAGGACTTTATCAAATAAAATACCGGTACAGTATGGAAATTATTACATGTAAATCAGAAAATAAACAGGTACAATATGACAATTGTTTTAGCAAGAATGAAAATTATATTAAAGTTAAGAAGTAAAGTTATATATTTACATTAGTTTCAGCAAGAAACTCGTCAACATAAGTAAAATGTTCCAGGAGGTTGAGGCTCCCATATTTTGGACATTCGGCACGTGAAGGTGGTAAGGTTTTCAAGCTTAGGCACCGGCCGCCTTTACCCGCAGGATTGCTCCTGGTACTCATTTCGGTTAGAGGCTGAGTCGACGTCAGGGCCATAGTGCCACCAGAAGGATTAAGCCCAATTGAAAAACTCCAACGGCCTCATCGGGAATCGAACCTGTGACCTTCTGGTTTGTAGCGCAGTGCCTCAAGCCGTACCCCCAACGTATCAACATAGCATAATAATAATAATAATAATAAAGATAATAAGGTGAGAACTTCAACACACTCTACCACATTATCCTTTAAACATCCAGGCTTATATTGAAATAAAGAATTGTATCCTTTTTAGTAGGATAATTAAAACGGCGCTTTTACATGGCATAATTAAACGAAAGCAGTCAATCATTAAATGTTAGTTGAAGATAGAACCAATAATAATAATAAAAAAAAAAACATAGTTACGGGCACTAGACAGCCTAACTCAGGCACTTTATAATACAGTTATGGGCACCTTTCAAATTTATGTATCACATTGTTTACAGACGAAGTGAAATATGAAATCAATCAATCATGAAACTTTTATTTTTTTTTCTGAAAATGGATTGGTTTTAGACAAAATGTAAGCTTTCATTAACACTTTAAATTTTTAAGCAACATAAAACGATAGACCTACAAGATAAATAGACCTAGTGATAGTTTTGGACGCTATGGTCATCACTGATAGTATTTTAAATTAAACATTTATTCCTTTCAGAGCTGAATTCGTACGTTTATAATCCTACAAGTAGTAGTCAAGCGAAACCATCCGTGGACACTTTGGTTCGAATCAACGACGAAAATTTTCTGGTGCACGATATTCGTAGCAAGTGAATAAAAATCGTGATATTTTACATAAAGCATTACTTATTAAGTGCCAGTATGGTACTTTATGAGATTGTGTGGGGGACGAAAAAATGTCTGTCTGTCTGTCTGTCCGTGTGTCTGTACGCAGCATGACTCAAATACGCTTTTTCGTATTTTCATGAAACTTGGAAAACACATTTATAATGTCCATGGGAAGAACCCTATTGATATTGAACAAAATCGGTTCACCGGTACCGGAGTAATGCCCAATTTAGTGCCTACTTTAATAGATTATATTAGAAAGGCGCCATAACTCAAACAGGCTGTATCGGATTTCCATGAAACTTGGTATACGCATTTATGACGTCCATGTGAAGTACCCTATTGAATTTGATCCTAATCTGTTGACCGGTACCGGGGTAAAACCCAATTTAGTGTCTCTTTTAAAGGCGCAATAACTCAAATACGCTTTATCGGATTTTTATGAAACTTCGTATACGCATTTGTAATGTCTACGGGAAGACGTCTGTTGACATTCGACAAACTCGGTTGACCAGTACAGGAATAATGCCCAATTCTATGTTCTATGTTAATATATAAGAAGTCGCGATAACTCAAATATGCTTTATTGGATTTTCCTGAAACTTTGTATACCCATTTATAATGTACATGGGAAGACGTTTACTGATATTGGACCAAATCGGTAGACCGGTACCGGAGTAAAACCCAATTTAGTGTGTATTTTAAAGACGCGGTAACTCAAATACGCTTTCCCGGATTTTTTATGAAACTTGGTATACACATTTATAATGTCCATGGGAAGACGTCTATTGATATTGAATAAAATCGGTTGACCTGTTTCGGAGTAATGCTCAATGTAGTGCCTATTTTATGGTAATATACGTATTCGAAAGAATTTATAGAAAACAATGCAAATCAGTTATCTTGACAACATAGCCTATTGTTTTACTGTGATCTTATAAGGCCTTGGAAATTAAAATACAGTTAGCTATGAGAAAAAACACTATTGTTTTACATGCGCTTATCCAACTGACCCAGGTGGCCGAGATGTTAACGTCTTGGCCTCACATTCTGGAGTTCCATGGTTCAAATCCCGAAATCGGCCAATTTGACTTTTTTGTATTCTGCATGTCATAATTGCAACATAACTGATTAAACAAAAACATACTGGCACTTTATTACATCAGTTTACCTGATTTTATTATTATTAATTTTATATCTACGCTTCAAACAATTTTATGATGAGACGTATTTATATGTCAGTAGCAGTGAAAACGTTAAAGATAATAATAATGCGATGAAGTTAAGAGAAAAATCGAAATAAGTTTAGTCCATTACAAAATCACTATACATCACAGTGAACAATTATGGGCATGGAGTGCCCATCCTTCCTCTCTAGGCCTACATAGAATATCGTTACAGATATGGGCATATTCTAATCAGACTATACAAATTTCAAATGCAAAACAAAATGCTAAACCTTATTCAAACACATTCGGAATAGTTACCCGTAGTTGTTTAAGAAGAAAAACTGCCAAGAAGCATAATAACAATTATTATTATTATTATTATTATTATTATTATTATTATTATTATTATTATTATTATTATTATTATTATTATTATTATTATTATTTCCTTGACGATGTGAGAGATGCCTCGGTGGAAGCCTCTGCGAAATGGCCTCAGATGTGGTTAGATGGCTAACACAATATACTAACATATAAAAAGGAGGTTGCATTTTGGATTTTCTTAAGATTCCTCAACTCCACTCAAATCCGCAACAAGCTCGTTCAGGTGTGAACTCTGCTACTGTAGGACTTTCCGCAAGATATGGGCCGACCGAGGAGCTGGAGAATGCGTAGCAGTTGCCAATCCATGCCTCCCCCCCGGGGAGCTTATGTAGGCTCTCTGATAGCCATTTAGGAACAGGGCCAAGTGCTCCAGCGACGATCAAGATAACATCAGTCTTATCTCCAACATTAGCTTTCTTTCCGTGGCCAACTCATTACGAGATTATTATTATTATTATTATTATTATTATTATTATTATTATTATTATTATTATTATTATTATTATTATCATCATCATCATCATCATCATCATCATCAAAACTATCCATTTATATTATTATACAAAAGAAAAGGTCTATTATACAAAAGGATGCAACAACAAATTTAGAGATTCAAAGAAGAATAACGGATGGGAAGAGAATTATAGGAATGCTAAATTCGATCTTATGGAGTAAAAATATTTTACATAGAACTAAAAAATTAATATATCAGGAATTATTCCAAAGTACAACATTATACGGCGCTGAAACTTGCACCATAAGTAGACAACAAGCAAACAAATTAATGGTATTAGAAATGGATTATTATTATTATTATTATTATTATTATTATTATTATTATTATTATTATCATCATCATCATCATCATCAAAACTATCCATTTATATTATTATACAAAAGGAAAAGGTCTATTATACAAAAGGATGCAACAACAAATTTAGAGATTCAAAGAAGAATAACGGATGGAAAGAGAATTATAGGAATGCTAAATTCAATCTTATGGAGTAAAAATATTTTACATAGAACTAAAAAATTAATATATCAGGAATTATTCCAAAGTACAACATTATACGGCGCTGAAACTTGCACCATAAGTAGACAACAAGCAAACAAATTAATGGTATTAGAAATGGATTTTTGGAGGCGTTCAGCAAGAAAATCCAGGAAATAAAAATTTCGGAATGATAGAATAAGGGAAATAATGCAAGTTGAAAAGAATGTTTTGGAAATTGTAGAAGAAAGACGCTTGAAATGGTATGGACATGTACTCAGAATGACAGAGGATAGAATACCCCCAAAAAAATTGGATTGGAAAGTAGAAGGAAAAAGAAGAAGAGTGTTGGATGGGGTGAAAAGGAGTATGGCGAGAAAAGGATTAAGTGAAGAAGATGCTATGGACAGGGACTTATGGAGGCAAAAGATTGTTGTGGGATGAAGGAAAACCATTGTACTGTGGAATGTTCTTTAATAATAATAAAAAATATTGTTATTATTGTTGTTATTATTGTTGTTTTTATTATTATTATTATTATTATTATTATTATTATTATTATTAGAGTCCGGATACCAATATTAGGCTAACCATACTTACATAAATATGTAATAAAAACGTGAAACTTATCATAGGTAATCCCACGATAGTCGGGTTAGGGCAGACGAGTTGGATTTATTAAGACTATTCCATGAATAAAAATGTAACGGATTATACAAATAATAATTACTTTCGTGCTTTTTTGTATAAAAACAAAACTAACAGCTGCGAGATCACGGCGTACTATGAATCAATCATCCATGAATCGATTCGAGTTACCATGTTCTAGCCAGGGCTACCAATGGTGCATATAAGACATAGTTAACTTCAATCAGGTAAGCTAACTGCAGAACAGAATAAAAGCACACGAACTGGCTTGCACAGTTGCACCGAATGGAAATTGTGTTTTTAAACAATGTACAATTCTATTATTTCAATTTCCAAACATGTTATGTTGTATAAAATAATCTGTTTTCGTATTTAATGGCAGTATGTGGCGTATTATCACTGCACACTGATGCTTTCCTGTCCAGTAACGAGCAGACGATTTTACCCGATAAAATGCCATCCTCACGATTCCTACAAGAATATTGTGAGATAAACGACCGTGATTGGTCTATGTCCGAGAAATTGCTAAACGTTATTGGTCAATATCAAACACGCGGCGTATGAGTGGAATAGTCAATATAATATAATGTAAACACAGAAAGGGTGATAAATCTTCTCAATTATTGTTAAAAATAGTGTTAAAATGTAAAAATGAATATGATTATTTCAATATTTAAGGGGTGAATTTTGAGAGCGAATTGCGAAAAGGTGTTTGATCAAATTATTCAATAATTATGACTGAATAAACAAAACGATATAGATACCTCTCACAAAAATACTTACTTTAGTTCATTATTTTATTTTTATTTATTTAATTGTCCTGGAAGAGATAAGACCATCAGGTCACCTCTTCCTCGTTATCAGGATTCCGAAGACTACAATTACAATAAAAAAATTACAAGAAAAATACAGTGAAGAAAATAAAATAGCACAGACACTAAAATTGATATAAAATTTCAATAATTTCAATAATAACGAAAATTACAGTGAAAACTATTCAATAAATCATAAAAATTATATCTAGCAATTATGATTTTTCTTTAGATTTACTTCCTTTAATCACTAAAAACTGATAGGCCCTACACGTCTATATAAAATTGCTGCATGATGTAATGAAATCATCCTGCACCAATGTGACTTTTAACCTGCAAATTGTTTATTATTATTATTATTATTATTATTATTATTATTATTATTATTATTGTTATTATTATTATTATTATTATTATTATTATTATTATTATTATTATTATTGTTATTATTATTATTATTATTATTATTATTATTATTATTATTATCTTATTACAAAAGCGATATGCTCGAGTTAGGTGTCCAAACATTTTTCTTTGAAATGTTTGAAATTTTGACAGTCCCTTACATGCATGAGCACAGAGTTCCATAATCGAACTTGGAAATGATGAAAGAATAGGATAAAGAGCTGTGCTGCGGGATGGTACTAATAGTATTAAGTCATGTGAACGGCGTGGAAATGATCATTATTACGAATAAACTTAAATCAGTCACAAATATAAATATAACAAAATCTGAAAGAAAATATTACATAGCTTCTTCATTACAAAATAAAGGAGATTTATCAAAATATATTAAGTGTGGAAATATAACTATCTCGGCGTCATGTCTTGGAACTATAATAATAAAAGTACAATATAACATGAATAGAATAGATGGCTCTAATTACGAGCATTCGTTAATACATTAATGAAGCCGGTTAGGCCTATAACTTATACTAATAACGCACGCTCCTCTACACGTCTATATAAAATTGCTGCATGATGTAATGAAAACATCCTGCAGCAATGTGACTTTTAACCTGCAAATTGTTTATTATTATTATTATTATTATTATTATTATTATTATCTTATTACTCCGTGTAAAGTAAGATTGCAATATATATTAATTTAATAGGCTAAATAATATCATCAACAAGTATTCTGTGTGAGTGAAACAATCTTTAAGTATTTAACTTTAACTGATTAATCCGTTGATTTAAAGCTATTTTAAAAACTCAGCTCAAGTTAGTAACTCAGAATTTTTATGTGAAATTCTGGTACGTGATATATGGAGAATCAGATTACTTCAAGATTAAAAAAAAAAAAAAAAAAAATGAAAGGAGCAAAGTTATACAGAGCGGTGCAAAAAAGGGTAACAGAATCAATCCACGTTTCACAATTTCGGTTACCGTTTTTTGCACCACCCTGTGTATTATTTTAGATTTAAAAAGCATATAATTTAATCCACACAAACCTCATTTTAGATATTATATTTTTTTAAATTGCTCAATTCTGCAAATCTTATGTTTATCTTTCATTTGGTACATTAGTATGTACTAACAAGACTTTTTGACAGAATTGGTCTATGGTCTGATACGTTTGAGTAAATATTGACTAAGAAACAATATAAATTGTACAACAATTACAACTTTTATAAAAAGCCTGTTAGCATTATCATCCGCCGTCCCCTTAATTGGTCTGCTTTTATTCTAAAAAATTTGTGTGGCCCGCAGGCCAACTCCTTAACCTAACATATTATTGATCCTCCGACCCCTTGTATTGGAAACCTTGATTTACATTATAGTGCCTAAAGTACACGCAAATAAATTAAAACTACATACTTCACTTCTACAATAGCGCACTGAAAGAGTTTATATAGCGGAGAGAGTTTTAAGGAGAGATGGTAGTTATTGCTAGCAAAATGATAGAAAATATAGCGTATGTTCAAGAAGCCATAACTCAGGTGTTAACAGTCAGATTTAGTTGAATTTTTTGTATGCTTTGTAAGTTCACTCTTTAGTTTAAAATAAGAAGAGAATGGTTGTTATAGATCTCACTGTTTGGTAGCAAAGAATTTTTTAACACAAAGGTGATAATTTAGTTTTACAGTTACTTCCCTTGACATAGGTACAATTAATTCTACTTCTGTAGCTTAGATTTTTGTGAAACTTTCAGAACTTACTAACAATAGGTACTACTATTTACCCTAGCACAATCAGTCTAATATGTACAATATTACTGCATGAAAACTGCATGAAAACTTCACGACAAAAAATAAAGACCTTTTTAAAAATAAAAATGGTTCAAAATTCTTTATAGTCGAGACATTTCCCATAATTCTGCTAAGAGAGATTTTTCATCCATCTATAATGAATTCCTGAAAGTTTCATTATTTTAGCATGAATAGCTTTTCAGAAAATGGTACCTGAAGTACAAAAAATGTAATTTTACAGGAGAGCGAAAAGAAAATGACATGCATGTGCTAAGCTTAAGTTATTTTATCCATTTTAGAAAGCTCCAGGACTATTAATTATAATCCAACATATAAGACCTATATATCAAAATGTTCAGAAAAATTTGCTCTATTACATGAGCCGAAGAAAAAAATTAATTTTTTGACACTGATAAATACACAAAATAGTCGTAGGTATGATATTAATAGCGAATCAAAATAGAATTGTCGATGAGTACCCTCACTATTGCCCGAAGTGAAAAACTCTGCAGATGTAATAAAGTAGAAGGCACTGTCACTGAAATGATGGATCGGTGTGAAGTCAAGCCCTAGTTAATACAGGTGACGGGACCCATGTATGCTGTTTGGTTGACACAACCTTTGCCTCGGAGCAATGATGTAATGCACCGTAGTATATGACATTCTCTCCTACAACAAGCAGTTCTAGTGAATTCCATGTACAGTGTAAAGCTATTTCTAGAGAATAGAGATATACAGAGTGATTCAAGAGTATGTTATGTATGTTCCTTGGGTGAATGTAATCTGCGCCACGGTTGACACCGAATTTGAAATGGAATGAAAAGGAGATATGTAAACTGCGCCACGGAGATATGTAGATAGCTAAAATAAATGACAAGTATTCTCGTCTACTCAAATGGGGAGAACAATATATAAACAATGAAATATCCCGTTTTGATTTTATTAAGAAGGTGTCCTATGAGAACAAAGTGCTCATGCAAAAAAAATCTGGGTAGTGTTTTTAACAATTTTATAAGTGACGAAGCGTTCATGAAAAAGAAATAAGAGTATTGTTTTTAACATTTTTTAAAATGACAAAGCTACCACACTTATGAAATTTCATAGCAAGTCCTAAGTCTGGAGAAGTGGGAAGGAAAATGTTAGTGCGTTAGTATGACGGTGGCGCAGTTTACATATGTCGGTGGCGCAGTTTACATATGTCGGTGGCGCAGTTTACATATGTCGGTGACGCAGTTTACATCGTGTAGGTTGGGGGAAAAGGTAGAAGTGGCGCAGATTACCTTTTCCCTGTTCCTTTACTGGTTTGAATATTTTGTTTTAATTTCTTATTATAATGAGAGAGAAAACAAAATAATATCTAGAAAAGTTAACATATAAGTTAAACTAAAGTTGAATGTTTTTCTAGGAAGAAACTTATGAAGGTTCAAGAATATACAAATCAGAAATGTATTTTACAAATTGGTGTATATTATTGAGTAATTTAGAAACAGAAATTATAATGAAAATGAAAGAAATGAAAATGAAACCCGTGAAAGCCAGTTTATAAGATTCATTTATTTGTTTTTATTTCATTAAAAAACTCATAAGTGGTGTCTTTTTCTGTTATAGTAACATCCGTAGCCAGATTATTTAGTGACATCAGCCAACGCATGTAAATGTATCAAGAGGTTGTGACAATATATTCGAAACAAAGCAACTTGTTACTGATTACTAGGAGGCGGATTTCTACGACCTAAAAAATAGGATATATGCATGCATTTACGACCTAAAAAACATTAAAATATGACCAATAAAATTGTAAATATGACTTTACCACTTACATATTGTATATATTTTTTTAAGTTTCATTACAATACATTTTATTAAAATATAGTGTTAATTATTTAAAATATCTGTAAATTCTCAAAAAGTATCATTTTAACGCAAAATCTACAAAATATGATATGAAACTTAAACATTTCTTTATTATGCACACACATATGCAAAAATATGACTTAGATATGCATATTCATACTAAATATGCTACAATAGTTGAAAATTTCCTAAATATGCAGTTATATGCACAATAAAAGCTGTTCCATTTTCACCAGGATGCTTGCAATCGGGTTTAAATTAGCCGGAAACCTGAAATAATGCAAAGGGGGAAAATATGACATGTCATAGAAATCCACCCCATGGTGATTACATTTTTTTAAAATACTTTATCGTAAAGTAATTAAATCTGTGTTTTGTAAACTAGGGATATTCTGCAATAAGAGCATTATATGTATTCAAAACATAATTGAGACCATGCCAGTTCTCAGTGTTAGTCCTGTAGTTTGTTTCTGCAGAACAACATATGGAGTTTCTTCTTGTACAGCATTTTGACAATGTAGTTGCGACTGGTTGAATTTCCACTTAATCTTATTCTGGATTGGTTACTGATTCATGAACTAATTAGTTACCGTAAAATGTACAAAGAGTCAAATGCATTAAGTTTGTTTTAAAACTCCCGGTATTTTTATTTTCAAAACAGAACCAATAAAGACTTCAGTTTAGTGCCTCCAGGAACAGTCTAACTGGCTGAGTGTATACGATCTCACAATTTTAACATTTGTACATAAAGGCACGTAAATAATACAATGAGGAAGTTGATACTAAAGTAAAGCCAGTGAAGCAAAAAGCAGGGTTATTTATTAAATTGCATTGCTTGTAAGATATTTATGGTTTACAAGAAACAAAAGCAGGACCAGATAACGTCAATACAGATAGCAAAGAGGAGGCAGTTTCGAGAAATTACAATATATTTATGAGGAATACAACATTCAATTCAACGTAGCAGCCGCGAACTTTGCTGTCAACATTCTATTTTGCAAAGTGCTTTTATAGAACCATCCAAGTTCACACCTACAACACTGCAGCGCTACTAGTCTTCACATAAATAACATACATTTTTATGACTACCTCCGCGAGAAAGTACTGCAGGAAATAATTATGGAGGTATGTGGCCCCTTTCAGAATGTTGCAAGAAAGAAAATCTTCAATAATTACATATCGGCCTATTTTGACGGTTGAAAGTTTGTTGTACTACTATCATTCAATACATATATAGCTTGATTTCAACACAAGTTCTGAATCAAGCCTTAAACATAAAATAAAATGAATGTTAGTTTTCCTGCGTAAGAAGTTATTTCCTTAGTATTTACTCTCTACAAGCTCCTATTTTTCTACAATATTATTTATTTTATTTTGTGTTATTTTATTTTATTTCCATACAATATATATACGCGTGTATATATATGTATATATATGTATGTATATATATGTTTATATATGTATATATATATATGTATGTATATATATATATATATATCCCGAAGGAGTTTGCTAGTCTCCTACCTGTTTAAACAAAAATTACCAAGTAAATGGAGTCTGGAGACTAGCTTCTAATGAAACAGTACATAAAGAAATAGAACCACTGACAAGTACAATGGAAAAAAAACAATATCATTTTTGGGATATATATTACGGACACCAGAAAATAGAATTAGCAGAAAAATAATAGAAAAATTATGGAAGAGTAAGAGTAAGAAAAATATAAGATGGATTACAAAACTTAAGGAAGATATGGCAGAGCTACGTATTACAATAGAGGATTTAATATACAAGACAGACACAATCAATATATTGAAAGACAAACACAGTACAATACAGATGAAAATCAACTAACAGAGAATAGGAAGAGTAGTTCCAGAAGCAGAATGAAAATTGCGGTCAGAAAGGATGAAGAAGTACTGGGCTGACAGAAAGATGAAAAACCTCAACCAGAAACCTGACTAAAGTGGTCCTATGAAGGCCAAAAGTTAAAATTATATATATATATATATATAACTCCAAAGAGCACAGCTCAAGCAAGGGATGACGTAAATGCATTGGTTCCAAATAATATTACAGAATACAATTTAACTTAAAGTCTATAACAACAAAATTTACTGCATGTAACAGTATTAACTGTATACTAGAAAAAACACATTCAAATGTACAGATAATGTCAATAAATTTAAAGATTTATGTTACTCTACAGTCTATTAAGTAAAGTAAATATCTAATAAATATGAATGTTTTTGACTTGAAACTTCTAAAAGAACCGAATACATTTTCCATAACATGTTATATAATTCTACAGCATGTGGTAATATTCCATAAGACCATACGTAAAGGATTCAGTATGGGTTACAAAGAGACGATTGATTTGTCTTGATTTCTATCTTTAATTCTACTTTTTCCCTAAATTTCCTCTTATTTTGCTGGCCAAGTCCATTTTTTACCTTACACACATATTCCCCTAATTCTTTAACTTGACTTCTAACCTTAAATACACCCTGTTCGTCACAAGTCTCCAATATTGTTATTTCGAAAGGATCAGAAGTAGAAACTCATCAAGTTTAAATGGTTGAAGTATTCACCACAGCTGCAGTGGTGCTGCAACAATAGATTCTTTTGAGAATTGCGATTTCAAACGATGTGTGGTGGTATACAGAAACCAAATCAATTACTCAAGTGAAACAAAACTTTCGTCGTGTGTGCAATAAGGACCCTCCAACATTCCAACATTCAAGACTATAAAGAAGTGGGTTGATCAATTTTTGGCGACCGGCAGTGTCTTGAAGGGACGCGTTGGCTGAAATCCCGGCATCCAGGAAGAGGTCGTAGAAAATGCACGGAGATGTATGTATGTATTTACAACAATCGAGCACCATTTTGTTTTCAGATTAGGCCACCTTTCACATTTCAGGGAAATTGTAGATGAAGATTAACGCATTTATACGCACATGCAAACACATACACACGCGCATAACACTAGATTTTTTTGGGGGGTGGGGAAATTTATGTCCAAAGTGAGGCAGCTTAGGATGGAACTGGCCGAGGGAGTGGGTCCGAGGGAGTAAGGGGAGTACTCCGATGGGGTAGACGGCTGTATATAGAATAATATGTAAAATATATTTGGTTGGTGTGTTTAAGGGTATTGCTGGTGTATGTGATATTTTTGGAGGGGAGTGTGTGTGTGTGGGTGTGTGTGTGTGGTGTTTTGTTTGTATATTTACTAGTTTTTAACTGTTTGTCTGTGTGTTTTTAGTTTTACTTTTAGGGTACATTTTTGCTTGTGCACAGTTAAAGCATGGACAGCCTAAGGGCTCATGCAACGAATAATGCACTTCATTCATTCATTCATTCATTCACATACACACGCACAATAAAAATGTCCAAATCCTCTTTTTCCGCTAAGTAAATTTGGAGTAAAATTTTATTTTTAGGTAGCCTATATTTTTCATAATTATTTTGACATTTTTGAAAGATTTTTACATAATAAATGACTTATTAATAGGGCATTCTTAGGTAATTAATAGGTCATCAAAATCCCAGCTTAGTTATTACCTTGTGTTAGATGAATGAAAATAAAAAATCCGGCTACGGGACCAGTATCATAGAAGCCAATTAGGAGGGTGGCTACTATACACAGAAAAATAGCTTAAGAAATAAATACGTAATGGAGTAGGGAAATGAAAGTGTAAGGAAGCATAGAAAAAAAGAAAGATTTAGGTATAAAGAAAGAACTGTTTGAGTGTATTTATTGCATAATACTAGGAAAGTAATTCTAATGCAAGGCAGGAAGTGACGTCAGGGCAAGCTGCTCAACTTAATTAGTTTTAAAGAACGTGCCTGCACTTCGGGAGCCTCGCTCAGATGCCTCTCGTAATATCTAATCAAGAAGAGAATGCACCCACTCCAGGTGGCCCTAAAAAACAATTTTGTGTATCCCTGAAATCGAGGAACTGATTTATTCAACCAGCTTACTTGTGTTTATACTTTGGAAAGTACCGATCAGAATGTTAACTCTAAAGGCAGAATGAATAGTGAAAATAGCGCAAGTTCATGACAGTTTATCATCTCTTTAGTTCAATTCTATTCTATTTTAACAACTGATACAAGCAACTTGAGTTTTCCGCATACTTTATAGATAGAAATGCCTCAAAACATGGATAAATGTAGAAAATTAAATTTATTTTTTATAAAATTTTCATTTTTGCATTATGATGACCTGTGGATGCCTCATCTGTAAAAGTAAAGTGTTCCCTATTACAGGCCATGGAGGCCCAGAGGGTTCCAGGAGGTTGAGGCTCCCAGATTTTTAGACATCGGCACATGATGGTGGTAAGGTTGTCAGCCTTACGCACCGGCCGCCTTTACCCCCAGGATTGCTCCTGGTACTCATTTCTGTTAGAGGCTGAGTCGACCCCAGGGCCATAGTGCCACCAGAAGGATTAGGCCAATTGAAAAACTCCAACGACCTCATCGGGGATCGAACCCGCGACCTTCCGGTTTGTAGCGCAGCGCCTCAACCACTACGCTACGACGTACCCCATGCCTCATCTGTAGCATATAGTTAATAAAATAAGCTATGAAAAGGAATGATATTTCAAAAGCTGGGCTCGAATGCGTGGCTTAAGCTATAAATGGAATTGTGTAGGCCTACCAGTGAAGTGAACGATAAGATTATTCCTTCTCCTAAAAAAAATTTCTACATTTTACAATTTAAAAATTAATTGAATAATAATAATAATAATAATAATAATAATAATAATACTTTTCCGCATACTTTATAGATAGAAATGCCTCAAAACATGGATAAATGTAGAAAACTACATTTATTTTTTATAAAATGTTCATTTTTGCATTATGATGACCTGTGGATGCCTCATCTGTAGCCCATAGTTAATAAAATAAGCTATGAAAAGGAATGATATTTCAAAAGCTGGGCTCGAATGCGTGGCTTAAGCTATAAATGGAATTGTGTAGGCCTACCAGTGAAGTGAACGATAAGATTCTTCCTTCTCCCTAAAAAAAAATTCTACATTTTACAATTAAAAAATTAATTAAACAATAATAAAAATAAAAATAATAATAATAATAATAATAATAATAATAATAGTAGTAGTAATAATACAGTAAAAATACTTAAAATATAGCAAGAAACTTTATTTTGTTCCAAAGTAAATTTTATTACATCTAGATGATAATGTAATAAAATATATTAAAACAGGTGTGATTTCAGATGGCAGGAAATAGTTATGTAATACATATTTTTTGTTCACGTAAAACATTTCGAAATTAACATAATAATTTTGCTACACCCTTTTCTAGCCTCCAAAGAATACTGTAATCACTTTGGTTTTTTGGACTTATTTTCAAGTATCTTGGATTATACAAATGTTATTTATTTCATTTAAGATCTTTCAAACGTTGAGACTTTTTCGGATCCTGGAAGATATTGCATTTTTTAATATCTTAATTTTTTTTCATTCTTATTATATTAATCTATCGCTCTACAAATGGTTATTTGCATATTCATACTTCAAGTTCCTGTAAATACATCTATAGATAATTTTAAACTGCTCTTATTGATCTTATTTACTGATAGAAAGTAGTCGTAAGAGGTTGTTTTGTACCGTTAGTAATTTTGAAAGTAATTACAAAATTCTATATACGTATCTCTCTTCAAAGATTTGTCCTTTCGTTTAATAAACAACGTTGTCGTTACCAAGCTTTACGTGTGGTTATTATATAGTCTGTTTTTCAACTTAGAATAATGTTGAATCTAAAATAAGGCAATAACAAATTAATTTCGTATAGTGAATATAGGGACGGTGTATTTTATGGAGAATATTCTGAAAATAAATGAAAACACTTAAGTACATAAACACACACAAATAAAGAAAAAATAAATTATCAAACAAAGGAACAATATTCATATAACGTATTCATATAACGTACCGGTATCTTAACTAAACTAGAAGTCTATAATAAAATAGTTGAAAGTTGGTTTATTGTCTTGAATAAATGTCTATGATTTTTCTACATAATTTTTTCATTAAGACGCCACCCGAATGAGCATATTCTCGGGCTCAGGGCCAGTTCAGAAATAAATTTAAATACATAAAATAAGGATATGGATTAAAAATAAATAAAAATACAATAAATTATATTCATTAACAGTGATAATAGGAAAGAAACTTAAAAACAACAATGAAACACAAGAAGTAAATATTTGTGTAGCAAACGATATTTTTTAAATGTTTAATTGTTCAAATCAATTAATTCAGAGAACAATAAATTGAAAATCTGGGATGAAAACCACAGCTATGTTACGTTTATGTTAAATTAAACGATTTGTTTGGTTTTGTCTTCTATGCATCGGAATGTGGATATGATCTAAAGTTTGAATTTCTAATACTGTAACTTAATAAAATATATCTATAAAATAGATACACTATATACGTTAAATTATAAAAAAATATTAGTTTAGACGGATCATCAAGAGGGTTAGATAGGTAAATTTCAACAATACGTTTTTAAAGCAAAATTAGAGAAGAAAGAATAGAATAACACAATAGATTCTTGCTAAACAACTTCCTGATAATACTTTGCTGCCAAATCCGTTTCGAAAGCTACTACGTAATCTAGAGGTTTCGTTCACGTGGTTTGAACCAGGAACACAGGCACTGTGGTAAGGTATTTCCTCAGATTGTAGGATAAAAAGCTCACTTTTTAGAATATCAATAATAGTCCAACACCGAGGCTTACTTCCTTTATATTACTAAATGAATCATGAAGGCCTCAACTATCCGGCATCTTCTTGTACACGCGCGCAATGCGTGTAGTCTAATCATCTCTTCCAAGGGGTTCAAAGTTCTAGCGTCTTGGAAAGCCATTCGTATCTTCAACAGCATACCCTTTAACCTTCTTACTACCCGGTTATATTTGTTGCACTAAGTACCACTGGGGTCATAATTGTGAAATAAATTTAAGGCGGACTTCTTCGGTTTGCTATAGCAAAAGGAAAAAAAGAGCATTAAACGATTTGGAGGAAACTGACGCGGGTTTTCTTGGCTAAGGAACTGGAATCAATGGTCCTTCCCCCCCAGATATAGCAATTTAATCGTGCAATGTACAGGTAGGGGGAAATAAAGCGGACGGACTCTTATAGCTGAATATATTATTATTTGTGTTAGTATTTTATAATAATATTAATAATTAATATATTCAGTTATAAAACAATACGATTAGAAACCTTATTCTGGGTTTCGAAATGGGCTAAGTCAACAGTCGACACTAGAACAAACAATGTGCATGCCGCTAGGCATGCGCAGTGGCTCATATCGGCAGCTTAGATATTTTAGTCGGTCCGCTTTTTTTTCCTTACCTGTACATCGAAACCGGGATTTTAGATAATATCTTAATTATCAATCGTTTAAATTGTTATGCATGATTTGGATAAGATTCATGAGTCTGTGGTACGTATTAATCGCTTCATTTCGAATCTGTGTGCCCATACGTAAGGAAAAGATTCGTTCCATCCGTTTAATTTATTTATATCTGTTACGTAAAATAATATAATTAAGAGTAAAATTATGTAATTCATGCGATTTATGTAAAAACGACGCAAAAGCTCACAAATATAATTCTTTAATTATTTTTCTGTTAAATCAATTATTTAAATAAAACATGTAGCAGTTGAGTAAATAATAGCAGTCCAAATCGCGGGCACCTGCTATTCCATACACAGGAAGACAACTTAACAGTTACACCAGACCTAAAGGAAATATTTCGAATATTTTGTATTGTAGCTCAGTACATGTACAGGTTCTCGCAACCCCAGACAGCCAAAGCCACATCCAGACACATGCACGAACAGGTGTGAACACAGAGACGAATAGAATACCAATTACAAAGTGCCTACCTAGTACTTAGACTATCCATAATGTATATAAATCAATGCGGTGGGAGCCACACTTCCTGCAGAGGTTAACGAGTAAACGGAGAATAGTGCCTCTAACATCCAGTCGTTGACTTGGAAGGAACTCCGGTAGTATTTTTTATTGCTGTCGGCTGCGGTTGTCTAGAGGTAGCGTGCCCGCCTCTAAATACGAAGGTCGCGGGATCAAACCCGGGCGCAGTCCAAGGATTTTTCAGGACGTAAAATTCCTGGGCACTGAGTCCTCCGGGAGGGACTTTAAGCTGGGGGCCCGTGTCGTAGATTTACGGCACGTAAATGAACTCCAAGCCTAAATTAGAGCCTCTGGACAACATTTCTTGACCCTTTCACTTCCAAGTAATAGCTTAAGTTTTCGGAGGGGGGTTAAGGGGCGATGGGCTTACCACTTGTCCCTCTGTCCTCTCTAGGAAAATATGCGTAACAGAATTCACATCGGTAAACAGAAACCTCCACTTGGAGGCCCTTCGCCCCAACATGGGGGCATAGGATTCGAGAGAGGAGGGAGAGGGAGAGGGAGAGAGAGGGAGAGGGAGAGAGAGAGAGAGAAGTAGACTGTTGCTTATACAGGAATCTCCGTCGTCCCACCTCCTATGGTAAGGTTTCGTGATCCTTGAGTCTAACTAATCTGTTTTACAATGTTTGCAACAACTCCTGACAGCCAAATACACAAACTAAATATTTGTTCACATTGGCAAAAACCATTCTGACCTATGTATTCATTGTCTTTCTTTTAAATGCCGGTACTTCATCGTTCACATAACTATCTTCCTCTATGTTCTTGGTGGTCGTCCTCTTTTACTTCTCCTTACTGGCACACATTCGAAAGCAATCTCCGCTATATTTTTTTTTTTTATCTATCCGCAACACAAATCAACACCATACTAATTGTTTCGTTTAAATACAATATAAGATTTCTTTACGCCTTTCTTGTGTCATATTTTGTAATTTCTAATTTTCTGGATTTTAGATATTCAATATGTTGCACGCTGAAAACAATAATGTCCAGTAGGTGCCTCTTACACATCCTGTAGCCATTATCTGGCAAAGGATTGACCAATACTGATCTTATTGTGTGGTGACGCGATTAGCACGAAAATTTTCCATATGGACAGAATTACAGGACTTGCAGAATATGAAAGATAGAATTGAGGACTTGGAGAATATAAAGTCAATATGAAATAGATAATTTTTTATTATTATTATTTTCCTCTACACATTCTTAAGTGAATGATATAAGGAATTAGTTTAGTATTTGACAAATACATGCGGAGTACCCATGACCTATTTTAATTCACATCTGAAACACTCGCTTTGACCCGTTACCTTGGATACAGCCTTGTCATTTATCTGGATCTCAAGTTTTTACTTGAAAAGAGACAGAAAAAGTGAGAGAGTGTAAGCGGGAGGAAACAGCCCCTCCTCCATCCGGCCCATGAATCTTCACCAACACGCTGTTTATTGTATGCCTAATTGCACGAAAAGAAAAACCGGCTGAAAGGAATTTAAATTAAGCTCAGTGAACAACACCCACGAAACTTCCCGACACGCTCCGAGAACAGGAGGGACCAATCTTTAGGGTGTGTACTAATCACCACATTTCCGCTTAATGAAGGTCTTGAAGCATTATTAGGACTACGCTTAGATAGGGTTCTTTCTTTCTTTCTTTATCGTAGTTTCACCTCTCCCTTTTTTTTTTTTTTAGGATTTAAGCGACCCAATCCGCCCGGGCCTTACAGGGCCGCGACCTGTCGGGAGAGGGATTATCTTTGGATCACATACATACTTTTTTGACAAGACAAGGACATGGAGGGCCTCCCCGGATGAGTGATCAGCCCAATGCCGGGGCCACCTCCGAGACAACACAAATACATAGGACGAGACACACCATTCACACACACACTCACTCCAAACAAGGCGAGAATGGGATGAAGATGATAATGACGGCCAGATGATATCTGGGGACCACAAGGGTTAGATGGGGTTAACCGCCGATATTTTTGTTGTTGCTCAGAGAGGCTCTGATCGTTAGTCATCATTGAACGATAATACAGCTGAAATGAAGTACAAAGGGAACATACAAATTACAAAATTAATTTTAATCCTCATGTTCCTAGTATGTTGGATGAAGGTACACCGTTGAGCGTAAAAGTGCATTTTTTTCACTCTATATCATACAATTTATTCATCAACTTGAACAAAACCAACCTATTTCAACTTCTAAGTGATGACTTTAAAGATTCCATAGAGTCATCTGCTTAAGCAGGAGAATTCCGATACTATCCCAACCCACTGGAAAGATTGCCTCTTGTTTTCTGTAACTTGCAAATTTGCAAAGCATTTACAATCATAGGCCTTACTCGGCCGCGGTCGATGGGGTTTTCAGGATGTAAAAATCCTGGGCACGGAGTCCTCCGGGAGGGACTTTAAGCTGGGGGGCCCGTGTCGTAGATTTACGGCACGTAAAAGAACTTTAAGCCTAAATTAGAGCCTCTGGACAAAATTTCTCGGCCCTTTCACGTCCAAGTATTACCTTAGTTTCCAGAGGGTGGTTCCACTTTCCCTCTGCCCTCTTTCGCGAAAATAAGCGTAACAAAATTCACGTAGGTAAACAGAAACCTCCATTTGGAGGACCTTCACCCCAACATAGGGGGTATAGGATTCCAGACAGATAGACTCGTGAATTGTTCAAGGTATTACTCGTATAATTAAATTTTGCAGGTTTGTGAAGTTTAGGCACAAAACAAAGTATAGTTTTTCTTTTAGTATATACAGTTAATATATTTTTATTAATTGACACAGAAACATTACGATTATTTTAATGCTATGTGGGCGATACTACAATTCCTGAAAATTTACTAAAATACATATTAAATAATTCAAATAAGTAAGGTTGCTTGCATGCAAAGGCTAGGCTGCACAAAACTCATGTGGCACTTAAATAATAATTATTTCATGGATAAAGAGACATTAAAAGTATAACGGACTTAATAATGTAGATTAACTATGTCAAATTTCTTTTCCATAGGAACCTGAAATATGAAAAATATAAAAATTCTCTGATTATACGGTAATCAAAGGTCTACCTTTCCCGTAAAAGATCTCTTTCATAGAGCGGTGTAGTCAGAATATCACACATAAATTTGTACATCATTATTATATATTTTACAAAAACAAAGTAACAGTGGAATTAAGTAATATTAAATTGTATAAATTAATAACTCATTATTTTAAGTAGACATTAACCAACGGATTCCATTAAACACAAATTAAATACGTGAATAAATTAACGAAATGTAATGTGAAACAGTTAATAGCAAAATAATGTCGAATTTACGTACTACACGCAAACTCCTATAAGTTTAACGGTTAACAGACAAAGGTCAAAAGATTACAGACATGTTCTTCTTTTTCTTTCTATTTTTCGACAATCTCTCTAAATGGAAGTTTGGCCTAACTTCAAAATTATGTTATTTAAACCTCTTAGCAGAAAATACATTTCTAAGTTCAATAACAAATGAAATCAACAATGAAAGAACGAATTGGATCAAACCTAGGAATAAAAAAATAAAAAATAAAAAATGCCAAATAATAAAATGTAATATCTAAGACGAAATAATTATGGTGGAAATCGTCCCTGAATATTACGATGAAAATAATAAGCACTGGAGACTTGGCTATTCACGCATGCTGCTGGGACTTATGAAAAGAATCCAAGAGCTGGGAAAAAATGAGGAAAAATTCCTTTGCGTATGTAAAGAAAGTAGTTTCAGGGGTGCTGGGTCACAAATCAAGCAACTTGAATGTATTTCTAGATGATGCACGGGGGTCCACCTGCTCCTAGTGTTCCCTATATTTAACAGTTACAGGAAAAAGGCGCAAATCCAGCAAGCCTGTTATTTATGGTTGGACAATTACAAGTTACGGTCTGAGTTAAGAAATTAAACTCATCCCTCCAGAGAAGCTCGTCGCTGCTACAGCCTGTTTATTAAGGGAATACACTACTGCATTTTCTAACTTCTTGGTATGAAAAGTGAACTGAAATGAAATAGCTTATTTCGGTCATTATTATCAGTGTTAGCAAAATAATATCAATGGCATAACTCAATAATGCATAATTGATTTTTAAAATAATTATATATAATAATTATGTATTAAGTATACAATTATATATACAATATTAATTTGTAAACAAATTTTAAAGTGTACTATTTATTTATTGATTTATTGATTTTATTTATTTAGAAAGCAGTTCCTACAGCTTCCTCCATTAAGATGCTGTCAAAATACACCTGACGAGAGGCGTTTACAAATATTACGAAACTAAATGCATAAACCAACCTAGGAACATAACATAGGAACATAAAAATATAGCAGATGCATAGAAAAGCATGCAGTCTTAATTTAAGGCACATATTACAGAATATTACATTTCTAAGGTGCACATAAATTATTTTAACACAGCAATTAATCCTTTACTTGCAGCAATGGAAATATTTGATATTTTCAATACCCGAACCCGTGCAAACAATTATTTAAAATAACATTAGAATATAATAACATTTTTTGTAACCATTTTAAAAACTAGTGCTTTTTAAGTTTTTTACGCCGCAATTCATACGCCATAATTTGAAGAAATATTTAGTATATTATTTAAAAGTTGGCAGTAAAGTTTAAAATTTCGTTTTTCCTAAACCACAAAAATGTTTCAATGTCACATTTTTAAAAATTTTAGATGGCTTGCAATTGTCATTAGAATATCTGAACCCACTTAATTGTTAATTGTAGAACGAAGAATGCCTCATCAAATTCACTGCAGCAATTTATGAGAATAATTATTTATAGTACAAGTATTCGTTAGAACAGCAAATTACGTCAAAATGAGTTTTTTTATGTCTGAGTAAGGAAAAGAGGTACCGTGGCATGTGGTATAAGTCGGATTGATGTGTTATATTGCTCCTGTTATAATTAATAGGATTTTTATTAAATATTTTACGGACTAATTTATTACAGCAGCTCACCAGTTTGATACTTGAAACAACCCACTGCAAGTTTTTCTCGAAATAGTATTTGGTCAATATAGCCTACTTCAAACAGATTCCGAATATGTCCTATTTCCGGGACTTGGAATTCGTAATTAGCGCTATGCGAAGCAATAAGCTGCAGAAAAATAACGAACACTGCTTTGTACATTTTTCATTACTTCATTGATAATATACATGAGGAAAGTAATATTTATTTAATCTTCATTTTCTTTTTTAATAACTAATAAGATAAATTACACATCCCAGAAAATCCTTTCTGATTTTACTATTCTCGAAATAGTATTTGGTCAATATAGCCTACTTCAAACAGATTCCGAATATGTCCTATTTCCGGGACTTGGAATTCGTAATTAGCGCTATGCGAAGCAATAAGCTGCAGAAAAATAACGAACACTGCTTTGTACATTTTTCATTACTTCATTGATAATATACATGAGGAAAGTAATATTTATTTAATCTTCATTTTCTTTTTTAATAACTAATAAGATAAATTACACATCCCAGAAAATCCTTTCTGATTTTACTATTCTCTACAGTAGATAACTGAAAAAAGCACAGTATTTTCTCAGAATAATTATTTACTCTCATTAAACTGTAAAGCTGTGCTCCCATTCGACCCACGCTACCGTACATCCTAGCTTGCTTTCTCAGGAATTGTCAGCATTGCACCCACTGTTTACCTAGAACATAAGCTAGCGCTGAGATCATTAAGCCCAATGTTGCTAACTTGTCATTTACGAAGTGTTTTCTCGTTATTCGAATCTTATTTTATGTATCTAGCAAACCACTCCGAACATACTGGAGAGAACGATAAACATTTTAAAATAAATATTCCTCATACCTTTTTACTCAGAATAAGGGTATGAAATTAATTTTAATAAAGACTTAGAGAACGTTTTAGGCTGTTTAGGTCTACGTTCTTGCGTCAATATCAGTTTGTCACTTATCTGATCAGTTTGTGGTTAATTCTGGAATTCCTCAAGGATCAAACTTAGGCCCTTTATTGTTTCTATGTTTCATAAATGATTTACCGAACGTGGTGAACAACTCCAATATTTTATTATTTGCTGATGACATTAAAATATATAAATCTATTGCTTCAGTTTCAGATTGTTTTCAACTCCAAAACGACTTAAATAAATTATATACATGGAGTAATAAATATAAACTTCCATTTAACATTAAGGAATTTGTTAAAATGACATTCAATAGATGTAAAAAGACTATATCATATGCCTATAATATAAATAATGTTAAACTTGATGAAGTAATGGAAACTAGAGATTTAGGGATAACATTTACCAAGAATCTCAGGTTTAACAGCCACATTGAAACAATAGTTTTAAAAGCGTTAAGAAATCTAGGTTTTATTATAAGGAATTCATGCACATTTAGCGAAAATACATTAATCAGACTTTATAATTCATTGGTCAGACAAAACCTCGAATATGGTACAGTCATATGGAATCCAATGACTATTAAACTTTCTGATTCAATAGAAAAAATACAATCGAAGTTTTACAAATTTTTGATATTGAGAACTACTGGCCATTATCCAACATATTTGAATTACCAAACGCTTTTAGAACTATATGATATTAAAAGTTTAAAATTTAGAAGAAATAGTCAAGGTTTAATATTTCTTCACAAATTATTGCATTCAAAAATTGATGATAATAATATTGTTAAGAAGATTTATTTTTACGTGCCATGTAAACTAAGTAGACACAGGAAGCTATTTTTTACCCCCAGGGTAAATACTGATATTCATAAAAAATTCACATTTAAATAAAGTAACCACTTTGTATAATAAAATTCACTTTTTAAATTTTGATATACTTAGCATGTCCGAAAATGAATTCAAAAAAGCTTTAGTTGAAGTTGATTTAATACTGAATTAAAATCACTAAACGTAGTTACAATCAATTGTAGTTAGTGTATTGGTTTAATGTATCATGCCAAACATTCTCCTCACTCTTTCTTTCTTTCTTATCTTAATTCTCAAAGGCATTATGTACTGTGATTATAACCTGGCAACTGCTGGAACCCAGATGTAGCTAGGAATTTCTTTTTCTGTTTGTAATGTTTTTTTTGTGTACTTTTTACTTTTATCTTATGTGTATTCTTATCTTTTGTATCTTATGTTTTAATTATTTTGTATGTATGCATTGTATTTTTGGCATGGACATTGTAATTGGGTTTTATACCTGTAATGTTCGTTATTATTAAATAAATAAATAAAAAATAATAATATTTTCGGTCGTAAGACATTTGGTTAAATCCGACAATTAGGTCACAGTGACAAGTAGGTAGGACGAAACTCTGGGCATGCGTATTATTTTGGACAGGCTTACGATTATTCCATAAAAGCAGCATTACATAAGCTTCTTCCGTAACTGCAAATATACTTTTCTGGACATTTGTTGAAATCAGTTTTGGTCATTGTTATCCTTTACCTAATTTCTTTCGTGCAGTAGGCATCTCTTATATCAAGATTCCTAATTATCGAAATTGACGTACATTCTCTAATATTCTGTTACCTACGAAACATCACAACAATCTTAATTTTTCAAACTTTAATTATTTCTGGCTCTTCCATATTTATTTCCATTCCGTTTCTTCTATCTGTCTCCACCAGCAGGTACAACATCCATTGAGGAGCGTTTTTTGCAAAACTTTCTAACTGAAGGAACTAAATTTTTCAAGAGACAAAACATAGACAAGTAGTTTATACATGCAAATTGTGTTTTACATAATGAATTATAGCAACAGAGAGCTACTAATAGGTCATCCTATAATTCACTTTAATTCTAATTAATTTTGGTACTACTTTCGACAGTTTTTCCACAACTTGCTATCTATAATTTGGCACAGCCTTTAATAATATTATTATTGAGCATCGTGTGTCTTGTTTGTGTTTGTTTGCACGTAAGTTCGTGAACTGATTAGAAAGACAGATGTACTGTAATAGAAGAGTGCGAAAGAGAGGGGACTACGGACTCGTGTAATGTTGAAATACGTGATGAAATTATATCTTTGGTGGACACCCCTGATACGAGCTAACTGGATTGTGGAGAGAAGAAAATGGTACACATACAGACACAGAAATTGAGAGCGGGGCACAGTGGGTAACATGGTTTGTGGGGGTTCCACTCCCCGTATTCCAGATGGAGCAGTGCTTGTAGCGGCCAAACCATGATTTACAACCTCCCCCCCCCCCCCGACAACCATCCCACTTGACTGTGTTGTTTAGGCTTAAATTGTAAATTGGCAATTCCAATTCTGGCGAGAGATCTAGTGTGAAAGCGCATCGTGGCATGTTGGAAAACTCATTGAATCGCCAGCATTGCTGGGAGTTGTTTTGCAACTGTGGCCTGGCCATATTCTCCTAAGATACGAGACATCTTTTAATGCATTAGGCTCAATTTTATTAAGACATATGCTCAGTTGGTATGCCGTATTGTAACAGAGCTCCCGTTATTAGTTCGTCAATGATTCATCAGATTCAGACGCGTTCTTTTCTGTTCGTATTTGTACATGCATTTTCCTATTGCAGCGTTTCTCAACCTTTTTGAACCCGAGGACCTCTAAAATGTATAAACAAATTTACGGACCCCTAATTTTACATCCTATTTTTAATAGAAGGCCTATATTCTTAATATTTGGGGTATTAATTATAGGTCATAATAGCGAAATATGTAAAAAAAATACTTATTAGTTCGTCAATGATTCATCAGATTCAGACGCGTTCTTTTCTGTTCGTATTTTTACATGCATTTTCCTATTGCAGCGTTTCTCAACCTTTTTGAACCCGAGGACCTCTAAAATGTATAAACAAATTTACGGACCCCTAATTTTACATCCTATTTTTAATAGAAGGCCTATATTCTTAATATTTGGGGTATTAATTATAGGTCATAATAGCGAAATATGTAAAAAAAAACTTATTTACTTTCCACTTGCTTTATGATATTTTTAAATTATGTATGCGGACCATCTGCACCATCTTCGCGGACCACCAGTGGTCCAACGCTGTCCTATTGTATTTTATGTACACACTTCGCAAACGCTTATTCTGTTCTTTCAATCTAACCTTAAAAGAATTTAAAAAGGGTTCCCTATACAGACCATGGAGGCCCAGAGGGTTCCAGGATGTGAGGCTCCCAGATTTTAGACATTCAGCCGTGAAGATGGTAAGGTTAAGCACCGGCCGCCTTTACCCCCAGGATTGCTCCTGGTACTCATTTCTGTTAGAAGTCGAGTCGACCCCAGGGCCAGAAGGATTAAGTCAATAATTGAAAAACTTCCGGTTCGTAGCGCTGCGTCTCAACCACTACGCTATGGAGTACCCCAATCTAACCTAACCCGTTCTAATTTATTATGGACTTCATTGCGTTACATTGAAATTAAACGATCAGAATAATTGTATAGGTGAAGGAGATGTTATGCACTTTCAGCCTCTGGCAATTTAACGCTGTCTTGTTTTTTTTAATATAAATTTAGCCGGCCCTGGGCTAATTTTCCTGTGTTGTTTATCTTGTTTTACCGTTTGATTACCTTGTTTTCCTTATCACATCACTACTGCTCCAAGGCCTTAGCTACCACGGCTAAGGAGACCGTCTGGGCTTTCGATACTAGCAGACGAATAATTTCTTCCGCAACTTCGTTGCTCGTAAAATTATCTCGAGAGAATCCGGAACTCGAGGGGCATTAATTGTGACTGTTTAGCGAATACTTACAGAATTAAGCGTGTAATGAATAGAGACCGGATTTTAAAGGGAAAATTTTCACTCAAAGAAGGACGAAAAAAGGGAAAATTATTGCCAAAAAAAGGTGGGGAAAAAAGGGAAAATTATTGCCAAAAAAGGTGAAAAAAAAGGGATATAAAAGTATGAGAGTGTAAAAATTCAACAGAGAGATACATGTTTGTTTTATGTAAAGCCTTTGCTTGCTCTACAGCTGCTGATTCTGTAACATCTAATGACTGAAGAAATTTTTTGATCTTGTTGAAATTCTCACAGAGGAAAATAGCACACGAAATCCATGTTCCCCACCTTGTTATAAAGGGAAACTTACTCAATGGCAAGCCTGTGATTTCCCTGAAACGCTCTATTCTGCTGGGAGGAATTATGTTTTCAATGGTGAATCAGTAAAAACAATTTTTAATATTTTCATATTACCAAATACTGGGTAATTTACGAATTTTTCAAAATAAATTAGCAAAAAAGGTACTGGAAAGGGAAAGTTCCTAAAAAAAGGGAGATGAGCCTAAAAAGGAAAAAAAAAAGGGACGTTAAAACCAGGTCATTTGCAGTTGAAACTTACTCGGTAATGTCCTGTTCAATTTTATCACGTTTTGTGATGAAATATAAAAAAAGGAATTCCCTTTAAAATCCGGTCTCTAGTAATGAAAACTACTAAAACCACGAAAATGAATAAAACACATTGATATTTATGTAAAGGAGGTAGCTTATGGCCGTCTCGCCGATAGTCACGTTTGGTACGACGACTTTTCTTCAGCTGTATTAGTTTTTTGATGAACGTCCTTGGTTTAACTAATAATAACGTTTTATTAATATTGTATTTATTACTATACCAAAATGAAAATACATTTTTTCATCACACTTGTAATTAATTATACATCATTTTCATAACTTCTATTGTTCATATGAATCTTATATACACTGCTCAAAAAAATTAGAGGGACAACATTTTGAACACCTGCATTATTTTTTTCAAAAATGGTTGGAGTGAAACATACATTTTATCTGGAAAATAAAACCTTTATTTAACTGAAATGTGCATTTCCTGTTCACTTCTTATCACATGTGTTAGTGCTGTGACCAGAAATTCAACACAATGCCGTGAACCAAAGTGGAAACGCCTTCAGTTAATTCACATAGAGCACAAAAAGAAACATTTCAGTATCTTGTAGGCCCTCCATGTGTCCGTACTACTGCTTCACATCTTCGAGGCATGCTCCTGACAAGTCTGCGAATAGTTTCATGTGGATTTTTGTCCCACTCCTCAATAAGGGCCTCTGCAAGTTGTTCAAGGCTCTGAGGTGCTACAGGATGGGCCCGAAGGTGTCTGTTCAGCATATCCCGTAAATGCTCAATGGGATTGAGGTCAGGACTCTGAGCAGGCCAGTCTAATGTTTGAATCGGGAAGTCCTGAGAGTTTCCATGGTGGCTGCTGCTGAATGCGCTCTTGCATTGTCGTGTTGGTGGATAAACTGGGGACCCATTACAACTGCAATGATCATAACATGACATAGTACAATCTCGTTTATGTACCTCTGAGCATTAAGTCAGCCTCTGGTTATCTGAAGGTCCGATTGGCCATCAATTGTGATGCCACCCCACACCATGATGGAGCCACAGCCAAATCTGTCCATTTCCTGGACTGCTTCTTCAATATGACATTCACCATGACGACGATGTACACGTGTATGTCCGTCGCAACATGTTAGACGAAAGCGGGACTCATCTGTAAACAGTAGTGACGAAGTGACGAAGCTGCCAGTTCCTATGGTCCTCAGTGAATCGAAGTCGATCTCTCTTGTGCTGAGCTGTTAATCGAGGGACGTGATAAGGTCTTCGTGGTCTTAAACCTGCCTCTCGGAGTCTTGTGCGTATTGTTTGGTCACTGACACTGCAACCAGTTGCTCCTCTTAGATCATTTTGTAGGTCCCGGGCAGTCGCAGAGCACCGGAGGAGAGAACAATTCACCACATATCGGTCTTCTCTGACCGAAGTTTTCAATTTTCTCCCTTGCCCTGGCTTTTGTGTGTATGTACCAGTTTCACGAAATCGTTTCCAAACCCTCCCAACAACAGATGAAGCCACATTCAGCTCTGTAGAGTGTCTACAGAGCAACCTTCCTGCAGTAATGTCATTGCCCGAACACGTCCTGCCTCATTCAGATACCTCATCTTGACTGATGAAACATACACAATGAGTATAGAGACACACTCTTTACTTACACTCACCAGATGGTGAAGTGAGACATTGCTCGTCCATTTCACTTTTGGGCATAGCACGATACATTTGAATACTGCCATAAAGCCATGGCTTTCCAACGTAATGTGGAGGATTCCTCTCATTCCTAAAACATGTTGGAAGAATAAGAACAACAGGATATAGCGAAATCATGGGCTACTTACATGGTACACCCAATCAAATTGTTGTCCCTCTAATTCTTTTGAGCAGTGTATAAACAATCGCTGTCTTCAATCAATTTTTATCAGAAAAGCTACAGGTATGAAGAAGTTTCAGTTCAGTCCTTGTGAGTTTACATTAAAAAATGTGCATGTAGGTGCGATGAATTAAAAGTGATAATAATTAAACGATTAAATTTTGATAGACATTTACGATTTGTTGAAATTCCAAACAATATTTTACTGGATTGGTCACTCAGTCATGAGCTAAATAGCAACGGAAATCTTTAGACCAAAGAAAAAAGAAGAACGACTGCTGTAGGCTATTTAATATATGGATTTATTAATACACATTATTTCAAAGAAGTTAAATACTGGAATTAAGCCCTGTTAGCTGTCGATACTTTAAATGTAATATGAATAGGAGCAAAGCAGGAATGGATGTGAAGTCACCACTTTCGGAATTGGAATTAATTGCAAGATGGTGGCCGCGTAAAGGTATGGTGGCATTAACAATGCAAGGCAATGGACATAGTTTAGTGCAAAGATTGGCAAGACGGGCGAACATTAAATTGTTAGCAGCTGGCTGGGTCTGACACGTGTCTGAATATTAGAAGCTCGCTGGATAATTCATTTCTATACCCAGTGTTACCACGAATGAGGAACAATCACAGCTATCTATAGCTATTCGTGCATCAATCTAGTCCCATAATAATTTTATTAATTCTGCTAATCTTTTTACCACAATTTTTATTTTTCAAAAAAAGTTTATTGTTTTAAGACATGTTATTATTTCGATGCCTAACTAACTCCGTCGCGCTAACATCCCAGAAGGGACAAGGCCTACCACCCGACAGCTGCATCATCTACCATAGGCAGACGGCAGGATTGGGGGCATATGGTCAGCATGCCGACACCCACGGCCGTTAATGGTGGTTTCCGTGACCGGAGCCGCTACTTCTCTATCAAGTAGCTCCTCAATTTGAATCAAGAGGCTGAGTGCACCCTTACCAGACCTCCCTACCTCAGAAAAATCCGAGGAGGTACCGGGGATCAAACTCGGGCCGACGGATCTGTAGTCTGTGACGCTAACCACAAGACCACGCCGGCGGTCTATTTCGATGCCTGTAAGTCTCTAAATAAAGAATTATAGTCACGACCCTGCCAGGGAAACCCGAACATAAGTCGAAAAAATGAATTTTGTTCTTTGAATGGATTCGACTTTAACATTAAATTCTGAGTCTTAGATGTCTCCGCGCCGTCACTTGTCATCTATCGCAAAATACGAGAAGTTACTGCCCGTCCATTTAGACCAGAGCACTGTAAACACAATGCGCAGTGGAATCAGTCATCACGTGATCCATACTAGCAACACACTCCATTTCCGTCCCGCCCTTATCTCTGCGGCGCATGCAAGTGCTCACGTCTAAATGCACAGGCTGTACTAACAGATGATAGTCGAGGTCATTTGGATCGTTTATTTGATGAAATACTAGGTGACCTAAAAATTGAAAATTTAATAATTTTATTACGGTCAAACAGAAACTTGCTCTTTTCTTAATAAATGCCAATACTTATTCCAAACCAGTAAACCCCTGCGGGAATTTTTGTTATTCGACCTTCCCTTCCCCCCAGATGAGGTAGGCCTAGTCTTTTGATGAGTTTTTGAAATTAAATTCTATCGAACGTTTTATCATAGTAATCCCACGAGAGTTGACGACGCAACTCGTCAACTCCAGTTGGATTTATTAAGACAATTCCATGAATAAAATGTAACGGATTATATAAATAATAATTACTTTCGTGCATTGTTGTATAAAAACACGGCATACTGTGAATCAACCATCCATGAATCGATTGAAGCTACCATGGTTGTAATCAGTGCTACCAATGGCGCATATAAGACATAGTTAACTTCATTCAGGTAAGCTAACAGCAGAACAGAATGAAAGCACACGAACTGGCTTGCACCGAATCGAAATTGTGTTTTTAATCAATTTAAATTTCTATTATTTCAATTTCCAAACAAGTTATGTTGTATAAAATAATCTTCGTGCCGCTTGGTGGGGGCATCTGACTATTAATCAATGATGCTTGCGTCTCCAGTAACGAGCAGACGGTTTTATCACGATAAAATACCATCCTCGCGATTTCTACAAGAATATTTCAAGACAAACGGCCGTGATTGGTCTATATCAGAGGAACTGCTAAAGGTTATTGGTCAATATCAAACACGGGGCGTATGAGTGGAATGGTCAATGTACGAGTAAAAGCTTCTCTTGAGTCGACCTAATAGTCCATCCTCAGGTCTGCAGTAACCACGTTCCTTTTCCTGTTTCTATATGCAGATGTGGCAGAACAGCATGTAAGAGCAATAATTGTGAACTGATTGCGATTTTAACCTCTATGAAAAAATTGAGCTAATCGTGGGAACTAAAAGTTTTTAGGTGTCCTAGCCTAAACTGAGTCGGTAAAATATCATGTACATTGATACCTTATTCATCTCTGTAGACTTTATACTAGTTCAGAAAAATGGACGATGACAACTGCATTATTAAATATATTAAACACTAGTTTTGTGAAGACATCATTGAGACATTAGAGTTGAGTTCACAATAGACATATAGAATGTACAGGTAGGGGGGAAAAAAGCGGACCGACTAAAATATCTGAGTTGCCGATATGAGCCACTGCGCATGCCTAGCGGCATTTACGGGATAGCTGGGAATGTACTGAAATTTGTTCTAGTGTAGACTGTTGACTTAGCCCATTTCGAAACCCAGAATATGGTTTCTAACCGTATTGTTTTATAACTGAATATATTAATTATTAATATTATTATAATATACTAACACCATTTATATTACATTCAGCTACAAGAATCGGTCCGCTTTTTTCACCTACCTGGACATTGCAGTCAATTGCTTATTTCAAACACTAAAATCATTATTATTCAAACATTACAAGTAGCAAAAAATCCTGGAGATGTTACATGTTTTTAAAAAATTAAACGAGTTCAGATGGCAAATTAATTTTCACTCGCTAATTGGGCATAACAGAATTATACATAGAAAGGTATCAGCATGACTTGACAGCAGGATGGAGAAACTCCGCTAATAATTAATTTACAGCCACGTTCTATAGACTGTATATTAAATAATAAAGCTATGAGTTTGCAGGCCCCCTTTTTTCTAGTTTCTTTTCAATCATTGAGAGTTACCTTCAGTAACACATTCAGAACCAACAATTATTGTTGTGGCTTGAAGGATTCTTCGTTCTATGCATTCATTTTATGGTAAGTATTATTTTATTTTAATTTTGTTAAAAGTCAATCTACTCTGTTAATAGGTGATAAAACGCATTGCTCAAAATATTAGGTGTAATTAAGGAGACATGAGGGTAGTACATGATACACGTAACGCAATGAAAGTCTCCATTAGTGAGATTACTGTCCCATCAGATAGAAATGGAAGGTCTCTCATTCCCTTTGCATTAATATTATCCTGAAAATAAAACACCCGTGAATTAAACCTCTGGCATCCGTGTCGTCTCCAGTCTAACAAAATTTTACTTCTGAAACCTTATCAAATTTTTGTAGTGAACTTTCGTAGTTTTAATATGTGTTGATGCACTCTTTTATTTAAAATAATTTCAGTGATTTCATCACATTTCTAAAATAAGTCTTCCTTATTAACATATGAGAGGTCTATTAGCAAACCTGGCTGTCTTCATTTTGAAGAAAGATAGAGATACTAAATTATAATGAAAATTAAATTCATTTCTTGCTGCATATTTAGTGTTTGGGTTACAAATCCGACTTCCCTTATAAGGAAGGAACTCAGATTTGCTAGACATACACGAAATTTGTAGCAGGAAATTATTTAAACTTGAATTAGAATTTAGCGTTACTATCATTCTTCAAAGTGGAGATTGCAGGTTTGGTAATAGACCCCTCATATATCAATGCTCCTTTTCCTTTCTTATAATAAGTCAATCAACTCTTCATTGGGAGTAGGCCTAACTTGCATAATTCGCGAGACTTTTAAGCCAACCATCTCTTCCATGCTATTATTTTAGAAGAAAAGCAGCATAAATATTTTGCAAGACACGAAAGAACTCGAAAAAAAGGACATTAACGCGACACGGGCACAATGAGCTGAAAAAGACGGCAGTTTCTAATTCCAGTTCGTCAATGGCTTTTGTGATTCAGTATATTCATAAAAACTCGTTTATTTCTATGATACTGACTATTCCGTTCATACGCCTAGTGTTTGATATTGGCCAATGACGTTTAGCAATTCCTCGGATATAGATGATCGTTTATGTTATAAAATGCTTCATATTAATATAAGGATGCGAATTTATCTGATAAAACGTCAACTTGTTACTGGAATTGTAAGAATTAACGAGCATTGACTAATACGTGACGTGCTGCCAGTGAACACAATAAAACACATTATTTTGTACAACATAACTCGTTTGGAAATTGAAATAATATAAATGTACATTGATTAAACGCTATTTCAATTCGGTGCAAGCCAGTTCGTGTGCGTTTATTCTGCTGAATTAGGTTCACAATGTTTTATATGCACCATTGGTAGCATTGGTTACAACATGGTAACTCGAATCGATTCATGGATAGTTGATTTATAGTATGCCGTGATCTCGCAGCTGTTAGTTTTGTTTTTATATAACAAAGTAAGATCGCAATATTATTTGCAAAATAGGCAACGTTTCATTTTTATTCATGGAATAGTCTTAATAAATCCAACTGGAGTTTGCAAGTTTCATCAGATAAATTCTATAAAATTCTACAAATCCTAATAAATTATAATAACATCTATAAAACACTCGTGGGATTACCTATGATACATTCATTTTTATAATCCGGATTGAGTTTTGCCATTTTATACCTTTTAAGTGGTAACATGACATTTTAATTGTGGCGGGATGAGACGGGTAAAAGGTAAAGTGATCCCCGTATGGGACGTGGAGACCCGTAGGTTTCCAGGAGGTTGAGGGTTCCAGATTGAGGCATTCGGAACATGAAGGTGGTAAGGTTGTCAGCTTTAGGCTCTGGCCGCTTTTTACCCCTAGGAATACTCATGGTATTCATTTCTGTTAGAGGCTGAGTCCACCCCATGGCCATAGAAGGATTAGACCAATGGAGAATCCCATCGGCCTCATCGGGAATCGAACCCGCAACATTTCCAATATTTTTAACATTTTACTTTGTTTTCACATTAGCATTTTAGTATAACAAATAATATAATTATAAGAATCGTCTACACCAGGGGTGGCCAAATTCTTTTCTTTCGAGGGCACATCTTTCGATATGTGTTGTCATGGGCCGCACATATTTTTATTGCAGTAAAATTAATATTAAAAATGAGAATTATTTATTGTTAAAATACATTAGCCTAAGCATTAATGAAAGCATTTTTTGGATGTAGTACAATTATTATTTATAAAAATAAATAAGTAAGTAACAGGGTCATCAAAATCAATTTACGAAGACTATCCCACTCATATGCCGCGTGTTTGATAGTGACCAATAACGTTTAGCAATTCCTCGGATATAGACCAATCACGGCCGTTTATCTTACAATATTCTTCTAGGAATCGCGAGGAGGCTGTTTTATCGGGGTAAAATCGTCTGGTCGTTACTGGGCATGTAAGTATCAGTGTGCAGTGATTGCTGCCACTAAGCGGCACGAAAACAGATTATTGTATACAACATAACTTGTTTGGAAATTGAAAAAATAGAAATGGACATTGATTAAGAACACAATTTCGATTCGGTGCAAGCCAGTTCGTGTGCTTTTATTCTATTCTGCTTAGCTTACATGAATAAAGTTAACTATATCTTATATGCGCCGTTTGTAGCACCTATTATACCAGGGTAGCTCGAATCGATTCATGGATGGTTCATTCACAGTATGCCGTGATCTCACGACTGTTAGTTTTGTTTTTATACAACAAAGCATGAAAGTAATTATTATTTATATAATCCGTTACATTTTATTCATGGAATAGTCTTAATAAATCCAACTCTCGTGGGATTACCTATGATAATTTTTTTTTAACAAGTCCTCAAGATGGGCAACGGTAAGTCGCTTTCTTGGTTAAAATTTAACTGTCTTCAAATGGAAAATGTGGAACCACAGAAGTGCGTGCTTTCAAACATGGAAATATGAAGGTCGGTTTTGCATAAATTCGATCTGTGTAGTGTGTAAGGGAGTTCGGAATATAGAAGCATCAGGATATATCCGGTAAAAACTAACTGCAATATAAAACAACAAATAGTTTAATTTTTTTTAAATTTTCTTTGTCGCTGGCAGCAAAGAATCCCTGGTCCACACCACAAAAACCATCAGGGTATGGAACAAAGGTACAAGCGTCGCTGGGAAGCGAACTCGAAACACGAATTACACCGTATAATTAGCAGCGCTTCAATTTGTTAGCATTATAATTTATATGGAAGGACGAACATAGCCAATGAAATATCGTGCAATATTTTTAGTATAATACATTTAGAATGCTGGTGTAACAATTAAAACCATTATCAAGTGTGAAACAAACAAAAATTGCAAAATTCTGAAATATATTGTCCGTTTGTAGTAATTATTTTTCTGATCGTAACCAAAAATAACTATTTATAAAATTACCGTACTTATTCTGCGAGTAGCGATGTTTATGAGTCTTTGCAATGAAATATATTCCAAATATTCCAAATATTCCAAATATTTTACGAAACTAATGAAAATACAGTGATAAAATTTGGTATGACCAACATATCTTTCAGTTCCACTACAGAGTTTTAAGTTTGAACCAAACCGAATAAAAATTACAGATTTTAAAAATTTCAGTTAACGTTGCGCAAGTCCAAGGCAGATAGCTGCTGCCATTCAGCTCTGACAACTAATCCTAAATAGCCTACAATAAATTAAAAAATAACTGCTGGTGTTAGGAATTTCTTCATGAAAGGGTATCATGTTCCCATAAAGAATTGCATATGAAGAGGTTTTAATATATTTGCTCCAACCGAACTAATAAATGTTACAGAATAGACAATTCTTTCAATAAACGAGAACAATACTGTCCGGTTCCAATCTATAGCGAGCCTGACAACTGAAATTCTGGACACTGTATTAATTTAAATCCTTTTTTATACAGACTCAAATTCTGGACACGGTATTAATTTAAATCCTTTTTTATACAGACTGACAGGAAAAAAATTCGAGGAATCCCATCATAAAAATATCCTTTACAAAAGTAATTAGTGGGGATCAGCTCTATATTAATGTCTTTCATTTTTTCTCTCTGATCTCGATTCATTTCCGCAATACGGTTTCTATGAGGACAATAATTGTGGAAAATTCTGTGAAATATTACCTATCACTTCAATATTAGGATGAACTTGAAATTCAGTTTATTCCTTTGTTTTTCAAATGACAAGCATTTTTCCCTTCTCCCGCTTTGATACACATACCAATCACTGTTGTGTAATGTTGTCAAACTGTTTTCCCGCAGTGAGTCTGCAATACCCTGCACGGAGTATTCAGACTTCGAAATACCACTCACGCTACATGGAGATTTTGTAATTTCATCTTAAATACTCGAGAAAGAGGGCGCATTTCGGCACATATATGTGCAAAAATAATATTTTTAGTTTCGCTAGTTTGTAACTCACTATCAAATATATGTTTGCCGAGTTATCATATCAAAAGTACCTAAGTCTAATTTATTGTCCTGTATATTATTACAAAGCTCATATTGTGGTCCGTCTGAAGAAGCCGTCACACATTTTTTAAAATTATTTTTATAACATAACTATAGCATTAAAATGCAGCCTTGATGCATAATTTTCATACAACAATATTTGTACGCTACATCAAGCATCATGTGAGTTTAAAGAAGAATGTTACTATTTATATTTTATTATTATTATTAGGCCTATTAGTATTATTTAATTTTCTCCACTTCCAAAGATAATAATCATCAGGTATGATATTCTGAACTGGCGCACTAAGTCTTATCATTCGAAGAAGAGCTGTAAGTAACAAACTGTTAACTACCTTCAAGCATAGTTTTCTCAAGATTTCCCCCTTGAAGTTATTATTATGTCCATAAAAGTTAAAAAAAAAATGCATTGCCACTAAGAGAAATGAAAAGGGGAGACAAAAAAAAAAAGAATCAGGTCTTGGTAGCATTCTATTAACGGCAATTGTACTCGCAGGCGTCCTGTGACAATAACGATGCTGAGAAGTTGATGATGGCAGCGGAACTAAAAATATGTTTTTTTGAAACCTTTTAAACAAATCAACCAGACTGCGATGTTCGTCTTCCATTCTGAACAACTTAGCAAGTTGATGTTGCAGATGAAGGCTACACCTTTCACATTAAAAGCAGGAGCATATGATTTAACAGTTGACAGTAAAAGAATCCCGCTTTTCGAAATTACAAAATGGTAATGGATATTTTTCCACTTAACAATGGTTGGGGTTTCAGAAGTAGCGTTGTAACTATACAGTACAATACGAAAAAGGGATGTAAAATACCGTACTATTACTACTATTAAAACAAGGTGCCTGAATATGGAATTATTTTTGCAAATACTTCCATGACAGACTTGGCACTGTGCTACAAACAGGAAGATCTCTTCATGTGGTCATTCGAAATTTCCGATTGGCTTAATCCTTCTGGTGGCACTATGGATCTGCGGCCGACTAAGCCTCTAAAAGAAATGAGTAGACTACAATGAACGATCTTGGGGGTAGAGGGGGCCTTAAAGCTGAAAACTTTACCACCTTAATGTGTTTCGAATGTCTAAAAAAATTTAGAAAAATCTAGTAGCCTTACTCCTGAAACCTTTATGGCCTCCAGTGGGCCTGTATAGGGATTACTTTATATTATTTCTCGAAACGTATATTACATATACGTAGGTAATATACATAATCATCATCATCATCATTATGATCATAAGTGAACTCAATACACATTTATTATTAATGTGTCGATAAAATAGAAATCGCTTACTTATATCTGCAAATATAATATCTCTTGTAAACTTTCTGTATGTTTCTACTGTAGGCCTTAATGGAACCAGGAGTAAAGGTTAAAGTCAATTCACTTTCGGTTTATATAAAACTGTAAAACACGGTAGCTCTAAATTTTATGGCGACCAACAAGTGAAAATGGAGTAAATGAAAAAAAAAAATCCATTTAAAATATTTTTCCGATACTAAGTCTGATTTTAGGACCATTTGAATAAAATATATATTTTTTTTCGTAAAATTTAGACCGTTACATGTTACTTTAAATACAAGGTGGGGCAGAATGGACTCCCTAGTTTCGAAAATTCACTGGAGGCGCTCCAGAGCAGATAGAGGGGTGGGACAGGTGCCATTAGGTTGGACTGACAATGCAGTTTTCAGTAGTCACCATGCAGTGGACAGGTGGAGACCTTTTTTTAAAAACGAGGAAAGTGTAGTGGCGCATTTTCACCTTAGCGGTACAGTAAACAAGCAACATTTTTGTTACTGGGCAACTGAAAACCCTCGTGAATTGCACCAAAGACCACTTCACAGCCTTAAAGTGACAGTTTGATGTGCTACGTCCTCGATAGGCATAATTGGACCTTATTTTTTTGAAGAAGATGGCTCAACTGTGACTGTGAATTTAGCGCGCTACTGTGACATGTTAGAGAACGTTTTACGCCCCAAAGTGGAATAGTTTGGCAGGGAATATGACTTAGAAGACTTTTGGTTTCAACAGGATCGAGCCACGGCCCATATTGCCCGTCATTCGTTCGAAGTTTTGCAATAAATGTTTCCCGGCCGCCTGATCTCCCTTATGAGGGGATGTTCCAAGGCCCCCTTGCACCCCGGATTTGAGCCCCTGTGATTTTTTCCTATGGGGCTACCTGAAAGCTGCAGTTTATAAAGTTCGACCTCAAACCCTGGAAGCTCTGAAAGAGGCAATTGAGGATGTAATCACCGGAATTCTGCAAGATATTCTGGCAAAAGTGAGCGAAAAATTTGTTTTTAAAAAAGGTCTCCACAACAAAGCCCCATTGCTCACCTGTCCACCGCATGGTGACTACTGAAAACTGCATTGTCACTCCAACCTAATGGCACCTGTCCCACCCCTCTATCTGCTCTGGAGCACCTCCAATGAATTTTCGAAACTAGGGAGTCCATTCTGCCCCACCTTGTACCTATGCGTGGGTGGGCAGGTTTTCTAGGACTTTCATTATTCTATATTCTACTCGTTTTAAAAAAATGAAGAAGTCCTCTAAAACCAAGATTCAAGCTAAAGGTCCTAAATATGGTGATTTAAGGTCAGAATCATGTATTTAAACATGTATTTAATGTTTTAAATAAGCTCACTTAATAATATATAATAATATATAATATATGCTCAGAAATATGTTTCGTTCCAGCAAGCTGATAAACGCAGAGAAGAGCTATTATCGTGAAGAGCTATTTTCAACCCATAATAATAATAAAACAAACAAAACAAACAAAAAAAAAAACTAACAGTAAGTTAATATGCCTCGTACCCTAGAATTTGCAATTATCTATCTCACAGATCATCATTTTAATAATCGCACTAAAAAATTATGAATATAAAATTAAATCAAATTATTCTTTTAGAAAACCACATACATTTTAGTACGTAAAACACATTCTTCCTTTTCGAGAATGTAATTTTGAAAACCGTTTAGTGCATACTCTTAATTTCAAATACCACGCAAAAATAATCAAAATCGTATCGTAAGGATCATTTTTCAGATAATTTTAAAAATGTTTAAAAACTGCGTAAACTTCGCCTTGTAATCGCCAGACTTGAATACTTCTTTAAATACGCCAAATACCTGTGAAAAACTGAAAGACATCGGTTAAAAAAGTCTTTGTAATATTACTTTCGATTCCTTTGCCAACAACTGTAAAAGAAATACTGCTTTTTACACCCAATTTCGTATTATACGGTTTAAGACGGTATTTTTGCAGTAGAATCTAAGGCATAGGTCTTACGCCGTTCTAGCACGTTCCCAGCAAGAAGTCTCAGGTACACGTTCACGCTAAATCTTCATTGTGTACCTCGTCTCGCATAAAGTGGTAGCTCCTCGATGCTAACTAATCGCGGCTCCCGGCTTATAGGCTAATTCGCAAGCACAAGCCCTTCTAATCTAAACACATAAACTTTGTTTCATTCTGCACTTTATAGTTTACACTCCACTGCAATAATTCTGGTCCCTGGCCTCTCCTCCTTAAGCAGGTTAAATGAAAGAACATACCGGAGACTTGACTTACATATTAAACTCTGCTCACATCTTCGGTCAGGAATCGTCGTCAATAAAGGGACCGAAGGTTGTTGGTTGCTTTATGCTTCATGCTCAAAATGGAAATTCAGAAACAGCAGCGTCGCCAGGAATTTTATTAAGGTGGGGCAAAATCAATTTCGGACCTCAATTTCAAATGATTAGGCTAAACACATTAATATTAGCTTATTTAACCGGATCGTTATTTTGAACCCAAGCTGAATTCGACGAAGCTACAAAGTGTTTTAAGTTAACAGAATACGCTCTTTTGAGCAATAGCCTTGGTGAGATATTATTATAAATACATATTATAGTTATAATTAGTTAATACTTGCTAAACTCATTATAAAGTAATTCTATTTTTTTTATTATCCATGCTACAACTGTAGATTGACAAAGAGTACCACAAATAAATGAATCCATAAGGCAATCCAGACGGGGGCAGTTGCCCCCCCTTGCCACCCCATGCCGACGCCTATGTTCAGAAAAGCCCGGTAGTCTTTAAGTACATTCAAAGAGTTCGCTAGACTAGCCTTACTAGAAAAGGACAAACAAGATAATGATGAGTAAATAACAGGGCAACTCTGTTAAGTATCAGAGATCCTTTAGCTAGGAGGCCTAGGATCGGTCCTAGGCAATCAATCCGAGTGAGGTTTTCAACAGGGGTTTTCCCTCACTCATAGGTGAATGCCGGAATGGAGATACCCCTATATTTTCCTTACAAGGAATCGCTAAATTTAGAAATTAACTTCACTACACTAACAATAGAAATAAAGAAAAACTGCAAAAATGAAAAGAATTAGATCCCACAAGGAAAGACGGGTACAGTTACCTCGAACTGAGTCACAAAAGACATACCCACATTTCCCAGACCGCAGAAGGCGGAAGCTCGAGAGTAAATAGGGACATTTAACTTTTTGGCAATAGCCGAAGTTGCTCCGGAGGAGAAGGGCGGGCACCAAAAGAAAGTCTTTAAGTACACTCTCCTATTTACGTAACACAAATACGAATTGTATATGCCATTCACCTCACACAGATGTGCCCAAAAAAACGAAAATGAAAGAGGATTTCCACATTTTAGATTTACTACACATACGTCAAATCACAAACTGCCATGGCCAAGACAGAATTCGCAAAGAAATAAAATTCCCTGTCGACTAATAATTTGAGCTTGGACTTGAGAAAGAATTTGATAAAGTGCTACGACTAGAGTATTAATGTATACAGATCGGAAACAAGGGCACTAAGAAAAGTGTTGTAGTACCTGGGAAGCTCTGGAAAGTGGTGCTGTAGACGAAAGCAAAAATAAAGTAGACGGACAAAGTGACAAATAAAGAAGTTCTGAGAAGAGTGAAAGAGAAGAGATCAATCCTGAACAGCTCTTCGTGGGAAAGCAAAGAAGATTGGTCACATCTTGAGAAGAAATAGTCTGCTGTATGACGTTATCGAAGGAAAGTTGGAGGTAACTCCAGGTCTTGGAAGAAGAATAGGAATCCAAATACTACACGATTTTCAGGATATTTGGTTAATGAAAGAAGGAAGCCAAGATATGAGATGGAGAGTGAAATTTGAAGAACAAATCCAAGGACCTGGCCATGGGCAGAACACTGAATAATAATAATAACAATAATAACAACAACACCGTATCCTTGTGGCAACCTTCTAATTCAAAGGAATGTTTGTAAAATTATGACACATGTTGAAAAAACTGTTAAAAAACGTATTTACATTTTACTTACAAAATCACATGGAGAGACAAACTGAATACAGAATTGGAGTACTCACCTGCAAACAAAGAAATCAACAAGACATTAGACTCAAGTTTTGTAAGCACAGGAAAATAGTTACACAACATGTTGAGCATCAATATCACAGCTTTCCATGCTCATAATCTGGACCATTGGAGTTCTGAAGTGACTGATTTACGTAATCAACACTAAAGACAGTAAATATTGAGATAAAATTAGATCTATTTCATTCCAAAGAAGCTGAAGCCAAATTACGGTCAAGTTTGTGTGTAATATTGATATTATGAATTGTATTATTCTTGTATGATGGCTCAAACTGCAATGGACTGCCCAAGTGAATTTTCTATGTAAAATATTTTCAAGAGTATTGTACCTCCTTAGAAAACTAATTAATATGGTTCCATTACCTTACATGAAACAGGTTTACTATGCATTTTTTGAAAGCACAATTAGATATGGTTTATTGTTTTATGGATGGGCCAGTGATCTTGATGAAATTTTAATTATACAAAAGAAGGCCATCAGAATAATTACAAAATCAAACCCATTCCCACACTGTAAACCACTCTTTATTAGTGAGGAGATCATGACTGTTGTAAATCTCTATGCTTTCATGATACTAATACATACGAACTAAGAACTGACGTTCATTGTTATGATACCAGAATGGCGAATGGCATAAAATATACCATCTAGAAGACTTAAGAACACACATAATAATTATATAGTAAATGGCATGACCTTGAATAATAAATTACCAGTAAATGTTAGGAAACTGATAATGGGTCCTTTTAAAAATAGAATAACGCGCTAACTGAAACACAATCCATTTTATAAATGTAATGAATGTATTAACAGTGATTTTAGACTATTGTACATGGGCTATATTATTTTTTTTGACGATGCTATTGGTAAAACTGTTTTTACTTTCTAGCAAATGAAGATTTATATTGATATTGAAGTCTCTTATTCATTATTCTTGGTAAATTTGCTTTGATTGTACACAAAAATGGTCGTTAGAGACAAAATATAATCGAGAGGGAGGGTTGAGATTTCAAATTTCTGAAATAAAGGTTAACAAGAATCTATGTTGTACGCACCAGTTATTGTTCGAATGGTTTCCTTGAAATAGGAAACTATCAGAAGTTAAGATAATAAACAATGCATGACAACTTCTGCGTTTCAGTTTTATTTAACTTCATAGTTGAGAAATGCTTTCATTTTGTGTGTCTGTGCTAAGATATGCATTAGTATACTCAACTGTCGGATGCAAACAAAGATTTCAGTCACGTGCTATGTTTGCCCTGTGTGGTGCTCAGTCAGTTGTTTACTGAGAGCTTCACCAGTTGTAATGTAAAATTATTTGTGATGGACTTGGAAATATCAAGTGTTCTCTACATCGAACAAATAATAACCATTTACAGTAATTGTTTGCTCCTGTTCTTCCTTCTCAGTCATTACCCAGAATCGTACAAATTTTCCGTTTTATGAGGGATTTAGTTTAAGCGTCGGGTAAAATTCATTTGAAGTCTAATACTTTATGCCAGCGTTTCTCAACCTATGGTCCGCGGACCACTGGTGGTCCGCGAAGATGGTGCAGAGGGTCCGCAGACATAATTAAAAAATATCATAAAGCAAGTGGAAAGTAAATAAGTAATTTTTTTTACATATTTCGCTAAAAATGACCTATAATTAATACCCCAAATATTAAGAATATAGGCCTTCCATTAAATATAGGATGTAAAATTAGGGGTCCGTAAAATTTTTTATACATTTTAGAGGTCCTCGGGTTCAAAAAGGTTGAGAAACGCTGCTTATGGTATCCCCTACTAATAAAAGTGATCCCTATGCAGCCATGGAGGCCCAGAGGGTTCCAGGAGGTTGAGGCTACAAGATTTTGGACGTTCGGCATTTGAAGTTGGTAAGGTTGACAGCCTTACGCACCGGCCGCCTTTACCCCCAGGATTGCTCCTGGTACTCATTTCTGTTGGAGGCTGAGTCGACCCCAGGGCCATAGTGCCACCAGAAAGATTAGGAAAATTAAAAAATATCGACCTCATCGGAAATAGAACCCGCGACCTTCCGGTTTGTAGCGCAGCGCCTCAACCACTACGCTACGGGGTACTCCATCCCCTATTAATATCAAAAGAAAATTACTCACAGTCTTACGTAATTAAAGAAAAATATTTAGACTGATGCGAATTTTGGAAATACAAAATCTTCGTTGAAAATTGCTGCAAGAATGGAAGTGCACCGCATTTTTTAAAAGTTCCTTAATTTTTTTTGGAGAATAAGATTAACAAGGACAATTCCAAGGGACTCAGAGGGGCATAACTTTTAACTTTATTTACTCCATATACTCGGATTGATATAAACAAATAATATTGGCAACAATAAATTCTGCTTACGAAACAAAGAAACAATTTAAAAAATATATTTTCATAGGTAATATAACAAGAGGTCCGGATTTCATCGATAAATTCATGAGCCAAGAGGTGGCAAGTGTGGAAAGTGAATTTACCTAGAGAGAACCCGGACCTGGATATAAATTTTATTGTGACTATTTAGGGAATACTCAAATAATTAAGCATGTAATGATTATTATTAAAAACAAGAAAATTAATAAAACACATAGCTATTTGTATCATTGTACGCGACATACCTTATGGCGGGACAATAGATATAATAATCGATCGTTTCGCCATCGGCGACAGTTGCGCTTAGGGTGAATTTTGATCAGCTTTTATTATAACTGTGTGGAATTTAAAATACTTCTTCACACTATAAATAGCACAATTATACATTAGTATAATATCCTCTTTTGTTATGCAGCTTTCATATACCCAATCGCTGTAATAAGTGAGTTTTTTAAGTAAGAAGCTACAGACATGAAATTTATGTGAAAAACAATTGCACGCAGGTAAAATAAAATGAACGTGATACAAATAAAACCATTAAATTGTAACTATCAACACTTGCAATAATTGCTTAACTCCACATATTCTTTTACTGGGATGGTCACTCATTCTCGAGTCAAACAGTTAGAAAAATAATCTGAAAAAATATTTAAGAGGTTTTAGTTTTATAGAACGACGGACATATTTAAACTGCATATTTTCTTTTCTATTTTTGATTGTTGTGAAACATTTTAAGCAGGTTTTGTCAACAATGGCATTACTAGTTCCCAGGGTAGGCGATTTATAATATATATATATATTCGACTTTAACGATGAGCTTCAGGACCTGTACGCCTCACCAGATATAGTAAGGGTAATTAAATCGAGAAGGATGAATTGGGCTGGACATACTGCACGCATGGGAGAGGAAATACATATCTCAAAAGTATTGACTGGGAGACCCGAAGGGAAAAGACCATGTGAAAGACCTAGACGTAAGTGGGAGGACAATCTTAGAACGGATTTATGGGAAGTAGGATTTGTGGGGATGATTGGATGGAGTTAGCACAGAATAGGGTTGAATGGCGGACTCAGGTAAGCGCGGCAATGAACCTTCGGGTCCCATAAAATAGATAATATTCCTTTAAGATAGCTTGCTTAGGAGTTGTCTATTGCCATTGAGTAAGTAAGTAAGTAAGTAATCATTCGACTTGCAAAATTAAAAGCCGTAGGATATTAAAACTGTAAGCATTGGTTTCCAATGATACATGATTTTCGTTTTGAAGAATTTTTCTTGAAATTCCCGGTCGTGTCGTAGATAACAGAATGAGAAGTGTTGGTATAAAGAAGAATAAAAAGAAAGGCTTGTTGCTACATGACGCCTATGTGCTCGAGCAGAGATTTCGTGAAACTTAGCGTATCTCGTTCGTGCAGGTTTTCAAACAGTTTCACCAAGCGTTTGACTCCATTCAGAAAAGTCACAGAAAGAATCACACATTATGATGTAATCTGAATCAGACCTCGTGAGGAATTTTTCCTTCTTATTCTTTCTGTTATTGTAACTATGTTTCTTTGTGATTTCATAAATTTGAGTTGACATCCAGAGAGGGATAAGTGTGATACAGACGGTGGTTCTTCTTCAAAGCTATCATGAAATGGACGTAATTGAGGGTGGTGCAGAAAAGAGAACGCCAAATTGTGAAAACTATTTTAAATATATAATATAAAGTTTCAGTGAACCTGTATTTGTAGAACATTTCTTACAGCGTAAAATTTGCCAAAACCAGTGTCATCAACTGTTTCAAACTCTCCATAGAAACTAAACTAATTAGTTTAGTATCTAGTCAGTGATTTGCCTAGTCACAAAACAAATATTTAAGTGGTTTCTGGGGGTCCGGACTTCCCCCAAAATATTAGATTTTTAGAGCATTAGTTTTAAAAATCCATGTTTTGTGTTCCTCAGGAAGATGTCAGTAATTTATAGTCAATCAGTTTTGGAACCCCCCAGAAACTAATATCTAAATAATATAAGTGATTGTTAGTGACATATTGAGAAATTTTATATACCCGTCCGTACCTTAGGTAAGACAATTCATGGACTTGTGGACTTATTGGTATACCACCCCTCATTTGTCGGGCTTTGGGAAGTTAAGAATAAGGAAGAGAGCGGTTACAACTACGAATATTTTGAGAAGTGCTTCAGCTCACCTGGAAAGCCAATGTCATGAGGTAATAAACGGAGTAAAGTGAACAGATTAAATGGTGAAAATGTCACGTGTTAGCTGAACTGGGCTTGGAGCAATCTGAAGCATATGGGATACTTTTCAATTCTGCGTTAGCTTGCAAGGGGCATCGCACCTCGCACCCCCTCCCTATGTCCCAAGAGAGAAGCCGGCCACGTCCGGACCCCGTCACACTATTTGCTCGAATTACACCCGATTCAAACGCCTGTCCCACGGGTTCGACAATACTTTTACATTTACGTGATGTGTATTTAGAGTTCATAGGGATCAACTTTTATTCGATTCTTCAGTCATTGCCGTTCAAATTCCTTCAACATTTTCTCCCGTGGGTTACGTACCTTATTTCTTGTCTAAACAAATATTTCTGAAGAGATCACTTGAAGAATATCCCATTAAGATGAAAATAGTTTTCGTAAGTAGCAAAATGTAATTTGTGTATCAGAAAGGATTTAATGTTACAAAGAATAGGAAATGAAAACACATTCTGTAACGCACGAAATATCGAATAAACATGCACGAGAATATCTGTTGGAGTGTTCTTCATATCTCCATGTCATATTAATGCCAAACTTGGAAGTGGTTGCCAAGTTCAAGTCTTTTACAATTATTTTAATTTCAATTTTTGGATTCAGGGGACTAAAAACTCAAAGTTTTATGTAAAAACTCAACTTCGAATTTGGGGGTCGAGAACAATACTTCCTCTAGCTATGGTGCCTATGGTAAGGACAGAGGAAGTAATTAAAAACTATTAAAGCCTGAGGCAAGGCTATTTCAAAGTTTGATACTGATATCCACAACATTGTCTAGGGGCTATATGAAAAATAACTACGGTTAATACTGTGGCAATGCATAGTCCATTGGTGAATTTCCCAGAGGTTATGGGGAGGTTTATCATACCAGAAAGTACAGGAATGCATAACTATCATAAAGAGTGAAATATTAATTTTATTCCTTGCAAAATCAGGTACATTAAGTTACTGTGTATGTATTAACGTGCCGACAAGGTTTACTGTTAACACTTTGGCAAAAGATTTGTCAAATAGGCGTAAAAAAGGTTGGTGGGTCATCTCTTCCCGGCCCAATAAACTAAAAATAACAAAACGTAAAAATAAATGAAACTATAACTGCAACAAACAGAAAATAAGAAACACAAAAGCTGGTGGGCAAAGAATATGAATTGTACTAAACATTATGTAAACGCAGGAATAAATAAACAAACCGAAAACCCACCAGCAGAGAGAAGATAAAATAAACCCGTTAACTAACTATACCCGAGACGAACTAAGAAAGAAACCTGAAGGAAACAAAAACCAATATGTCTCTCTCACTCTTAGGTCATACGAGTAATGTGCTAGAGTGAGACAGATGTACTGGTTTTTGTTTACTTCAGGTTTCCTTCTTGGTCGAACTAAACAAACATACCTGCAGAAAATACAGCCATGAGGGACACAAATAGGTCTGTCCACTTCACTATACATACACTGACTGACTTTCTGAATACCAAGAAACCCACCCCCCTCGAGAAGCGAGGGTAGCGACACAACAGCCGAACGTGACCAATAAGAGATGTAAGTACAAAATGTAAACATACATCTTATATTACTGTGGCTTGGTTCTAAAAGGGTCAATGTCATAAAACTTGCTTTTGAGATAACTGACTTCGAACTCTTTGTAGAAGTAGGCCTAACATTTTTTGCTGAGAACTTCCGACACTGGCACCTAAGGTTTCTGTATTATGAACAGACATTGGCACTTTTATTATACGAAAGATAAAGATTAGCCGAGCTCAATAATGCAAGAAATTGACATTGGCCCTTTTAGAACCAAGCCACATAATTATTAATATGAACGGGTGCTGAGAATAACCTGATCGGCACAATACGTGTTATTTGGAAAGAAATTAATTTAATACTCTGTAAATTGAAATCTTTTAGAGATATCTATAATTCGTATAGTAGTTCATTGTGTCATACGTGAGAAAAGTAAAAAACGTCATCTTCCTATCGTCATTAGCTTAAAATTTCCAAATTTAAGTTACTCTCCCCTTAAATAATTTTCATACTAATCTACAAGATTAGTCTAAAGGAACGTAAAAGAATGGCAGTACGGCAACAGAAGGGTTAAAATAGTAGATATTAACGTGCAATCTGCTGATAAGGGATCTCATAGATCCCTTTTCCACTTCCGTAGAGCGAGTATTGTTAAGTCACGTTCTAAGGTAGCGGCACAGAAAAATGCATTACAGCATTCACACCAGCCGTGTTCTTCAATTAGCCAAGCTGCCAATGCAATATTAGTCTCTTGGAAGGAATGACAGGGATTCTTAAATTGTGACCAGTGACCCAAGTAACTTGAGAGCTGCATTGACTTCAAAGATATCTGATGAAATGAATGACGCCCGCTTAAGCTATAGGTCAATATTACTATGCCATGAGTATCGGAATTTGTCCACATAACATTCTGGGCCCTATTTCATAAAAGTTACAATTTTTCAGGTGACAGATGACATATAATTGTTTTACAAGTTTACATTTTGACAATTGCGTTTTTCGTAAAAGCTGAAAACTTCACATAAATGTCATCACAATTTTGTAGATTTGTATGACAATTTTACATATTGTTGTTTCTCAAAACTTTTGAGTTTACAGGTAAAAGTCTGACAAATATGTCAAATCTTAGGATACCTACCATTTAGGCCTATAAAACATTAATTTTTGCTGACATATTTACAAATCTACAAAAAATGTAGAATTGTCAATATAGAAGTGACAGGCAATCTTTCATGTTGACAAATTTTTCAGATTTGACAAAATTGTCGTATGTCATACTTGTAGAGTTTTATGAAATAGGGCCCTGGAGGCTCGTTCTCTTAATGAGACTGATCAAGTTCATAATAATGTAATCAGTGAACTACCAGCGTATATAATCAATATAAATCTTTGCAAACTTCAAATCCATTAGAAAGTATTGTTTTCATTTAATGCCTTTATTGCTGAGAATCCTGATCTCATAAAATATAGTTTCAACTGATTTAAGACAAAAGTTAAAAATATACTTTTTAATAATAATAATAATAATAATAATAATAATAATAATAATAATAATAATAATAATAATAATAATCAATAATCAATTGAAATTACTCAATATCAAAAACGAGGATATTGCAAACAAAGAAAAGTTTAGGAAAGCAATATGTGATGGCGAATTTCCAGAAAAACCCAAGAAGAAAACGGGAAGTAAATGGACGGAAGAACGGAAACAGCAACCTCGCGAAAGAATGAAGAAGTTTTGGGAAAACATGAAAAAGACAACTGTTTCACGTGGTCCTAAGCTGGCCTAATCGGAAGGAAAAAATAATAATCAAATATTATAGGTAACTGTTTTGTCTTTCATTCACTTCATCTTAATTTGTTCCACCTACTTATATTTCTAAACATAAACATATTTGTAAAATTATTTTTTGTTGTAAATCTTGACTTAAGAAATAAATAATATGTACCTTCCGATTTAACAGTGACCACTACAACAGTTACATAAAGGATTAATAACTTCAAGGAGCATTCATCCCAAATAGGAAGAACACATTTGGTCGTGACTTCATAACAAACAGACAGACAAAAAGACAAAATGCTTGTAAACCATTAGTTACATCAAAAATGTACTGGGACAAGGTTCTAGAAAATTTTACATTCGAGACTGAAAATAGTATTAAATTTTTTATAGCATAAACTGTTTGGCTAGAATCGTTGAAAGAAACTGTATATTTCATAAAACGAATCATTAAAACGGCCACCATCTTGAACGGAATAAAAATAAAAACCCTTACACATAAGTAGATTTTAATGACTTCAAGGAACATCTATTTAAAATTGGAAGAAAATCGATCAACACATTTGGTCCTTCCTGCGTTAAAAATACAAGCAAACAGACAAAATACCTAACGGTCCAGATAAAACAGGACCTTCCTTCTCTCGGTTAACTATGACGGTAACTGAAGGTCTCATGTGAGCATTTCATACCAGATTTCATGAAAATAAAGCTCAGATCGATGACTTAGCCAGTGTATGCTACAAAACAAACCACATGGAAAGCTCTCCGCGATTCAAAAAAAAAAAAAAAAAAAAAAAAATAGCAGAACATCTATCAGAGCAGTTGAGTTTTCGTGAAGAGCATTTTCACATGCCGAGAGAGGGTTTATTTGGCTAGCGTAATGTTGGTAACGCAAAAAGTAGATACACCAGCGAGGCTAAATGTGTCTGCGGTTTCGTAGTTTCAGAAGCACTAAACGCACAGAGCAATTTGACGCTGGCACCTCAAAATTAGATAATTTGCACGCGCTATCGATTTATAGGTGTGGTAACAAAAAGCGAATGTGAGTGACGCAACGGCAACAAACATTTGCGGAGGGAATACCGTTACAGTTACTACTTTGACTCATTTGTCAGATTTTCCTTCCAATAGCACAAGTGTCTTTTGGGACCCCACAGGTTTTAAGTTTTAGTCGCTACATTAATGGAAGAGGCCACTCAAGAAATGTACATTTTTGCTTTCATGGTAATAATTTTAAAATGGATCATCGGGATTGAATAATAATAATAATAATAATAATAATAATAATAATAATAATAATAAAAATAATAATAATAATAATATTGAGGATGACCGCCGACGTTGTCTTGTGGTTAGCGTCGCTGACTACAGATCGGCCCGGGTTCAATCCCCAGTATCTCCTCGGATTTTTCTGAGGTACGGAGGTCTGGTAGGGGTGCACTCAGCCTCGTGATTCAAATTGAGGAGCTACTTGATAGAGAAGTCCGGTCATTAACGGCCGTGGGTGTCGACATGCTGACCACATGCCCCCAATCCTGCCATCTGCTTGTGGTAGATGACGCAGCGGTCGGGTGGCAGGCCAAGTCCCTTCAGGGATGTAGCGCCATGGAGTTTAGAATAATAATAATATTTATTTATTTAACCATTAAGCATACAATGCAATAGGTTTCGGCAGCTAGTCATTAAATAAAATCTCTCTCCAAATATTCCTGTACAGTATAAAAATTTAGTTCATTGATAACATTTTTAACTACGTATTTAAAATCATTCAAACGGTCAATTCGTCTTAAATCTAAAGGTAATTTATTATAAAGTTTCACACCAAAATATAAGTGGGAATCGAGAGATTTCTGCAAGGAGAATTTTGGAGGCACAAAATGATTTCTTCCCCGGGTATCGTGGGAGTGTATATCAGAGAAAAGCTCGTTTCTATGATACACATGTACAAAAAGTAAACTTGCTAAAACATGCAAAGACGCCACAGTTAAAATTTCAAGTTCATTAAAAATGGGTTGACAGTGTTGACGAGAATCACAATTTTTCATTATTCTGACCAGCTCTTTTTGTAAAAGAAAAACACTTTTGGCTCCTACACTGTTTCCCCATAACAATATACCGTAGTTCAAATGGCAGTGCAAAAAGCTGTAATAAACATTTAATAAAGTGTCAATTGACACACAGTGTCTTTCTAAAATAAGTGATTCAATTATTGGCAAATTTTCTGTTACACCTCATCCACAAAATTTACACCACTCACTTCAGATGTCAGTTAAAACTTGTACCGTAGAATTGAAGACGAATATTTGGAAAGCGTATAATGCTACTAATGTAAGCTGAAATCCTAGGTTCTATTCCCGCCCAAGGAAACTTTTCTTCTAAAGCGTATAAGGTAAATATCGCCAAGTGAGATATACTTGAAAATTAGTTAGTAACCATAAGCCACTAAATTCTTGATGAAACTAAAATCCCTTTTAAATAATGTCAATAATGTGCGAAATCGCAAAAATATAACTGAGGTAGCGACTATTGCAATGTCTGTAGGAGTGCTAAAATAATTTTCTCTCGAGTATATAATAAGTTATGAATAGGGTTCGGATGTTTATGACATGTCATATTTTTATCTTGACCTCCGTTCACGCCGAAACCCAAATTAAACACGAATTGCACGCTTGTTATCCTAATCGCACAATCGCACAATAGCCATTTTTGTAATTTAAAGTCATATTTAAGTTATAAATTCGGTAAAGGAGCACAATTATACAGTGTATGCACTGCATGGTCGAGTTAAATTTTAAATTTATTTCATTAATCTAATTTTTATGCCAAATTAATAACTTCTATAGGGACACGCAAGATCTACAAAATGTTACGAGTATTTGGAGCTGATGAAGCGAGCAAACAGGAACAAATTCTTTAAAAATAGAACTTCATTACAACTAAAATTGTAAATCACGAAAATTGTTAAAAGGTGATTATCAGATTAAATTCATGCGATGTGAGAATTAGTGCCTTTAAACGCTGTTTATTGAAACATTTCTTTTTTAAAAATTCGTTATTTCATTAGGTAATACTTAGGATTTTTGAGTCGTATTTAGTCATTTTAAGGACATATTTGCTTTGGGTCTTATTTAGTCAATTTAAGGGCATTTTTCAGTCATATTTTCTACTTTTTAGGTCATAAACATAGTAGTAATTTAAGTGCAGCTCTGCATGCGTTGATGAATCCACTTTTGAAAGCACGGTTTGCTGGAAATGTAGCAGAGCTTGAAAATAGTCTATCCGCGAAAAGCAGGAAATAAAGCAGGCAGGCAGGTAGATTGGGCCAGTGCGACACACAAAAGATAGCACCAAGTTAATCAATGCAGCGAGTGCAGTGGAAATGAGTTCGTGATAAAGAATCAATTGTTTTCAAGTTAATTATTGTTACTGCACAACCGTTTTAATCACTAATGTGTCTGTATATTTCTCGTTCAGTGTTCAACTGCTATTTTTAACCTCACTATTAATTACAAGAGCATAAAAGACTTTGTACACAAAGCGTTCATAATAGTGGTGTGGGTTCGACGCTCTATTATTTGTAGCATAGCTGATAAAACCTTTCGCAAACTCCCCTCAACCCTCTTCAGTGGTGTCAGATAATGCGCCAAGCTTTCCTAACTTAAATCATTACCAGAGGATGGATGTAAGCTGTGAAAAAGCTATGTCAGTTTTATCAAGTTATTTGTTTGCGAATTAAGCAGAATTTACTGACAACTGATTTAACCTTGCATTATATATTTACAGTGTACCTTAATTGTTTCGAGCCCAGCACGACTCCCAATACAAAAGTTATGATGACACTGCAAATCCAAGTTGACTGCACAAGAACTAAGAGAGGCAGAGATGTCTCTTGTCGTGTATGCTATTCACTTATTACATAAGCATTTCTATTTCAATAGAGTTATATGCTGAGCTAAATAGAAATAGCTCGGGTCTTCTGTTTGATAACGAAAATGTATTGAGATTAACTTTTCATTCAGACAGCAATGTCAATGGCGTAAACTAATAGGTATGACCAGAATGCATGATAAAATTCTGCTGAAATTCTGGCAGTGAATGTAGTACAATTCTGGTAGGATGCAACATAAACTTCTCTAACATACCGGTACATATTCCTAGATTTACAAACTGTAATACTGTATTTATTGAGTCATTGACAGTTTATGAGACCTATTTATCAGAATAGCGAAAAAAGGAATTTAAAAAGGTTGTAATAATGGAGGTTGTATTATTATTATATGGATGTGAGACATGGCCGCTTACTGATCGGGAAGAACATAGTCCGAGAGTGTTCGAAAACAGGGTGCTTAGGAAAATATTTGGGCCCAAGAGGGATGAAAATGGGGACTGGAGAAAATTGCATAACGACGAGCTTCATGACCTGTACGCTTCACCGGATGTAGTAAGGGTAATTAAATCGCGAAGGAGATGAAATGGGCTGGACATGTTTCACGCATGGGGGAGGAAAGACATATCTCAAAAGTATTGACTGGGAGACCAGAAGGGAAAAGACCACGCGGAAGACCCAGACGTAGATGGGAGGACTATCTTAAAACGGATTTAAGGGAAGTAGGATTTGCTAGGGATGATTGGCGGACTCAGGTAAGCGCGGCAATAAACCTTCGGATTCCATAAAATAGATAATATTCCTTTAGCTTGCTGAGGAATTGTCTATTGTCATTGAGTAAGTAAGTAAGTAAGTAAGTAAGTAAGTAAGTAAGTAAGTAAGTAAGTAAGTAAGTAAGTAAGTAAGTAAGTAAGTAAGTATTATAATGGAGGAAAGAAAAACGACTATTCTATAAGGCTATGTGCGAGGAATTGTAAAAGTCTATGTGATTTGACATAAACATATTACTTATTAACTTATTATAATATTCTCACTTATTAACTGTTTCAATGAGAAACACATCTCTAAACATGGCAAGGAGATTTACTGATGTATTAGAGTATGATGGGAGTGTGTAGAAATACTAGGAACAGGGAGAAAAAGATGTGTTTGGTTGGTTATTGACATAGTTGATATATTTTGAATTCTTCACTAACCACAATTATTATATATAATTTAATAACTAGGGAACGGATTTCTATGACATGTCATATTTTCCCCTTTGCATTATTTCAGGTTTCCGACTAATTTAAACCCGATTCCAAGCATAATGGTGAAAATAGAACAGCTTTAATTGTGCATATAACTGTATATTTAGGAAATTTTCAACTATTGTAGCATAATTAGTATGAATATGCATATTTAGGTCGTATTTTCTTTTGCATATTTGAGTGTAAATTAAACAAATTTTTAAGTTTCATATCATTAACACTAAATAATTAACACTATATTTTAATAAAATGTATTGTAATGAAACTTTTTTAAAAATATACACAATGTGTAAATGGTAAAGTGACATTTTAAATTTTATTGGTCATATTTTAATGTTTTTAGGTCATAAATGCATGCATATATCCTATTTTTAGGTCATAGAAATCCGCCCCTAAATATAACTAATGGCAGCGCTATGCTCCACCCTGAAATTCTGTACCCACTTTTCAAGTTTTATGTACGTCCTGAATATTATTAGTTTTTAGTTAGAATAATTTTTTTATTCATAACTCTAGTGTTACAACGAAGTTCTTTTGTTTTTTTTCCTTTTTTTCTTCTTCAAATGTTAGAAATCAGTGGTGGCCATGCCCTTGGAGTTTTTTTGGTGTAACAGGAAAAATTGAATGCCTAGACAAAAATCTCCTAATAAAAGTTGCTTGTATATATCCCCTCTATACAGAACTAAAATATTTCGGTGTTATTCATTAGCACACTCTGTATATCCATCGTGAATAATGAAGTCATGAAACCACAATGTTGGTACCTGTAGAGAGAGGAAATATACTGTATAAAACCCCTGAAAAAATTCCTACAATAATTTAAATTAAGCTAACTCACGTTAATAAATGATTATTAAGCAATAAAATACAATATGTTATTCATATTCCAATCGGAAGAGCCATTTTCTCAAAGCTGTTCGTATGAACTCCACTATACGAAGGGAAGCGCCGTGCAGAAGCGGACACTTCTCCGACACCGGTGTACTGCGTACAGTATCCAGGCTACACAAAGGCGCTAGTCCATAAACTTGCATGGGAATGTACGTTGTGATGGTCCACTATTTCTCAATCTTACGTAAGTCAAGGAGGGCCTTACGTCCACTGGAGCTTAAGGATTCCTGAGTTTTAGATAATCGTCCCATGAATTATTATAACTGGGGGGCGGATTTCTATGACATGTCATATTTTCCCCCTTTGCATTATTTCAGGTTTCCGACTACTTTAAACCCGATTCCAAGCATCCTGGTGAAAATGGAACAGCTTTTATTGTGCATATAACTGTATATTTAGGACATTTTCAACTATTGTAGCATATTTAGTATGAATATGCATATTTAGGTTATATTTTTGCATATTTGTGTGCATAATGAAGAAATTTTGAAGTTTCATATCATATTTTGCAGATTTTGCATTAAAATGATACTTTTAAAGGTGTTCTAAATAATTAACAATACATTTTAATAAAATGTATTGCAATGAAACTTAAAAAATATACACAATGTGTAAGTGGTAAAGTGATATTTTTAAATTTTATTGGTCATATTTTAATGTCTTTTACGTCATAAATGCATGCATATATCCTATTTTTTAGGTCATAGAAATCCGCCCCTATTAATAACTAATACTAGTCCAAAATGCTGTACTGCACTTATTACAGTAGTTAACTTTTATGCAGAACACATATTTCATGATTTACAGTGGCTACTCGATTTTGGTTTCAAACTGCTAAATATATATTACACACTACTTGCAGTAAAAATTAAATATTTGCAGGATTATTTTTATTAATTGCTAAAATGACGCAAGATTATAGTGGAAACTGAATTTTTGGAAATATGTGTAGGTTAAACAGGACGTAGACTAGCTTAAATTATTCTGAACACTATATGCCAAAATTACCCCAGTAACTAATGGTATTAATATAGTACAAGAATAATTTTCTTACTTGTACTTGTACTTTTACATAGCGTTATCCACGATGGAGACTTGTAATGATTAAAATAATTGTTACTATAAGCATAGGCCTACAATATTTCCAGTAATGTACAGCATATTGTGGGGCGTGATTTTGTTTATTACAGACAGATGTCTATAAACATTTATGACCAAAATGATCTATTGACAAGACTAACTGAACTAAAATTTGACGTTGAAGGCACATTTCCTGCCTCTCTTTCTCTCTATTTATACTTTATACAATTCAACATGTTTTATATGGTCCTTAGTTGCGAAAGGCCTATATTGTTTTATATATTTATGGTAGCCACATCTTATGTTTGTTGCACATAATTTACAAAAAATATTCCGATCATCAGAGGAAAAATACTGCCATATTCAGCCACAATTGCATCTATTGTTTTCGGACGTCCTCATTTATGCATGGTCTGACTTTACTCAAAGCAATATTCCGCACCTAATGCCGCGTGACCTGCCACAGGCAGTGCAAGTTGTTTACTAACTCAGAAAGCTTGCTATGCCTTGTGCACCACTAAGTTGACGACTTACTGGCTAAACCCCCGGGCCCTACTTACAACAATGAATCATAACGTACAGAATTTATCTACATTATAAAATCAATTTAAATACTAAACTTAATGCAACGCTTTAAATGTTGAGACGAGAACGGATGTTATTAGAGAATTCATAGAATGTTAATAGTTTGTCGGGTGATAAACCAAAATGTCAAAAGAAGAAATAAGAAGTTTGACGAAAATTGGTATTTGGCACCCTATTCCATTTAAAATTGAGGTCCACTGAGAAGTCAGTTATTATTAATTCTAACAAGATTATTTCTTGAAAGTTTTGTGTTATGTGCTTTATATTGTCAGAGTTTTCAAACTTTTAAAAGCAATAATTTTCATATTATGAAAATGCTTTATTGTGTTACAGTTAGAACACGGGGAACACGAGGAACACGGGAACTTCAGCGCACTAGTAGTGCTATAGCTGTTAGTATAATAGGGAGATATTTCTGAGCTCCGTTGTTACTTAAAACGGGACTTCGGTAATCAGAATGTTATTTTAAATCCATTTCTATTGCCCTAAGTGAAAGAAGTATTTTTTGTTTCATTTTTAGGTCAGAATTTTATCTATTACAAAAAATTACAATATAAAATCTTCACAAATGTAGATTTTAACGCCACTAGAAGAAGCACAGCTCGTGCTCGGAAGCGGTTTAGTACCGTACTACACACTGGATTAAACTAAATTATTTACAGTATAGAAAACGGAATGACAAACACAGAAAGTTATGAATAAATATTTACAGCAATAACAGATCATGTTATCAGTACAATAATAAAAATTTCAAGTTAATAATACGTACAATAATATATACAATGTTAAGATAAAGTAGGAGGAAACTGAAAGCCATACCTATCTTTTTAAATTTAATACAGAAAATATAATCATAATAATAGCAGAAGTAAGCAAATTATAATTAAGGAAATAATGACAAATGTTCTGATTTTAGATTTAAATCGTTTAATGTTTATTTCAGTTAATTAAAGAGGGTCGAAAGTCGAACAGGGCTCAATTTAATTCCAGCAGTTGCAAAGTTTTGGGTTTAGTTAATAAACTGAAGTGACTCTTTCGCGTTTTACATTTATGACTCTCTGATCTGTATTTCACAAGATTTTTATGAAAATACCCCAAAAGGAAATACCTGTATATTTGGTATATATTAAATACGTTAAATTCATAAAAATAACAATTTGGAAGAACATTAGAGAAGCTTTGATAAATATATTTTTATTATGCATTTTTAAAGACAATTCAAAAGGCAAAGGGTCGTTTTTCCAACTCCTTCCCAAACAGTTAAGCCATATTAAATATTAGAAGGAATTAAGGCTAAATAAACCGTACGTAAAACATGAGCTAGTAAACCTGAACAGAAAATAACACATTTATAAACGATTTTACGCAGCCTATTGATTTCAGACATACTTGAACTTTTCTCTGGGGTCCAGGTAGAAACCACACAGTGGCTTAAGTCAATTGAAAACCACAGCAGCACCAATGTTAAGAACAAGTGAAATACTCTTTTTTTTTGCACATAGAATTCGATTAGAACACAGGGATCTACCCTTCTTGACTTCTCGACAACTATCGCATCTTCAGTAGTGTTGATAAATGGGTTTTGTGGTCTGCCGCCCAATGATAACGGTCCAATCAGCGCTGTGTATAGCGGCCATTGTTCCTCTGTGTTGACACATGGCATTATGTTTGCTATTAATTCAATGACTGTTGTCCCTGAGCCTCATTATCATTCCGGCCTGGCCCCCATCTTCGCCATTTCACAGCTGCCCTTGCACAATACATAGTACCGACAATTTGCCCAGCCTTGTTTTCCTACATACTGCCACTTAATTTTGCGATCCTATCAGCTGTTTGAAAAGTATGTTTTTTTTTGCAATTACTCGTGTGCATTTTGAACCTTGCACTGCCGTCGTTTCACTCCATCAAATAAATTCTAATTAAGGTAATATTAATTTTGGATGTGGCGTCACAAGTTCACATCTGAACGAAATTCAGGTATTCGCGGTGTTTTACGTAAGGAAATATACCGGTTTTATTTAATTATCATAGATCACAGACCAACAGCCATTTTGGCGCCTTAGAATTTATACCTATTCTTCGGCATATTTAGGTCGCTGATGCCAAAAGAGCCATTAGTTTTTCACTACCAGATTTAGTTTGTGAGATATGGTATTACCATTATGCATATTATCAAATTTCACGTTTGATATAAATAAAAAAACAGTGCCTACTTTTAGCTTCTAAATCATGTAAAGAAAAAAGTAGCACACTAACATTACATTAAAATTTCAATAACAATCGTATAACATGGGGTCTTTAAAAAAAATGATAATATCACATATTGTACGGTCGTTTATGACTTATGAGCTGTCAACTTGAGGGCCAAAAAATAATCTAGCTTTTAGTTTTCCTGTACTTCGTACAGTTTTCGTCCTACGGGTCCAAAGTGTGGTCAAGAACCTTCACTAGCTATATTATCAAGCAAGATTTTGTTTCCCGAAAGAGGTTATAAGTTAATGGCACTCTATATATATAAAGTAGAGCTGGTAGAGAAAAACTGTTTACATATTTGGAATAAGCACACTAAATACAGCCAAAATCCGGTAAAACATCTGAGACGTCAAACAAAAAGTTATTTTTTGTTGGGCTGTGTAATATGACGGGATGTCCGGATATTGACTATTCCATTCATATACCGTGTGTTTGATACTGACCAAAAACGTTTAGCAATTCCTCGGATATAGACCAATCATGATTCGTTTATCTTATAATATCCTTCCTCGGATCGTAAGGATGCAATTTTACGTGGTAAAACGTCAGGTCATTACTGGACATTTTACCTGGTAAAACGTCAGGTCATTACTGGACATTTTACCTGGTAAAACGTAAGGTCATTACTGGACAAGTAAGGCATCTACGTGCGGTGATTAATATGTTACATCCTGGCAGTGCATAGAATAAAAATACATATTTTATACAAGATAGCTTGTTTGAAAATTGAAACGATATAGATGTCCATTGATTAAAGACACCATTTAGATCGGTGCAAACCAGTTCGTGTGCTTTTCTAGCGTTCTTATGTAAGGAACTACGTACGTACTCTTGGTAGCATTGGGAACTGGGATTGATTAATCGAATCGATTCATGGACTGTTCATTCATTTAGTACGCCGTGATCTTACGGCTTAAAGAATATTGCCAACAAAGTAAGAAAATAATGATTTACAAAATCCATTAGAATTTATTCATAGAATATTTTGAATAAATTTGCTCGTGATTACTAGTTTCATCAGATATATTTGCTCGAAATTCGTTCTCGAAAATATATCGATAAACTCGTAGTCTATGATAAATTTGTCCTGAGAGAATCTGAAACTCGAGTTATATTTATTGTGGTTATTTAACAATTTATTATTACCATTTATTAATACTTGCTTGGCGGTGAGGGTTTACGTCTGTGAATACTCTTAGTTATGTAAATAATAGAATATAGATTTTTGTTTTAATTGAATAATAATTTTAAGTGTATGGTGTGAGAGCATAATTATGGCCGATACCGACCCGTGGGCTGGTTAATGTTAATAATACGGTTTATATGTAAGAAATTGTATGAGAAAAATATTATCAAGTACAAGTCACAAACGCCATTGACAGCTACTTACTCCTAAAAGCAAAAACTGCATCTTAATTCATAACCTACAACTACAACGCTTCAGTTTCAAGTAACATTTTATAAATTCAAGTTTATTAGAGAAGGCATTAGTCTATTATCCCAAATACAGTTATATTCTTCCTGCAAAATATAAGCTTTCAAACTTTTATGGAATCTGCGAGGATCTCTCAGCTAGAGATTACCTCTCATTGTGAGAGAATACCTGGATTAGCTCATTTCAATACTGCATTTATTATGTCTGGCAGTCGTGAACTGCAGAGCTTGATACGTTAAGGCTTGTAAAATATTAAATCGAAAGAGAGCTACTCCATGACGTACAGACAGGTAGACAACGTTTCAATGTTTTTAACTCCCATCTCAGACAAGATATGAAAAGTTGACTTTCCATGTTTGTGCGATATGCAGACTATACGGCCCAAATATACCTGGAAATTCGTATATAGATATCTATTTGGTGCCTGGGATGATTTTCGATCCAATGCTGCTACGAAAAAATATATATAAAAACATATCGCTTCAAAAAATTACTTTATGAAAGCAAATTGTAAAAGTTTTTATGACTTGGTAATGCAACGAGTTCTGATAGTTTACGGGTAAATTAGCTGAGCTTAACGAACATTTATCACAGGTAATGACAAAGTTGCATTTTTAATGACTATTCCACTCATATGCCGCGTGTTTGATATTGGCCAATAACGTTTAACAATTCCTCGGATATAGACCAATCACGATCGTCTATCGTATAAAATGCAGTCTATTAATACGAGGAAGGGAAAAACTCGTAAACTCTCGTGGGATTACCTAAGGTAATTTAACGAAAAATATGTATCGAATAAATTATAAATAATTAATAAGATGCATATAAATTAAATTATTTCAATAGCATTTTAATAGACTGACGAGGTACTATTAAGAGGCATTCATGACATAATGAATGTGGCTGCTTTCTGTGATCAGTTTTTGTACAATTTTTAAGACATTTGTGGCGCCTTAAGGATATGGCCGATCATGCTGAGAATTTTGTCACGTAAAATATTGCTCTTTCTGACAAAAAATATCTCTAAGTGTAGGCTGATTCACCTAAAGAAATTAACCAATCGACCTTGATTTTCTACATATGTGGGGGCCATCTCGCAAAAAGTTATCACTAAGGGTAAGCCGATTAAAAAAAAAAAGTGGAAATTCGATGCGCCCTAATAGGTAACATTTAATGAGAGGAGCTTGCGTATTTAGCAGTATGAGATAGAAGAAGCCAAGTCATTGGCTGATGTTTACCATATCTCTACCTGTATAAGCCTTTCCCTATTGTGAGCATTCTAGTATATCACTGTCCTTGACTTGTACAGTATGTAGACCTACTGTAATGTTATCAAATTATATTTAGATGCAAATACAGCATCACTTTTTAGGATATTTGTTGGAAACATAAAACAGTTTTGAGTTGTGAACGTGAAATTTAAAAGCAACAGCTCCCATTCCCCCACTTTTAGCATGAAAAGAAGTGTGCCACATGTTATGTATGATATCGTTATATTCTTTCAGAGTGGCCAGTATTGAAGGGGCATGTTGTATACCTGGGAGAATACACATATCTGTACATGCAATATACTTCATGCTTGACACTTCTATTTTCATATCTCTCATACAGTAACCGATGAGTGTATAAGTGGCCTAAATCTCATTGCCCGGGTTTCGCTTATACCAGCGCACAATCAGCATTTACAAACGGCTAATCTATTATAAGAACTTATATTTCAATAAGTTATCCTCTGATTTATGACAGCATTTGAATGTTTTATTTAAATATGCTTATATTTTAATTCCAGTTATATTTTAATCTAATAAGTGACAATTTTTATCCAATTTCACTTTTCATTGAGCTCAATGATATTTTAATATTTTAGATTTAATTGATACACTTAATATACAATCTTACTTTTAAATATCTTAATAAACCACATTATTTCATAGTTCATTCATTTATTTTCCTCTCTCTCATATAAACTTCAGCTTATTGTTACATTTGTGGTATATAGGCGGATTTTACAAAACGACCATATGTAATGAATAATTAAAAACCACGTAGAAGGCGCTGAGATAACCATCGATATAGCTTATCGTGATGTTGGCACTGCGTATAACTCTTTTCGTTAAGTTCAGTTGTTTTATTTTCTATAGTAATATCTAGAGACCGGATTTTAAAAGGAATTCCTTTTTTTATATTTCATCACAAAACGTGATAAAATTGAACAGGACATTACTGAGTAAGTTTCAACTGCAAATGACCTGGTTTTAACGTCCTTTTTTTGGCTCATCTCCCTTTTTTCCTTTTTTAGGCTCATCTAACTTTTTTTAGGAACTTTCCCTTTCCAGTACCTTTTTTCTAATTTATTTAAAAAAATTCGTAAATTACCCAGTATTTGGTAATATGAAAACATTAAAAATGTTTTCACTGATTCACCATTGAAAATATAATTCCCCCCAGCAGAATAGAGCGTTTCAGGGAAATCGCAGGTTTGCCATTGACTAAGTTTCCCATTATAACAAGGTGGGGGACATGGATTTCGTGTGCTATTTTCTTCTGTGAGAATTTCAACAAGATCAAAAAAATTATTCAGTCATTAGATGTTTCAGAATCAGCAGCTGTAGAGCAAGCAAAGGCATTACATAAAACAAACATGTATCTCTCTGTTGAATTTTTACATTATCTTACTTTTATATCCCTTTTTCCCCACTTTTTTTGGCAATAATTTTCCCTTTTTTCCCCACCTTTTTTGCCAATAATTTTCCCTTTTTTCGTCCTTTCTTGAGTGAAAACTTTCCCTTTAAAATCCGGTCTCTAGTAATATCTTTGGTACCAGAAATAATATATAGTGTTTATTTATATTGAAAAATGTTATTGTTACATAGGATTTATAATGCTTCACCACAAACAAAATTGTACATTATTTTCAAATCTCCTTTTGCTCATATGCTGCTTAAATAAGTTACGCCCGTCGCTGTATCCAATGATTAGCTGTATACTTTTTTAATCAAAGAAGCTACATTTATGAAGATGTTTCAGTATTTAATCTTTGTGAATATACTCAATAAACAAATGCATGTAGGTGCGATAAATTAAAAGTTATAAAAATAAATCTATAAAATTATGACAGGCAATACTGATTGAAATTTCACATATTATTATACTGGATTGGAAACTGACTCATGAGTCATGACCTAAATAATCCTAATATATCTTTCGTAAAAGTAACTCTACAATAATAACACGCTCTTGGGCTCTGAATTCGACAGATTTGACACCCATTGATTATTGCATATGGGGATATATGAAGGATCTTGTGTATGAAACATAAATGAAAGCACGCGAAGTGTTAATTATGTGCATTAAACACCGTAGCAATGATCAAGAACAGACTAAACTCCGTGGCGCTACATCCCTGAAGGGACAAGGCCTACCATAGGTAGATGGCAGGATTGGGGGCATGTGGTCAGCATGCCGACACTCACGGGAACGATCAAGAACAGCTTTGACAAAAAACGATGCGGCCCGCGCGGTTCATGAAGCTACGACCCAGTGCGGAGGTAGAGGGAAACGCATTTGATCTACCAGTACCTGGAAGGTACGTATCGGGAAGTTGAAGGTGGTAGCACGTATTTATTAACTTTTTGATAAAGTTTTATCAGTACATGATTTTATAATTAATTTAATATTACAATGTTACATTCTAGTCACGAAATTCATACCGTAGAGATAATGATAAAGATTGTAATTTTGTATCATAAAAATGAACGTTAATAATTTTCATTCAATTTCCTCGTTACATGCAATAATATCAATCCCTAGGTTAAGTGTGTACAGGGTGTTACAAAAGATCGTTTACAAAGTTTGTGGGATGATAGAGGAAGTAAAATGAAACAATATTTTTATCATAGGTAATCCCACGACTGTTAACGAGAATATCGTTAGTTCGCGACTGCGCAGCAGGAGCGAATTTATCTGATGACACTCGTCAACTCGAGTTGGATTTATTAAGACTATTCCATGAATAAAAATGTAACGGATTATACAAATAATAATTACTTTCGTCCTTTATATATAAAAATAAAACTAACAGCTATGAGATCACGGCATACTGTGAATCAACCATACATGAATCTATTCGAGTTATCATGTAGTAACCAACGCTACCAATGGTGCATATGAGACATAGTTAACCTAATTCAGGGAAGATAACACAGAACAGAATAAAAACACACAAACTGGCTTGCACCGAATTGAAATTGTGTTTTTAATCAATGTACATTTATAATATTATTGAAATTTTCAAACAAGTTATGTTGTATAAAATAATGTGTTTTCATGCTCCTTAATGGAAACATGTGACGTATTAATCACGGCACATTGATGCTTAAGTGTCCAGTAACGAGCTGATGTTTTATCAGGTAAAATCTCTTCCTCATATTAATAGTAAGCATTTTATAAGATAAACGACCGTGATTGGTCTATATCCGAGGAATTTCTAAACGTTATTGGTCAATATGAAACACTCTAGATATGAGTGGAATAGTCTTTTACAATACTGACAGATTTGCCATTTGTCCATTAGGAGGTCTGAGATGGTCGGTAGTCGACATTCATTAGTATTTTATGTTCCCCTCGCTCCCGCGAAGTGATATTACACGTTGCTTCTCTTGACTTGTCGTACATCACTTTACACTTTCGTTTTGACAGCAGTGCAACATCGTCAGAGTCTACTCGATTATCAGCTTGTGCAGTACTGCACTGGTTGTAGTTCCTAATATGCTTCCTACAGAAGGCAATGTTGCATTACTAGCGACCTGTATTTATCTGAATACGCAAACAGATGAGTTTATATTGCAATGTTGTTTTCCCAGTACCATGGCCACCTCGATCGCCTGATCTAACTCCACTGGATTTCTTGCTGTGGGGGGAAATTCAACAGCTAGTGTACGAGACACCTGCAGAAACGGCAGAAGATCTGGTTGCTCGTATTACTGCAGCTGCACAAAGCATTTAACACACGCACATCAGATGATCAATAGTAGGAAAATGTAACCTGTGTGTGCAGATAGCCTATATGGAAGTCATTTGGAACACCGTTTATAAAATAAACGTATTTCATTTAAGTGTGCAGTTAGGTAAATGGTTGCTAAACCACAATTTTGTAAAAGCAAAAAAATGGCATCGAAGCGCCGAAATAAAAATAGTGTATAATTTTACCTCCTATATCATCCCTCCAAACGTTGTAAACGATATTTTGAAACACCATATATACATTTCAAATATGTGAATTTTCTCTTTCCTGTAAAATTGGTGCTCCTTTAATCTTGCATCCAACCCTTCCATTTTATACTATTTCTGAGTTTTACGTCCCCCGTTGTAGGGACGTTTACGCGGATCACACCCCCCGGGGCATGATAGGACTGCGGCATGTCGGAGAAACATACATCGGCTCACTTTTTTTTTACCAAAGGCATGGAAGTCCCTCAACGGATGAGTGATCAGGCCAATGCCGGGTCCACCTCAGAGGTAACACGAACCATGCCGAACAATGCGCAGATGAGATGAAGGTGGTAATGACAGTTAGATGATATCCCGAAACCACGAGGGCTTAAATTTCAAGACATTCATCTCACAGATGGAGAAAACCCTCAGAAAAAACGTCACCTAGGAAACTTGTTTGGACCACGAATAGAACACGGTCCCGGTGCGTAAGGAGAAGAACGTATCCCATATGCCACAGCTGAACCTTCCACATACAGATAAGAAGACGATGAAATCACGTCACAGAAATTAGGGAATTACAATTGCGTGTGTAACTCTCTTCACCGGGAATCAAACACGGCATACTCCACTCCAGGCATTGCTGTGGTGAACAGATAGACTTCTTACAGGATTAAATCCGCACAATGGTGCCTGAGGGACCAGAGTCGCTATTAATCACAGATATCAGATTAGTACCAAATTCATTACTGTCATATGTCTGGAAATGGAAAAATCTGGCCAATAAATTCTCGTCAATGTGACTGTGTTCATCTGGAAACGCGGCCAGGCGACTCCATCCAATTAATTCGTTACAAAAACCTCCGATATTCCACTTCTAAGATGAACTCACTTTGCAAATTTCATTCCGTTGCGTAATCTTTGGGGGGGGGGTGGGAAAGGGAAGTGTTTTCTCCAGTCTTGCAAAATTAATTTATTTTTCAATGAATTATTGAATTCTCGTGCTTATGGAAAATGCGCTACATCGATCCAAAATCTTGCCAAGATTGTCTTGTCAAGATTGAAGATTCCTTTGATAAATTTACACAAAAATCTTTGACCCAGGAGTAAGGCGTATAGTAGGCCTACTTACCAGGGCCAGGATTTCTATGTAAATACATATTTGTTTTTACATTAGTTAAAGTTAAAATTACAATACATGTTAACATACTGGAACATTTGGAATGGTTTACGACACATTCAATTTTCCAGATTTGTTCATATTTCAAGGTAAACTACATATTTTTACATATTTTAGAAAACTTCGCATATCTTTACATAGTTGAACGTTTTATTTTAAATAAGTTCCATATTTTATTGTTTAAAAGTTAACGTCAGGTAATCTTATAAATGTTATTTAACTACCAAATGCTATTTCAAAGTTGGATTCTTGAATTTCTATAAAATGTTCAAAACCAGACAAATTAGAAAACTAAATCCGGATTTAGCTCCTGAAGATGCTGCAAGGTTTATAATGGTCCCTGTTACTTCTTGTGATGTTGAGCGGAGTTTTACTGTTTACAAGGCAATTTTCACAGACAATGGACGTAGGTTTAATTGAATCCACCGCTTAGAAATAGGCAATTCTCGTTCAAATATTAAGATATCCCCACCAAGATTGTAGCATGTAAGTTGGGAAATCCCCGTGGCAATCCTCCAGTTCGTAACAGTGACACTGCCATGAGTACAGTACCTGCTAAGTAGGTAGTGGGTAGTGTCGGTAGGTAGTGTCGCTACACTATACCACTGCTCGGTGCCACCAGTAATGGTTCTTAGATGATCCGTGGGACATAAGCTAAATGTACAGCTAATGGTTCTTACGGTATTACTTTAAAGTATAGCCCACGGGGAGAGAGGTTTGTGAGGAAAACATCATTGCGCTCATACCCTAATTTGTTCATTCATTAATTTATCCATTCGTTCCTTTATTTCTTGTGGAGGTAATGGTGAATTACGGTATTTATAATGTGGAATTAAAATTACAAAAGTAATTGTTTTTAAAATTTATACCATCCCACAAAATTATCATCAAGCCATACTTAAACTTTCAGCATTCACTATTCAATAACAAATGTCATTACGCTAACCATTTACTACAGGTCACAAAGGTCATAATTAGTTGTAATGCCGTGTTTGTTTGCATTTTACTTCATGTAATTCGGCTCTTGCAAGCAGAAAATTACAACTCGTCTATTTAAAACAACACGCTTTCTGCTAAAACATTACTTTGCAACAGTTTGATTCATTAATAGCAACAAAAAGCTATGAATGTGTAAATTTACTTTCCATTATTTATATTAACACGTATAATGTATTTTTGATGTATGTTACTTGGCGTAAATAATGATAGAAGAAAGCAGGAGCTTTCATATTATTAAAATAAACATTCATACGTATAGTCTACATACAGTAAAAGTCATAAATATGAAATAAAAAAGAAGAAACATTCTGAACTATTACATGTCCCAAACTACTTTGAGGCCTATTCAAAACAAAAGGGCGGTAGAGAGGAGGGAGAGATGGGAGTGGTGTACAGGTAAGGGGGGGGGGGGGAAAGCGGACCGACTCTTATAGCTAATTTCAGAGCCTTGTTCACACCAGTGTCCATGCGTATTCCTTAAACCTGTGTAGTTGGACAACAGCCACGCAGCTGGTTACTGCTTTCGTCTTAGTTGAATAGCTCAGGTGCTTGAGGCGCATGACCTTCATGCGGAAGGTCGGAAGTTCGATTCCCGTGACTGTCAGTTTTTTAAAAGTATATCATAGAAATATTGTCACACTTGTGGACCTACTCGCATCAGAGTTTGTAAACAAATGTGGGCTATTATTTGGCCAAAAAAAATATTTATCTGGAAGGTGCATCTTGTCTTCCTCTACCAAAACCAAATTATGTCAATAAAAATGACAAATTAAAAACAAATAAAAATCAAACAGGCTACTGGACTGCCCGGTCGTGGGTTTCGAAATGGGCTAAGTCAACAGTCGACACTAGCAAAACTTTCAATACATTCCCTACTATCCTGTGAATGCCGCTAGGCATGCGCAGTGGCCCATTTCGGCAACTTAGATATTTTAGTCGGTCCGCTTTTTGTTTCCCTACCTGTACATTATGATTGTATAGATACCGTTATACCTACGCATTTGTAGTATGCATCCTCGAGAAATAGTGCCACTCTTATAAAAGGATTACTCATCAGTCGGGCCCGGATTTGAATGTTTTAACCTATTTTTCCCCAGCTTCCTAATTAGAAAATTTTGAGGTATTTTTTCCGTTTTATGCCCCTTGATTCCGAATATATGAATCTTATAGAACCTAAAAAGGGCTAAACCGGACTGAAAGCCCTAAAAGGGGCTAACAAGGACTTTTGCTGAAAAGAACGATTTTTAAATAGATTATCCAGTCAATGCGAAGGAAAATAAATATGTGAATTTGTGCATTTTAAGAAAAGACATAATAACAATAAATTTATAAATCGCACTGAAAATAATGTATATGTCGCTTTGTCGCTTGTCTTTGTAACTCGAAAATGTGCCACCTCGCCGTCGCATGAAATGAAACTTGAGCTGTCTGTAATACTTTGAAATCTTCAACTAATCCATTGTCGTTTCAACTTTCAAATAAGTTGCGACCAGCGACAGAGAAGTATATTAATGGAACAAATTCGTTACACTAAAGACTACTTATTTTTCTAGATCGGAAGTGAATTGAGGGGTATATTGAATAATTGTATCATTAAAGGGTAAATATCTCAATTGTTTATGCTATTTTTCGAGTGGCGATATAAGGAATAGTTACTTGTTTATTTTGTATAAAAGCTAGAATAACTGTGTCAATAGAATAACGCGGAATGGGACTACTCGATATAATAAATATTTGCCTTAATGATATTCAAATTTATGGTTCTTAAAACTATTTAATAACTAGGATATACAGTGATTTTAAAAGTAGGAATCATGTGGTTTTGAATTTATCTCAATACATAGACACTTAAAAGGGTTAAAAGACTTACCGGAAAGAAACCAACATAGCAAAGACATCAAAAGGAAGATTGTTTCGAGGCAGGGGTGTAGTTATGCAGATTACGATGCAGTTTAATACAACCGCCTTTTCACTTCCACTTTTATACTCTGCAGGGATTTTAAACACCGTGCGAGAAACGAGGGAAGGAAAACTCCCACAAGCAGAAATAAACAGGTAATATTCTTGGAGCTGAGAGAGGGATTATATAAAACCTCCGACAATTATATTATTTTTAATGCTGTTTATTTGTTCCAACTGAAAAAGTGCATTACTTTTTAACGCCTCTTTGCTGTGGAAGAGGCGAAGCTATAATACATATTCACAACACAAACGTTTTAGAAAATTAGGATCAAAATAATAAAATGGAAATAATTTTCGGATGTTAAAAAGGACTAATTAGTTCATGAATCAGTCATAAATCGAGTATTTTAAGAATATGTGAAATTTCAACCAATTTCAAGGGTCTATCGTTATAATTCTATAGTTTAATTTGTATAGCTTTAATTTTATCGCACATAGGCCTACATCCACTTTTTAATTTTTTTAATTTTTTTTTTTTTTAATGGGCATTAAACGGACTGAAATCTCGTATTACGATAAATACAATACAGTGCAATATTAATAAAATTTTATTATAGTAATGAGGTTAATCGAAAAAATAAAACAGGGACTATCTCTTAAAGAATAAATATATCTCCCCTCCCCCTCACAGAGTAAAAATGTTCGACTGCTGCAATGAAACATAGCTCCAATTATGGAGGGGGAAAAAAAAAACTTTCTTACAAGGAATAAATTTCGTGAATCAGTATCTCGTACTATAGTTACTTATGGTCTAAAACATAGTAATTAATGTATTAATAAACCAAGTGGTTTGATTTTATTCCCTTGCATTTTAATATTCCTCATTTACACATCCACTTCTTCCTCCTTATTTCCGTTAAAAACATGATCCCAAATCACGAAAAAAGCTTTTAAATTTAAATTTAAACAATTTTTCTATCTATTATAAAATCTTATTTATATTTTTCTATAATTTTTATTAACTAACATTCACTTACTTTTCATATTGTCCTACGTACTGCATCTGTTTGAAATTATGAGTGCTTTTAGAATAGGCCTAAATATTTTGAGACTGTATACTAATAATGACAACATATCTCAGAACGTAGGCCTATGTATTCAGTAAATGTTATAGTATAAAAATAATTGTTCCAAATATGTATAAAGTGCTTCCAATTTAACGGTATTCGATAATTACAGTTCAAACTTTCTAACTTCCCTATATGATATTCTATATTTAATTGGTTTGTTAAGGGGATACGCCGTAGCGTAGTGGTTGAGGCGCTGCGCTACAAACCGGAAGGTCGCGGGTTCGAGGTCGAGGTCGTTGGAGTACTTCAATTGGCATAATCCTTCTGGTGGCACTATGGCCCTGGCCCTGGGGTCGACTCAGCCTATAACAGAAATAAGTACCAGGAGTAATCCTGGACAAAGGCGGCCGGTGCGTAAGGCTGACAACCTTACCATCTACACGTGCCGAATGTTCATAATCTGGGAGCCTCAACCTCCTGGAACCCTCTGGGCCTCCATGGCCTGTCTAGGGATTACTTTACTTTTTTTTATTGGTTTGTTAAGTTTTCGGAACCTTTTTTATCTGTCTTTTTCCTTAAATGCATCTTTTCGATGCATTAGTTCATCGGTAAAAGTTTAAGGAATCGATGCAACGTAATCTGGTTATCAGTTATCTTGCTAGTTGTGGAATAAAATGGTGTAAATTGTTCCGAACACACATTGAAGAGCTGTAGCAGAGGAAGTTGGAACAGATGTCGCGGACTTAGAGAACACTCGCAATTTATCACTGTCCACTATCAATCATCTTCTCTATTAACCCCAGTGACCTGGATACCACGTCCAACTGTTTGCCTGCTTTGTCATCACGAGTTGATCTTCCTTCCTGCTGCAGTGCAGTTACATTTTTCTCATCCCTACAAATTATGCTGGCTTTTAGTACACCTAAATTTAATTACTTATAATAATAAATCCTTTATTGCAACCAATGGTCAAAGTGTGTTGAATGGAACTCTGGTGGAATTATATATGGCAGGTGAAACAGGAGCACGCCGAGAAAACCTACCCCGACAACATTTTGTCTACCAGAAATTCCAAATGGATCCACCGAGATTCGATCCCTGGTCCCAGCGATGGAATTCAATTACTTTTAATACTTCGTTCAGTGCTATTGCAATGTACAATTAACTTATGGCAAACTACTATGAGAATCATCCAAGAACAATGAGCACAAATGTATATTGCAATATTTACGTCTAATTGAAAAGGACTTCTCTGCGGCCTATAATTCAACATAACTGATTTAGAAAGTTTTGCTGAAAGCCAATGCTGAAAGCCATTGCTTGATATGGCACTTTAAATTATGGAAGGGAAATTCTGTGACATTTTGCCTTTTATAACGTACTTTCAATTCTAGTGAGCTGAAGCTGTTACGAGTATAATTTAGCGTTCATTTAAGACTATAAGAGTAATGTTTCCTTGCGTTGTATCCGTGAATATCGTTTATATTGATTGTGAATTAGCTTTCCTTGAAGGGGTACTAGCACTATAGGCTATTTTGAAAATCCCGATTGCTTTGAAAGGCTGTGTCTGAAGATTAGAACAATCGTAAAATATTTAATCAAGTTTGCTTTATTAAGTCATTACATATTATTTCATCGTATGAATAATTTAAAAAAAAACATGCCTTTAAAACATCGCCAGTCAAGCAATATTTCTTATTGCATCATTACATTTTCGTGAAGGCCATCGTATAGTTAAGGAAGTCGTGTTTGCATGTTTAAATCTGAACAATGGGTATGGAGATAAACATTTTCTTTTAGATGATAACAGAGGCGTAACGAGGAGAGGGGTTTGGGGGTTTGAAACACCCCCCCCCAATTGATTAAAAAAAGGAAAATTATACATCTTTTTAAGTCTGCTTAAAAATTACTTAATACGAGTATAAAGCGTGGGAAGCTTAAAACTCGTTATTGTGCATCTTAATTTTTAAAAAATTTCCGGGGGAGAACCCCAAACCCCCCTCTCCCTGGGGGTATTCCATACCCCTCAGACCCCCTGGATGTTATAACCCCCCCATATGGTCGGCCTGGTTACCCCTATGGATGATAACATATTCTTAGTAATATTCAGTAATTCTCAAAATATAAAAGCTCACATGAAGGGAAAATAATTGCATAAAGTACTTTGTGCAGTATTGTATTACATTAAGTACTTTGCGGGTTGTGCAAAGACTAATTTAAATCAAAACAAACAGAAACCGCGAGGGACATATTAATTGCTTAAAAAAATGTAGTTTTCATAAAGTGAAAGCTATTATAGAAGGAACGTTCCTACGTTGGCCAGCTTTGCTCTAGGTTTCCACAGACAGCTGAAATATCGATGTCAAAACATCGGATATCGTATCAAAGGATCGATATTCGATAATATCGTTATCGATATCCCATCCCTAATTAAGAGGAATGGTCCTTGGAGCAAACCAATTTCTGGAAACTTTAGGCTTCGTACATTACTGTCTGCATTTATTTAGAGTACACTCACTGTTTATTGCTGGCTGTATCTATGATCTTGTTACCAAGTTTTAGGGATGACAGAGGAAAGTCATACACTGTATGCAACAATTTGAGACAAGGCACACAAGCTAGGAAACGCCCCACTTCAAAGATAAATCTCTAACAAGAGTGTGATGTTAGGAGGGTCGCTTATTGTGGAGACTTGAGGCAATCCCTTCAAGTACTTCTAGACTTCGCTAAAACGTTCTTAAACACCAACGACTACCTTTGTCACCACCAGCATGGAACAATTCGTTCTTGTAGAACTTTCAGTTCTAACGTTATGCAATCACACGACTTACACTTACCACAAAGATTTAATACAAAATATCCTGTATCATGTACTGCATGCAATTAGTATTTATAACAACTTTACAGCTTTAAGACCTCTGTGCACGCCACTGCGGCAGTTCATATGTGAAGGGTCCATTAGCAAACCCGGCAATCTCCATTTTGATAAAAGATAGAGATGCTAACTCCTAATGAAAGTTTAATGCATTTCCTAGTACATATTTAGTGTATGTCTTGCAAATCTGAGTTCCTCCCTTATGTGGGAATTCGGATATGTAACACATACACTAAATGTGTACCAGGAAATGCATTAAACCTTCATTAGAATCTAGCATATCTATCTATTCTCAGAATGGAGATTGCCGGGTTTGCTAATAGACCCCTCATGTGATTTCTTCTACACTGAGTCCCACGCAAGAGTTGGCCAATGACGCGGGTTTCTATGTCGCGGCGGGCACAACTCCAACTCCCGAGCGATCGGGTGAAATATCTACGCTAATAAAGCCGCGATCGGTGTAATGATTCAGATTCTCACATTTACCGTTAAAATTACAATGATAATAACCACGTACCTCATCACAAGAGATGTTGGAAATGTTCTTCTCTTGCATACGCACAACACTGGCACCATTTTAGGGAATTTTCTTTCACACGCGTAAGTTCAGCTTCCGAGATAGAATTAATTTCTCTTGTGATACTGTCTTTAAGTTCTTCTAACAATAGCCTATGTGACTATTATTTATGGGGGAACTTGAAAAATAAAGTGTATAGGTCAATTCCACACACATTAGAACATTAGAAGACAAATTAACTCTATCTCGGAAGATGAACTTACGCGCGTGAAAGAAAATTCCCTTAAAAAGATGCCAGTGTTGTGCGTATGCAAGAGGAAAACATTTTCAACATCTCTTGTGATGAGGTACGTGAATACGAGGCGTGTCTTTTTAAGTAAGTACCGTTTTGGAATTAAAAAAAGACGTGCAAAGATATCGCAATAATTTTATTTTTATGGTTACCTACATCTCTTGTCTACGCACTGACGCCATTACAGTCTGATTCTTCATTGTATACGTTGTTTACTGAGTGTTTAAGATGCCTCCGACAATCGTGAGTCCCGCCGATTGTGAAGTACGGGCTGTTATACGATTTCTTAGTGCTAAAGGCGTAAAACCGATCGATATTCATCGTGAGATCTGTGAAGTTTACGGACAAAACATTATGAGTGATGGAATGGTAAGGAAATGGGTGAGAGCATTTAAAGATGGCCGCACAAATGTGCATGATGAAGAACGGAGTGGGCGTCCTTCGGTCTTTAATGAAGATTTGGTGCAGAAAGTGGAAGAAAAGGTGAGAGAAAACAGACGCTTTACAATTTCATCGACTACCATTTGTTCCTGCACTTGAAGAAACACCTGGGTGGTCAGCGTCTTCAAGACGATAACGAAGTCAAAACAGTTGTGATACAGTGGTTAACAAGTCAGGCGGCAGAATTTTATGAGGAGGGCATTCAAAAACTGGTGCCACGTTATGACAAGTGCCTCAATATTCACGGAAATTATGTAGAAAAGTAGATTAAGGTACAGGCTTTCATGTAAAAATAAAATTATTGCGATATCTTTGCACGTCTTTTTTTAATTCCAAAACGGTACTTACTTAAAAAACACGCCTCGTATTTTCATTGTAATTTTAACTGTATTTCTTAGTACCTGAATCATTACACCGATCACTGCTTTATTAGCGTAGATATTTCACCCGATTGCCCGGAAGTTGGAGCTGTGTCCGCCGCGACACTGAAACCCGCGTCACTGGCCAACTCTTGCGTGGGACTCACTGTATACAGTTCAAGAGGCTAGGAAAATATATTAAGAAGAAATAAAAATTATATGATATTTCACTAGCAGGGAATGAAAACTTACTATTTTAGCAATAAACCGACGGTAATAATTTGTACTCTGAAATTCACGAACATACCTCGCAGTTCAGGTGAAATTGGACGCAGAAAATAAATCACTTTATGGTTGTGTTATTTTTGGAAGCACGAGGGATGATGACATGGCAAAAGCTGATACAAAACCTAAGTTAAAACTACGTGTTAGGGCGTGTACATGTTGGAGCGATGATAAACAAACCTATGGTTAACACGAGTCCTGTTGTAAGCGACAGTACTTGACCGAACTAACAAACCTATTTTCTTTTATCGTTGTTCCAACTAGTATGCAGCATTGGACATATGCTTCCAAAAGCGTGCAGTAAACAAGCATATAATGGTTATACCGACCAATAAACGAAGAAAAATATACGATTTTATAAAGGAATAGACAATATTTAGAACTAAACCTAATGAAATTAAATAAAAGTATCCCATGAAGAGATAAAATGAACAGAATGAAGAGAATTAAGACCTGAAACCATGGCTGCACATGAAGGGAATTAAAATAAAATACATGCACAAAAAAGAATGATTAAGGCCGCCCCCATGGCTGAGTGGTAAGACCGCTCACCTTCCACCGCTGGGACCCGCGATCACATCCATGTGGAAATGTGGCGGATTCATTAGCGTTGTGGTTCTTTCTTGGTGGATTTTTTTATTCTTGGTTTGCTGCATTTTCCTGTCAGTGTCAATTTAAATATAGTGGTACTGAATTAAGCACATTTCATTGCAGTCTCACAGTAATAATAGTCATTATAAGTGAATAGTAATTTAAACTTCTGCGTACCAGCAGGGTACAGCAGGACCCCAACATAACTATTTTATAATTTGTCGCTATTGCAAATAATTTATCTTTTTCAGACTATGTGACATTGTTAAACCCTTCCCACTAAACACTACCATTGTAAAGTTTTAAAAATAAATTTATCTATATGATAAATAATAACAGAATTTTTTATTTTGTTTCTCTTGTATCCTGCTTAGAATTCGATGTAACAAACATGCGTACATAAGTACACATTATAGGAAGTGGTGTTGGTACAAGTAAGAATTGAATGTTTTAAACTTTAATGCATTGTTATGAATAATTATTTTAGGGCACTATAAAACTCTGTAAATATAAGTGATATCATGAAATGTCAACATATTTAAAAAATTTCATCTTATTCCATAAGGTAAGAAATAGGCATTTGCCTTAAAATCCCAGGTCTAGTAATAAAATAATAACGAAAAATATGCCACTTCCTGCATGAGGAGAAAATTTAGACGATATCACCACGTGCTCGGAGCTCTGACATATAGTGTGACAGCCTGTGAGAGTATCAGACGGAAGTTGTCAAAGAAACCCTGCAAAACTGGGAAAGACTGGAAACTATTCCTTCCATGAAACCTCCCTTATTACGGAACTCGAGAGCGAAGGAAAACTCACAAGTTTTGACTTGACTATTAAAAAATCTGTAGACATGAAACTTTTAAACAATCCAAGGGGGGATGAAATTAACATTTAGGCACCAGCTGCATCCGTACAGGTAGGGTTCCTGAAAGACTACTTACTGCACAGGATAAAAAAGTAATACAAGTTAAATTGCTAGCAATTCCATGCACTATCCTTAAAGGGAGACAAAGGTTCCAGCACTGAACAATTTATAAAGTTCAATATTATTTATCAATAACTAGTGAGACATTGACCTTTCAATTTCATAAGCTCTGAATCCACTATGCTTCCAATATTTTTGACTAATAATTTCAGATTTGTCAAAACTATATCAACTATGGGAAATTATCGTAGCAAGGAATTTGTTGCTTTTTAGCTATAACAATAGAAATATCTATACTTTAAGCAAGCGCTCTATCGCACATTTATGGTCAAACACCGAAAAAATTATTCATATCATAAAATTTAAACCGATGCCATGAAGATAATTTATTTATTCATTTTTATTTTGTTGAGAATATAAGAATTCTCATTGCCCAATTACATCATTCTCGTCTACTAATTACACCAGTTTTACAACACTAATAATATGTTTAATCTAATACTAAAATATTTAAACTAATACTCAACTAATAAAATACAGAAAAAGAAACAAAAAACACCTACAATATGAAATCTCCTGCATGAGGAGAAAATTCAGACGATATCACCACCAATCGAAATAATGTCTTAAGGTTGTCGGCATTACGCACCGACCAACTTCACCTCAGGGATTGTTCCTGGTATGCATTTCTCTTATAGTAAGAGCTGACTCTTTCAAGATTTTTTTCTTCCTTTCAGTAATTCTTCCCTTTTTACTATTAATTAATTCTTTTCATTCTTCATTCATCTTTCGTTACTTAGTTCGTTCAGCCATGTATTCCTTTTCAGGTTTTTTGCTTACCTCCCTTTGTCAGATTCCCTTTCCGTCGTTCATTCTTTAATTTCTTTCTTAAGCTTAATGTTCAAACTCCCTTTATACCGTCCCGGCTTTAATTCTTACTTGCAGCTACTTCTTTCTTCTATCAGCCAGATATCTTAATTTAATAATTCTATTCAATGTTTAAAAAATATTCGATCGTATTACGTGATTTCCCTGTTTTGTTTTTATATTACGATAAAATTGTTTTTACCAACCAATAAACGAATGGATTTAGGTATTCTCTATATTTTGGGGTAGATTATAAGTACCTGAACTTCTAGTGAGTACCCAATTATACATTTAGGCACTGGACTGTAAAAGAGAGTGAGAGAGGCGGGGAGGGAGAGATGGGGGAAGAGAAAAGGAGAGAAGATTTGAGGAAAGAGAAAGAGAATTAAAGACTGCAAGATTAAGCAGAGGAGAATAGAAAATAAGAGGAAAGAGAGGGAAACGATAGAGTAGAGAGGAAGAGATAGAAGGAGAAATCGGAAGATGGAGAAAAAGAGAGAGGGAGAGGTAGAGCGGTTCGATTTTTATGTTTACTTTTATATTTATGAAGGTGTGTATACTTTGGGTTTGTGTTGTTTGACTTTTGTTCCGGCTGATACCAAATGGGACTTCAGCGACTGTAGTAATCTGATTTGACTGCTGTACAGTATACAAAACGTATTTAGAAAGATTTTATATATTTAAATACAAGACTTCTCAATGTGAGAATTCGAACTAAGAAAACTTTACATGTACCTGGTTTAGTATCACGGAATTGACAAATAACAAAATTATTGTTGAAACTGATTAGGAAAGAAGCAGAGAAACCAGTTAATTCAATTGCCTGTAATTTTCTGTATATTATTCCACTGATATAATCGATTCTCTACTTCTCCCGTGCAACTTCAATTGCATTTCTTCCTCATTGGAATCATTTCCAATTCTGTTTGTCCCAGCCGGTAATTTTAATTCTACTCTTCGTTCCATTCTCTAATTCCGCTTATCAGTTGTGAAGACCTAGGCTGGAGTATTAATTGAAGCTCTGAGCCTGAAGATAAAGCACTAAGCATGAAAACAAGATATATTGCTTATAACTTAGCCCAGTTAACCCGTATAAAACAAGACAGGAACATAAAATTAAATTACTAAGAAAGTCTGACGTGAATTACTTTATATTTAGCCTGGATTTTGGAATTTTCTCGCTTATCAATATGTCATAGAGTAAATTAAAAATTAGGTGCGTGTCAACCTCACACAACGGCTGTGTCGTTCGCGAGAGAGAACATAGTAGAAAGACAGCGAGCTCATAACTATCCTTCAAGCAATTTCTACGAAAAGAATCAATTAAAGATATATTTCTTTATTAGTATGAAAGTTTCAACAAAAAAGTTCGAGCATTTATTAAAAGAAAAGGGAAAACATTTTTTTCGACCGCTGGAATTAAAACTAGAATATTTAACGAACAACTGAGCTAAGCCGGAGTTCAATTCACAGCGCCAGATGGAACCTTCCTCCTATGATTGAATGCCCTTAATGGTCACAGAGGTTTTAAACTCCGGCTTAGCTCAGTTGGTAGAGCATTGCCTCGAATAGCCAAAAGTCCTGGGTTCAAGTCCCAGTGTCGGAGGAATTTTTCTCCTATAATATTCTCTAGATATAAATTTATTTATCATAGACATAGGAAGTTTCTAACTCAAGAACTTCGCCTATCCACGACTGTATTGAATTATTTGTTGCTAGTCTAAGGAAAGGACAACCATTGACCCTAGTCTGGAAACTGAATACATCAATAACATATTTACATGTATGAAGAACGTAATGGTATTCAAATGTGCATGTGATGCACCAGCTGCCACAAACACAAGTTATTTCCAATACATTCGGCACGTTTATATATATTATCATACATGGGAAACTTATCACCTGCTAATTCATATTCTCCCTACTCGGCCAGAACAAGGGATGCCAGTAGGAAGTCTGTTGGACGACGTACTTCATCTGTTAAAACACCACAACTGAAAAAAAAAACTAGTAATTCTGTGAAGAGCAGACCATTCGTCCAAAATAACTAACATCTGCTTTTCGAATTAAACTAAACAGAGAAACAGATGAAATGCCAATTAACCATTAGAATTGTCACAAAATAAAGCAATGTGAAGACAATCATTATATCCGGGAAAACCAATCCAACAAATGTGAGATCTATTCTTTATTACTTGAGGGGGACAAACAGCTTTGGGTGAAATTCATAAGTGAGAAGTAGGTAAATTTCATTATTTTTTCTCTCCGCAGTGAATTGCTAGACAATCTTGCAATCTGACATACTCTTTATTGACTACTTGTACAATTGCATACTATTTTCAAAATTAATCGAACTGTTACGAATTATCGTTACAAAATGGCAGCCACGTTTCGTGCACTAAAATGCCGTTTCCGTGATAATTTCCACATGTATCAACATTTTTTAGTGTTTTTTTATATATATTTCCAAACATCATATGAACAACATCATCTACAGTCTTTGTAATATCTACAGTATAAATATTTTTAAAAATAATTTTTTAATTTTCTTTTTATTAAAATATATACATTTAAAAATAAACTATTAATGTAAATGAATGGTTGTAGATAGTGTTGTTCATATGCCATTAACAAATACAAAGAAAAATAATAACTACCAAATTAGAAGAAAATATGACAACGCGTTAGGTCGTGACTGACAAAGTGACAAACAAATTTACAAACATAAGGAAATACCGGTAAAACATTCCAGTTAGGTTAAAGATGTACCGGAACAAGTTGTAGAAAGAATGCAGGAAGTTTTCAAAATTTTATGGTATGAAATATGGCTAGAATAATTTTTTTAAATTACTTTAAATTACATTTATGCCAAATTGGAAGAAAATTGAGCAATGATTTTGTCGTAAACGCGTTACACATAAATTAACAAACAGATGAAATGCCGAACGGTCGAGGATGGACTCAAGAGTAAGAGTCGGAAAGTTCGAAGTCCTGAAAATGTATTCAGAGCAGGAGTCCGAAAGCTCGGAATTTCATTAAACTTGGACTCGGGTGACAACCCGTGAAGAAATCAACAGATTTCGACGAGCTGGTAGAGCATTGGCACGGATAGCCAAAGGTCCTGGGTTCAAATCCCAGTGTCAGAGGAATTTTTCTCCTATAATATTATCATGTAATGTCCAACAGAGACAATAATCTGTATCACGCGGAAATATTTTTCAATCTAAACTTTAAAGTCCAGATTGCAAATAAAAATGAGCCTTCTTACTACTATTACCATACAGTACAGGCGCTGAAACTAAAAGAAATATTAATAATGCCATTTATAGGCCTAGTATTAACATGATTCCTCATTCTAAAGAACAAATCCCTCCTTGCATTTAACTCAATTCATAATATAAATATTACATCCATTGTTGATATTGTGATTATCTCCCAGTTATTTTATATTGTAGTAGCACGCGTTTCTTCATATCAAGTTGTAATCCAGAAAAGCTCAACATAATATAATACAAATTCACCATGTGGTACTCAAGCCGATAAATAATTAAGAATTAATTAATTAATTAACTAAGTCCAAAGATGTTGGACCAACGCAAGTTTTAGTATCGGAGGTCGTCCGGCACACGGCATCGCTATGGTAACATTATTTTATTTTACTTACTTACACAATGCCAATAGACAATTCCTAAGCAAGCTAAAGGAATATTATCTATTTTATGGAACCCGAAGGTTCATTGCCGCACCTACCTGAGCCCGCCGTTCAACCCTATTCTGTGCAAACTCCATCCCTCGCAAATCCTACATCCCTTAAATCTAATCTAATATTGTCCTCATACCTATGTCTAGGTCTTCCGAGTGGTCTCTCCCTTTCGGGTCTCCCTGTCAATATGTTTGATATACCTTGATATACCCTTATTATATTCGGTGAAATGTACAGGTTATGAAGATCGTCATTATGCACGTTTCACCACTCCCCATTTTCATCTCTCTTGGGTCCTAATGTTTTCCTAAGCACCCGGTTTTCGAAAACTCCCAAATTATGTTCTTCCCAATGATTAAGGGACCATGTCTCATATCCATATAGTACAACAGATATTTGTCTTACTCGTACATTTTTATTTTTAGATTTCTGGACAGAAGACGAGAAGATAAAAGTTTCTGAACTGCATAAAACAAGCATTTCGTGATTTCAGTTGACACTCAACTTCTACCTTAATGTATCTGTAAATATTGTTCCCGGATATTTGAGTTTCTCCACTAGTTCGAATGCTATATTGGCTATTCAAATAGCTATTTTAAGCTATCGAAAGAAAGCTTACTCTCTCTGCAACTGAACTACAGTAACTAAAGAGAAGGAAAAAAAATAGAAAAACAAAAATAAAGTTATAATGCTTTACTGTGAGTATGAGAGTTCCGTATACATTTCGTCCAGCGAAAATAGTTCCATGACCAAAAACGTTTGGCAAACACTGTTTGAGAGTACTGCAAATTCTGACGATGCTAGAAACACAACTTAATAGTTGAAGCCCGTAGAAAAATACTGCATTACATTATTTGATTTAACGTTTACTAATCACATTTTCTTTCCTATGTGGAAATGTCACTCTTCTAGTCTCCCCTGCCAGTTTGAATCAGAGTTCCAGGAAGAAGGGAGATGTTGCAATTAAATTTAAACCCTGTACAGCATAAATCATCTTCTTATATTTTCACCTGCTCATCTGCCTATGCCCGTTTTACGCCATGACATCGCCATGTCCCGAGCTTGCAACCATTTTACGCTCTATGGGTGCTCTACAGCGGGCGCCCGAATTCCATTCCCCCTCCGGAATTACATTTCCCATTCTTTCAACCAAGAATCACGCGAATATACGAGTGTTCACTACAATAATTAGCACCAGATTCTAAATTTGAACAAACTGCAGTTACAACAAAGGGTTGCTTATGTAAGAAATTACTCATGGTAAAAGACCTATGCACGTTGGGACAAGTGCATAAATGTTGATGGGGATTATGTTGAAAAGTAGGATAAGTCTTGTTTTGTAAAAATAAACTGGTTTTTCTCCAGGTCAGTTTGTCTCTCTAATTATTGAACGACCCTCGTACATTATGTGAGGGAAACTAACTTATTGATTTTCCAATATTATTGTACAGCAATAAATTCTAAGATGTAATAAATACCTATTACGTATTTTCATGCAATTTTATACCTCTTATATGTCAGGTACTGTATAATAGCAGTGGGAAGCCGGTCACAAAATCACTAAATTAATGTGTCTCGCAGACCTATCTATATTACGTCTCACAATGAGGTGGATTGGTTTATAAGGTTATTTAACGTCGGGGATGTACTGCAACTTAGGCCTGCGACCGCCACAGTTGTGCCGGAATTTTGTCCCACCCAGGCCGACCCAGTGAGTTCGTCAACTAAATGTAATGATAGGAAAGAGATTCCATCTTGCGCCTTGGGTAGAAATTTAGCTAAAAAGTTAAGTTGGTAGAGCATCGGCACAGAAAGCCGAATATCACGGGTTCGATTCCCGGTGTCAGAGGAATATTTTTTTCGAAAAACATTCTTACCAATACTTTTGTTACGATGCTCAGATCAAAAGGTCGGGGTGCCTGATACCTTTAGCGAGTGATGGAATCATCAGGATATCAGGAGTATTGGAAAGAAGATTAATGTTGCATAAGCTACCGCTAAGTAGCTTTGAACAGCATGGAACACTGCCAGAATGTAGGCCAGGTTGGTACTGCAGTCAGATACACTGACAGATACTAATGAGCGGAGAAAAGAAAACAGAGATTGACGAGCACCCAAGGATACAGAGTAGAAGTAATAATATTACTGCATATTATATTAATGTATATATATGTATATACTGTATATTATATATTAAAATGATTTTAACAGTGCAGATTTTAAATGCTTGTTGCTTCATCAGTAATAAACAAAAATTAAAATTTATTTAACATAAGTCAGTACTTTCCTCAGAAAGAAAATCGTTTTAATAGTGTTGCAATTGTTTTAGTGAACTGGCGTAAAACATACATTTTTACCTTGAAAACAGGACAAGCATTAATATAAGCATTTTTACATAATATCATATTAAAAGTAAAGAGCCAATTTAGAATGTTGTCGTATTGATCCAAATGGTACTCAGTATAAAATCAACAAATACATTTAATGTGTTGAAAATATGAAAATTAATAAAAAGTCATTGGATACAGTTGGTTCAAAGGGATAAAGTCACACATTTTGAAAATTATAGTTTTACAATCAGTGGAGGTATTTATTTCAAACATGTTTTGAGACCATATTGATCCCAATGGTACTAGGAAGGTACTGATCCAAATGGTACTCAGTACAAAATCAACAAATACATTTAATGTGTTGAAAATATGAAAATTAATAAAAGAAAGTCATTGGATACAGTTGGTTCAAAGAGATCAAGTCATATATTTTGAAAATTATAGTTTTACAATAGGTGAAGGTATTTATTTCAAAACGGGTTTTGGGACCATATTGATCCCAATGGTACTAAGAAGGTAAAATGGCGAAGAGGATAATTAAAATATAAAACCAAAGAGTTTATTACTCGTAGTAGGATTTGTTTTAGTATGTAATCTTCTCCGCCGCGTGTCTAGGTAACATTAATTCTGAGGACATCCCCTACAGCTCATTTGAAAACTGCCAGCGACTTGGAGTACTGGAGTGTGACTGCAGACAACAATTTGACTCATCTCTTTAAGTCGCGTGAAGTGCTGTGAAAAGGTTCAAGTGAATAACCCGAGATTCATGAAGATAATGACGTGCATTATGAGAGATAAACACCGAGCGAGATGTCAGGACAATAACGACGCCAGCCCCCGCAGTACAACATCATACAAGGTGTTTGGCATGTCCTCGTCACTTTGCTGTTACAAAACTCGCAACCAAATATGATTTTTTTTTCACAAAGCACACTTGTTTCGCTCAATATTCTGACTTTTAAAAATTCTCTGATGAGATATTTCTCTTCCATACTCGCGTGAATGGTCGCATCTCGGAGGAAATTTCCAAAGGTTTCAGTAAAGAATAAAACCATTTTCAATACTGTGTAGCTTGTTAGTTTTTATTTTAATAATTGTACATATTTAAATGCCATTTATCCTTTACAATCGCCACCTCTCGACAATGGAACGGTCTTCCACACGACGTCAGAGCCTGTAGGATCATGTATTTTTAATCTAAATTACTAGATTATTGACATTTTCCTGAAAATGCGTAGCTAAATTATTTACTTATTTTTATAAATGTATTTATTTATTTAATTATTTTACTTTACTTTAAAACAGTGATGTCAATTTATATATCCTTATATCCTTGTAATTGCACTGCAAGAATTATTACTAAGGTGTCTATTTCTGAAAATAATTATTAATGTATCTTAAAACATATCTTATTTATTTTGTATAACATCACTTATAAGATCACTTATTGTTTAATCAGTTATTTTGTAAGTTGATTGTATTTTTTTCTCCTCCTGGTTGAGTGGAAGATAAGACCTTACGGCCTTAACTCTGCCAGGTAAAATAAAACATTATTATTATTATTATTAAATGTATTTTATCTTTATTTTCGTTAATCTCAACACATCTAAGAATAACAAATATCGCATGTGTAACAAGAAGGCCTGGGCTTAAATTCTGATTAGCAAGACAGGTATGTATGGGAAATTTACCTACACACTTTATTTTTCAAGTTTCCCCATAAATAATAGTCACATACTGTTAGAAGAACTTAAAGACAATATCACAAGAGAAATTAACTCTGTCTCGGAAGCTGAACTTATGAGCGAGAAAAAAAAATCCTAAAAAGGTGCCAGTGTTGTGTGGATGCAAGAGAAGGACATTTCCAACATCTCTTGTGATGAGGTACTTGGTTATTTTCATTGTAATTCCAACTGCAACTGTGAGAACCTGAATCATTACACCGATCGTGGCTTTATTTGCATAGTATTTTACCCGATCGCTCGGGAGCTGCAGCTGTGCCCGCCGCGACGCAGAAACCCGCGTCATTTGCCAACACTTGCGTGGGACTCACTGTATATATATCTCTCTTCAAGTCTGGCAAAAAGAGCACACCAGAGTTTCCGTCCCACTAATCTGGTTCTGCCAGTCAAATTCCGTAGCCTTCTGTTTCAGAATAAGAACTCTTGGTATTAGAATATATATCCAAAGACTATGTAAGGCTTGAACGTATTTTCACATTACGAAGAATAAGATATCATGATATACTTGAAACAGCGAGTGTGTATTCAACTAAATAGGGAACCTACTTTCAGAGTCAAATAATCAGATTTTAATTTTGCAAGGGTGTCATTACAGATAACAGGCAAATTTAAAGACTGATAATTACTGTCGTTAGTGGGAAATGGTATAGGAGCTTGTTTGAAGTTAACTTGTTGTTTTTCTTGATACGTCAGTATGTACGTAACACGAACATGCCACGGCACCCAACAACTGCAATCGGGACGTCGCGTGTTGTAAAAATTCTTATCGGCAAAGGATCGAGCTAAGATTTTATGTGAAGACCGACTTACGCGATATTTAAAGCTTGTTCGCAGTCTGGCCTCACATGTATAGTCTACTACTAAATCCATTAAGACTTGTTTTTATCGAGGAAACAAAAGAATCGATCAACAACTTCTGACATTTACCTTTGTAACACTTCATTATAAACATAAGAGATATTAAAGAGCTTTCTTGCGCATTTCATTTACAATAATGCCATTCTGTGTCTACAATCGGCGGATCCAGTGGCCGTAAGGACAGCCCCTCTTGGCTTCTCTTTTACGTTTATTTTCATTTTTTATTCGTAAAAAATATTTACCTAATAAAATAACATTCAAATTTAATTAAATAAGAAAAAAAAAACATTTATGTGTTCGTACCATTTCAACCTCAGGATTGTAGAATTTAAGTTGAAAAGTATTTATATTCCAGACGCCTTTTGACTAACTATAACTTGTGCAATTTATTGTTATAAAATATTATTAATTGATTTCTTTTGAATTATTTGAGACAAACACTTACTTAAAGTTAAAGGTAAGTTTGATATTTTATTAATAATTTTAATTGTTATGTAATATGTAAAACCGACAAACATCTCAACAGAACTAGAACTCTGGGCAAGAGGAGTTTTAGTATGCTGAGAAATTTTTGGAGGAATCACCTCAAGGCTCTAAAACTTCATTATTTTGCACTTAATTTTGTTTTTATTTTCCAGGGAAGGCCCCCTTTTTTAAAGGCTAGGATATTTTATTTTATTTGGGATATTTTATTATTTTATCTTCGTATTTTATTTCAAATACGAGTAGCAATGGATTTGTGAATACCGATGAACAAAGGCAGGTATATAACGGTTTAGGAAGGAGAGTGCTGGGCATTGAACCCCGTCGCTTGGCGTTGAGCTTGAGTGCCAAAATAATACCCTAAACCCTAACTTCAGCCCCCATTTGTGCGTTTGTGCTCTTGTGCTTTTATTTTAATCGTCCCCACTCGGCGAGTCAAACGTCGGCATTTCCTTGCAAGGAAGTTTTTGAGCTGCTGAATAAGAAGGAATTGATTTCAGCAGTATAAGAACCAACATAAGTAGATGTAATAAAGCAAAATAATAATAATAATAATAATAATAATAATAATAATAATAATGATAATAATAATAATACTTACTAACTTACTCAATGGGAATAGACAATTCCTAATCAAGCTATCTTAAAGGAATATAATAATAATAATAATAATAATAATAATAATAATAATAATAATAATAATAATAATAATAATAATAATATCTTCGTATTACAAATATTAAAAAAAAATCTTCGCGCAGCTAACCTAGAAACTATATCTTATAGTTTCAAGCACAGTGAAGCTGCAGCAGTCTTCCTGTTGGACGAATTTCCGATTTTCTTGTAGTTCTGTAGTCTCCCGAATTTCGTTCCAATTGAGTTTAGTATTGTTGCTGTAATAAATGTAAAAAAGAAAGTGCGGATACTTAATGACTTACCCTCGTATAATACTGTTATTAGTATTAGTCAATTTCTACCTAATATTTTTTTAAATGTTCTATGTTTGTTACATTAAAACACTGAAACCCACCTCGATCGTAAAATACCGTAGCTGAAAATGCAGTACCCGTCTTCCTTGTACATATCCCATCAATTACAGATTTACTGTATTTTTATAGAGGTACTTGATTGCCAGTTGGTAACTCCAGGAGGCTTCATTAAATTAGCCCTCATCAATTTACGTATGTGTAGTCAGCGTAAAATTCGCATTGCAGTGAAAAGTTAAACAGTCTGCTGTGTTTATTGTGATTTTATTACGATTGGCATAATTTTGTTTTTTAGTTCAATGTTAATAAAACTGCTTCGCAACATAATGCAAGCTTTTCGATTCCGAGTGACTTGAATTAATTATTTAACTTATACTGGGTGGACAATATTCTCTGGGACTCGCAATCGGGAGGTCGCGGCTTCAAATTTCAAGACAGGCTTAACTCTTTCTCAGATTTTTTGTTTGTTATAGTTTCTTAAGGTTGTCAAGGGTCAAAGTGCAAAGCCTCGTGTCTCGATGTTTTGTCTATTTACAGATGATTATACAGGGTGTCCATGAAATGAGTGCAGATGTTTCATGTGGTCATAGGGAACATGCATACGAGTATTTTACTAACGTGAACCTTGGGACGGAAATGCGCTGTTACGGGTGTAAACAGAAAAACGTGTTGCACACTTTTGAACATCAAATGTAGTTTATTATGTACCAGCACAAAATGTAACTTGCATATTATAACAGAGATGGGGTTTTTGTTTTATTAATTCAAACTCTGTTGTTCTAATAATAATTTATCGTTATTTCATATCTCCTGTACAATTCTGTCCCAATGATTTATAAGGTTTAACACTTTTCCCAACGTTGTGTACTGCTTTTTAGACCTCAGAACTCCCCTGAAGAGTTCTTATACAAACACTGGACTGTCATATTTATGCAAACAAGTTACCGACCCGAGCCGGGATCAAACCTCTGAGCTTGTGAACAGAAAACGATTGTGACTGAACCACCTAGGTCGACAGATTCCTTAAATGATTTTCTCTATTTACAAAGTATAATAATCAAGGAAACGGTTTATATGTAATAAAAATGCCAAAATATATACATACATATGTGCTAAAAATTCTGAAAATACGGAGTAAAATATAGACTGATGTTTTTTAAATGGTGCAAAAATAATAGAAAGAACACCTTATATTATCAACTTTGCATAGTTATAAAATGAGTATAATTAAAGATTTTTTTGCTTCAACATGAAGCCACAGAAAGGAATAGATTATATGCTACACAACAATTTTAAAGGACAGTCACAAAACAAAAGTTTAACCATCTTACATAATTATATAACTTTTTTAGCTGTTGCTTACAATGGTGGGGGGAATTGCCTATCTTGAAGCGATGGGTTAAACTGAAACTACGACTATTTGTCTCTGAAAATTGCTTTGTACTCAGTAAAACTCCGCTCAACATCACAAGAAGTAACAAGGACCATCCTAAACCTTGCAATATCTCCAGGAGCTAAATCCAGATCTAGTTCTACATCTGGTTGTCAACATTTCATAGAAATGTTTGCAAATTATTCTGAAAAGAAATACCTGTCATTTACTTTAAATTTTGTTGAGTTGTAAATCTTGGATATGAACTAAAGAGCAAATTTAATACAGTGGCTGGAAGGATAAAATAAAGTACCAGTACATAATTATTAGCCTTTTAAAAGAACTTCCTTTTATTGAATAAGAATGTGTTTATGTTCGAATGAAAAAGTAATTGGGGCAGAAAAAACATTTTTGCTGGGGGCCCAGTTTCAAAACCTCACGCCACTGATTACGAAGAATAAATATATTGAGAATTAAGGGCCATGAGAAAAGATACTCCACCGCTGTGGCGTAGGGGGTTGCGTTCGCTTTCTTCACGCAGCAGGCCCGGGTTCGGTTCCTAGCGATTTTTCCTCACCTTTTAGAAACTTTAGGCCCCTCCTGGTCCGTGGATATCATCTGGCCGTCATTATCACCTTCATCCATCGAAATGTGTGTGTGTGTGTGTGTGTGTGTGTGTGTGTGCGCGCGACTGATGTTTCGTCCTATGCGTTCGTGTTGTCTCGGAGGTGGCCCCGTAATTGGGCTGATCTCTCATCTGGGGAGGCCATCCATGCCCTTGTCTGATCAAAATGCATGTATGTGATCCATAGAAACTCCCTAACCCCCGGCCACGGTCAAAGCTCGGGAGGCTTCGGTTGCGTGAATGTACCTTCAAGGGGGAGAAAAAAAACTCAGGGAAAGAATAAGCAGAAGAGAAAAGACGCGTTGTTATTAATTTTATTATTATTATTATTATTATTATTATTATTATTATTATTATTATTATTATTATTATTATTATTATTATTATTATTATTATGATGCAACACAGTTTCACAACTTTTATTGGTATTGATACTACTGAGAAGAATTTAATCTTATTCAGCAGCTCAGAAACTTTATCACAATGTGGTATGTTTAGAGTAATGTTGCTAGTTGTATATTCCTGATTACTGTATCTCCCCTGGAATTCCGATGTCTTGAATGTTGTTTGATAAAAATATTGAGAACACACCTTCCACTGATATTACTGATTTTTACACTGATTTTGTTGTTGCCTTTATTTATCATTGTGACAAGTTTGATGCTGTTGGTTTTCTTGGGACGTGCAACCCCTATACCCAGGGGTTGAAGTTGTTGTTATTATTATTATTATTATTATTATTATTATTATTATTATTATTATTATTATTAATACTAATAATTTACATTCTGAATGCTAATCAATCGTAAAAATAGTATTACTGGTGTTTCCTGGAATATGAGAGTGCTCTGCACAGCACAACATTCAGTTCGTGTTTTTATAAATGAGAGGCGATATCTCTCGTCAGCAATCACCATTGTGTCGGGTCGAATGCTGCATTAACATGTTCACAATTTCTGTGCAATGTCATGATTAGCAGTGACCTACGTGAGCCATGGTTCGTCGAACGTTGTATCACATTAATTTAATGTTCATGATTGAAAATACTTGATAAAAAATATGCAAAAATTAAATTCTTTTGTTCTGTTTTAAATTTCAATATGTAGCACACGAGTGCCTCTCCTCCTTGCTACTAACTGAAAGCCACGTTTTTTGTTAATTAACTTTGCAGCATCAGCAAATTATAATTAATTTGAAATCGGAGAGGATTAACGGCAGACTGTATTTGTAGGGACAGCAATGTTCCGAGTGTTATTAAATTAGGAGACAAATTTTCTGTTAATTGGTAAGCATTACCCTAACAAACTTCATGTTTTGATTTAAATCGAAAATGAAGAGTGCATCCAAATTGTTGTTGCCATTATGTATCATTGTGACAAATTTGATGCTGTTGTTTTTCCTGGGGTGTGCAACCCCTACACCCAGGGGTTGAAATTATCTTTACGGTCATTCTCATTCATATTATATTCTGTAAAATGTAAAAGTTACTATTTTGGTATTAAATGAAGTGTATTACAGAAAAGATATACAGCATATTGCTTGTTAACGCTTTACCTGAATATAATGTTGAATTTGCATTGAAAGCGAGAGAAAGAGAAAGCATTTTTTTAGAAAGCAAGGGAAACTGGTGCCTTTCATGGCATTGATTTTAAGTATATATTTCATGCCCTCGTCATTTTTTATTTGTTTTTGCAGGTTAGGGTTATGCTTGTGAATTTCCTTAAGTATATATATATATATATATATATATTATATGTAAGCTATTTTTAAAATTATTGATGTGGATAAGAGGCAGGGAGATTAAATCCCTCTAGCTCTATTTTTTTGACAAAACTACGTTATGGGGTGGATTGAACTACTGTATTTACCTAGGCAGTGTGCCATTGCCACGCATGTGTTGATGGTAAGCCGTAGATCCTTGTTCAAATCCCGGCTATGACACCGAATTTTTCAGGATGATGATGAAGAGAGGTATGCAAGGTGAAGTGGAGACTGATGGTGGTGTGAAAGGTGGAAACGAGAGGATCCCCGAGAAAACCTCTCTACGTCACGGTTTCGTCCACCACAATTGACAAGTCCGTCTGCACAAGGATTTGAACTCTATTAATTTTACTCAATACAAGTAAAAAAAGACAACATATTTATTCCCATAAAATATTAAATAATTTAAAGATTTTGCGAAAACCTCCCTCTTCTTGACCGTGTGCCAACGCCCTTAAGCATGAGCCACCGAGACGGCTATTGTTATTATTAGTTTTACAGTTATTAATAAACAGCAAGAACAAACAGAAAGCAAGTTGGTTTTTCGCCATGTGTAAGCTGATACATTATTTATTTGCAGAGTGCAGAGGTCGCTGTTGCTAATAAGGGGCTCAGTACGTCCTCTATTAGTGTGTAATATATAAAAATGCGTGCAGGAGAGGAGGTTGGGCTTAACTTGGTAACGAGGACGGCACGTGACTAATTTTCAGATGTGCCACGGACCCAGCTGTAAATCTGACAAGCTAAAGCTTCTGTATGCAGACAGTCGACTAAATAAAAGTAAAAAACAACGTCAGGCCAGGCGAAATGCCAAGAGTAGAATAACCATACTATTACTGCTTAGTAACACAGAGTGACAGGTTTGACTCCAGTTGCAATCCTTTTCAAATTCTGATACAATTGTTGAATGCACACGTATTTGAATCGTATGTTCAAATTTGGCACGTATTTTTCGGACGTGAGAACCTGGATTGTGGCTTTTGTGCAGGATTGGTTAATTTAAATTAAAATATTAGATAACTGAAAAGGGGTAACTTACAGCGAACATTTATGTCAGTAGTGAAAGGAGAGTTGTTGTTACTCATACATACCAATTACAGATAGAGCGATTCAAGTGTGTCAATTTGGAAAATTTACGCTCAAGTGAACGTTTTAACGGAATGATACATTAGGAACTGTCCTATTGTACGGAAAGTTTGTGAAAGCAGAGAATATTTACATTACTCTCATTTGAGTTTTTCGGGTTGTCAATATATGAATTGAACCTTGAAAGCACGTTAGTAGAAAGTATCCTAATAAAATTAATTACACTGTACAACAAGTTTGAACTTTTTCTCTGTCCTTTAAATGAAGCTATCTTATTCTGTGTAAACAAAGGGTTCTTGATTCATATATCAAAACCAAAATAATCCATCACGTACCGTTTTTGTAGGAGACACACTACTCATATCTACGTAAAAATAAAAAATGTGGATTTTTGGAAAATGGTGCGTGGTAAATGAAAAATAATTACAGATTCGTTATTTTCAGCCAAAAATATACAAGAAACACATATTTTCATCTAGAGGATGTTTTAAGTGTTGTACAGTGTTACCTCTTTAAAACGTTTCTGTACAGTGGCGATTTTAAGAAATCGTATTTAGCTCCTATCCTAAGATGATGCAATTGAATGCTTACAGAGAAAAATTAACAATCTTTCGGTATTTGTAAAACTGTCCAGCAGATACCTAAAATCCAAGCATCTCATAAGCAATGCTCCTAAAATTAATAGTTATTTCAGAACTTGCGGAATAATAAGAAACAAAAGAAACGTTTTGAACATTATTAAATAGCCTAACCTTTTAATCGTTCTAGCTTTTCACCCATAAATGCTACATGTGTAATCTGTCACAGAATATAAAGAGATAAGCGAAACTTAACAATCGTGTGGCATGAAAACATTTGCTGATGTTGAGTGGATCTTATATTATAAGTAAGTATTGCAATCAAACCTGAAATTCTAGGTCTAGTTTTCAGTATTGATAAACGTTCAGTGGTCATCTGAATCCAAAAATAAATTTTTCATTTAATTATTTTTGTTTGTGTGTGTGTATGAGAAAGTCTACGTGCTTGTGAAAAATATAGCTCGAAAAAAAAAAAAATCGTTCTTCGTATTTTCCAATTTCGAAGATAACTTATGCACTTAGCAGATTGTATTGCATACTATTTTATCTACGATAGCAAATAGGTCTAATAAAATATTACTTACGTCAAAAGAATTACGATTATTGCTAAAAGATGCTTAAGATGCCTTTCAAGTTCCAATGGTAACATCCTTAAAAAAGGAGTGGCTATTTTGATCTTGGTAACAATCGATACATCGTTTACTTTGAGCATCAAACTTAACTCGTAATGAAGTAAATCGTAAGTCAGTATTAAGACATAAAAAGGTTGTAAAATTGAACTAGAAAATGTGATTATATTCCACGTCTTCTATCATATAGCAAAATTTAGAGGGTTTCATATAATGGCATATTTGGATTCCAAAGAAAGAAGAAGATGTTACTTTACGTTACTGGCACTAAGTGCAGGGAATCCACGTTTCCACCATGATAGAATGAAGAGGAAGTTGATGAAAAATCATTATCTTCCAGAAAACCTGTTACTCTGGTCATCTGATGTCATTGCTTACGGCAATTACCCCTATTAAAAGGGAGTACAGATAATACTCTTAAAGAGTTGAATATTTTGCTATGTTAGGTGAAAAATTAATATTTATTTTTAAGGCACTAAGGTCCTAAATGTCGGCCGCGGTGGTCTAGAGGTAGCGTGCCCGCCTCTAGATCCGCAGGGCGCGGGATCAAACCCGGCCGCGGTCGATGGATTTTTCAGGACGTAAAAATCCTGGGCACGGAGTCCTCCGGGAGGGACTTTAAGCTGGGGGTCCCGTGTCGTAGATTTACGGCACGTAAAAGAACTCCAAGCCTAAATTTGAGCTTCTGGACAAAATTTATCGGCCCTTTCACGTCCAAGAAATACTTAGTTTCCAGAGGGGGGTTGTGAGGCGATGGGCTTACCACCTGTCCCTCTACCCTCTCTCGGAAAATAAGCATATCAAAATTAGTATAGGTAATGAAACCTCCATTGGAGGCCCCTTCGCCCCACCTGGGGATCATAGGGTACCAGATACAGAAGGTCCTAAATGTAAAAAAGACTGCTTTTTTAAAAGATTGATAGAAAGCACTTTTATTTAGATGAAAATATTTGCATTATTTTTTGTCTGAAGTAATTTTCATTGTATTGACTTCAAAATGCTGAAACTTATAACTTTGACGAAAGTATGATATTGTGTTGAATATTGACTACGATATTTACAATTTTGATATATCGGAGTAAACAATTAATGGGAGAAAAAGTCTGACGCGGACCACATAACTTCCTCTGTCTAAATAAAAGTTTCGGCTCTTAGTATAATACATAATACAGAATATAATATATTATGCATACTGCGATTGATATAGGAAATTTAAACAAAATCGTTATAACTATTTTCGAGAAAATCGGCAAAAATGACATTCTCTTCATTTAAATTGGTTGTTCAAATGAGGAGAAAGTCATTACCACATTTCGAATCGCATCCCCGAAGGATACACAACCCAAAGAAAATCTGATTACTGCACTCAAGTAACTTTCTTTACCCTAAGCATGGGGATCACACATTGCTCACTTCACACTCTTATGTAGAATAAGAGGCCGTTTTGCAAAGAGTAGCTGTTTCAACCTGACCCAAAGCTTTGTTCTTCACCAGGCAAGACTGAGTTTCAACAAACTGTTGTGGCTTATAACTACCCTTCAGAGAATTTTCTGTAAAAATATTTCAAATACAAATTTTAGCTCTTAGTATGAGCATCTCATGTAAAATTTAAACAAAACAGTTAGAGCCAATTTGGAGAAAATCGCGAAAAACGGAATTGTCTTAATGAAAAGTGGCATTAAAAGAGAAAATAGTCGCCAATCTTTATGTCCCCGAAAGATACCTAAAGCAAATATAAAATTTTGTTTATATAAGATTTTTGGTTCTTGATCTAGGCTGTTCAAAAATTCAAAGACACAGAGATACTCACACAGATATATTTTGAAAATAGCATTTTTTGGATTCAGTACACCGTACCTTAAAACCCTTTATTTACATTAATATCTCCACTTCAAATTTCGGAGTCGTACAGAGTACTTCCTCTACCTACGAAATACGGTACTGGAAAATGGAATAGCAGTTGCCAGAATTTTACCAATCCCCTTAAAATAGATCCTGAGCATGAAAAATGTGTCTGTGTGCACATTAGGAGGGAGCCTGAGCGATCACGTAGGGGCTGTTGAAATAGAATGGGAATCCCACGTCTCCGTGAAGAGCATACATCCCCAAACTTCTCTCCGCATCGCATGATGTAATGTTCATTCCCTTCATTATTAAAGCGGGTTACTTCAAACAGGCACTAATATAGGGGTGGAACACGAATCTTTCTCTGGGCCTCTGATTGGATTTCTGTCAGCAATTCCATCTCGCAAAGAATAAAAATATCCCCTGGCTGAAGCCAGGTATGTACATCGCCAGCAATAACCATTGAAGCCGCAAAGCTAGTTAATTCCGACACAATCAGTCTCAACATTTTCCAATACTTTACGAAAGCTTCAACATCAATACAAAACTGTAATTCCCTAGAAGCAGTAATATAAGTCAGGAAAGAATTTAGTGAACGAATCGTATATTAGATAATCAATGAAATGTAGAGATAAAACGGAATAAAGGAAAATCAGATGTGGAACATGGATGTGAATTCTACTTTCCTTTAGGAACTAACATTGGAAACATTACACAATGGGTTTGATTCTGAAGCAGTTTGTGATAACCAACAACTCTATACACTATGCATACTTCTTTACGGACAGTACCAACCTGTTTAGAATTATTAAGATCCAAGGTCACGTGATTTTAAAGTATTTCAGAGATCCATGTTCATTATATCTAGATAGAGAAAATCCACAATGCCCCAATTATTAAGGAAACCATGAGGATTCAGTCTACCAATAAATCTACAACACAATTTATTAAAAATAAAAATCATTAGTTTGTCACTGTTAAAGAAGAAAATTTTAGTAGCAAGTAAAAACCACCAGCATTGGGACAATTATAAATTAAAGATAATGATTTATTTTAAGTTTATTTTATAAATATTTATTTTCCATTTTTATTCCTGCTTTTCAAAATTTCCTTCTTGCTATCATTACCGTACTGTAAATGAATTAATTGGATGATTATTTTATTTAATATAATATTTTTATTTTTATTTAATGTATTTATATCCACTTCTAAACTGCCCCGACCACGAAAATGTGCTCATTCAGGTGGCGTCTTAATGAAAAGAAAACTGGAAACAAATCTTTCACCTGTAAATTTATTCAAGAGTATAAACCAAACTTCAACTTTCAAATTATTTCTGATGAACATTAAAACAAAATCTTCTGTTAATAGTTTTAAATTTTCTATATTTTTCTCTCAGATTTTGTGTGTCTGCCTCTATGTATCCCCAAATTCCTTTCTCTCAAATTCATTTTATTCTCCTTTGTTCCAATAATTATATTGATACACATACATGCACAGAGACGTCCATTTGCGAAAATTATTGCAACGCACATAGAGAAAATTACGTTCGTCAAATTCTTTATGTTACTATCAGAAGAAAGTACTAGGTGTGTGGAGCCTCTACTAAATCAACGTATGAAATCAAATTTGGGGAAAATTAACTGATTAAAAAGCTGACGAGAGAGACGGTAGACTCCGGGGAGTGCTAATTCGATTTTGGGCGAGAGAGTTATATTTTGCCGGAATTAAATTATGTGTTCCTGGAGAAGGCAGAGCAAGTATGTCGAATTCATTATCACGCTCACACCTCCACATTGCTACATGACATTTTCAATACAACAAATTGCATAATCAAGACCACTAATAGGGATTCCCCTTTCTCCAACCCATCAAAGAATAACAATATTAACTCAGTGCAAATTATGTTAGATAGGACTGCGTGCACATAATTAATCGGACAGCGATTTTCTGAAATATTCATGCCAGAACTACCAATGTATTTTCCAAGTTTCCACCAAGAACATATGTTTCCTACACAAGTGTCCTAGGATGCATACCAGTTATGTCGAATAATACTACCGGAACACCACAGATATTCTTATGACGTTTCATCTGCGAACATCTTTTTCACAAAATTTCTACCATTTAATATTTGTATGTGCATGGTATTATTTATAGAACAGTCTGTTAAAATATTAGGAACCTCTACAAAATAGTTCGAGTTGCTAAGAACGTAGCAGTTTTAGGCAACCAGGTTATGTAACTGCAGCCTGGACTAATTTTCTAAGTTCCCATAAGAGTATAAATGCTCAAAATCCCAGCTGCTATTCTTGTGTAGTGAACATAGGCCTAATTCCGTTTAAAAGATAATGGTAGTGGTATTTATATTGGGAAGAAAACCTAAAAACAGAATTCGCCATTTATTTTCATCAAAAATGTCTAATTTTTATCAAAGTCTGAAATTCGGTCTTTGGCCTTTATAAACTGCCAAACTTACCGCGGTTTTGTTACATTTTAAATTGTCCGAAGTACGGGATTATATTCTCATTAACTTAACCTAACCTACGTTAATGAATTTCATTCCTATAGTGGGATCTATGAAATAAAGTATTTCGTAAAGATCCGCCTTTAAACCATTATCAAAACTATAAACTATATAGGGAATTAATTACTGAATACGAGATATATATTAATATATATATATATATATATATATATATATATATATATATATATATATAGTATATATCTCGTTTTCAAAAATTATTTCCCTATCTAGTTTTGATAGTGGTTTAAAGGCGGATCTTTTACGAAATACTTTATTAACCTAACCTAACATAAGCTAAGCTAAGCTAAGCTAACCTGAGAAAATGTACTTATTCGTTTACTTAATGGTATTAGTTATTCGTAAGATTTCAAAGTAGTGTCACTGCTTTATTGTCCTGAGAAAATTTAAATAGATTCGGTTACACGTTTCAAAATATATCATCAGTAAGATAAAACAAGCACCGTACGTTTCCAACTTGCAATGGCCTTGTGTGCCGATAATTACACATATAAATATTTTTCTTTTATTTCCAGCTGTGGCAAATACTACTCACACAAACCTCCCGTTCGGTAAAAATAAACGGAATAATAATAATAATAATGATGATGATGATGATGATGATGATAATAATAATAATAATAATAATAATAATAATAATAATAATAATAATACCTTTTTAAAATGTACTTTAGAGTTGATTACAAAAAAAAGGCATGAAATATAAGGAAGTATAAAAAGTAATAATGCCAATTTGTTTACGAGGAGAGGAACAGTGGAATGGTTAATGTGGAGGACGTAAGGGGTGAGAAACTCGCGAAAATAATGATCGTACTGCCAGAGGGTGCAAGGAGGCTTGACACAAAATGTCTTTTCGCAACGCCTACATGCAATTTCACAGAATAAACGGCTTCTACAGTTTTCCACAGAGAGTTAAATGACTCTGCAAACAAATGATAATTATAAAAATGGCAAGTTCTTTTCTTCCTTCTTGCAATAACTCCCAAGGACTTTCAATTACAGCACTAACATCAGCCGAATAGTCAGTTAACGTCAATGTTGCAATAAAAAATCATATTACTCTCGTTTATTAATAACATTTCGTCTGAACAAATCGCAAAATAACTTCTTCGGGCATAGTAGACTAAATAGCAAAAATACTAGGTGTACCTTACATATTTCATGGAAATACAATACTGAAATTTTGGAGGAATTCTTAAACAATACCGAAATTTTGGACGCATTCTTAATAACTACTTTACAAAAGTGTTTTCAAAATCTTCAAACCTTCGAGGCACCCAAAAATGCAATGTAATGCACGCAATAAATAATAGTATATTATTATAATTACCATTATCTACAGCCAGATATAATTACAAAATGTCCGAACATCAGTAGTGGCTTGGCATACATTTATACAGAAAATTCCATGTACAAGAATGCATGCACATAACTTTGTTGTTATTTCTTTCCAAAACTAACACGCGAGAATATACGTTTTGCTTACATTTATATTCCACGCGTTTTAAACAGGGACAATTTTAACAAAAAATGTACAGTACTGGAAGAGGATTTAGTGTCAGTAATCCAGCAATAGGCCTAGTAGTGAAGGGATATACGAACAATGGTAATTGATAAATAAATTTTGCCAATTGAAAAGATCGCCTTTTCATTCGTACTGCTGGAGTGTAGTGTTGTGAAAAGACTCTGGCTTAAGTATTGTACTTCTAATACCGCCACATCTGAATCAACAGACTTACTCATTAAAATTAAACATCAATTACCTGATTACTTTTCTGAATAGAGCGCCCCTGCAGAGTTTGGTTTGATTTCACGGTAAAGTTTAGAGGAAAATGATCAACTGCTTTTCATGGCTGCAGAATCCTCTCAGCTTTGAGGAGCGCATCCACTTGCTGGCTTCTCAACTATCTAACTGTGCTAATTTAGAAAGAAAAGATTTAATCAGGGGTAATCATAGTTGTATTCCAAATAGTATAGATTAAGCATTTCTTACTGTTACTCTAAGATATAAAGAAATCTGTCTACTCATCTACGCGAATTTCACACATATGCAAGGTGGGTGAAAGAAACAGGGTCAGGTTTTCGGGCAGGATTGTATTTTTAGAACATTTTCACTGGTACCAAGCACATGGTATTTAACTATGGCGAAGAACTGGATTGGTGCACAACATGGATATGCAATCATAGCCATAGGCGTACCGAGGGGGGGGTTTGGGGGTTTGAACCCCCCCCCATTGATTAAAAAAAGGAAAATTGTATAATTTTTTAAGTCTGCCCATAAATTACTTAATACAAGTATAAAGCGTGGGAAGCTTAAAACTCGTTATTTTGTGTCTTCATTTTTAAAATTTTCCGGGGGAGGACCCCCGGACACCCCTTTCCCAGACCCCGCGGATGTTATAACCCCCCCATATGGTCGGCCTGGTTACGCCTATGATCATAGCTTATAAAACTCATGTAAACTGATTTTAAAATGTGCCAGGTAGAAAATATATTAACGACATATTATGATAAAATAACCTGGTTTCGCCTAGGGATTCTATTGGTTTATATGACTAAATTCACTGTTTCTGGTCTGAAGACATTCTCTCTGTACGTAGGATTTGGTAATAATTTGTAACTGAAGAAAATATATTTCACCCAATTCCTCCTCACGGAATAAAAAAGCAACACAACTTTTAACTATGGTTTAATTTTTGTTTTTACTTTTCTAACAACAATCTATATTACCTTGCATCTATGAATTTGAGTCAAGTGCGCACATTTAAAAACTATACCATCCTTTTTTGTTGACATTGCTATTAGAAAAATAACAATTATTTTACGAGTAAACTTCAAATGACCGGGAATTCTATTTTATTTCTGAAAACATGAACATTTAGGTGTCCCGGCAAAAGCCGATGGGGATAACGGGACTTGACTCCGAAAATCGGAATTGTCCCGGCCTATTCAGGACGTCTGTTAGTTTAGTTAGTAACGCAAATGTAGAGTTACCTCAGAACACAGCGGACACAAACAGTGACGTTACAAACCGCGATTAGACCGTGCCATATGAACTTGCGTATTTAATGTCAAAAGGGAATAATATGTTAAATTTATAATGCGTTGTTTGTTAACACTGAAATATAATTCGCCTTTATACTATACCTTTACCACAAGATATCCATAAACTATTCGACTGTACTCCTCCATCGTCGCATAATTCTTGTTCCCATTGTGGAGTTACACATTTTACGTGCGGCATGCAGCACTCGTGAATCTAAGATTATTCTTTTTAGACAGGGTTAGCTATTTCAGGTGCATATAATTATCCCATGATAATTATCCCACGATTATATGATCGACTGAAATTACGTTATATGAAATACATCTTTTTACAAATTTTTAATTCCTTCAGGCCATGTTAAATTCAATGTCTATTTATAAAGATTCAAAATTCCAGCATAAAACTGTTCTGTGCAGAGGGATAGTCAAATTATAGAACAATTACTTTCCAAATGACCTGTTTCTGAAATAATTAAACTTACACCTTGTATGGATCACTTTTTAAAGCCTCTATTTAGCGAAACTTTATGATATCTTTTTCTTTTGAATTCTTCATATTGGTTTAACTTATTTTTAAACATTTATAACTTCACATTGCATTAGTTTAATTACTTTTATTATCTTTTAATCTTGTTCTCATTCTTATGTGTAACTGCCCAAATATTTGTTCTTGTTCAAGTTACATGTATATATATATATATATATATATATATATATATATATATATATATATACGTACGTATTATCTACAACTCTGAAATACCTTAGTGTGAAAGAAAATTCTGGAACTCTGATATCAATAATCAAGGATCGGTATTCGATGATATAAAAATGTCTGAAAAGTGACCAATAAAATGACCTTAAATTTATGAAAACATGACATGAAAACTCAAAAAAGGGTTAATATTTGTAAATGTGTATTTAAAAAAGGAATATTCAGTAGTATAATTAATAATAACAATAATAATAATAATAATAATAATAATAATAATAATAATAATAATTCGAGTTCATCGTTCATTTTTAAAAAGTTACGCAAGTTAGACGAAATCTAAAAGATGAAAAAGGAAATAAATAAATAACGAATAATGAAAAAAAATAAAAATAAATACTGACAGGCTATGAAGCAACTACTTCGTTCGATAACTTAGGAGCTTTACATTTAGATCTGCAGCCCTAGGCAACTGACTAACCCGTCCGAGCTTGAATACACCCCTCATCAAAATTTCACTGTAGGTTTGGGCATGAAGGCTTACTTTCCTTGTCAGATAATTTTGCTTCTCTTTTACACACGTGGGAACGGATACGAAACTGTTGCCACAATATCACAGTTCACTTGCTATGCTTTTTTAAAACATACATTAAACTTGTTTTATGCTCAATATGCGGCATTCAAATTAATTTCAGCATACATTACTGATTACAGAGTTACAAAGTTCTTTTAATACATTTCCCTTGGCTCGCTTTTTTTTTTCTACTGGACCCGAAACGAAGTAGCTAAGCCATGTTTTACAGTTTCCAATATTAAAATCCTCGAGACTTCGTGGAGTCTGAATAAGGTAAAATTTCATATACCTTGAGGAACAAAATAATTCAACAGTCTATTGTGAATTTTCGTTTGAAAGAAACTGTACTTTCTCAATGGCTCTCCTCCATTTTCTTCCACCTCCATTATTTCCGCGCTAAGAATTTTCTTAAAGGATAGGATCACAATGCCAGCGAGAGGGAGCAAAGTCTGTGCAATAACCGACTTCAGATACGCTGTCTTTAACACACTGCATATCTTCATGTCAGACACAACGCATAGTCTTAGACTATTCTATGCTCTTCCTAGCTTGGCAATTAGGATACTATAGGGTATGCGCCAACACAAAAAGAGTTTTTAGTTAGTTTTTTAGTAGTAGTAGTAGTAGCAGTAGTAGTAGTAGTAGTAGTAGTAGTAGTAGTAGTAGTAGTAGTAGTAGTACTAGTAGTAGAAGTAGTAGTAGTAGTAGTAGTAGTAGCAGTAGTAAAAGTATAGTAAAATGTTCCGTATACAGATACAGGCCATAGAGACCCAGAGGGTTCCAGGAGGTTGAGGCTCCTAGATTTTTTTTAGACATTTGCCCATGAAGGTGGTAAGGTTGTCAGCCTTACGCACCGGCCGCCTTTACCCCAGGATTGCTCCTGGTACTCATTTCTGTTAGAGGCTGAGTCGACCCCAGGGCCAGTGTGCCACCAGAAAAATTGCAATCGAAGCCAAGACAGTTGTTTGAAATATTTTGAGACATGATCGTTATAGATAAAACGAACACAAATATTAGAGGTTACAGATTTGTAGGTCAAAGTTATTTAATACTGCACCATTAGACATAAAAAGCGTCTTTGTCATTCAGCTCAGAATTTTGCATTATATTATGCGTTTTGCGTATAAACAGGTTTGTGTGTTTCAGCTGTTTTATATATATCTAATTCCGTGTTCATGACTAACACAAACCATTTTTATTATGCCATTCATCAAAACTAGATAAATTCACCGTTAAACAATATAATAATCAACATATTTTGTTTCAATGCCATTCGTTTTTATTTATAGTAACCAACAAGATTTGTTGTAATGACAATTTTATCTTAACTCAAAGTTCATGTGTGTATCTACGCATAACAAGCTAATTCAATTTGTGAAAAGTTACACGTTTCCAGTGTGTATTCTTCTTTGTTCTGATTTAAGAACGAAACAATAAATTAGGCCTATTATTACTAGTTACTTTACGTTATTAATACTGTATTTATTGAATATTTGCAAGTGTATTAAGAATACGTTCTACATTAAACCTATTTTGCCTTAACTTTGCGGAAAATGGGGCATTATTATTATTATTATTATTATGTTCAATCATAGCTTTAAACTATGTACAAGTTTAGTTATTTTGCTGCCAACATGACAGCAGTATATGCTATTCATCATTTTTCTCTAGTTTTATTATTATAAGTTTAGATTTTTAGGTTATTGCATTACATTCTTTATTCATTTACTTACAACATTAGATTTATTATTTACAATTAGTAAATATTGCTCATTATGTTCTATTTCTTAATATTTGAAGTTTTAAAGAATATTATTCATATTTAAGCCTATCATGTTGGCTACGGATATCTTTCTCTGTCACTTCCTGTTTCTGAAGTCAACATGACTCAAATTATTATTTAAATAATATACATTTTCTATCTTGCAAGCTATTATCCCTATTCATTGTCTGTTATTATTCATATTTGATTATTATTTTTTGTATCCAGTCTTCAGGATACATTTCTTGAGCAGTTTATATGCATTTCATATAGCTCAATGACTTGACTTCCTTCTTCTTATCAACAATTCATTACTCAGACATGAAAGGGTTCATGTTCTTTGGTGCTTCGGATTATCGTGATATAGTCTGAACATCAACATTCATTCTACTCTTTGTGTGGATAATATATCCTACACGTTCTACACTTCTTTATCATATGCTTCGTCAAGTAAGCAATACTAGTGCATCAAGAAATGTACTTAATCATTCATTAAATTTATGCCTGGCAAAATGGCGTTTCTGTGTTGTGTTTTGCTAATTGCTAAATAGCTGGGACATCACGACACATATTCTCATTCTTATAGCAGATAAAGATTCTGCTAATATCAATCAATCAATACAAATACTGTGCTAAATTTAGCTGTACACAACCTCTTGAAAAATGTCTTACATTTACCCCTCTCCAGACTTCATTCGGTACGGTCGATTATTATTATACATTTCAAAAACGATTTGCACCTTTAGTGAAAAGAATCTCGCTGGGTGGTATCGTCTGAAATTCAATTGCTTTAAAGGAATACGATAGAGGGAGTGAGCGAGAGAAATTCTTCATGCTGTGTTAGGAAAAACCGTACTGATTGACATAATATCATATTACTTTTGCACTGTCAATAGATGTTCATATTAAAGAAGCGCGTGTTCTCAGGTTTATCACAATGCAGGAAATTCTACAAAAAATCTCTAGGCGCCTACTCAATAACACTTAAATTTACCCAGAATCTATTAAAGCACATGGCTACACACCCTAAAACACTATGTATAATATATCTCTGCTCTTTATGAAATAGAATCCGACGAACACATGCTATTAGTTACTATTACAAAGGAAAGGATGGTGTATATAGTAAATACTTTCAGTTTTATCTTGCACAAGTGATTTATGTTACAGTGTTCAGAAGGAAATTTATCTTCTATACAAGCGTAAACTCCTCCTAGAAGTTCCAGTAAGGTGAAAAGCAGAAACAGTTTTACAAGTCTTTTTAGACAGCTTGAATTAAAAGTAGAAGATAATTTTGCACACTATCCCACTAGTACTACATAATATTTATGCCATGCCACTGTTACAAACTTCGTTTTCAATGACATGGAAAACACTCTTTTATTTGTGTATAATTATTAATTAAACACGGTTTGATAAAATTTGAAAATGTTAAAATTTATTACGCCTAATTAATTGTTAAATTTCTCAAAGTGGACGCAAAAATCGCCATACTTCGTAGTTGAAAGTCGATTCCATTCCTTACGTTGGCATCCGCTAACAAGGAAATAAATAACTACATGGCAAGAATAGCAAAGGAAGAGAAAATTTAGGATGACATGAACTGTAAAACGTATGAAGAATTAAAAAGGAAGGCCGAAAGAAGATCAGGATGGAGAATCGCTGCAAACAAATCCAAGGATTGAAGACAAAAGAAGAAGATCTATCCCCAATATTACTTCACGGTGCGTAATTCATTAGAATAAATATAATATTTATTATTATTCAACAAATATTAAGGACTCTCTAAAAAATATCGTATGATAAACTTGGGGAAATTAATTTATTTTGCTCGTATTATAAAATCTCTCTTTTACCGCCTTTACCACCTGGACGTCATGCTATGAGCCTATAATCAAATATGTCAAATATGTCATGTTTGTATTCATTTCTGTTATATTTTGGTGGATTCATAGTGTGAAATATGCTGTTTTTGTGTCTATTTATGCATGGATATTAGGAGATAAATTCATTAAGCTCTTCAACATATTATTTGACAACTAGATAACATATTTGAACAAGTGGAAGCACAGATATTGATGGCTATCCAAAGCCTCGGGTGTACTGCTACATAGGTCTGTGAGCATCGCCAGTGAGTCGAAATTTTGTCGAGTATTTAACTAGCCTGTATGTATATATATATATATACAGACATGGCAATATCACTTATGCACAGATATGTGTTAACCTTCCTAAAACAGTTGGCGTCAATATGACCCCAAAAGGACTTCTTAAATAAATACCTCCTATGGTTTTAAAGCTATAGTTTTCAAAATTCATGACTTTATCCCTCTGAGTCAACTGTATCCAATGACCTTTTATTAATTATTATATTTTCAACACATCAAAATGTATTCGTTTCTTTTGCAATGAGTACCAATGAGTCAATAAGACCCCATTTAATTTTTTTAATGATTTTTCTTTGAATTTAACATAATGTAAAAATGTTTATATACATACTTGTCCTGTATTCATAGGTAATCCCACGAAAGTTTACGACTTTATCCAAAGACTCGTGACTGCGCAGTAGGAGCGAATTTATCTGATAAAAATCGTCAACCCGAGTTGGATGTATTACGACTATTCCATGAAAAAAAAAATGTAACGTTCGGATTATACAAATACTAACTACTTTCGTGCTTTGTTATATAAAAACAAAACTAACACCTGGGACATCACGGCATACTATGAATCAACCATCCATGAATCGATTCGAGTTACCATCTTTTAACCAGGGCTACCAATGGTGCATGTAAGACATAGTTAACTTCATTCAGGTAAGCTAACAGCAGAACAGAATAAAAGCACACGAACTGGCTTGCACCAAATCGAAATTGTGTTTTTAATCAATGTACTTTTATATTATTTCAATTTCAAAACAAGTTATGTTGTATAAAATAATCTGTTTTCGTGCTGTTTAATGGCACATGTGACATATTAATCACTGCACACTGATGCTTACGTGTCCAGTAACGAGCACACGGTTTTATCCGATAAAATGCCATCCTCGCGATTCCTAGAAGAATATTGTAAGATAAACTGCCGTGATTGGTCTATATCCGAGGAATTGCTCAACGTTATTGGTCAATATCAAACACGGGTCGTATGAGTGGAATACTCATGGTAAAATTGTAAGTTCTTACGTCAGTCCATTTAAAAATTTCAATACTACCACTATATCCCATGTAAATTACTTGGGCTCTTTATGACCCCAGTAGTACTCAATGTAATAAAGATATCATGGTAATAAAAAGGTTAATGATCTGGGTCGGTTTATAACCCGAATACTAGGCGACAGATAGTCAATATCATACTGACAGCGTCACCCAGACCTGCCACAGAACTGCTTAACTGTATCTTGTAAGCTAGCATTAGAAGTAAAAAAAATAGGTTAGTAGTGAAAGATAGTATTACAAACCTGAGTAGAAGTTAATATCAACAGGTTAAGTAAATGGATCTATTTAAATTTTCGACTTCACAATCAGCTATTCACTAACCTAGGCTACTTCTGTATACAATAAATAAAATCAGGTAAACTGATATAACAAAGTGCCAGTATGTTTTTGTTGAATCAATTATAATTGCAATTATAATATGCAGAAAATAAGTTTTTCTAATCAGATTAAAATCGACCAGCGTCAGCAGAACTACAGATTTGAGATACCTTGACAATCGCGCACTCACATAAAAATGAAAAATAAAATGAAATTTAAAAAAATCCATGTCAAATCGGCCGGCACCGGGATTTGATCCGGGAACCTCCAGAATACGAGTCCAAGGCGTTACCACTTGGCCAACTCTGTCAGTTTGACGGTGTCGTTTGATAAGCATAAGGGTATGGTATGGTATGGTAAGGTGCATCTTTATTCTTATATACATGTTAGATACATTATCCATAGAATAAATCCAACGCACGGGCCTAGACGGCCGTTCGTGCTTTTACTATGCACAAGACAAAAACAAACAAAAGAAGAGAAAGTAACAATAATACAAAACAATATAATACTATAACTTATATAATAATGCTATATAAAGATGAAGAAAACAAAGAAGACAAAAAGTTGTATATGACAATAATAATACAATAATAATACAATAGTAATACAATATAACACATAATAATACATAGAAAAAGATTATTCCCCCTGCCCCTCCCTCCCATCCTTTTCCACCCTGAGCTGTCGGACTTTAGACATGAATTTACCCACCCCTTCAGAAAATGTTGTGTCACTCAACAGCTCGAATATGGCCATATGACCTCTTCTAGAGACAACAAAAGAGTCTGGCAGATATCGTTGCCTTAGTATCTCAGTGACTTCACATTCCGAGAGAATATGCTGTGCTGTCTCATCCTTGTCACATAGTGGACATATTCTGGTTCCTTCTGCATTGACGCGTTTCAGCGATTTCCAGGCTCCTAGACGAAACCAGGCTAAACCCGTCCTGCTTTCAGCGCTCCCCTCATATAGATATCTTTCTGTTCCCCAGTTGGTTTTAATCATTGATTGGATCTCCAGAGCAACCTTGTTCCTACATTCCCCTTCCGTTATTTGCCTGTCAATATCTCTTAGACGATTCCTGACTTTCCGCCAAACATTTCGTTTGTTCCTCCTGCCTCTTTCGTTTATAAATCCCATGCCTATTTCTTCCAAGCCTCTGCGTATTCTTCCCGCCCACGTTATTTGGCCTCTCAACTTCAGCTGTTCCCTATAACATATTGCCCTGATAAGAGATTGCTCTCCATGCATAATCTTCAGGTAGTATTTGAGTGCCTTTATCCTGCAATCTATTGATACCCTGTGGCTCCCAAATTCCCTTAGAATGCCACTATTAGCCGTTCCTTTCCCCACCCCCACTATCTGTTTCAAGAAACCACTTTGCACTTGGTTAAGTTTTTCTGTTCGTTCCCACCCCCAAATCTCTGCCCCGTATGTAATTGTTGATTTGACTACTGCATTATACACCGTATCTAACAAGTTGAGAGAGATTTCCGGAATTTTGTTGCGTATCTTCAGCGTCTCCATAGCTTTTACCCTACCCCTGTGTTTCGTCACATCGATATGCTTATTCCACTTCCCGTTCATCGTCATTGTCACACCCAAGTACACAAAACTTTTCACATTGTCAAGCGTCCTTCCATTATATGTCCAAGTCTCTAGTTTGCTGTAGACACAGCCGTTCTTGAAAGTCATAGTCTTAGTCTTCTCTATATTCACCGTCATTCCCCATTCCTTTGCGTATATTTCAAGCTTGTCCAGTCCTCTCTGTAAGCCGTTTATCGTTCTAGAGCATAAAGTCAAATCGTCTGCGTACAACAATACTGGGATAGCTACTTCCTCCATAATTGGTGCGTCCATGTTTTCTCCTTGCATAACATCCACTATATCATCAATAAACAGATTAAAGAGTAAAGGGGAGAGTATGCAGCCCTGCTTTACACCTCGGTGACTGACGACGCTCTCAGATACTCTGTCTGTGTCGTACTTGACACAAAATTCCACATTCCTATATATTGCTTGCAAGGCTCTAAGCATTTTACCCGACAATCCTTTCATCCATAGTTTATACCAGAGTGCATTTCTATCCACAGTGTCGAAAGCTAAGCATAAGGGAAGAAGTAGTGTTAACTGTCAAATTATACTGGTGGACAAAAATTTAAAAACATGTGACCTTTAATTAATCGTTACTCTGGTACCGGTAAACCGATTAGGTCCAAAATTAATAGGCTTTTTGCCATTGATGTTATAAAAGCGTATACCAAGTTTCATGAAAATCCGATAAAGCATATTTGAGTTATGGGGCTTTTTGTTATATAATACCATAAAAACGCACTAAATTGGGAATTATTCCGGTACCGGCCAACCGATTTGGTCCAATATCAATAGACGTCTTCCCATGGACATTATAAATGTGTATACCAAGTTTCATGAAAATCCGATAAAGCGTATTTGAGTTATGGCGCTTTTAAATAAAACCACACAAAATTGGGTTTGACGCCGGTACCGGTGAACCGATTTTGTTCAATAACAACAGAGTTCTTCCCATGGACATTATAAATGCGTATACCAAGTTTCATGAAAATCCGATAAAGCGTATTTGAGTTGTGGCGCGTACAGACAGACGGACAGACATTTTTCGTCCAGCAGACACAGTAGAAGAATCATGTGTGTGTATCCATTGCACATCTTGTTGTCCTGATGCATCTGAAATCTGCACTGCGAATAGCTGGAAACAGTGTGACGAATTTATCGAGTTATGCGTCAGCTGGGTGGACCACATTACACGGTGAAATGAAAGGAGTGTAAAGTGTGATGAGCTGAGTACAGGTAGAGATGTTTGTGTAGTGTAGGGTATGAGTAATGGTGATGATATCAGGAAGGTGGGGGAATCCCGGTGCCAGCATTAGCCTATTCGAAAGACACCAAGGGGACCACCTGTCTTCACGTCCACATCCGACGGACGAATCTACAGTGATATACGCACAGACTAGCGATTAGAAGCTGTACACCACCTCTCCTAAACTCAGCCTTCAGGTCAGATTTTAAAAATACAACATTGCCGGGAACTGAAACCGGGTGGGCGGATTAGAAGTCAGATATGTAATTTTTATTTGATTTCCCTCTTAAGTCAGGTTATTGTTATTCCATAAACAATCCTACAGCGTATTTTTTCATAGTAATTGTTATTTGAGTAGCCTATTCCGCGAGTAATTTCTTTAGAAGAGGCAGGGGAACACCACACATCACACTTCATACAATTGTGGCATCCAGTGAGAGAAATAACGGAATCGAGATATTTTGAGATTTGTGTTTGGCTTTCTAATGAGAAAAAATTTCATCTTAAAACTTGATTTATTTCTTCTTATCAGAATTTACACATTTCAAAGTGTTTACAAAAATTAACTTCAGAGCACATATCACCTTAATGTTTCTTCCCAGTTTATCGATATTTTTAAATTTTTTCAAAATTTTGAAGCGCCATATCTGAGTACCGGTACGTATTTGGTTTTAAGAAACGTTTAAGCAATGAAAATGGTAGAAACTTTAATTCTCTTTAACTTTTGTAATGGAATGTTTTAGGCTATAACTCGTTTTTTGGGAGTTATAACGAAAAAACTACAAAAACAAAACAATTTCGAGGTTTTCGGATGCCCTGATGTTCTCACAGGGATCTGGAATTGGAAAACTTGGATTCTACACCACAGAATACCCACATACAACATATTAAAAAATTATTAACATCGGACCTTTTTCCACGTAAAAGTATCTGGTGACTGGACTATTACTGCGCCTTGCATATCATGTTACTAATGCTTCCGAGCTGACTTAGCCCAGACTCTCACTGGAGAAACGCCATTCCCTTAATTTATGAAAATTGTCTTTCAAGAGTAGATAAGGAAGGAACCCACAAAAACCTTTAACATTAGGTTTACAGTTACACGACTATATGTACTACACAGAGATGAAAATAACTCAAATTTGAAAATTTTTGGCTTAGCCAATTTTAGGAGAGGTGGCATGCAAGCTTCTTAACCTCAGTAATGTTCTTAAAGTAATTTAAATCAATCCTGTTAAATTATTGAAGAATTGTAATGTGTTTCCTGCATTACGAGTTTCTACCATGCATTGTTAACTGTTTTTAACGAAACAACTTTTAGATGTGGGAGCAAATTACTGCACATAAAGCCCCCTTCCATAATGCACTTATGATAAATATCATGACGATAATAAGGATGATGTGCTGATGATCGCCATGATTGTTTTAATAACTTAACTATGCTCTGCTATGTGATTCTCATTAAACAATAACAGCACAAAGAGGAAATTGCATTAAAAGAACAATTTGATGCTCATATTGAAAATAACCGCTAGTTAATTTCGTAAACAAGGTAATTATCGTTAGGGAAAGGAAACGCGTATTTGTGTGTAAATAGAGGCCATTAATACGTGCCTGCAAAACACAGCTATACAAGCTTCGTCCATTTTCACAACAAAATACATAATAGAGTCATTCAGAAATACTCTTACTGACATGCGATTAGTATGAAAATCAAATTCATTCTACGCACCCGTTATACAATGAAGAGAACTTGCTTTTTGTTCTCAAATAAATGGATGGAAATATTTTTAAAATAAATTCTGTTAAAATTAATTGTGATAAATTTATTAACATCATTGGAATGTAATGTTTTAGAATACTATATTCAGTTTCGCATAAATGGAACATTTTGATGTTATTTATCTTGATCATATGTTGCCTTTCTAAGCTTTGTATACTATGTTTATTAGGCTCATTAAGCTTTGTCATATTGGGTCTAAAAAGTGATCCCTTTTACAGGCCATGGAGGCCCAGAGGGTTCCAGGAGGTTGAGGCTACCAGATTTTGGACATTGTCTCATAATGTCTTTCTGCCACTCCATTGGTATCAACTATGGTGTCAGTCACATGGAAAACACTATTTATTTAAAATATTACCATATGAATGTTAAATAGACTCAGTTTTATAAAAAGTTACAATTTTAAAATTCACTACGCCTTCTTCTAAATTTGAAATTTCTCACGGTGAATGCAAAAGTCGTTATATTTGGTGGGTGAAAAACGTTTTTATGTTGGCAGCAGTGTAAGAAAAATTGAATAATAGCTGTCAGCACCTAATTAAGTACAATAATATTTATTATCATTTCATAAATGTTAACGGCTGTCTAAAGGAATGCGTATTAAAGCAATTTTATTCTGCTCGCAGGATTGCTCAACTCGGTGCGCTCGTCTCACAACCACTCCCAATCGCAGACTAAAATATTACATATTGTGACGTAGCACATCATAATGATATGCATTAAAATACAGAATTTCATTATAACAATGTTGTGGTATCCATTAAAATCGAACACGGAACATTGTGATACTTTCATTTACATTAGCTAAAAATACAGAAACATAAAACATTCTAAAATATATTAAGATTTAAATCACTCTGAATGTATTAGATATTAATATTTGTATATTAAGCTAGTATCTTTGCCTTCATTTGTGGATATTCTTATTTTTGTAGAACTTATTTTAGCCTTTTTGCTGTTACTGATGTTAAATTTGTTAATTCAAACATTTTATGAAAGGAGACATACAAAATCAAGTATTGCTGCTTTATGTTATAAAATGTCAGGATCCTTTATTCAAAAGTTACAGAAACTAGCTATTCCACTAAAATTTTCCTCATTGGTTTCAAACCTAGAGCCCATTGACGATTTTACTAGATGATTACTTGTATTAATGGAGACATTCTACTCTGAATGGATTAATATTTTAAAATGCTGTCTTAATTAATACTAATATTAAGAAGTTGAAAATTATAAACAAAGAATTGATTCTCGCCTTTGCATACTTCAGAATGCATTATTCATGCCTCAAAATAAGATATTGGAATGATGAGTAGGCCTATTATGCTGAAAAATTCAACTCAATATCTCATAAAGAAAGTATAAAGAGTAAATAGCATATAGATGGATTTCTATTTTTCTTTTTGTAATAATGATTTCTTCTGTTGTACATATTTATTTTCTATAACATATTCTGCTGTCTGAATGAATAATAATAATAATAATAATAATAATAATAATAATAATAATAATAATATTAAAAGTTGCAAAAAAGGTTTATTCACACCCTGACTTTCTTCAAAATAAGATTTTCACTGTCCCGAATTTAAGGTAAAATATGAATATTTGATGTAGGGCTACATTTCAGCTCTTTATCCCAATAAAGCTTCAAATTTTGACCACCAGATCCTCTTAAAAGCGATTAGACTGTACTCCCCTGAACATTGGAGTCATATTCTCATGACGATTTTAATACAATCCATGTAACACAGACACAACCCATATGCTTGCTCATGCAGAAAATACTACATGAGCTGGTTTGCTCCAAATCCTGTAGCTGGATCAACATACTGTATGTCGGGCTCACTTATGACAGCCAGTTGATTTCCTTGTAATTCCTCTTCAGTCCCCTATGCAGAGTGTTTGTTAACAAATGAATAACTAAATTACTTATAGGTAATTACACAGATTGTAATCAGACCTTAGTACTGCAACATTTTCATTATCAATCAAGGAGTAATGATATAAGGTTATACAAAAAAAAAAAAAATAATAATAATAATATTGTTAAGGTTTGAAAACATATAATTAATTTAATTATTTTTAAAGATAAGGTAAAATATACCAGAACGATATCTTTTTTTTGCAGAAAATAATAAACTAAACACGTATACAAGGAGAATAAAAATGCATAATTGCATATTTAATTTAATACATACGCCTAGAGCTCAGTATATAAAATTTCCCATGAGCACGAATAGCCTTGTTATTAATAAGTTACCATAAGAAATAATTCAAGTAAATGAATTGAACTCATCCAAAAGAAAACTGAGACATTATTTATGCAGCAAGACTGTACTTACAGTGATTTCTTGTCATGACTTCAGGATTTCTGTAATTTTATATCTTATTATTATTTTACTATTACATTTAAGTGCATTCAGTATTTTTTTACATATTTTATTGTTATTATTAGGGCAAGGCATTTGATGACTTTGCATCTTTTTAATATGAAGGTTAAGAGATGGCTCCAATATATATAAATGTGTATCATGGAATAATTGATTAAATAAGGGCAATTTGTTTTTGCATTTTTTTGGTTTATTTTGCATTTTTCGTCATTTTCAAGAGATAGGTTATTTTTTGGCAATTTTTAGGTGATTTTCTGCATTTTTAGGTCATTTTCGGCGTTTTTAGGTTTAGTTTTGGCATTTTAGGTCATGTTTCATTGGAGGTATAGAGGAGCTTTTCAATTACAAATCGTTACTTTCAGACAACAGACAAACGTTTCTTTTTGAGATTATCCGCCAAGTTAATTATACCTAGGTAGTTAATTTTAATTCAGCTTTATTGCAATCTTTTCGCTAAGGGTGTCCAAGTACTATAGATTTACTTACTTTTTTAGGAATAAAGTAAGTGTGTTTTATATTGTAAATTCGTATACAACACAATGTCATCCGTTAAATAGCTTTTAGCAAATCATTGCTTTAAAAAGGCTAAATATAAGTAACAGTGGAAATTTTATTGGTCATTTTTTTAAAAAATCCTGTGTCAATTTTTCATTATTTTTTGGTCATAAATGCATTTTTTTTCCCACTATTTTATTGTAATTAAATGCCTTGCTCTAGTTATCATTACTCTATATGTTTATTGTATTGACTATCATATTGTTTTTGCAAAGCAATTGTATGCATTACTTTTGACTATGTCTACTTATACGTTGTATAGCTCACTAGGTAATAATATAATATAATGTAATATGTACCCAACGCAATTATGCACACTAGTCCTACCGACATTTTAAAATAAAGTTTGATTTAACATAGGCCTGTGTACTACAAATCTTAACGATGATGGTGATGTCTGTTGGTGCTCTGAAACCCATCCTTTGGTACTTTAATTTCGATTTTTAAAAAGTTGGAGTTTCTAGTTATATAATCACCTTATAAAGAGTATTTCGTGAGCCCAGTTAAATCATTTCAGAACTATCAGAAAGTGTTGAAATATTTATAAAACTATTACTGTGAGGCTTTTGTTAGAGTTCCCGGTCTACGTATTCAATAATCTCAGCGAAAGAATTACCTCTCTCATGAGATGGTAAAAGAAGTGGGAGAATAGCATTCCTTTGATGTATGAGAGCACTCTCTTTCCTGGATGTCCACTATTCTACTGCGGTGAGTCGACCACTGCAGTCACCGATCACGTAATTTACTCAGTGCTTACTTTTGAAGTAAACAGCAATCATTTCTCCTAACCAAATGAAATTCCTGGTACAGTCTACAGAGACTGAAGACAAATGTTTAAATAACGAACATACTTCTGTTTTATTTTCAATTTTTAATTAATTAATTTAGCCTGGTAGAAAAGACCACCAGGCCATCTCTCCCCTCTATCAGGATTCCAGAAACTACGATTACAACACAAATATTACTATAGATCCCGCACGAAATCTGTGCCGATTGCCTAAGTCATTGCATTACGTTTTCATGGAGACTGTAGCGTCGATTGGCCTGCTACCTATCTCTCTCGCACAAAAGTACCTCCCTTTCTATTTGTAAAGGCCAAGCTACCTCTATGGGTGGCGTGCACCAAACTCATGCCATTTACTCTTTTAGTAAGCCTTACTTCTTTAGTTCTAACTACTTTAGTAAGCTACTCTTTTAGTAACCGTACTCTTTTAGTAAGGACGGCGTGCACCAACCAGGAGTAAACTAAACTCGGCGGCTTTCAACATAGAGGAATGTACTAAAGAAGTAAAAATTTTATTTACTCCCAGAGTAAATGAACTTACTCCACAAGTGGTGGAGAGCACCAACACGGAGTACGTTACTAACGTAGTAAGTTGTGGAGTAAATAAGGCCAATATTTACTCCTACTCAGGGGGTGGAGTAAAGTTGTGGAGTAAGTGTGTTCTGTGGCATTTGCGTGAGTTATGAGTTACATATCACATTAAATGGATTACATAGTTAAACTGAGGATAAGTTATTGAGATGAAGAAGGTTGTATACCAAAAATGAGAGTTGTGGCAGGTGATTTAATAAATATTAAGCGAACCATACCTAGTAGGGCATTTAATAACGTAAATAATTAAGCTCATAAATCCTTACATGAAATTTTGTCGTTTGGAAGAAACGATGTCAGATTCTCACTACATCCATGTGATTTCAGCCAGTCAAATGTGGAAATATCATTGCGGAGAGCGATCCAGCTAGGAAGACGTCCACCAAAGGTGAGGGGAAGAGTGAGTGGAAGGGACGTTTGCATTGCACGGTACAAGGAGCTCATGTGCTCTTAAATATCTTCCTAGCTGGATCGGCCTTTAGATGTTGCAGTTCTCCCTAACTTTGGGTCAGAAAACGACGATGTATTTCAAGCTAATCATATGGATACAGATATCGGCGAGGTATAGTACATTCCAATAAATGAAAGCCTCCGTTCTTGGAGCTACCCAGAAAACACTTCCCCCTGCTACTTAACCATAGAATTACTGAACAATAGGTGATTCTCATTGTTAAACGATTTAATGTAATTATTGTAAATTAAGTTTATTACATTACACTTCTATAGCTTAACTTAAAGCACAACATTGCGAATGCCAGATTATAATAATAATTATAAGAGCTAAAAGTTCAATAGTTGCACCCGCAGTGTTAATGAATAATATGTCCTTTTTTCTAACCCAGGTGTAAAAATGTCCAAACAGGCCACATCGGAAGAAAATTTGACTGACTCTGGGATTAGCGTACATTGAGAAGGGGACACATTGTAAAACCATTCCTTAAAGACTCCCCAAGTCTCGAATGGTGGAGTGGGACGAGACTTTCATGTTTGGGAATAAACTGCTGCTAACTATTTAATTAACCCTGTGGACAGGAAAGTGAGAAGCATTATAAACTATATAGAAAAAAAAATGCCAACATGAGTGCCGAAAGAAAATTTTAAGGAGGGGCCCGGAGGTTGAAGCTGCACAGGATCTAGAGAAGTAGTCACTGAAATTATTTTTAAACACACAACCATCTACATAATTATTATTGGAGTTCATAGCTTCCGAAATATTGTACCGCCATTTTTTGTTTAAATATTACATTTCTCAGTTGTAATATTATTATTTTTATAAGGTAATATTTTTTAAGTAAATGTTCTGTGCATTTGAAAAAGGACAGAAACATAATGCCCCTTATTAGTTTTGTTATCCTTTTTATCCCCCCTTTTTCATGATTTTGTGTAATACTTCTTATTAATATTGTTAAACAGTATTAATAATTCATTATAGTGAGATTTATGATAAACAACTGTAGAATAATTGATTTATCGTTTTTGGGGAAGAATATTTTAATATATTTTAGAAATTTATTATTATTATGAGAGAAATAATTATAATATTGACAGTGAATCAATTATGAAAATCAACTGGAAATTCCAATTGTTTGCATTATAATACAGAAATAGTTTGCACAAAAATTGTAATCACAGTACCCTAACGTAGGCTACTAAACTGAAAATATTCAATTGAAGGAATTAAAATTAGTAATGAATAAAACATTACTATTAGACCTATTTTAAAACATGAAGATTGTCATTGGTAATATTTGGAACAACCCAAATTCATATTCATTGTTTCAGCGAACCTTTCCTTTTCATTATCTGGCACTTGAATAATACCGGCAATTGAAATGCACGTGTTCTGCTGCGCTGCACTAATGTTTCTGCTCTGTTCTGCGCAGAATTCGACTACTTCTTTAGTAAAAATCGTTTACTACTTTAGTTACAACTAAAGAAGTAACTATCAATTGAGCTCTCCAACACCAACTAAAAGAGTAAGTTACTAAAAGAGAAGCACTAAAGTAGTAAATCTAAGACGGGAACATGACGCAACAAAAACCGGTTTGTCTGTCTCACTCTAGCACATTACTCGTATGACTTAAAGAGTGAGACAGATGTACTGGTTCTTGTATACTCCAGGTCTCCGTCTTAAATTTACTACTTTAGTAAGATTTACTCCTGGATGGTGCACGCCACCCTATATCTCTCTCGCACAATAGCATGTCTCTCTCTAGAGAGTAACTGTCGTCATCGGCACAGATTTCGTGCGAGATCTTTAACCAGTCTTCCAGAGAAGGAGTGATGTGGTCATATTTGCAGGTGTTTCAAATGAATCGTATGCATACGTTATCAGCACGTTGCAATTTCGTTTTAAGTCATACGTCAGATTAGTCAGCAGAAGTCAAGGGGATATATATATTTAAAGTCTTTTGACAACACTGATAATAGAAACTACTTTTCTGCAGGTTTCTGCAATCTGAGTGCTCCAATACATACTTATATCTATGAAAATACCTAAGTACCGTACTTCATGGGTGAGCTATAAGGAATTGGTTATTCTTTCACTTTTATAGAAGTAATTGACCTTATGTCGATTAAATTCAAGAGATATTACAGTAGACTGAGCTTATTAGAGTACGATTTACACAGAAGTAACGAAAGTATTCTCGGGAGACATTTTTCCTTTCACGAAACTGGGAATAATTGGACGACATTCTGCAGAAAGGAACCAACCCACATGATTTTTAAGCTAAAAAAACAGGCATTTAAAGTTAAGTAAAAAGTCACCTGGATCTTTTCAGTGTGTTTTTATTTGCTTCATAGATGGCATATAAATGGATGAAGAGGGTTGGTTAGTTTGCACAACGTAAATGTATAGTTCCGTAGCAAAAATTTAGCATCTATTCCGGTTTTTTAAATTTGCTGTTTTCAGTGTGTTTTTATTTGTTTCATAGATGGCATATAAATGGATGAAGAGGGTTGGTTAGTTTGCACAACGTAAATATATAGTTCAGTAGCAAAAATTTAGCATCTATTCCGGTTTTTTAAATTTGAGGGTTGGTTCCTTTCTGCAGAATGTCGTCCAAGTAAGCACGGAGTTAGCTAGTAACTGAATGATAAACTAGCAATTCCTGCTAGAAAAAAAAAAATAGCTAGATTCGTAATGTTGGTATGATTATTTTTGAAATGATTGTCCACTGCGAAGTGCCAGAACAGACGGAATTTAGGTTTGCTGTTATACAATAGTGTTCACTCACATAACAATAACGCTATATTCAGATTTCACAGAATACACTGGCCATTAATGACGTTTGTAATTTGATTGACTGAACATGTAAGTTATGAAATAGGCCTACGCATAGCGAAGCCATCTTCAAGCTGTAAAAAATCCGTCAGAGAATACATTAGCACTGGCACATAAATAAGTAAAATGTGTCTAAAATGAAATTAGATTAATCATTAATCTAAAGTTTAGTGTGGATTTAACAATTTTAGCAACAAAGTTCACAATAATCACTAATAGTTATATTTTGTTATTCTTTACTGTTCATTAAGAATGAATCGCTTATCGGGGCTTTGGGTCGAGAAATTTTAGTTTTAATAATTCAGCAAAAATACTTATTATAACTCAACGGTGTGCGAATTGATGAAAGCGGAACAGAAAATAATCTTTCAATACCTCACACCTACGTGATTATCCGGTATCTGCTTTCAAAAGTGTGATTCATTTACCGGTCTGTGGTAGCTCGGAAACTGATTGACTCTCTTCGAGAGCCAACCAAAATGCTTCGGGGCACCGAACATCGGACTTTAGATTTTATTCATGTGAACTTGAGGAAAACCCAGAGCAAAAGCCATGTTTTGTCCTTACAAGCTAAAGCAGTATTTCATGGCATATAATTAAAATCGAGAGTCATAATCCCGTGGTTGTATTCCATATTTGCTGGAGTAGCAGAGATAAGGACTGACATGGTGGAATTGACTTTACAAATGCCGTCCTCATGTACTGGCACGTTCTTTTTTTTCCCTCTTCCTAGCAGTAAGAGCACGTACAAACGATTCCTTTAGCTTCTCGTATATTTTATTCCCTATCTCCGCTGCATGATAAGACCCCATGAACCGCCTGAGGTAAAACAAAGCCGATTCAAATTTTCGTTATCTTCCAGCGTTTTTATGAATAACCTTGGCTACGCACTCGATAAGAATTGTCCTTTCCCTTCAGATCTTTTACATAACGGAAATGATTATTATTATATATATTACTAAAATAATTATATTATTATTATTATTGCTTTGATTAGTCGCACATCACAGGTTCTTCCGGGGGGAAAATATAAAATTGGTCCCAGTCTGAAGTTTTAGACCCAGAAATGGTTAAATATATTTAACGGTTCCAAATTTTGTTAACCAGGGTAATGTATTTAAAAAAAATTCCATGGTTTCCGTCTCGTTTATTTGATGGATTATAGTTAGCTAAAAAAATTCATTACGCTAACAGGATTCCGAGGATTGCCAATAACATACTTCAATACAAGTCGGGAGTTACAATGTCAACAGCCACGAGGAGATATATATATATATATATATATATAAAACCACAAGTGAATCAAGGTTGTAAGTACATTCTACCTCAAATTAGTGAATGTGTGATAGAATTAATATTGGTGAATATATGATAAATCTCAACATTCTGATTCACATATTAAACACTATAAACACTATAAACACAAAGAAACTTCTGGACACTACTTCATTTTAAGAGAATAACAAAACTGTATCTTTTAATTGTATATAGTTGCTTTTTAGAGTACTCGTTTAAAGGTTATATGACAATAGGGCTTTTATGTATAAGCCTACATTAAATAAATTGATGATTAAACTATTATTGTAAACATTCACATTCAAATATAAAGACTAGCATACAAGTGAATGAAAGTTGTAAATACATTTTACCTCAGATTAGTGAATATGTGATAACTGACTCAGCTTTAAATTAAAGACTGTCTATAAACGTTGCGGAATTAGTGTACACTGCTTAATTTAAGTGAGTTACTAAACTATATCTTTTAAATGTCTATAGTTGGTTTTATAAAATCTTTTAAAGGTTATATAACAATCGGACCTTTATGAATAGGTCCAGACAAAAAATTACTGTTTAAGCTGTTATTGTAAACTCATAAAATATTAAGACTACCATGCTTTGTAAATGTTATTGACAAATATCCTTTGAACATCCTAGGGTATAAGGTGGACAAAAATTCTTATACAAAATAACTAATCCCTCATTGGAAAAAATGAAGTTTATCAATAAAAAATGGAAATTTATAGGAAATGTATTTAATTCCTTCTTCAGATTCTTGTAGTTCAATATATCTGTCGAGAAGACTTGGCAGGTGTGGAACTAAATCGTGTCTGCTATAAAGGAGAAAGAAACCTGGTAGAAGGCTGGTAACAATGAAGAGATATAGGTCACGTGAGGCTCAAAGTGAAGAGATACGGTGTGAAGCACTGACTATTGTGTTCGACTTCTGATGGCACAGAAAACTAGTTGATACTTTCAACCATATGTTGCACATTAGCAAGTTCCTACCTTAGGGGATTGAAAGATGTAGCGGTACAGGGTGATTTTAAGGAATCCCCACGAATTCCCTTCAGATTTCACTAGTATAGCAATGCATAAAGCGGACAGAAGTAAAAATGACAAATTCAGTACTCTCATACATTGTAGAAAATTAAGGCTAACCTATTACGACACGAAATACTTAAAGTATTATTCATTTCCGTGTGCCGTTTCGCACGACCTAAACTAATGGATCTGTGAACAGTAGATTTCTAATCGAAATACTCTAGGGACTCTTCCTCATCGCAGTTAATATTGCCATTCATTGTGAAATCAACATTGTTTCCAGGTAAATAGTTTTGCTAGAATGTATACATGTATGTATGTAGCCCTTCGTAGAGGGGGAGACTGGTTGGGAACGACGTAGGACACATGTAACACACACGTACCTTTACAGGCAAACAGATAAAATTCTGAACGGTCGACTTAAAACATTACCTCCCTTCGCTTGGTCAAAAAAATACGCAATTCATCATATTTCATCTACAAACATTTAAATCCTAATTATTATTTATATATTCCTTACTTGACATAATTTTCAAAAATACATGTGAACAATGTACAGCTCACAAATAAATAAAGATTAGGAGCTAAAATAAAGTAATTCAGAGAGATCTAAAGAGAGAGAAGTTAGCAAGTCAATGTACGACAATATTTCGACACTGAAACCACACAACAACAACAACAAATCAGCATTGTGGCGTTTATATGGCGAAGCAACTAAAACTTTGTGAACAGTTTGATAACCCTGAAAGGATTATAATCGATATTTTTTAAGCTATTTATCTCCCCTTCGTGGGTAGTTTATGGTGATGCCGGCAAAAGAAGAATCTAAATTACTGAACATACATATTAATACAGGACATGGAAAGACTCTAGTATATGAGCAACGTTCTATTAAATGATCACAGATGTGCATTCAGAAAGAAAAATGATAGTTCGGTGCAGAATTTAAGCAATTCACATTTCAAATTTGCATTTAGCAGTGGGGGAAATCCCGAAAGACCACATACAGATTGACCCGACCATGACACTCGAACCCGTGAGTATCTGATGTTAAGACCACGCCTACCTAACTCGATTAATTTGAATTCCCATTGCATTTTCCTTTCATGCAGACGAACGCCTGATTCGCAATTCATTCCATCTCTGAATTTTCTTTTTTAAAATAATAAAGATATAGTGATCATAAGCCAAGAGCATCTCTGTAGACCTACGGAATTGTTCCGTAACTCGTAATTTTTTTTTTGGAAATGGGCAAATGGGTTACGTAACAGTCAGTTCTAAACCGTAAATTTATCAATAACTACTTGCTGGGTAAAGTTATTAATCTACCACAAAATATTTGTATGTACATAAGATATATTATCTAACAGGACTGGACACTACAATATATCGGAGACTGATTTTGCGCAACGAAACGTCCTATTGAAGAGTATTGCCTTCCTACTAAATATTTTATAATCATGAAATGATAGTAGAATGAAAATGCGGGAGTAAATAACGCACGCAAGAATATACTGCCTTGTGCCCATCGTCCACCGCTGTGGCTCACGCAGCGGGCCCGGATTCGATTCCTGGTCGGGACAAGTTACCTAGGTGGGGTTTTTTCTGGGGTTTTTCCTCACCTTTGAGTCGGGTAACTTTAGGCCCTTGTGGTCCCCAGATATTCTGGCCTCCCATCCTCGTCTAGTTTGGAGTGAGTGTGTGTGTGAATGGTGTGTCTCGTCCTATGTGTTCGTGTTGTCTCGGAGGTGGCCCGGCATTGGGCTTATTACTCATCCGGGGAGGCCCTCCATGTCCTTATCTGGTCAAAAAAGTATGTATGTGATCCAAAGGTAATCCCTCTCCCGACAGGTCGCGGCCCTGTAAGGCCCGGGCGGTATTACCTCTTGTATGAACCAGCTTACATAACCTAATAGAACTCATGAGAGAAGAGGCTCGAAAAATGGAAACACAGAAATGGACCTGGATGAAGGTCCACATCGGAAACGATAACAGGGACCTACCAGTTGAACACACAGTCTCCTTCACCGCGAACTTGGCATAACGACAGCCGGTCTACCCAACCGAACGATAAACATATGTACACTGTCACAAAACTAGATGAGCATGTGTGTATTACTTACGATAACGAACTTGGCCAGCGTTGTCAAGGCGTAATCACCACAAGAGAAGCCAGTCCAATGAATCTAATCACATCGAGTGAGATATGAAGTTACAAGAATAACAAACCGTATAGTTTTACCACTGTCACTACTCAATATTTCACACACAATGTAAATAAAACACAGCTTTACACACTAGAACATTCACTTTCCGCCAATTCCATGAGCTAATCGAAATAAGATTAGGGTATTTAAATCGATCGATAAAGACTCGATACCCAATAGCTGTTGCCGTTTGTAGTAAATGAATCGAACACTATGAGAGAAATGGCGCTGATTCATCGTGGTTTCATTTTGTCTCTCTTGTTAACTTATAGATGTCATTGTAACCATGTACGACTTTGCTGTAACGAAAGTTGTAGTCACAGATGAATAGTACAATACTACAATATTGTGTTTTAGAAGAATATAAAAAATCAATCGAAAAAAAGAGCCTGTTCTTCTCATGGGTGATAGAGACGTTTAGTTGTCTCCATTTCAGGAAAAATTACATTCTCTCATAGGTCATTTTAGAGGACACCAAGACATTTTATTGTAGTTACCCGTCTCTCTTCTAAAAGAAGTATTTTGTATGGTTCTTAGCGTTAAGCGAAACATCTCGGGGAAGGAGGACGTATTACGACCAGTGCCGCCAACTTATATGGGCTCGTGGGCTCAATTTCACCCAATAACTTGACGTATATTATTATCATAATTAGTATTGCTATTACTAAAAATCATGTTTCGTGTTGAATTCCTGTAAAGCGTAAATCAGGCTGTTGTTGAACGATCACCTTTTATTCCGATTTCCATAATTCATTAAATTTTTTCGTCGAAAAGAAACATGAAATATTTTGGACCACAATGCTGAGAATATAAGGGAAATTAACCAACGACAAGATCAAATTAGTACATCAACATATTAAGGAATTCGTAAACTACGTAAATACTTCAAATCTGGACAACTTACAACAATAAGGTAAATAACTATACATAAGGTGTAGTGAATTAAATTAAGCAGTGAATTATTAAAAAAAGACAAGATCATAGTTATATCAAAAAGGAGTACTTATCACTCGATTACAGAACAAATTGAATTCGGAAGCCGAAGTAGGACCTGGGCATGTCAAAATTCAACATTGTTATTCTTCTGAAGTGTACATGTTGTATTCACAGAGCATATAATATTAGTTTTACTGTAATGGATTATGCTGTAAATATAGCACTAGAAAGTCAGCTTGTTGTATCTTTACAAGTCCACTGGAATGGAATTTTCCAGTTAGCTACCTAGGTTAGCATTAACTTGTAAATCACGTCAAATATGACCTGTTTATGGCTGTAAATATGATAGCAGTAATGTATGTATGATAGTGTAGGGTAGGTTTCACTGTCACAACATTACTTTACATAATTGACAGCTGTAATGAAGTATGGCGTATTTCAGCGGATTGCAATTCCAAATTTACGTGTCCGTTTGATACAGGTAACTTACAGTGTACTGATAACATTAATTTTATTGTTCAAATTATTTTAACATAATATCATTGTAGAAATCTGAATTTCATTTCATGACACTTCATAAAATAGTGTACAACATATAGAACAGGGATCAATAACGATAACAAAAGCATGTAATGGCAGTATACATTCCCCTCCACTGAAAGTAGTTTTATTAAGGAGATGTTTGTGAAAAAAATAATTTTAGTGTCTAGTGTATCTCCGGGGGGAGGCAACCTGCTACAAGACGGCTAAAATAAAACTCCTTGAGTGTACTGACAGCATGTCCTCAACTACACCTTTCTATGTACATATGATACACTGGCATCTAAATCTTCGGCAGATATACAAATACCGTCAACCGGGGTTACTTTATGCCAAACCAAATTGTTCTAAATTTGGTATCTAAACCAAATTGATCTCAAACTGTGCTATTCACAGACAAACAAGAAAGGTATATTTATAAATACACAAAAATACGTGTTTTTGAAAATTTCGTTTTTTACTTTTGAAGTGCCATTTGTTCACAGTAATGAATTATATAAACAAATGCTTTACATTTAAAATGATATTTTCTTTAATGGTTCATTTTTACCATATTTAAATTTTGATCAAAACTATACAGACATTTATCTTGGATGAGCAATTTACATTAGTTGGAATGATGAATACTGAAAGCAGAGAAATATTACTGCTAGTAACTGGAATATCATTCATACTTCATTGACATACTTCTGCGACTCCGTATCTTCTTTTCTATCACTTGAATGTCTGTATACCTAAGTAAGAATATTTTTATAGTTAAAGCACTTCTCTCTCTCTTTCTTGGTCGTAATTTCACCTCTCCCTTTTAGGATTTAGGCGACCCAAGCCGCCCGGGCCTTACAGCTTAAAGCACTTATTTATGATAATAATGAAGACTGTGGAAAATAACCCAATTAATGGACATTTGAATGAACCCAACTCCCACCGCGCCACCCTCCATATATAAGCCAACTGAAAAAGCGAATTGAAAAGGCGTCTTGTCACAGTAAAGTGTACACTTACTTCATGGCAAAAGACAATTCCTAAGCAAACTAAAGGAATATTATCTATTTAATAGAACCCGAAGGTTCATTGCCGCGCTCACCTGGCCCGCCATTCAACCCTATTCGGTGCTAACTCCATCCAACCATCCCTCTTAAATCCTACTTCTCTTAAATCTATCCTAATATTGTCCTCCCACCTACGTCTAGATCTTCCAAGTGGTCTTTTCCCTTCGGGTCTCTCAGTCAATATTTTTTTAGATATGTCTTTCTTCTCCTATGCGCGCAACATGTCCAGCCCATTTCATCGTTCGTGATTTAATGAGCATCTTAAATAAGAAAACGTCAGAGACTTGAAAACATTTTAGCTTTATGGTGGGAAAGGAATTCTGATGTGATAATTTACAGTGAGAATGATAATGATAATAACAATGAAAACGGGAACACAGTCTGTATATTATTTGAGTGGGAAGTGTGGTAATGAACGTCGACGTGACCATGTATTATACAATAATTATGTATGAACGTTCGTGAGAAACAACAGCAAGGGACAGATGTGTGAAGCACGTACGGAATAATTACAGTATATTCACATCAGAGACAGAAGTGAACTGCGTTACTCATTGCGAAGGAAACGACTTTTTAAAAAGGCTAAATTTTCTTTAACTGAGATAGGAAAACCAACATAAATTGGCTTTATCACAGATTTTCAGTTATATCTCAACCATATTAAACCATATTATGGAGGGAAATTTTATCCTGGCTCGAAAGCCGTACTCAAGACTCTTTGCATGAAGCAGGTTTGAAATTTACTTGTCTCCAGGAACTGTATGGATGAAGGCCTTGAATTTTCTAGCATGAAATTAGTGGTGCCCAGTCCCTTGTATTGAGTGAACAATAGACCTCGCATCCCCAAAAGATTTAAGATCTGCTCTGGACTATTTATTTATTACTTAAGGGGAGATGGTGGCAGAAATCATGAAAATATCACAAACATTTTATTCTTTATTTTTAAGTACATCATATCATTGGGAAGATTATCCCCAAGTTTCATTTTGAAATTCAAACTACAAGTGCTATAAAAACGGTATTTTTCTTTTAGTTCTTTCTTTAGTTAGTAGATGGCACAACATGTCATATACCATTTTACAGCTTAAAATAAACGGTTTGTTTAAAATGTTTTTTACGGACATTACCTTAGCATATGCTTTCATATCTACCGACTGAAATATGTAAAACATTGTTATATATCACGAAAAACAATGATATTCCAAATATATATTCTAAAAAAATTAGATATTTTAGCTGTTAACTGGAACATTGATCTACTTCGTAACGGCGCCTGGTGAGCGTGTTTATGCTACACGCAGTACACCTAAGCCGGAGAAGTTGCTGGGTGGATTCAGGCGCTAATTATAGATCCAAAACTGAGAAAGAAAAGTATATTTCAACTAATTTTTTGCAAAAAAGTGGACTTTTTCATTTTTTTCAAATTACCGATTCAATTAAGAAACGTTCTGACTGGGCTGTTTAAGCTCTTTTTCTGAATACGAAATATGCTCAAATTAATTTATTTGGTTGTCGTAGAATTGTTATAACATCATCACTGCGGATGAATAATAATGAATAACATAAGCATACGACATGGTGGACAAGGACATGGGGTGAAAGCTCGCATTGTGGAAATAATAGGCTGTTAGTTCTCAATAGAATGCAAAGAAGAAACCGAACATTCAGCGTTCTTTTCTTCAGTACAGTAATACCACCGCACACTGGGGGAATGAAACTAATTGGAAATACTTAGTTTAGTGTAAGCAATTTGAATTATGAAAACACGTTTTAATATTTTTTTTTGGTGTATCCTTTCATTCCTAGGTCCGAAATCAGGAAATACACGATTCTAACAAACACAAATTACCAGGTCTTAAGAGTACCAAGGATTACGCCAAAATGTTACTGTAATCTCCAAGATGTGCTTTATACCTCAACAATCCTCAGTGTTACGTCCTTGCATTTCACTATGGCTTCTAGATATTAAAAAGGCAATTAGATTTAAATTGTACAACAAATTTTCTTCAAAATTAAGGATTTGTTTCCAGAAATATATCCAGCCTGACTACTTACAACTTAAAACTGTAATATTCAGGTACTTACATCTACGTTGGAATCGCGTATATAGATTTCCTTGACGGCTTCCGGTCCACGGTCCCTTGGTCGATACTCGATGCGATACCCAAGGAACTCTCCATGGATAGTGTCCCTATGTGGTGGCTTCCAGCTGATGTGGAGTGAAGTCGCGCTAGTGTTGTGGGCTGTCGTGATGATTGGCTTCCCATCCGGCACTGCAATAGAAAAAAAAAAACTTGTTTAAGAATTTATTTAAGCCATTTAATTCGTTCAAATCATTGAGTCCTTGAACTCGTTCCAATCAAAAGTTCTGGTATACGGTACATATTAAATTTGTAATATTGGACATATTCATTTTAACCTTTTCACTACTTCTGACGTATAAATCCGTTCGTTGAAAAACTGTGTAAAAGGAGAAATGTAATATTTATAGAGTAAAGCTACGTAAAATTGTGAGAATTTTTATACTTGCATTAAGACTGTAATCGATAAAAACTAGTTATTCTACGGCAATTCTCTCTATTGATTTAAAACTTAGATCCCACTGATGATTTCACTTGATGATTGCTTAAATAATTTTAAAAATTGAGCATCATAAAAGTTAAGTGTTGTAGCATTTAAAACATCACATATCTCATTGTATGACATGATGTTTGTATGCTGTTCATATTTGAATTGAAGAGGTCGGCGGAAGATAGTGCTAACCCTCTTTTTCTAGAAGTTGAGATTTTTGCACTTTTTATTTTTTTCTTAGTCACTATTTACTCCAATGTTTCTGAGTATACACTAATTGTGTGAATAAGTCTTGTTAGTAACATAATACATACAACAAACTACCAAGCTTTATAAGTCCTTATATTGAGATACAGAGTACATTGGATTAATTAATAACCATAATCTTTAATATTACTTATAGTTGAACTTTGAGAGCCCTTAATGAGAGTTTGTATGACTTAAATTCGGGTGAATGGATTTAATTGGTCCGAGATTTCGGCAGGTTAGCTCTGCTACCATCATCTTCCCAGAATTACTCCATTAAATCTATTCACCGCACTGGAAGCTCAAGAAACTAATTAACTATCGAAACCTCAGCTAATGAGCCAACTAGATTATGATCTTCATCGTGATAATCATAGTAGTCGTCGTACTTTGTGAACTTTTTGAAATTTCGTAATGAAATATAAAGACATGCGGCGTAATTACTCAAAATAAAATGTTAGCTTCTTTCTTTAACAGCTTTCAGTGTTGGGCCGAAATCGGAATTTCCTAGGGATGTACGTTAAAACAGAGAAGAGACGATCCATCTGTAGAATGAAAGAATATTCAACTCTTCGGTTCACAGCATCAGTGAACAACTCCACACAGGGCTTGTGGACGGAACCGTTGTTCCGTTTCACATGCGACCAAATGACTCGCAACACACAACTCGCCGAGGAGTCGAAGCACTCACCAGTTAGTTTGATTGCACTGTTGTGTGCATTTCATACGTTCACATGTGCCAATAGTGCATAAAGTAAGCTTTATAAATGTTCTATGCAGATGATGTTGCACTCCTAATATAGCATTTAAACAACGGAGTATTCAAACCTCGTTGTGAACAAATTCAAACTCAACAAAATATAACAAATGTAGTTTGACTCACTCAAAGTTGAGACCTACAACCTCTTTTCCACTGAGCAGGATAGTCAAAATATTCTTGTACTTAATATCATATACTAAGATCTACCAAACAAAAATAAGACATTATTATTATTATTATTTTTATGTCTTAATTTTTTCATTATAGGTCTACCATTTTATTATTTTTATTATTTATATTAATTCAACATTTTTACAGGTAAAAACCAAAACCAACAGAAAATACTAATTCTTATTTAGCATAAAAAATGTAAGGTAGGCCTATGCCCCTAGATGAGCAAAGCTCATGTTTAGGTGTATAATATATTAATGTAAATCTAATTATGTATCAATGCACAGAATACTACAAACGAAAATTATATATGCATGAGTACAATGTATATAAAATAATTTTGCATCATTAACCAGTAGTTTATATAGAGATTACAAAAAAAACAGAAAAAAAATATAGAAATAAATTGGGCTCAAACATTGAAAAACAAAATTAAAGTTGTGCTATTAATATTATATATATATATTTTTTTTCCTCTTAAAATGTTTGAGATTGTAGTTTATATATTCCGGGTGCTCAGCAATAAACATGTTATACAATTTCAAACCATAGTTTTGACCATGTAATTGCCCCTTGGTCGTCTTACATTTTGATTGTTGTTGTTGTTGTTATTATTATTATTAATTTTCTGAAAGTGTGTATGGATGTTGCGTGTGCATGTATATTGAGTGTTCTCTTTCATATAATTAAACACCAACATGATTTCATGCCCTCTTTGAAGTGAAATTCAATACTGAAGCCAAATAGGTAACGCATAATTGCAGTTTCGGTAAAAAAAAATTCTATAATGATTTTATAAAAATATATCTTGACCTAAAATTACTTAACACCACGATATTTAACAAAATACTCAAACTGAATAGCAATTGAAAATATAATTATCCTGTATATCCTCATAATAATATTTATAAATTATACAATATATCCTTTTCTAATTTTGTAATTAAAAACTAACAGTTATGAGTGTATACATTTTATCTAGTGTTTTTGTTAAAGTTTCTTTTGCTTGATTTTGTGTGTATTTATGTGTGTGGTTTTAGCTCTCTTTTAGATTTTGAATTAGGCCTCTATATTTTTTATATAACGAAGATTTTCGAATTGAACTCCCTACAACATTTTGCTATTTCATTTTTATAACCTGAAGCTAGAAAATATTACAACTTATATTGCATTTGTATCTGTATTTAATAAACTATAATTTGAAAAATATCCACTTCTTGAGTAGAAAAGGAGAGTAAAGAAAGTGAGAGGAAGAGAAATAGAGAAAAAAAGATAGAGTTCGAGATCACGTAAAGGTGCCTTCTATGCAACACCGCATATTGAAAGATAGGTGGACACTGGAATATTTAGAAGAAGAAAACAAACAAACCTTTTAACACAGACATTTTCAGAAGATAATTCGGGAAATGTAGTTTTTAGTTTAGCGTACTGTTTCCATTTCGACTTTCACAAATAACATTGTAAAGTCTGGGCTTTAGGAAAACTGTGGTTAGGTCCGCGAACACGGTATAGATGAGAAGTGTTCTGAAACAGCTGTGGCTTTACTACAGGCTCGGAAACCCTTGGGGTTTTATCCAAAACGAAGTCTAATTTCACGCCCCATTTCTCTTGTACTTGTAAACAACTTAAAAGTAAACTCTTGTTAATGACGGCCTTCTGTAACAAAATAAAGAATTACGTACGTTGAAGACACCCTACTAAAAACGCAGGTGTAGCCTCACCCCATCGGTTATTGTTTTAAAGGAAGTTTAACTCGATGTAACAAAAACATTGCTAAATTAACTCGGTTAACGTGATTATGTCTCGACTAAATTTATGGATTTTAACTGGATTAAAAGTTACTGATGCGTTAAAGTAAGAAGCAAACAAGTCAAACACGGTTTACTAGTCTTCCACCAGAATGACGTCAATAGTGAACAGTTTATTTATACTGATTACTTAGGTCATGAATCAGTGACCAATCGAGTATAACAATGTATACTTCAGAAAACTAGCTCGATACTTTTCGATACTTTGGAATTCTGCAATTAAGTAAGAATGCTAGTATTTTTTAACAAAAACTTGTAAGTGGACTGTTTAAAAACTAATTTTAGTTTTAATGTAGAGTTTAAAAATAATTATAGGCTACTGATGATATTAAATTTTGTCTCATTAAATATGCAGACTTAATTAATTTAGTTGGTATTACACAGTTCTCTCAAATTTTAATTTTTAATGTACCTATTTATTGAAACTGGAAATGTTGAAGGTATCGAGTATCGAGGAAAAATTCATGTATCGGTATCGAGTATCGAGAAAATCTTGTATCGACCCATCCTAGTTTTATGGCATCTACACGCCATTGAATGAATGAATGAATGAATTTAGCCTCTATGTCCCATGAAGGGCTAGGGCCTCCTACAAGAGGGGAAGCTCGGGTAGGTAAAGTTCGTGTGGTGAGCTATTTCACACGAACGGTGCTTTGTACAGTCACTTTGCAGTTCTTAAAGTTTGTTCCTTTAGTTTGGTATAAGGTTGTTCACTTGCTGCCTCCACTCTTTTCTGTTGCGAGCGATGGTCGACCAGTTCACACCCAGTTTTTGTTGGAAGGTGTCTGCCCACCTTCTCCTCGGCCTGCCTGGTGTTCTCATGCCTATGTAAGGGTCCCACATAGTGATTTCTTGCGCCCATCTGCCTTGCTGCTGTCTTGCTATGTGACCTCCCCACTTCCACTTTGTCCTGAGGGCTTGTTGTGCGATGCTCTTTGAAGCTGTGATTTTCTGCAATGCCTTGTTGGAGACTCTGTCTTTCAGTGTGATGCCAATTATCTTTCTCTCCATTTTTCGTTCGCATGTTTCGATACTTGTTTTTTGTCGCTCTCTGAGGGCCCAGGTTTGGCAGCCATATGTTAGAACTGGGAAGATGCAAGAGTTGAGGACCTCTAGTCTGAGCTTCCGGCTTATGGAGTTGTTGAGTAGGACGTATTTCAATGACTAGAAGGCTTTCCAGGACTGTGTTATCCTCCTATGTATTTCTTTCTCCGTTCCTTGATTGAGTGAGACAGTTTGCCCTAGGTAGATGTACTCGTCCACACTTTCTATCTCTGTACCTTGGACTGTGATGGGTGTGGTAATTCTATTTGACATTATTTTTGTTTTGCTAAAAAAAACACGCCATTGGTTTCAATAAATCCATAAGAACTGAACACTATAACATCTCCATACCTGTAGGTTCTTCGATAAAAAAAAACTATCACTAAACAAAGCAATTTCGTATATATAAGCTGCTTATGAGCAAAAGGAGATGAAAATAATGTATAATTATATGTGTGGTAAACACGCATTTTAAATCCTGTATCATAAACATCGATAAATTCAATATTAATAACACTTTACTACCACGGAGGCAAACAGCTAAAGAAAGCAGCACCGAGCGCGATTTTTGTCGATGGCAAAACAATCGATATATTGTAACATATCGATTGACCCGCCATTGGCTATCTCTATCACAATGACACAAATATAAGAGGTGTTTAATTCATTTTCGTGGCCTTAATAATTATTAATCACTACATGCCTAAAGTTGGGTGAGTATTCTCTAAATATTATCAAATATCCGAACCTCTTGTTCTATTACCTATGATATTCTAAGTGTAACCAACATTCATCTGGCAATTTTCATCTTTTTAAAATAATTTAGTAGGCTATGTATGTATGTATGTATGAGTGAGGACAATATATATGCATGTAAGTTTTATTATAACCCAATAACGACAGGCGATTGTTATAAAATGGATAGTTCACATAAGCCATGCTTAGGTTATAGGTTATATGATGATGTAGTACTTCCCTCGAAGGAGATGTTACAATGGGGTATTAAGTAAAAACTAGAAATATTTTGCTCATTGGGAAATGTTATACATATCTGAAGTTCAGCAGTTTGAAGGTTCCGAGAATTTCTATTTACATATTTCGTATGAATACGTAACTATTTACACCATAATATTATAGGAGAAAAATTCCTTAGACACTGGGATTTGAACCCAGGACCTCTGGGTATCCGTACCAATGCTCTACCAACTGAGGAATGTCGGAGGAATTTTTCTTCTATAATATTATCATGTAATGTCTAACAGAGACAATAATCGGTACGTACTTCATGAATGCATATGCATATATCTATCTTGAATGTTACTGCACAATACCAGTGGTCACAAAATTCACTAATTAGTCTGCCTTACAGTACTGCATATGACATGACTTGCCTGTCAGTGAGGTAGACCATTAAGGGCAATTAGTCATAGGACAGAGGTTCCAACTGGGAAGTGAACTCTGGCTTACCTCAGTTGGTAGAGCATTGGCACGGATAGCCAAATGTCCTGGGTTCAAATCCCAGTGTCGGAGGAATTTTTCTCCTATAATATTTCCATGTAATGTCCAACATAGACAATAATTTGTGGTTCATAAATGCATACGTATATATCTATATTTACAGTAGCTTTTTTTTTATCATTATTCGTCCATATTATAACACTGCATTATGCAACGAACCTATAATGGCATTCATGAAGACAGAAGTACGTTTAGGGAAAGAACGAAGCAAGTTTGATAATTTTCATACAAGTATCTTATTTTCCATTATAGGCAAGTTGCATAAGACTGTCTGTGTTCGGCCATAATACATAGTTTTAATTTTTCAGGTTATAGATTCATCAAATAAGCGGAGATGTCTGACCTCAGCAATCAGCTGTTAGCAAGTTCTTGTCTTCTGCGATAGATGGCAGGTGATTGCGTACAGGTAACTCGAAGCTGCTTTTGGCCTTTAAGTCATATCAACGAACTTTTAAAATGAAGAGAATGAACTCAATTTAGTATAATATTAAAATTAATTCGAACTGAATCAAATTTATTTTAAATACAGAGTGTTTATTTTCTGCATTTAAAGCTTGAAAAATTGTTCCGGGTTCGATATTAATTGATACCACACCAGTGTTATGGGGTACGCCGCAGCGTAGTGGTTGAGGCGCTGCGCTACAAACCGGATGACCGCGAGTTCGATTCCCGATGAGATCTTTGGAGTTTTTCAATTGGCCTAATCCTTCTGGTGGCACTATGGCCCTGGGGTCGACTCAGCCTCTAACAGAAATGAGTACCAGGAGCAATCCTGTGGGTAAAGGCGGACGGTGCGTAAGGCTGACAACCTTACCACCTTCACGTGCCGAATGTCCAAAATATGGGAACCTCAACCTCCTGGAACCCTCTGGGCCTCCAAGGCCTGTATGGGGATCACTTTACTTTTTTACACCAGTGATACAATGAAAACCTGTAATTTAATGGATGTCATTACGGTTCGGTAACGTTACATAATAAGGGTATTATAGTATTGTGGAGCAAAAACTTAATACTTTTAAATTCAAGTTAATTATTGTGATTTTTGGTCACCACTGAAGACATTGTGATTTAAAGGGGACAAGGAACAGTCATAAATGTTAAATTCGTTTGTGAATTATATTTTCACCTCGTGTAAATGTTTCGAAAGCTCTATCTGCAATAATACGATTAGGGGACGTCCGTGTAATTTGGACCAGTGTGTATTTTGGACTGCCCTGAATTATGATATTTGCAAGTTTGGTCAGCCCCTGTTTTTTTACCACATTTGAAAGACCGCCAAGGATAGCTTTACCCCCAGAAAGGTCATTACTCTAACACCCTCGGTCGAGGGGGGAAGAAGAAAAGAAGGTTATTGTCCACATTCCTGTAATCTGGTTTCATTGTGAAATATAGTATTGAGAAGTGGATATTGGTTTCTGAAGAGAACTTTCGCATACAAGTGTTGCAAGGGATACCAAGGTGTGTTCAGCTACAATATAATTATTTCATGTATAGTAGTTTTTATAATATTAATTTTTTAACGTAATATTTACACGGCGTGTAATTTGGACTGCTTTTGAATGTGTATTTTGGACCGCTGTAGAAGATGCCAGGAACGTATATTAACTGATAATAAAAAGAAATACTTAGTGAAATAAACTTAATTAATATTAACATTACCATCAACTTAATTTACATTATTATTATTACTATTAATATTATTATTAATTATAATATTAATTGTATTATCAATACCATTACCATTATTATTAATATTATTGTTATCATTCTCACTACCACTATCAATGTGTGTGAACATGATGATTATTATTAGAATTATTCTAGTCATTATTATTATTATTATTATTATTATTATTATTATTATTATTATTATCATTATCATTTTAATCATTATCATCACCATCATCATTATTATTTTTACTATTGCTATTATCATTGTTGTTGTTGTTGTTCTTCTTCTATATGTGAAAAGTTACCTAGTAGATAAGTGAAAAGTGACTAGATGAGATAGTATTTAAGTATATTGTTAGAAATACAATTAATAAATAGCATAACATATATTTTAAGTGTTTGTGTGTACCAGACCAAATTACACACCTTCCTGGTCCAAATTACACGACACCAGTCCAAATTACACGGAAACAAAATTTGCTATAAACATTTTTAAACAATTTCTTTTATTATTCTTGCAATTTATTTTCGCTAAAATACTCGATATATAGTATACCAATATACATATATAAATGATTTTGAGAATTTTCAGTACAGTCAATGACTTTATGTCGTCTGAAGTTAAGCGGTCCAAATTACACGGTCTTCCCCTATTATACTTTTCTCCCGGGATCGTCTGGACCCAACGTGCTGCTGTAAGGAGATGCAGTATCATAGCAGTAATATCCTGAATGTTCCGAATATTGTAAATTTACATGACCAATACAGTAATACACATTTGAATCTAAGTGTTGAAAATGTATTGGCCAGCTTGCATCTGGCCAAGCGTTGTAGAGGAGACCTCAAGCATGTAGGTATCCTTAAAGAGAAACCCTTTTTTAGAGACCACCTATTTTATTGGTAAAACCATTAAGAACTAATCGATCAAAAGGGGTAAACTGCAGGGGCGTAATTTCATTAATGTGGGGGACTAGAATGCCAGGCAGAGGAGACGGAAGAAAAAGCTGTGTAAAACGCTCTTTCAATACGTCATAGCCTCTGGCCATGCTTCTTGCAAGCTGCAATATATTTATCAACCTTGATCATAACAAGAACGTCGAGAATGCTGGCAGGTATTAAGTTATCTAAATATTGTTTGAAATATGATCTTTCAAAATATTCTTTTTTTTTTTCGATCTACGGGATGCCATGAAAATAAAATTTATTCCACAACTATCAGAAAGTACTATGTTGTGCCAAGCGATTGGAGAGTGTTACAATCGAAGATTAGAGAAAATGTGAGAGACGCTCTGAGAGACTCCAGAAAGAGACGTCCACAAAGGAGATAGAGTCGACATTGTTGAAAAAGTCGTAGTAACAATTCTGTCAAGGACAGTAACAATGTCGAGGAGTTATGACATAGTGTTTTTTGTGATGTACGCTAATCTATTTTAAAGTCTTACATAATCAACCAATTATTATTTGTTTATCAATTTACATCGCAGTAATTTTATATTAAATAAGACCTTAGCTATACTACTGACAATTTACTGTTAAATTTAAGTTGTAGTGAGAATATTATTAATACAAACTATCCGTTAGTTTTATTTTTTAAAATCCAAATTAATATAAGATGTGAAATTAATAAGTTGATGAATCACTGTGATATTTACCTAATGCTGTAGTTCTGCGACAACTGGTATAGGTTTATAAAAATAACACAAGTAAAGAAATAGAGAAATTATTTCAAGTAAATGATCAAGTTAATAATTAATTAATTAAATTAATATTCTGAATTATTTTGTCTATTTGAAAATAATGTTACCGTATTAATAAAATTAATACTACATAACCTATTTCTTGCCATACTTTGGTTTGTTCTATGGATATTTAACGAAGAGGTACACTGCAACTTAGGCCTCTGACCATCGCCGGTGTGTCGGAATTTTGTCCCGTAAATCTACAGCCATGGACATATCACATTTAGGAACACAAATGCCATCGTCCTGGCCCGGAATTGAACCTGCAACCATGAGCACAGAAATCCACGCGATACTGACTGCGCCACCCAAGCCGACTTGTCCTACATTAAGCTACCGTGTGGGAGTGAATGTTCATTGAGAAGCAGACATAATTACTTGTAAGCGGAAAGAGTTGTTCTGAGAAAATTACATATTCTTTCTGCCTCGAATTTTGGGATGCTGTACAATATACTCTGCCGAGGTAAAAGAAAGTCGTATTGCTTGAGTCACCCCTGTGTAAGAGACGTGAGGGTCAAAATAAAAACAGGTGTATTGCAGAGAACTGAAATAAATGGATAGTGCTGCGTAATATTTGATTTGAGTAATTCTATTTGTCAGGTAAACAGCAGCCTATGTTTACTGCGCCCTCACTGGATTTCTCTCCGAATCAATCCGTTTCACCTAATCGGGTGAAAAACATGTTTACCAGATGACTAGCAATTCTCTGCAGCTAATGAATTCACTCAGGTTCATAGTGCAAACCACTTCAGCACCAATTACGTCTAAATTAGGTAACTCCCGGCGTTTTAAATTACTTCCACCTCCATAAAAAATGGGAAGTAAAAAATAGCTACATGTAAAAGCTCTCGTTTTATTTTTCACCCTTCACTGTAATCCACCTTCCATCATATATCTCATCTCCTTTTAGAAAATACCCTTACAAATTGTCTATAATAATAACGAAAATAATAATGATAAAAATTACAATTTGAAGATGTGTGACTTGAAGATTTCCCAGTGCTGAGAGTGAATAACGCTTTAAAGTGTTTCCAACCAGGTGAGCATGATTACTGAGTTCGAGATCTCAGCAGATTGCCCCGTTCCCAGCGACTTCCATAGAACCTGCCGTACGTTATACTCCGGCACAGAAACCTTTGAGGTCTATAGTATTCTTGTTCATCTTCATTGTTTCTAGGGGAAAATTTCTGTCTCTTCAATCTTCTCCCAGAAGATCGGAGAGAGGATAGCTACGGAAACCTCGAATATAATCATCCTACTCACTTAGTTGTAAGCAAAAAATCCATAATAATAATAATAATAATAAGGAAGTACCACAGCCGAAAAACACTGGTAATAATAGTAGTAACATAAGCAGCAGTAGTGGTAGTAGTAGCTAAAACTCTCTAAACTCCGTGGCGCGACATCCCCGAAGGGACAAGGCCTACCACCCGACCGCTGCGTCATCTACCTACAGGGAGATGGCAGGATTGGGGGCATGTGGTCAGCATGCCGACACCCACGGCCGTTAATGGTGGTTTCCATGACCGGAGCCGCTACTTCTCTATCAAGTAGCTCCTCAATTTGAATCACGAGGCTGAGTGCACCCCTGGTAGTAGTAGCAGTAGTAGTAATATTCGCAACTGAATAATTAGTCGACAAAGAAACTGTACTTTATGGCTGATTTTATCAATTACTTTACACTTGTGTGGACATAAAAAAAATAATATATAAAAATGTCTAAACATGATTTTTCGCTCTATATCAGGACTGACAGAAATTGAGTTTCAAGTTGAATATGTTTAGCGATGCCCATGACAGTGAAGGAAAATTATGAAATGCCAATTGATAGGAAGCGTGATAGGTGGCTGTACTTCACCGGAAATTAAACGTTTTTAGCGCGCGATCATGAATGAAATTGTTGCGCATGCTCCCAACAACACAGTTTCCAGGCCGGCCGCTACGTGGCTCTGGCTGGCAAGGGGAATGAGTAATTACATCACAAGAGGAAAACGCACAACGGAGATGAAATGTGGCATTACAAAAATCTAAAACAGGACACAGACATCAAATTTCATGCAAGGCCAAAAGAGGACATGAGTCGTCACCGGGGAAAAGGCGTCGCAGGATATTCTAGCACATCCATCTTTTTCTGAAACTTTTCCATTGTCCAACGCTACATGAGAACTAAATTGAAAAACCTACAATCAAGAATCCTTACAAGTGCACTTGAGATACAGAACGAGAAGGAGGGAGAAAGAGAAATTGAGATAATGACGAAGAATAAAGAGAATAAAAAAGATGCAGTGAAAGAGCTATTGCTCACGATGTTACATGAATCGGTTCTTGTGACAGAACGAGAGAATGGTTGAGTGTATACGAAGTACGAAAAAGTAAAGGGAACGTAAAGTTGGTATACACGAAATTTCTTATGTAGTGACGGTGAGTTAATTTCCTTTATGGAGCTATTTTATGTTATTTTACTAAACTGAATGAAGACCTGAATGAATAATCAGGGACTTTGTAACAAGCATGGAGCCGAAAAGACGACGAAATGACTTAAACAAAGCTGAAGATGGCGACAGGAAGATTGTATAATACCGACGCGTTATGTTTGCATATGGAAGGATCTAAATGAATTTTAATGGCTGTTTACAAAGAACCGTTGGGGACCAAGTCTAAACTTTTGCCAATCTTGCAACTTGGCGTCTACCTCAAGCATGGTTAAGTTGATTCAGAGCAACCGGAGAAAGAAAGTAACATCTTGTTCATTTCAAGAAGACGTCGTAATGAAGGCAGAGACAACTGCTGAAGTGAAAGCAAGCCTCAAGTTTTCCTAAAGTCAGCACCACCAGTAAAAAATTAAATTTTTATCATCTTAAAAACAACGTTCTGTTCTTTCATGGGACTATCCAATTATGTGACAGGGAAATTTGACACATGCCAATTCAGGACCAGTTACCGTGGTTAAGAAATAACTACCGTTATATCAATTACTAGGGCAAGGCATTTGATGATTTTGCGTCTTTTTTATATGAAGGTTAAAAGATAGCTCGAATATATAAAAATGTGTGTAATGAAATAATTTATTAAATAAGAGCATTTTTTGGCATTTTTCGTAATTTTCAAGAGATAGGTTATCTTGTGGCAATTTTTAGGTCATTTTCGGCGTTTCTAGGTCATGTTTCAGTCGAGGTAGAGAGGAGCTTTTCCATGTATAAATCGTTACTTTCAGACAACAGACAATAGTTTTTATTTGAGAATCTCCGCCAAGTGTTGATAGTTAATTTTAATTCAGGTTTATTGTAAACACCATAGCAGTTTGTCTTGTAACAATAAAGAATTTTTTTCTTTCTTCTAAAATGGTACATATTTGCTAGGGGCAATATGATGGGCATGCCGGTTAAGAAAGAATTTATTTTTCGCTAAGGGTGTCTAAGTAGTATAAATTTACTTACTTCTTTAGTAATAAAATAAGTATTTTTTGTATTGTAAATTCATATATAACAGACTGTTATCCATTAAACAACTTTTAGGAATTCATTACTTAAAAAAAACTAAATATAAGTAATAATGTTAAATTTATTGGTAATTTTTTAAAATTGTGTGTAATTTTTCACTATTTTTAGGTCATAAATCCATTTTTTATTTTGAATTTTTCACTATTTTATGGCCATTAAATGCCTTGTTTTATTAATTATCATACATAATGTAACAATGACTTTTGACAATACGAAGTGTTGTACTCACGATATCATGTACAACTTGCTCAGTAACATAAAACACGACATAAAGGTACAAGGGGATAAAACGGAAAAATAACTCACCTTTACATTACGAACGTTAAGAAATATTTTTTTTAAAGACAAAGACTAGAGTGCTTTGTTGAAACGGGGCATAGCTAAGTGCGCACAGCCGTCAGGGTAATCATTATAATGACCATCCAGTGACCCTTGAATTGCGCATACACTCTAATCCATTTCCATTCAAATTTTACTAAGATGTTGATTGCTCTATATCCACATACATTTTTATTCATAAGTGCAAAATGCACTTAACATTTTTAAAGTTGCCACGTACAGTTCCATGAATACATAACAAGAAAGGCTTTGTCATGGCTTTGAGAAATAAATATGAAGATTAAGTAGATTTAATTGTTTAAAAAAATGTTGCGTAGAAATTAATGTACGTTTTGACATTTGTTATTCTCAGCAATACTATTAATATATTTTGTAAGTTTTACTTTGAGCAATTTTAATATTACATTTTTCGACAAGTTTTACTCTAATCAATATTAACATTTGTCTTTTGCGTGTTTCAAGGGTTCTCAGAAATGAAACCTGTGGCATTTCGAGTGTTCCAAGATACGTTTTCTGTGCTCTATTAAAGTGCTTTTAAAAGTAACCGCTGACTGTGTGCCCATTTAATGTGACCCGGTTCAAACATACATGAGTATAGGAATCTATGTGTGAATAGTAACACCGTTGTCAACTAACATATTTTTCACTGTTTTATTTTACTTGTTTTACTCTTATTTCATTTTTATTTTTTCTCTACATCCTTCATGCTTGCTTTCTCCTTATCTCTCTTATTCTCTTTACTCTCTCCTATTCACTTTACTTCTTACCTTACATTGGTCATTATCCTAACTTTTCTACTTTTTATTATATCTACTTCATATTTGTGTTACTGTAAGTACATGATGTATTGCTAGTATAGTCATGAACATTGTAATTGGGTGAACACCTGTAATGTTCATTCTTGATTAAATAAATAAATAAATGCTCACACATACATATTTTCCAGTGCAGGCTTATGTGTGAGGACAAGTTTTCACCATACCAGACGGTCCATACCAACGAATAGACTACACGAAAGAATAATTATTATTATAAATTTGTACAGTAATTAGTTAATTGTACAGTATAGCACAATACCTAAAATTATACTTTGGTGTTCTTCAACATCGTGTTTCTTGTAGTAGTCTATTGTAATGTTGAGAGCGGGGTTTGCGAAACAGTATGAGTGAAATGTTTTTATAAATTTTTGTAAATTTAAATACACGAAATTTAGAATAATCCAAATTTAATAATAGTCATATTTGTTAATTTCTTAATAGTAATATTATTACTATTATTATTATTATTCTTCATCCTATTATTATTATTATTATTATTATTATTATTATTATTATTATTATTATTATTATTATTATCACCATCATCATCATCATCATCATAGATGAGGTCCACACCTAGAGATATTCTTATTTGGACTATTTAGCGAATACTCACAGAATTGAGAATGTAATGATTAATTAAGACCACGAAAATCAATAAAACACATCGCTATTTGTGTTATAAAGGCGAGACAGCATTTGTCAACTATCGGCAATATTCCCGCTTTGACCAGGTGGGTCATCCTTTAGATTAACCTAAGTGCTATAATTATTTAATAATATTGTGTTATTGAGATTGAATTTATCATTATACTAGATTTAAATTGTTTCACCACACATAGGTAGGCTATAATTATACGCCTATGGTAGATGACGCGGCGGTCGGATGGCAGGCCTTGCCCCTTCAGGGATGTAGCGCCACGTAGTTTAGATTAGTTTAGTTTATGCATTACTTTCATATCTCCTTTTGCTCATATGTAGTTTATATAGGCCTATACCCAATCGCTGTGCTCGATGATCAATTATTGCTTTTGATAAAAGATGCTACATGTATGAGGAAGTTTCAGTATTCAATCCTTGTGAATTAAGAAAATAAACAAGTGATTGTAGGTGAGATAAAAAGAAAGTGATAAAACTACACGCTAGACATTAGCGATTTGTTCACTTTCCATATACATACATACATCTCAGGCCACTGTCAATTTTCAGAGCCCTCGACCTTAAGCCACACACTGTGTACGATCTGTTTGCATTTTTCCGTGCTGTTTTGCTTTAAAACTTCTATTCACTTCGTTCTGGCAAGTGATTTATCTTCTAGTTAAGTCTTTAGAGACTTTTGAGCTGTTTAAATTCCAATTATCCGGATTATAATCAAATATCCGGATCATTGGATAAAAGGAAATTTCCTTAAAAAAAAATTAAATTGCGCAGTACTATACTTACCAAAGAGTCATATCTTGAACATATCGCACACTGAGAATAATAGGACCACATTTCAAAAATAACTAATTTTGAGGGTTTTGCTGTTTTCTAATGGTCTATATGAGATTTATTTGGTGTAAGATGCCGTGCCCGTACTCCTGTTATTTTCCGTCAGAGAGCACTTATGTCCTTATTAAATCCTGCTTTTTTTTCTTCAGAATACAAAACTTTTACGGTCTTCTGTAAAATTCAGTTTTTCTTAGTTGTGACCTTATCATTCTTAGTGTGATATCGATCAGAGTCAGTTGTTGTGCTGACAAATTATCGATTGTGTCGGCTAAAAGTTTTGATTTTTCGCAAATAATCGACCCTGAGGGTTTCCCAATGCTAGTTGCTGGAAAACCAACTGAATAGCGCCTCAAAGTGATCCTGATAATTGGCGATCCGGATAGTTGGAATTCTACTGTATTCTTATACTATGTATTTGGCCCCTGAAGGGGGAAGGCGGGTTGGGACTACCCTAAGCACTTCAGCCTTGTGGCTCATTGTGCCAACCTCCGGAATGGAATGATTTGCAAGCCCAACGGTCCCTCGACAACAGACCCCACCGCGAGCCCCCCACGGAACTCCCCTACATCCAACAGATACCTTTACCATGCCACGTGTGCCGCTGCCTCGGTACCTCTTACAGAGCCCCCAGGTTGGCAGCACACCAGCCAGCAACTTCAGGACCACAAGCCACGGGGAGGACGGGAGAGGCCCACAGCAGGTGCTGGGGGCGAGGGTATACCGGAAACCGGGAAAGGAAACGGGATGATTATGAGGGGGAGTTTGAAGATGAAATGGAGAGTGTTGGTGGAATGAGAGGGGGAAACGGGAGGATCCCCGAGAAAAACCCCCAAAGGTCACGGCTTCGTCCACCACGAATAACACGCCCGCCAGGTCCGGGGATTGAACCCGGGACCGCTAGCATATTCTTATACTATACTTTGTCTCAAGTACGTGTGATCCTGTACAAAACAAAGAGGAGTGGCTGTCAAAGTGGCAGCTGTGGTGGCAGCTCTTGTACAGCTCCACACATGAGAACGCATGTCATCACCGTGATAATGGGAAGTTTGTTTATTCTCAGTACAACTCACTTCCTCTCTATCGTGAACAATGAATCCTTTATGTTTTGTTTGCTAATTGATATACTATAATGATGACGATGCCAGTGAGAGTTTGCTATTTCAGGAGTAAATATTATTATTGTTGCATGAACTTACGAACACTCCTATTCCATTAGCAAGCCACACCCTGGTAATGCCATTAACCAATCACGCTTTGTCACATGATGTGAATTTTCCGCGAACTCTCCGTGAGTTCTCCTCCCCTTTGTTTTGAACAGGTTCAAACTAGCCGGAGATATATTATAGTTAGTAACTGATTCTTGAGCTAAATAATTAGTAAAAGTATTTTAGGTTACTCTAAACACTTCAACCTGCTAGAAGTAACACTTGGAAGAGAAGGCAATAATGGCTGTATATACCCTGTAGACGGGAAGCTGTCATATGCTAAAGCTAATAAATTAGGACGAATTACGAAAGAGCAGCAACAAAAGAATGGGTGGTGATTGGCAGTTTGGTGAATTGCTGGGATTACGTTCGGAGAGAGTATTGGTGGTAACAAAACTAATGAAAGGAATAAACTAGCAAAACATGTTATCTGCAACTGGTTGAGGTCAGAAACTTTCTCCCTGTTCAGTCCAGTCTCCGGTCTGTGGCGGGAGGGTCCGTGCAAATCCGAAATCCATTACCTCTAATTTACATGTGTTACACTCTTGTTTCGTTTTATTTATTTATTTAAACCACTTAAACTGCACGGCAAAAAGAGAGCGTTTTCTACTCCGCAGCATGCGGCACACAGACAAAGAACAAACAAACAAACAAAATCCCAGGAAACCAATGCGTTTAAAATTAGTTGTAATCTGAATATCTTTCCCAAAAGTACGTCCTAACTCCCATCAGTATTACGTATATTCATCAGCATAGTATACACAAAGCAATTTTTAAAAAAGAAAGGAAAAAAAGATTCGCGAATCGCTCACACAGGAACTAATCAGTCAGTGGAATCCATCTAGCTTTCATACTACCTGTACTTACATGAATGGTTCGTGTATTAATTAACCTTCCTACTACAATATCGGGTATTTTATTACCCACGTATTTTTTTTGATAAAAGCAGTATCTTTTATAGATATAACCGATTTTTGCCTTCGGCCAATGTTCTGACTTATGACTACGTTATTCCGGTCCAATTGTTTTATCATAACCAGGGCCCGGATTTTGATGACATGTCATCTTTTAACCGGAACATCATAGACGTTGCCCGCTAGTGCAAATATTCTGATGACTCCTAGAATATAAAAATGGTAATTTTTAAGGAAATTTATTGACCATTTTCCCTATTTTTTAATTTGAGGTAATTTTTAGAGATAAGTGACATTGTTTGGATTTTTGGTCATTTTACAGTCTTTTCTTCAACATTTCATATTTTTAGATAATTTTTAAAATATAAAGTCATTATTTTCTTATTTTTGTGTTGTTTCTCGGATTATATAGAGTTTTGTGCATTTTTTACTTTGAATATTATCGGAACTCTGAATAAGCATAAATAAATAGACCTTGTTATAATTGTAATTTGTTTGTAGAAAGACGGTGTTTTCTGTTTGCATTTAATCGTATGTAATTAACTAATTACAAGCATATAATTGATTCAAGAACAAAAATGTAAAAGACATAAATCTTACGAATAAACTAGTATTTTCATAGAAAATTTTGGGTCACATTTTGTATTTCGGTCATTTTATAGCTCATTTTTTAAGTATTTTTACGTCATCAAAATCCGGGCCCTGATTATAACTATTTTAAAAAGTCGAACTGGGTCGAGTCAGATCATCTCATTTACTATGTTATAGTAAATTTCCTAAACACCTGAATGTGCAATAATTGGACGGAGTATAAGTCATTGGAACTATTTTTAGTTCTCAAATAAGGTGATGGTACCATGAGATGATGTATTTCACGGGAGAGTGTGGCATCTCTAGTAGACCTATATGGCTATATGTACATATCATTTGGTGGCATTGTGGAGTACGGTTATACGTATAGAGGCGATGGTAATTTAGTTGTGAGTCAGCCGCTGTGCACAAGACAAGATGTGAACAGAATTCTTTCGTCAAAATAGGTATTATCTGCGGGAAAAATGCCGGAGAATACAAGGAGCATATCGAAGCTTTGGAGAATAATCCCATCCTTACCTAACTTTAAGGGATCTTGGAGTGGGCATGTGTGTTATCATGCTTCCAACTACTGCAGTACATTAGAGTGGCACGTTGGAGTCGCGTATGGAAGTTTATGGGTGTCTGTTTCCTTCACTACCCTACATCTATTACCCATAATCTATATTACACATACATATTGCCCTTTCATTTGAATATTTCAAAGTTTTAAAACGGTCCCACGTTTTCAAAAGAAATAATAGTTGCCGTGACTTATGAACTATCCCCATTGAGTTCATTAAACCATCTTTTCATTTCTGGCTTAAATTTTATTCCAACTTTAAAATTAAAATCTATATTGTCACTAACTCTTTTAAAGTGTGCACTTTCTTAAATTAAATTTTAAATATTAATTGTACTCGGGGGTAAGAACTGTTTCCAACGAAATGTTCGGCGGAATATAAATATCGCTTTACGTATGCTCTCTTCTTCAAGACAAACAGAGTTTATACTATTTTACGCGGGGCTTTCTAATATACGAGCCAAAATCATTAATTTCTTTATATATTATTATTCTGAAAGCAAATAAAACTGAACTACATGCCGTGGCGTTTGATCTCATGGAAGAACAGAGCATACCCTGCAAACGATGTGTCCTCCCCACCTCTAACTTTCGATTTGATTGGCAGATGGCAGCATTGGGGAGACGATCGCAGCACGCCGATAGGAGCTAGTACTTCTTTATCATATGGCTCCTCAGCTGTCCTCACGTGATCGAGTGAACAGCGGATTTCGTCTTACTTCAACCACAATTACCAGCCAGTAGTTCAATGTCATTCATATAGAACCTAGGAAATTAATAATCACAGGGAAAATAATATAACTGCGCTTAAGTTAGATTTTCATGCATCCGTACGAATGGATTGTCCGTCTATTCAACACAAAGTCTATATAATTATATTTTTGTTCGACCATACTAAAATACTCATATTAGAGTACGATTACTTCCACAAAGTCTCTGGCCTTGAAGATTAACCTAGCCAGCGAGCTTTCGCGTTACAGCTTGCGCAGAGTCGCATGCGCATAGATCAGTGAGCTACTGTTTAGTACAGAGTGAAGATCGCGCTGGCAATACAAATACTATAATAGTTGAGTGGAGGGATAATGCCACAGCGAGACAGAGACAGACAACACGTGGAGAGAGTTAGAAGAGCTGAGCCAATCAGGGTGCAGCTACCTTCCCTAGACAGGAACTCTAGGAACGGTGACAATCGCTCCTAAGATATATACGTAAAAACCCAGAGACTTTGTGGAAGTAATCGTACTCTACGTGTGACGAAACTTTATCATAATGATACTCATTTCGAAAATTATTTTCATTATAACATGGGTGAGGGATCGATAATGATCGAACACGGAACTGCCTTCAAACCTTGATAGTAGCAACTGCGTAGTAAACAACCTGTATTTAAAATAACATCAATTTTTCTATCTGTTAATTTTAATAGCATACTAAAACGAATTAATTTCTTGTTGTCAAAATCCGTTGGTTTCAAGAAAACGACCAAACAGAAGCTTCGATTTGACCGGACGCTATGAGCTGCCATCTGTGGCAGGAGGAAAGAACTACGAGAGCCATCTGTGGCAGGAGGAAAGAACTACGAGAACCAGCTCCTACGTAGAGTAGCGTGCCCATTTGAGTGAATCTAAAATCTAAAATCTTAAAGATTTAGACTAATTATTGTCGTACAAAATCAGTCATATGCAACCAGCCTATAATGGTAATTAAGATACTCGCATGAAAATTATGAGTCGCTTTGCTCGTTTCATAAACATACTCGGGCATCTCAATAAATGTAATTATAAGCTTTTCGCATAATTTACTATTATTATACTGTATTTAAGCACAAATACAGGCGTCTGACAGTTTAGAAATAAAAAAATCAAGAAAAATTAATACATATTTACAATCACTTTTAGTTTAAAAATTAATCAAATGAATAGAAGGATATCGTATTACCCATCTGTAGAGTGTCTTTGAAAACCTCTGTTTCTAGTAGTTTTATTTTTATTTTTTCAGGTAACATGCTATAACCTTTATGGCCTACAGTAAATAGAAATATGTATGTACTGTTTTGCTTAATCGTTAATGTTTGGTATGTTAATGCAGAGTTTCTTCTAGTGTTATATGATATATCCATGTACAGGTACGGAAAAAAAGCGGACCTACTAAAATATCTAACTATCTAACAGCCACTGCGCATGCCTAGATCCCGCTAGGCAAGCGGGGTGGCTCATATCGGCAACTTAGATATTTTAGTATGTCCGCTTTTTTCTCCCTACCTGTATTTTAGTAGGTCCGCTTTTTTCCCTACCTGTACATCTTTTCGAAGAATATAATCATTACTGTTGATATGGACATGTACTAAGAGATCTAATAAATAAAGGTTTACACAATAAACTGCTAAAATTCCATATTCAAAGAAGACAAGTTTACAACGAGACCTAATGGAAAATTTTTAATGATTCTAAGAATTATATCTACAAAATCAGTGTATCTCCAATTCTACTTGAACCCCCCCCCCCCCAAAAAAAAAGAAATTAATATCTCACGATTCCTGCACTGCAGAGCTAAATTCTTATCTCGCATGGCTCACTTTCTAGTCGGCCTTTTCCTTAAGTATATTAAACGAAGTCTCCCGAAAACAGCACAACAGAACGTGAATATAAAGTCATTTCCAGAGGACAGTTCAATAGTGGGTCACAAGGCGAACATCTGAGAAATAATCTTCTCCTCCGAGAAGAAAACATGGAAGGAAATAAAATAAGCAAGACTTTTCTCTCCCCAAGAGTCATGTTGTGAAAGCTTTGCCACTCAACCACTACGACAACTTCTATTACAAGTTCACAAATGCCATCCTCTTAGTCGAAAATCCTGATTGCTCCAAACAATCTTAAGAGTTATGGAGAATAAAAAAATAATGAATTTGTCGAGAAGAAAAAGTTGGTGGTTGAGTTTGATCAACTTCCTTCTGCGTGCACGAAGACGTAAAAAGACGCGCGGCACCCAACATCCGGCCTTTTCTTTGTATTAACTAGGGCACTCGCTCTATATGTGAATTTAATTGAATGATGTCAAAGCGATTTCCAAATAACTTTTCCTTAAATGTCTTTGTCAACTGTTTGCATCTCTTAGATTTTAAATGGAGCGGAATCAAGCAAATAATAATATTTACCTTTAAAATGAAAAGGCCTACAGAAATGAAAAATAGAAGATAAGCAAATAAAAATGAAATGCGTGGGAAATTAACAAGAGGAAGAAGGAAGAGAAATTAAGGAAAAGAAAAGCGAAAAGGTAATCTTAAAACTGGAGTTGGCAACTGAACAAAGGAAAACGAATAAACAAAAATCAGGTAAGTAGGAAACCAACAAGAGGAAGAAAGGAAAGAAATTGAGAAAGTTTACAGAGTGAAAAGATTAGTAAATATGTGTTTCAAATCACGTACCGTATTTAAACAATGAATTTTCTACTTCTTTCATATTTTAATTTCTAGTACGCTATAGGCCTATTGTAAAGTTTCTACAAAACCAATACACCTACAGCTGTTTCCTCTGTTCGGTATGTGGGTGGTAATCATTCTTCCCTTAGATTACTATAGTACAGTAATTTATTTCTTCCTGGTACTGGAGAAAACTCGTGTCAGGGAAAGGGCATTCAGAGGTGGGAATTGAATTCAGAGAGACAAACCACCTTCCCCTCCTGCCAGTCATGACAGCCGTAGCCGTAAACCTTAGTCAGCGCTATGTGAATCCCCCAAAGACTGGCATACGAATGAAGCATCTTCACTTCAAATGGCAATATTTCGATAGTGGACTCATCCATGCTACTGCGCGTTTCTTTGAGCAGAGCCAGGTAGAAACAAACTTCACTGTACAATAATTCCACCTATATTTACCTTGATTTAACCTATGCCATACTGAGTGAAATGAAACTCAAAAGTAATCAGTTATCGCAGTACATATCTACCAGTAGCACGTTATGTGTTAATATTCCTCGACAAAAATTAATCTTTGTCGCCGAGTTTAGGGGGCAAGGTACATTCTGCCTCGCAGAATTAAACTTTCATAATATTTAAGGCCTTTGTATACTTAATAACAATGCAATTTTTGTGAATCCGATAATATTTTCAAGCGCGGCTGTTTGATTTTTGTTGTCCTACAATAAAATTTAGCAACACAGAAGAAGAATAAGCGTGAAAAGTAAACAAATGCATGATAGTACAAAATGCCACCAATCAGAATAACAGGTAACAGATTCTGCATTGAAATCACTCAATACTCAGAAAAAGAGGCAGCACACGAGAGTTAAAGAATACCGTTATGCAATTGTTTATAAGATAAACAATTAAAAACAAAATGCATTATAGAAATGCGAAAATTGTACAAAAACCACAAGGAAATAACAAAGTACTATATGACATGAATTATGCATAGTTTGAAGTAATTCGTGCAGGAATTTTCCATGGCCTTGCAACAAAAATGATGGCTCTTCCAGGGCATCAAATTTAATGCATGATGTTAATTAGTTTTAAAAGTGTTTTGATTCTTATAGTTATGTTATAGTGACTTACGAATTACAGCACGTACACGATTTATGACATGTTATAATTAACTACAGGTACTGTTTTATCACTAGAAGTACCATTTTTACGAATTTACACATCATTTTAGCATTTGACTCTGATGGAAAATATAAATTATTAAGTAATCACGCTTAGACAAGTTTGTTTTATTGTGTAGTCTCTTGCATAAAAAAAAGATTAAAAAAATAGTAGCTTTACTATTAAATCGATACATAATTAAATCATACGATATGACGGAGAAGTCCAAATAGCAAAAATAGAATTCATTATTATGAAAGTGAAATATACCTGCACATATTTTATAATTTTTATTTCATAAGAATTTCCTCAACCCATGACGCACTGATTTCAGTAATGAATTCACGACAGTGAAATTAATTTATCGAGTGTTTCACTCCTTTCTAAGGTAACAGTTACACAATTTTATTATAACTATACAAATATTTGTTGGAGTTATTCGTCAGCAAATATTTCCCTGTGCGCTAGGGATGTATTGTCCCTGCCGAAACAAGCAGAGCGACAGAATGAGCAGATTCATTTTCATGAAAAGCTAACATATATTGTAAGGAAATATTATGTGGGAAGTATTTCATATGACTTTACTTCTATCAAAACAGTTTCAAAGTTACAATCGTTGAAGTATAAAGTATACGAGACAGGTCATTGCGCACGAGAGACGGGCAACAGAACTTCTACATATACTACCGTTGATTTTTCTGCCTGATTGTATAACCTTTACTCTTAAGTAGGTAAAATAATAGAACTGACGTAATAAAGAAACGAATAAATAAATGAAAATTGGGAGCAGTGTTATAGTACCTAAAATCACCTGGAACGGGGACCATAGGCGTAACCAGGCCGACCATATGGGGGGGGGGTTATAACATCCAGGGGGTCTAGGGGTTATGGAATCCCCTCCAGGGAGAGGGGGGTCCGGTGTCTTCCCCCGGAAAATTTTAAAAATTAAGATGCACAATAACGAGTATTAAGTATTATACTCGTATTAAGTAATTTATAAGCAGACTTAAAAATTATTCAATTTTCCATTTTTTAATCAATGGGGGGGGGGGTTCAAACCCCCAAAACCCCCCTTCGTTACGCCTCTGACGTTAGCAGTTCCTATTTATTCCTTTGGGCACCTAAACCTGCCTAAACAAGTAATTTGTAAGGTTCTTTTTAAATAATTTTAGAAGGTTTAAGATTTAATAATATAGTTTACTTAAAACTTATTTTAAAATTTGTCTCACGCACGAAATGACACCGCATTGTTTTACGAAGACTACAGCTGAATTCGTGTCAACAGTGAAAAGATAACTTTTTACGGCTGACCGTTTAACAATGAACACGTTTATGATTAACGGTTAAACTATCAACCGTTTTGAGAACTTCAACGACTATGCACAGTACCAAATACACTCTTAATAAAATACAGAACACTCTTGGTGGAGTCATTGTTGTCAGCGGGGACAAAACAGTTACTCAATCTGTTAGGAAGTGTGCAAAATTTCAACTTTCTGGGAAACGTAGTTTAGAATATTTCTCTCAACACTTCGACCATCCCTTAAGTTTGTTCCTATCACACCTGTATCAGTGGAAAGGTCATTTTCAGCCCTCAAAATGATCTTAACAGACAAAGGCATAGCCCAACCATTTAAAATTTGGAGAATATATATTGTGCTACTAATTACGAAAACAAATAACATGTGATGTTTATAGTCATACACTTAAAATATGTAAAAATACTTACTTTCGTGCATAATTAATTGCTTTGTGGCCATTTTAGAGTAAAATATAATTACTTTCTTGTCTAAAATTAAAGAACAGTGCCTAATTAGATCATTTTTAACATATTTTAGGTGCCTAAAATGTCAAATTTTCACGTGAAAAATTCCTAGGTCTACTTATCACAGACACTTTAATTTTTTTTCATACAAACCACGTTAAGAATGCCTCAGGAAAACCGTATTTCATTTTCAAAAATGGTACAAGTTTGAAAGAAAGTTACATAGCTGTCACCTGTAGGCGACATTGGGTAGTTCAGTAACACTCCTTACAAATTATAAGAAATAGTTAAGCTTAGATAAGAAACTAACTAACTAACTCCGTGGCGCTACATCCCTGAAGGGACAAGGCCTACCACCCGACCGCTGCTGCGTCATCTACCATAGGCAGATGGCAGGATTTGGGGGGCATGTGATCAGCATGCCGACACCCACGGCCGTTAATTGTGGTTTCCATGACCTTAAACTTAGATAAGTATAGGACTATAACTAAATAATGAACATGTCGCTAGCTCAACGGTACATTAGCACTAAAGTGTTATATAATGTATTTTGTCAGTTACTCTGAAAGACATTAGTGTTCACTGTCACGTGGTTAGAATGATCAATACCTCATCCATTAACCTTAACTCTTTTCTCTTCGTGAGTATAAGAAAACTCTTCTATAAAAATGGGATTGCAGGGGATTTAATACATGGCCCATAGATCAGTAATAAGAGAGTGCAATCGCTTTGTGAAAAAGCAGTCAAATAACATACAATATAAGGAATAAAATGTTATGTGACCGATGTCACCTATACGTGACACCTTGTGTTATAACACTATAATCAGTAGGGCCCGGATTTTTATGTGCTAAAAAACTTAAAAATATTTATTTTTTATGTGCTAAAATGTTAAAAATATGTGCAAAAATTTTAAAAATATGTGCTAAAACTAAAAAAAAATATATATAACTAGGGCCCGGATTTTTATGTGCTAAAAAACTTAAAAATATTTATTTCTTATGTGCTAAAAATGTTTAAAATGTGCTAAAATTTTAAAAATATGTGCTAAAACTAAAAAAAAAATATTTTTCTGAAAAAGAAACAAAAACACCAGAATGTGTATTGAAACTCATCAATTGCAGCTAAACATCACATGTAAAATGCTGACTGAAGTTGCAGTGCGCAACAAATGTCATCTCCAGATTATGGATCACAAATCTTTGCCTATTATCCGAGAATAATGCCTTACATTGAGAAAAGGAACGTTCTACATCACACAATGTTAACCTTGCATACTTGAAGAGGTGTACTGTATATCACTAACACACACACACGATCAAGATCACTTATGTTTTGGCCTTCCCAAACTTGAGCGACTTTGCAGAGGGTTTGGTAGCCACCATTTTTCTCAAACATACCTTTAAATTTTGTTCTTAGAACTTCTATTTTCGAACCTGAGATAGTATTAAGTTGCCGTTCAACATATTGTATTTCTTTAACTGAACTACGCAAATTTGAGATTGGGTTCTGTTCTTCCCCGATAAGCAAGTGCAAGTGAATCACTCTCACCTCATTGCAAGTGAAGCATTTGTGTTGAATTCATTCGAGATACAAATTTGTGTTGTCAAATGTTAAAAGAGAATGAGGAAAAGTACTAAAATATTTATTTATGGAGAATATATCGAAAATATTTATTCATATAACTTTTTTTGTAAAACATGTATTTTTATGTAAAATAAAATTTAGAATTTGCAGTTTTCGGACCTTGATATGAGCATCAGGAAAAAAAATACATAAAAAATCCGGAAAAGTACTAAAATATGTATTTATGGAGAAAATATCGAAAATATTTATTCACATAAATTTTTTTGTAAAATATGTGTTTTTATGTGAAATAAAATTTGGAATTCGCGTTCGCCGGACCTCGATTTCGATATAACACTTTGTTTTAAGAATGTACGCATCAGGAAAAAAAAATATTTTTTTACATACAAATCCGGGCCCTATATATATTTTTTTTTTCTGAAAAAGGAACAACAACACCAGAATGTTCGTAACTTACTAGAACAAATTATATTGAAACTCACCAATTGCAGATAAACATCAGATGTAAAATGCTGACTGGAGTTGCAGTGCACAACAAATGTCATTTCCAGATTATGGATCACAAATCCTTGTCTATTATCCGAGAATAATGCCTTATATTGAGAAAAGGAATGTTCTACATCACACGATGTTAACCTTGCATATTTGAAGAGGGGTAGATCACTAACACACACACACACACACAATCAATTCGATTATGTTTTGGCCTTCCAAACTTGAGCGACTTTGCCACCATTTTTCTCAATCATACCTTTAAATTTTGTTCTTAGAACTTCTATTTTCGAACCTGAGTTAGTGTTAAGTTGCCTTTCAACGTATTGTATTTCTTTAAGTGAATTACGCAATGTTGAGATTGGGTTCTGTTCTGTTCTTCCCTGATAATAACTCTCACCTCATTGCAAGTGAAGCATTTGTGTTGAATTCTTTCGATATACAAATTTTTGTTGTAAAATGTTAAAAGAGAATGAGGAAAAGTACTAAAATATTTATTTGTGGAGAATATATCGAAAATATTTATTCACATAACTATTTTGTAAAACATGTGTTTTTGTGTAAAATAAAATTTGGAATTTTCGGTTGTCGGACCTTGATATGAGCATCAGGGGGAAAAAATTACATAAAATATGTATTTATGGAGAAAATATCGAAAATATTTATTCACATAACTTTTTTTGTAAAATATGTGTTTTTATGTGAAATAAAATTTGGAATTTCCGTTTGTCGGACCTCGATTTGGATATTAAACTTTGTTTTAGGAATGTACGCATCAGGAAAAAAAAATTTTTTTACATACAGATCCGGGCCCTAATAATCAGCAGTTTTTCATCCACAAACTAACCACAATATTGTTCATTAGTATTTTAAGAAATTATATATTCATATAAAATATTAAATTTTCACCTCTTTCTGCACCATTTGATACCATTATAGTAAGCAACAGCACATAATCACTTTCCACTACACACTCACCCGTTTTGCTTCATTAAACGAAATATCAGTAGTGTCAAAAATGGTCAAACTCACTTTATGACATATCATTTAAAACGGGTGTAACGGGGAAAGAAATTAAGCATTTAATGGACACTACTAGCTGCTGTTAGGGGTACGCCGTAGCGTAGTGGTTGAGGCGCTGCGCTATAAACCGAAAGGTCGCGGGTTCGATTCCCGATGAGGCCATTGAGATTTTTCAATTGACCTAATCCTTCTGGTGGCACTATGGCCCTGGGGTCGACTGAGCCTCTAACAGAAATGAGTACCAGGAGCAATCCTGGGGGTAAAGGCGGCCGGTGCGTAAGGCTAACAACCTTACCACCTTCATGTGCCGAATGTCCAAAATCTGGGAGCCTCAACCTCCTGGAACCCTCTTGGCCTCCATGGCCTGTATAGGGATCACTTTACATACTAGCTGCTCTTAAAGTAATGTCACCTGTAGGTGACATTGGGAGTTGTCGGGTTAAGTATATCTTATAGAATATCAATACTTCCGATTGGAAAGAATGGTAAAAGTTAAAAGTTAAACTAGATGAATTCTTGTAGAAAGAAAAGTGCAATTGCGAAATAAACTTCCCATGCATATTTTATTACACATTAACGGATCCTGGCGTGTAACTTAGCAAGACCAATTTTAATAAATACACGATGTACCTATATTGTTACTGAATTAATTGGAAATTATGGCCTAATTTTCATATACATTATGTACAGGGTACCGTGGAAGCTAAGGGAAAATGCCTGTAGTCGTATCATTTATTTATAAATACTCTATAGAATTAATCATAGTCACAAAATAATAAATGTAGTAGGAATTATTTATTAGCAGATGTACGGCGATAGAATTTATTACGGTCAAAACAATACGCGAATGTGTTTCCCGGTTCTGTATCACAGCCATTTCTCAGGGATGTACAATACAGGAAACAATATAGCAATGCGTTTTCCCACGTCTATGTCACAATAACATCTCGAAGGGGTAAACAACGTAGAAAATAATAAGGGAATATGTTTTCAGACAACTTTCAGAGCCTACTTCAGGGGTTTACAACAAGGAAAACATTATGGGAATGTAATTTCCGGCGTCTTTATCAGAACTACGAGGGCTGTTTTTTTTTTTTCAAGTTCCGATGGGGCATAAAATGAAAACCACAGTGAAAATCAAAACTGTTTTATTTGGAATATTTAGGTACACCTTCTAGCTACTTCTGTACGTAGTTTCGTTCCGATTGAGACATTTCTCGTAGCGTGGTACCAACTTTCCAATACCCTCTTCATAGAAGCTTGCCGCCAGCGTATTGAGAAGGTTCCGCACGGCATTTTGAAGTTTTTTTTTTTTTAATTTCTTCGTTGGTGTGGAAGCCAGATCTTAGGTTTGTTCGGGAAATTTTTGTGCATCCATTGTTTGGATTGTTTTTTGGATTCTGGATTGTCGTAACGAATCCACGTTTCATCCCCTGTCACGATGGATTTCAAAAACTTGTTCCCGTGCCGAGTGACTTTCATTTTTTTCGGCAGCTGAAAAAGATCTGGAAGGACAGAGCTGCCACAGCAACGAATAACTTCAAAACACTTCAAAATGCCGTGAGGACCCTTCTCAATACCTGGCGGCAAGCTTCTATGAAGAGGGTATTGGAAAAATGGTACCACGCTACGACAAATGTTTCAATCGGAACGAAACTAGGTACCGAAGTAGCTAGAAGGTGTACCTAAATGTTCCAAATAAAACAGTTTTGATTTTCACTGTGGTTTTCATTTTATGCCCCATCGGAACTTGAAAAAAAAACAGCCCTCGTATATATCAGGGCTGTACATTACGGGTTGGGTAAGAATACAAAGACACTGTTAAAGCACAGGAAGAGATACATTCAAAAGTTAACTAATAACCTACTATGTTCTTAAACGCTTTAAAGAAACAGAAGAATGTAGAAACAAACGCGACGCCATAACTAATTTCAGAAAAGAAATCTGAGTTATTAACAGGTCTCGTAGAAACAGTAATAGAATGCAGGTATTAATAAATAAAATAATAAAACAAAATATGGCACGAACCGTAATTTAATCTTTTAATGTTTAAAGTTCTTTTCGTACAAACTACACTTTATAGTTGTTTCTCTGTTAAAAAAATCGTTCAGGTTAAGAGAACCACTATAAGAGCAAGTAGCTATATCAGTACCCTTTTGAATAATACTGACATTTACATTTAGGCTAATTGCATGAAAAATCTGCAAAATTTGACAATGGCCTTAACTGATGGAACTGATCTGTTTCAGTTGGACCGCTCGGCATTTCGTCTGTTTGTAATTTGTATATTACCCAGTTACCAGTTTGATTTTCTCCCAATTTTGTATAAAAGTTCCTTGGACTTAAACATATGTTTAAGGACTTTCGATTTTTTACTCCATTCCAGGATGCGTAGCAATCATAGATTCTTTTATGCCAGGTATACTTTTCAGTGAACTACTAATTTATTTTTAATAGCCTAAGTTTAAGTGTACCAATTCGATACATTGTCAATATTTGATTAATAAGCCCTTAAATAGTGGCGAAAATGCATTAGTTTTGGGGGGGTTTTATTTCGGTTCTTGAAAAAAATCTGTTCCTATAAGGGGTGGTAACTTGAAAGGAGAGGTTTTTTCAAAGGTTCGATGTACAACAAATCTTGGGAGTCTTAATAGAGTCTGTTCCATTTCAGTTGAAACATGACCTAGAAATCTCGCGCAGAATAGGGAGGGATGATTTACTTGCTATCTGCTGTCCTTGCCACTCCTCAGCCCTCTACACCAATAGAAGCACTGGAAAAGCACGTGGTTTAGAAAAATCAATATTTCCTCCCCAGCAGTGAAGCATTTTTCTCACTGCGCATCCAAACCCATGTTTCAAGAACGATGGAACGGCTTCTACACGATAGTAAATTGATCGTACTTTAAGGAGAAGTTTCAACCGACAATTCGCGAAGGGAGAATCATAATTGTTTATTTGATTAAATAAAACAAGCAGAAAACATGGCAATCAGTCTTGTAATTGATTATTCTACACCTCTCTCATCTCTCTGTCATTTATGAGGATTAATTTTAATTCTTATATTGAGGACAGTGCATATTTTATGCATGCAGGCGTAAAACGGGGCCAGTGGGCGGTGGTGGGGGGGGGGGTGGCTTTATAATGGAGTAGAAAATCGCGATGCATCGCTCGTTGGACCAGAACGTCATGCAATTACGTGAGTAGTGCAGAAATCACAAGTTTTAATGTTACAACTGTACTTGCAGCACACTGGCTTATCTCCACTGTCACATACTTTACGACACCTGATTCTCTTCATTTTAGGAAAACACAATAACAACTCCAGTATACACTTCTGTGTATACAGTTACAAAATACAAGCAAGGAAACGGAAGTGTGATAGTGGGAATGAATGTTTTTACCTCTGGACACCAGCATGTAAGTAGAATTTTCGTACGGATTTAGTTTTGCTTCAAATAAATGTGAACCAATAGCCAAATTACGTTTGTAATTATTTCATCAAATCTGATACTGTACTAGGTATTTTTTACTTATGGTGGGAATTAATGTTTACTTGTGGACACCTAGTTGCAAGTAGAATTTTCGTACGGATTCAGTTTGCTACAAATAAATGTGAATCAACAGTCAAGTTACATTTCCAATGATTTTATAAAGTTTGCTAATTTATTATTTATTATTTATTATTTATTATTTATTTTTATTGACTGAGTTCAGCACTTTAGTTTAAAGTTATGAAAAATGATTATTTTCTTTATGAATTAAGGCAGTATGTATCCCATATTTGTCCCTGATTCTACCAAGTATGTGAAGTCAAGACACTAAAACTATATTTTATCTTATTTTGACGTAAAAATGGCGGATGTTCTAAATGACAAATTTTTGTTGTTGTCAGATGTTCGTTTTCTCGTGTCTGTTGTGTTAGTTACATAACTAAGTGAATAACATGAAAATATATTAGGAAGTTGGCGTTGTAAGAAATTAATTTTCAGGATATGATTTATTTTCTATCCGTTGGCAGTAACGACTGTATATTTCTTAACTGACCCAGCTATGAAGTCATGTTCTGACCTGGATCTCTGTATAAGTACATTCTGGTCTTATGTGTCAAATCCTTCATACCATCGTGACAAATATTTTTGAGTGCAGCTAGTGTTTTTATGACCTCAGATTATCAATATACGAGGGCCGTCCATAAAATAAATTTCCCTGGGGCCGTTTACAGAAACAAAACTCAATTTCTTGGAAATGTTTATTGCAACAGATACAGCAAGTGTTCAACTATTTTTCAACATATTCGCCAACGGAATTGAGACATTTTTCATTCCGTGGGACCAACGTTTGAATATCTGTGTCGGAGAAGTCTGCCGCCTGGGATTTGAACCATTGTGGGGCAACCATGTCCGCCTCTTTGTCATTCTCTGTCATTTCTTGAGGAGTAGGAAAAGATGGAAATCAATGGGAGCGAGATCCGGGCTGTAGGGTGGATTTTTAAACACCTCGCAGTCGAACTTTTGGAGAAGACTTGCTGGGAGGTGTTTAGAAATCCACCCTACAGCCCGGATCTCGCTCCCATTGATTTCCATCTTTTCCTACGCCTCAAGAAACGACAGAGAACGACAAAGAGGCGGACATGGTTGCCCCACAATGGTTCAAACTTCAGGCGGCAGACTTCTCCGACACAGGTTTTCAAACGTTGGTCCCACGGAATGAAAAATGTCTCAATTCCGATGGCGAATATGTTGAAAAATAGCTGAACACTTGCTGTATCTGTTGTAATAAACATTTCCATTAAATTGTGTTTTGTTTCTGTAAACGGCCTCAGGGGAACTTACTTTATCGACGGCCCTTTCTATATATGTGTGTGTGTATATGTGTATGTGTATATGTGTATGTGTATGTGTGTATATAATAAAGCATTTCTTATGCACGTACTAGAACAGGTGATTCAAGCTCTTCCTGCTGTCAGCTATTTTTCACGGTTAACTGGATAAATAATGATTGGATTACTGGTTAGAATTACATCACTATCAGGTTACTGGTTGTGTGCTGGCCTTTTAATTGGATAAAATATAAAGGATATTCAAGAAATTATTACCTCAAACAACCAATTATAGTTTATCTCGATAATCTCAGCTTTAGTCCATACGTACTTCTTTCCTGCTTTTCGGAAACTTCCGTTATGTGGGCAGTAGAGATGCCAACTTTTGAAAATTAAAATGAGGGACCTTTTAGAACTAATCAGTAAATCACAGCTATAAGATACAATATTATTATGGTTATAAATATAGGGGAATAGGGCAAATAGTCATTCATTTTCATACTGTGCACACTATGATGTCTTCAATAACAAAACAAAAAATTATGAACGTAACTAATTTCAAGGGAAACAATTCAATGGAATTTTTAAAAAGGAACTAAATAAACTTACCTAAAACAAATATGACAAAAAACCACACTATTTTCAGTGATAAATAAAACAGTGCAATAGTTATCAAATAATATACGATTGGAATTTTATTTCCACCGACAGTAATAAGTAGAAACGCAGGTGGAAAGTGAAGCAGGTAAAACTTGTTTTGGATATTCCATTCCGCACGTGTGGATGCATTACATTACCGGAATAAACATTCCCAATGGGACTATTTTCCCCATAACGACTGGAAAGCCCTAACACTCACTCAGTACTCAGCGCAATTAATTCTCTCTGCAAAGAATGAGCTGGAATCTCGAAAATCCAGGCAGTTGCTACACATAACCTATTTTAAGGAGCGACACAGGCAAAAATGAGCATTTTCTTGAAATGAAATGGGTTTTAGATATAAATCGTATTGGACTTCATAAACAGGATTAATGTTATGACTAGGGACCGGATTCTTAGGTTTTTACCTATTTTTTTCCTTACTTCCAAAACAAAAAGCGATCATACACTTTTTCGAATCATGTCCATAGGATTCACCCACATTAATTCTGTGGCACCTAAAAATACCTAAATGAGGCATAAAAACCTAAATGTACCTAAACGGGATATAAAACCTAAAATATCTAATTTAGGCTACTTTTTTTGTCTTTTTTGTTTGTCAGTTGAGAAATCGATGTTTTGCGGAGAGACAATTTTTGTCGAGTTGAAATTAATACCACCAGCGTTTCGTTCAACCCAATGTCGTCTAGGATGACAGTATCAAGAGAGGAAGTGTAAGAGTACCGGCGTATTCCTTTTAAAATATTCGTACGAACAACCATTGTTGACGTCATGTGAGGTTGAATGGACATTTTCTGCCTTCAAATGTATTCTAGGAGATAACAGGAAGAATTTCACAGTCGAGATTCTTGAAAGATATTTAGTGATATATTGTAACCAGGAAATGTGAGACAATCTTATTTTCACTGCTTCTTTTGATTGTCTATGCTTTCTTTCTTCAATTGTATAGGCCTAATATTGTCCTAAAGCAAGTTTACTCAAATTTAAGTCAATTTTGTTAAGTTAAACTTTACAAGTATTATGTATTGAATCCTATGTAGCACATTCAAATTCATTAAACGAATTATTCTACCCGAAAACGATATTTTGGAGAAAAACCTAAAAAAAAAACTATTTCACCTAATGGAAAACCTAAAACAGTGTTTTTAAAAACCTAAAAATCCGGTCCATAGTTATGACCCTACAAGATTTTAGATCTCCATATACTAGATAAAAAGGACCAAATTTCACATGATTGTGATGGACTGTTGTGTGCAACTGAGAAATTTCAGCATTACAAAGGACAGTCAAACTGGACAAAATCATTAAATAAAGACGCTCGAAAAAGAAGAAAAAAAATGTAGTTTTGCAGTTGGAAACTGCTGAAAAGCTCGGAAAAATAAAAGTATTTAAGCTATTTTAGATTTAATTTGTTGAAATAACATACTTTGGAGGTTCGTTACCGTTCTTAAAAACATTGTTGCTAAATTTTATGTAACGATTTACTACACTTTCTGTAATGTCTTCTTCAACCATCAGTTTTCAGCATTGACTGAATATTTAACAGCTAGAACTCCCTGGTTTCTCAGATAACTAAAAGTTTATGACTCGTATGGAATCGCGAGATATTTCACACAAACAGTGTTCCCAGTGTTTAGTTTTCCCTGTTTTTCTTGAAGTTTCTTCACTCGTTCATGGAAAGATATTATGCTTGCTAGGATGGCATTGTTATAGCGTAGTTTTGGAAATAAAGAAATGTAATCTTATATATTATGTGTTTTGAGGTTCTATGTTATAGGATCTAGTGATAAGAGGCACTTTAAAATACAACGAATTCAACGGATGGTTTAGTAGTGTGTACTGTAACAAATACAAAAAAAACCAATGGATGGTTTAGGGTGTACCTTATACAGACATTGTTTTCAGCAATGTGTTATTATTATTAAATGATGACACTGGTGAAACGCGAGTAAGGGGAATGCCGTACAGAGGTGGGAGGTGAAATTAGAGATATAAGTATCATTTCCCTCCCGCCAGACAGTCTGGAAGGCACCGTGACATGATTATGAATCCCTTGAAGGCTGGCGTTCGAATAAGCCATCGCCTCTTCAAAAGACAATATTTCGCTAATTGGCTCGTCCAGGCTTCTGAGCATCTCTCTAGGCAGTGTGAGGTCGAAACGATTTTACTTTATTATTACTACTTTATTTTATTAGTATTAGTATTGCTGTTAGAAGTAGGCCTATCAACTATTATAACCTCGGTGTATTCATTAAAATACTTGGACGAGTCGCTCAGTCATGCTTGGTCTCTCAATGTGTAATGAAAGTTATTTCTGTTGAAGAATACTTACAACATTTTGTGGTGTTTTGTGTTGATGGAGATGAAAACAGCATCAATGGTGTAGCAAAAGTTTGAATTTGGATTGTTAATACACATTCGAGCTGTACCTATCATTAGTAGAGCTTTGAACAGTGGCAGTACTCACATCCTGTGTATGTTGTCTGTGGTTGACATGCAATTGGAGAGTGATGTTAATAGTATTTTTGTTTAATTTGGGTAAATCCGGAACAGCGATTTCAGAGTTTTCCAGCATCAGTGCACACGTACAGAATCCTGAGGGGACAACTAGCCTTCACAAAACCGCCCGCCATTACGTACTAACATAACCACTAATGTTGGACTAGCTGTGAAAGTTTGCACTGCTGTGATCTCTGAACTCAAAAGAAGTGGAACAGGTGCAAATATTTGCAACGCTGGCAAGTTATAAAGAAGATGCAGTTAAAGGTAAAGAAAGTGATGTATATACTGAATATGGAACGATTACTAAGCGGGGGAATTTTAAGCATTCTTTATTGGGTATTAGGGGTACGCCGTAGCGTTGTGGTTGAGGTGCTGTGCTACAAACCGGAAGGTTGCGGGTTCGATTCCCGATGAGGTCGGAGATTTCAATTGGCCTAATCCTTCTGGTGCTACTGGCCCTGGGGTCGACTCAGACTCTAACAGAAATGAGTACCAGGAGCAATCCTGGAGGTAAAGGGGGTAAGGCTGACAACCTTACCACCTTCAAGTGCCGAATGTCCAAATTCTGGGAGCCTCAACCTCCTGGAACCCTCTGGGCCTTCATGACCTGTATAGGGATCACTTTTATTAGGTATTTCTTGGTTACATTGCTTTGTTTTATTTGAGAATTGTAGATTTTGTTGTTAAAATACCGGTATTCGAAAGATAATTTAACTATTTTTGTTGATGAACATTAATTTATAATTGCTTTGAGCCTTTTCTGTGATGGAAAGATAACAGCGTATACTTTTTTTGAGAGTTCATACGGACGAAGGGGTTTGCGTCCTCATTAAATCGGGTCTGGGGGCTTCTGGATGTTCGGATGTTCGGCCCATGAATGTGGTAGTTTATCAACCTTACGCAACTTTCGTGTTTAATCCCAGGAATTCTCTCGGCACACAGTTTCGTTTAGAGGCTGAGTAGACCCCAGTACCACTGTGACCACAGAATGATTACAATGGCCCCAATGGGTATGAATGTGCGAACATGGGACAGAACTCAAGTGCTATAATGACTGCGCAATCCAGATCGATTGAAAATGATTAATGGGGCTTTAAAATCTGACATACCAGTGAAAATTCTTCTCTTGCACATTAGTAACTAGGCAAACCTGCATTTTAAACATGGTGCGAAATTCAGATGCTTACGCCGAATTTAGCAGCCTCTCTGAAATGACTACGCTGTTGTTCTCTGATAAAATGTTCGTTATGGTTAATATGGTGCATAGAATTTTCTCTGTGTTTTTCCAGTATGAGTCATAGTCACTGTTAAGTGTATTGCTTTGGGAACTAGAAAGGTTTACAACGATCACAATATGAACTGCTTGCTACCTTTCTGGTGTGTATGTACCTCTCATAACGGATACATCTGTAGACCCTCAGAACTACTGAATGTCTTTTGTTTGTGTGTACAAATATCTTTAAAAGTAAAATACTATTTAATGCCTTAAGTTTGTAATTTTTCAATACTGCAATGTTATAGGCCTAGGTATTAATTAATTAATTAATTTATTTATTTATTTTATTCTGCCAACTACAGGAATAAATCCCAATTACAGTTGGCGTAGTTTCGCCAATACATGTTTTACACTATAAAAAAATACAATACAATAAATGAACGAATGTGCGAGGATAAAGAAAAAAATACATAAATGATTTACAATGACTACAATTAATTTAACAAGACAATCTAAAAATTAAGCCAAATCATATGGAACATATAACAGTTTATGAAGAAGTCCTATGTACTGATTCACTGACAAGTCAAAATCCAGAAGAGCATTTTGAAGTGATAGAGAATTATATCGTTTACACATTTGGATGAAAGATGAACATTCTAATATTTTTGATTTAATGACAGGAATATATGTTCAATAAATAAGATTCTAATAACTATTTGTGGTTTCACTTAAATTCTCATAAAAAAATAAGTGAAACGATACCGTTGAATTATCTCTTCCGTGCCAGAATATCACCTCTCGTTACAATACCCTAAAGAAAAAGGACGTTCAAATGACAGCGTTCGGAATTTCAACGCAGAAGACCACCGTAAAGACAGCTGCGCTAGAAGAACACATAACATCACGCAAAGAGATACAAAGTAGTCAATGCAAAAGACGCAGCGGGCCGTGTTTACGGCGTATTCTGTAAAACACCGGTACTGCATAACTTATCAATTTGCAGGATTATAAGAATCATCCGGTATAAGCCAAGAAACTTCATTACAGGTCACAAACTTGAACAATAATTCTTCGCCGATCACTACTGTGGCAGTTAACGATTTCTTCAACCAGTATGATCATCCAACACACCAAGCTGTTTTAATTTCTCAAGACATGACAAGGAATCTTTTTGACTTCTGCTGTCTCGGTTTAATCTTGCCGTGTCAGCATGGTATTCTTTTCTACTTCACCGAGCGGAAAGATTTGGAATTTTGTTTCTGTCTGTATATCTCTGGAGTTCCTGACAGCTTGAAACTCGGGTATCATGCCGTTTGTTTCTTCCGTTCTACTCTTTCTCTCGCAATACCATCAAAGATTCCATCATATCTTGATGGATTCTCTAAACATTAAAGTCTGTCGCTAAGATCCCTTCCAGAAACAAAGTCCACTATCCTATCACAGTAAATCAAAACAACGTCTAATTCCGTCCAAAGACTTCATTGTTAGATAACTAGATGTAGCATGTCGTTAGCATCACGACTAACATGGCTGGGATTGACGGTTCTCTTGAGCTTAGCACCGTTTCTTTACGGAACTAGCTCCTCCGTTTTACTGTCGAGCCTGTTTACCTAATAGAACTCCAAGGAGATAAATTGGATCGAAGAATTAACGAGTTTAGTTATATGTCACAATTTTTCTCCACTATACTTATGAGGGAGCGGTATATTATAACCTATAATGAAATTAGAATAAAATTATGAAAGTAGTAAAAATCCAGAACTGACCCTTCGCTTACCAACCACATCCAAGAAAGCTGAATCAAGCCTTGCCGGCATTTACATATAGGAATCTAAATTTGTGAACTAAAAAATGACAAAAATTAAGTTATTTAGTACTTCACAAACTTCCAAGAAATTTGGAAATTCTATGTTACATTTCATCATTGCGTTTAAAAGTAAATAACCAGTCTTTAAATTATTACTTTCTTCATAGTACACTATTTCCGTCTTAATTTGATGAAACAATTTCATGTACATACTTAGTAAAGGGGCTTAAGCTTAATAGAGTTAACTAATATTTCCTTTAAATTGGTAATTTCGTCGTTTATTTTTCCGTAACTTGATTTTTTTAAATGTTTACATCATAGCTCGAAAAATTTCAATATATTGGCGCTTTAACACTATACACTCAAGTTCTATGAAGTCCTTGTAGTTTACTTAAAAACAATTGTCTCATAAACATTTCAAGCTTTACCATCTATAACATCCGTTTTTGAAAGGATCTGTATTGTATAGACTATGTGGATATTGAAATAATTCGAAGTAACAATAAATTGTATAATTCAAATAACTGTCGGATTGCAAAGTATTAATCTATTATACTTATATATACTTAATAAGTCGTAAAAAAAAAGTAATTTGTAATATATAAGTGATATTTAATAAGAAGGAAAAGCGTTAAATTTTGACGGACAAATCTTGGGTTTATGATTTCAAAAATATAAACCGTTGTACACGTAAGAATCGATTTTGCATTTTGTAGGACAGCATAGAAATCCTGAGCCCCGGCAGTGTTATTGCAGAGGCTGTATAGGTGCTCCGCTCGCTCCGTAATGGCGTGTGTGTCGAGTTCTAGCATCGTGTATTTCTGGTAATTTACAGCACTCGTCCTGACAGAACTCATTTCAGAAGTGCAGGGCTGTCCGTCTGCTAGAGATGCTATTCTCGAATTCCCTTACAGTCTAACCCTTATTTTTCTCTCCAGTAGGAGTAGTGTGAACACACAGGCTAGCGAAAACGTTCATTATACCTTGTTCTACAATAAAATCAGTTCGTTTCAAGTGACTTGAAGAGGACGGTATGCTTACAGTGAAATAATGTTAAGAAAATAATGAATAAGCATATTGATGGATGTCATTTCCCACTGTCCTCTGACGAAACTTTAATGATAAAAATCTGTGGTGAAACACATAACTTACACTGCAGAAAATAAAAATTTTGTCTCTTTGTCTTGATAATTTGTAGGATTGCTTGATTATTAGCACACCTAATTATATAAAATGTTGTGCCTGTGTAATGAAATACTATATCCAAATTACAATATCATAAACACATATTTACATCATTACGCTGAAATATTTATGATACAAGGGCTAAAAGAAGGATTTCATTTTGCGAGTAGGAATATTTGCGTAACGAGCCCATGAGGGCGAGTGAAATAATAATTTTTAATACGTGCTCTGCAGCCATATTGGGAGCATTATAGCTATTCGTGAACTCTCCTGCCATCTAGTAAGCGCTTGCGCAGACAGAGGTTATTGATTTCTCGTACATGACTGCCAGTTTAAGACATGGAATTGCCAACGCTTTTCAGCCAACAAGTAAGACATATTTGCGACCACACTGAGAAATTTAGCGTTTTTCAAGGAGTAACGCATTTTAGCATTTTCAATTTATATCAGACTGAGTCTATTTAATAATCATATGCACCTGGAGTGGGGCGGATTTCAATGACCTAAAAAATAGGATATATGCATGCATTTATGACCTAAAAACATTAAAATATGACCAATAAAATTTAAAATATGACTTTACCACTTGCTCATTACGTATATTTTTTAAGTTTCATTACAATTCATTTTATTAAAATATAATGTTAATTATTTAAAATATCTGTAAATTATCAAAAAGTATTTTTATAATGCACAATTTACAAAATATATGAACTTTCAAAATTTCTTTAATATGCACACAAATATGCCAAAAATATGACCTAAATATGCATATTCATGCTAAATCTGCTACCATAGTTGATAATTTCCTAAATATGCAGTTATATGCAAAATAAAAGCCGTCTCATTTTCATAAGGACGCTTGGAATTGTTTTAAATTAGTAGGAAACCTGAAATAATGCAATGGGGAAAAATACGACATGTCATAGAAATCCGCCCCCTAGTCATCATTTTATAACACTCAGTCGCATAGTCTTCTCCTTTTAATTAATATCGTCTACAGTTTAAAGTCCTTCTTTTACCTATGACTGTGCATATATACAAATTGTGCAATAATTCCGTCGTTCTTCAAGTACAATATTTCTATGTAAAAATAGTACTATATCGAAAATGTATACATCATAGTCCGCTGACTGCAAGAGTCTTTTACTATGACTTTTGGTACTGTTACACTATTGTTCCATCGTGTGTGTGTGTGTGTGTATATATATATATATATATATATATATATATATGTTGTGTCTGTATGTGTTTTATCTTATGACGGATTAAGTTGTGTTGTGGACCCAGGTAAGTATTAAGTTAGTTAAGTGTATGAGGTTGAATTTTTATCAAGTTTTTAAGATTGTAACCCTCATCTGAAACATGAAATTCGTTAATCCTGATGAATGGTTTCGATTGAAGAATCAAAGAGACGCTTGCAACGAAAGTAGATCGATAACCCTTTACTTTGTACGGATAAAAATAATCGGCAAGACCTTTTTAATATCCGAACCTCAAACTGGAAGTGGGTTTGACGGGTCCGGAGTTACCTACAGCGATACGTTGATAAGGTTCATATTCGTTTTCTCCAGTTTCCAGCACGTTTCTTCCTTGCAAGAGATTTCTCAGAGTTTCTATTAGCTTCGTTACTTCCGCCTGCCTGTTAAGCCGTCACCCATGCCATAGAACGGCACCGCTTAACTCCAAGAGGCCTACTTCATTAGGGGACGGAACACTTATTCCTTTAACACTTATCTAAAAACAACTTATATGTAAAAACTATATTTCGCGTAGGCAATCAGCAAAGAAAATTTTCCTGTCCTATTAAATGAATATGCAGGTCATGAGTTCATTGCCTGTTTAGGAAATGAGCATTTCCAGGAATAGAACTTTTTCCAGTGGAAGTGACTTAAGGTAAGAAGGTAGGCCCGATTCCATAATGCCCGACACCGTGACAAATACGACAATTATGTCAAGTGTGACAAATTAGTCAATATGTCACGAGAAATTTCTTTTAGCATGACAGGCATATCAATGTCAATTATTGTCAGATTAAAAAGAACACTTTCCATAAACATGACAATTTCAAGTCAAACTTAAAGTTTACTTTATTACACTGTAGATGGGTCTCAAATACAAGTGCGATAAACGATCTCAACGTTGAATGTTAGGTTAATCCGTTACCTAAAACCCCGGGTTGGTCTGATTTCTATTCATTCATCACTCTCACTATCGATAATATCCTACTACTGGTGTCCATTATCAACAAGAAAGAATAAGTCACATAGGTGTAATATTTACAAAACTAATTTGACAAATTCTTACACATTTACATAACCTAAGACTAAATCGACATGTAAAATATTGTCTGTCACTTCTGAAATGAGAATTCCACATTGTTAATTGCCTACGTTTAAAATAATCAACCTGGAATAATGTTTTATAAACGGTAGAGATTTTTCTGTCAACGTAAAATTTGCATAAAATTCTAGAAAAGTCTCTTGAAAGTTAGGTCAGGTTGTCAGCAATTATGAAACCCACAATTTATTGTCAAAAATTGAACCTGTAAGATAATTTCCTGTCACCTGCAACCTGAAAAATTACAACTCTTAGGAAATAGGGCCCTGGTGAATTTGTTTCTTGCCAGATAAAGATGTCGGTATCTGCGGCACTAAAGCATCACTGATGCGACTTTCTTCTAAGATTCCCATTATTATAATTCTGTAGCTTGATTCTAAAAGGGCCAATGTCATATAACTTGCTTTTGAGATAACTGACTTAGAAGCCTTTATAGAAGTAACATTTTTTTTTTTTTTTTTTTTGCTGAGAACTTCCGACATTGGCCTCTAAGGTTTCTGTATTATGTCCATTAATAGCATCAGACATTGGCACTTTTAGTATACGAAAGATAAAGACTAGCTGAGCTCCATAATACATAGATCTCATTTTTGCAAGAAATTGACATTGGCCCTTTTAGAACCAAGCCACAGAATTGTTCTGATAGCAAACATAATCTAGAGAAAAAAAACGGGTAATCCTCAGCCGCTCGTAAAAAAACTATATTGTTGATATCAGCCCTCTCCCCCATATTACACTGTAGTTAAGTAGTCCTTTATCGCTTACCATACAAACTGCATAGTTGAGTAGTCCTCATCCGCCTGTCATACCCACCTGATAATAAGATATTGTATCAGATGTCGGCTTTGGAACTGTGAATGATTCGTATTTGAGAACCAGATGTGATCGAGACAGGCTGAAACGCCTCCACAAATCGCCTAATTAAGACACGCTAAAGAGCTCTGCAAGGGCGAACGCCTTAAAACCGCTCTCCTTTTTTACATCCAAGGCACATTAGAAAACATTTTATCTTTCCAGAAGGTGCAGGTTTGCACTAGCATATCTCTCGAATATTGGTATCATTACCTATTGTTAAGTAAATAAGATTGTTTTTCCTGAGGCCATTCATACTAGATTATGTTAGTGATGTGTTTGATATAAGCTGCAAACTAAAGATATTTTAAGAGAGGACATACAGCTTTGGATGCTGAAAAATAGGTGAAGTTCATTATTTTTTCTCGGCAATGAATTGTTCTGTAGCCTTGTAATCTGGCATGCTCTATATTGACTAGTTCTATAATTGCATACATTGCATTCATAATTAATTTAACTATTACAGTTATGGCCAATTATCATTAAACAATGACACCCAAATGTTATGCACTGAAGGAGGATTTGCATCAGATTTGGAGCCCACATTACGATATATTCCCTTAATGGGCCTATATGCTTTGTTATTTGCAAGTCGTCTCTTACTACCACTAGAATTTATTAAAACTTAACTGTTAATAACTCTTTGTCATATAGGCCTACTCAATTATGATTTCAAAGAGCATGGCTATATAACCTGTCTATGTTTCAGCTACAAGTGGAAACTACTTTATTTACTTATTTGGTGAGTTTCAGATTTTATAATTTTGACTTCATCTGTATGTGTATATTATAGTCATCACTGACTGTAATAACGCTGTATATAATTTTATAATTTTTGCGTTTGTTTCAAATAATAATTAAGTTCTAAAATAATTTCTACATTAATAAGAGGTAAATTCTAACAATACATCTAGACAACCTATGAAGTTTATGTTTTACGACATAATGTAATACAAAATACGAAATGAATTAGAGGAAAACCTTACTGTATATTAACATTTCCTTTTTGATCAGTAGATATTGAGAGTATAAGACGGACAAAAGTAAGTAGAAAAGTTCAAACCGACGCTCATAGGTTTGAATTTAATTCATAGAATGGAAATTGTTTGGTGTTGTTCACTAACACCCTGTAGATACACAATTCATATTACATTGCTGCAGTGGTAAACAAGAAATCCGGACCTGATTTACCCATCCCCCAGACACTATGAAAGGGTTTTAACGTGCGGAATTGTAGGGGCACAAACCAATACCACTCCCTTATGTAAGCTCTTTCGTAGGCTACAACCCCTTCACGATTTCTCTAATTTTTACATCGTTCATCTTCCAGTTATTCTCTTGAGATTCTCAAGGAATTACTTGTACCATTCATAATGTAATAAACAAGACCTTCCACGGAACCTTTCTGCTGTAGAAAAGAAAATGTGAGGGGAGTTTTGTAATTATTATCACCAAATATGGCGGGGGAATACCAGTCATTTAGTAGAGCTACTTTTTTTTTCATCCGTGCATTAAGCGATATCTATTGTAACTCGTGGAGTATTTAAGCTCTACCTCTCCACTACTTCTTCCTATCATAAATTATTTCCCTTGGATGAGAGAGCGAAAGAGAAGAGAGCGAGAGAGAGCGAGAGAGAGAGAGAGAGAGTTAGAGCGAGCGAGAAGGAAGTGAAGAGTTTTAAATTTACGACACTCACATAAAGGTTGAAATGGATTTACCAGTTAGTAAAATTTCTTATCTTCTAGGAAATGTGATATGAAAGATTAAGACTGTTAAGATTTAGTGAATGTTTTCTTTTTCTTGGAATGGATTTTACGCGTTTCTGTAGGTATGTCAATTCTATTATCAGATTTTATTATTGCAGTTTCACTCATAGATTTCAGACTAAAGCTGTATGTAGAAGCTATTAACACCGGTAAATCGCTGATAGTTAATACCTTATGTGTTTCATTCTCATAGCGTAGTCGAAGACGATTTTTTCTTTCTCTCTATAACCACTGAAATACAATGCAAGTGTACTAAATCTAATTGCTTATTTAACAATATTAAGCCTATCACGGATAAAACTGTAATTTTGTATTTAAAGAAATCGTAAAAAACAAAATGTATTGAACATATAAACCATACAAAATTACCCGACCAAAGAGTAAAATAATGACTAAAATTACTTAAATTATATTTCTATTGATATAATTTTGCAAATAACAGAATTTGAGAAACGAAGATAAAATTTCATATTCCCCATGAAGAATCAGTTTGGAATTTGGCAACGTGTTTTCCATAAATGCCACGGTTATGAGTACTAACCTACTCATTTAAGTAATTAAATGTGAAGTGACCAGACAATAACTTTCAAGGAATATATTTGCTTAGTTACTACAAATTTGTAATCGTTAATTTCCTGGTGTTCCCAAAGAAGTCAGAGGTGCCAGAAAAGCTTCAGAGAAACCGACGATGTCTCTAAGAAATTTTAGAGATGGAAAATAGTTTAAATGGGGTCTATAGTGGACTGAAGAAGCTTTGCTTTTCAGAAAAATGTTCTTTGCAGTGAAATACAATTTATATGTTAGTTTGGAATCGAGTCGAACTAACTAACTCCGTGGCGCTAACATCCTAGAAGGGACAAGGCCTACCACCCGAACGCTGCGTCATCTACCATAGGCAGACGGCAGGATTGGGGTTCATGTGGTCAGCATGCCGATACCCACGGCCGTTAATGGTGGTATCCATGACCGGAGCCGCAACTTCTCTATCAAGTAGCTCCTCAATTTGAATCACGAGGTTGAGTGCGCGCCTACCAGACCTCCCTACCTCAGAAATATCCGAGGACGTACCGGGTATCGAACCAGGGCCGACGGATCTGTAGTCAGCGACGCTAAGGGTGGAATAATCTAGAGTGAAATTTGTGTAGGTATAATAGACTTCATTCTTTCTCGCCTCTAATTAGACATCATACTTCGGATTCCTGTGAGTTTACAGCAAAATTCAAATCACCGATTGTTTATTTGGTGTAAAGCATGTTTACATCTCAGTTAATAAACAATGATATCTGTAACTTCCCAGAGAAGTTTTATTATATTGTATGTTCTGTATATAAAAAATTCATGAAGATGCATTGTTATATGCCATCGAGGTACCTGAAAATTTAAATTGATTTTCAGACGGTTGTTGGTTATATCACATTATACGTATTAATACAGTAACGAATCTCAGTCCGTTTTTCTGCCAGACGGACATGCGCGGGCATACACTAGCGATCGTAGTGGCCATAAATTAACACTACCGTAGGAAGAATATAAATAAATAGGAACGTTGTAATTATTAGAATAAGCGTGTTTTGAAAAGACATTGTTCTGCTGTAAATTGCAGTAATAATAAAGGAAGAATTCCTGAATTGCATTTGTTCACTTTCCTAAAAAAATTCAGAAAGGTAAAAACAAAAATACCGGCACATAATATTTACTGTATGTCTACTGGCTTACTCGTGACATGTATCCTGGTGTGTTTATGTTTCAACTTATTTTAATGTCATATGTTTATATTCCATTCTGTTGTAATGATTTCTCGTGTAAAAAATGGGTCATCAATGGCCGAAGAGAAGACCTACTAATAAACAAGTAAATAATATCTGAGCGAAAATAGCCGTCTATGCTTTGAACACAGAAAACAGTCAGTTTATGAATTCTTATAAGACCTCGTTAATTAAAACTGTTGTACCGACCGTGTTCTCAATTCCACATATTCCATGATTTTTTGTTTTGTTTATTGGAGTTCATCCTGCAGTAGTCTAATTGAGGGTAGACAGACCTTAATTGAAGTCGTATGTTGCCATATAACATAGAGAAACAAAATACGCTCTCAACAATGAAGTGCAGGATGAACATCGTGCATACCTATATTCAAAGACTACCCTTTAATATCATTTATAATTTAAATGATGATTTTAAAGGAAAAGTACTAGGCCTAGATACAGATCTTAACAATAGCCTATTTAGGTATGATTTACCTCTTCTTAACTAGAATACAATACATGTTTTAACATTTCTTAAATTTAAAATTCAGATTTGCAATAAAGAAGAATATTGTGCATTTTTCTCTCTTAATATAACATATTTTGTGATGTTTTTATACATTTTCCCAAGCAATCTGATGAGATGAGAATGTAGTTTTAGTTACTCGCCGCATGGAGCGCCCGTGTCGTCCAGTTAACATGTTGTCATAGGACATTCACAGTTTCTTTACTGTATTAATACCTATAGTGTGGTTGTATGGTTATTGAACAAGGATTAATTGGAACTTAGGCATATGACCGTTGCCGGTGTGCCAGAAATTTTCCCGCAGGCATTCTTTTAAATCTCTGTAAATCTACAGACCTAAACCTGTCACATTTTTGCGCATATAAAATATGTTATCAACCTGGCCACAGATCGCACCCGCATCCTCAAATGCAGAAAGCCATAGCCATACTCTCAGCGTTACCCAAGCAGACTTTTAGATGGTAAAAGTTGTGTACAGGATTGTCAAGGATTAGGGATTTTTTGCTATTTATTTGTTTGTTAAAATGAGTTCTATTAAGAAGATCACATAATTTAATTTTCTCTGGTTCATAAATTTGCAAAAAAAAATACAATGCTGTGAGGCCAGCAAGCGATGAAATAGTGTTCACCTCAAAATCTTCATGACAGTAATCATTACTACAGACTACCAGTTACAGTCTTCATATGGATTTGCTAAAATGCATTTTTTAATTCAGGGAACGCAGTAGCAGTGTGAAAGCTAAAACAATGGCAAAAGTCTTAACTCATACACAATAAATTCAGAGTTAAAAGATGGCGAGTTCTTTTCTTTAAGGTTTAAAAGCCTCTTGACAGCTACTGACATTTAAGCATACTTTTCTTCATTAAACATTTATATTCTATAATGCAAGATAAGTCCATTCCAATCCGGGATTCTATTCAACCCTGAAAACTACACTCAAATATTCCTACCTATGTGACTTCCCAACCTCCGCTACAATAAGTTGTTTAATAGAACCTTATGCAAAGAGCCTATAATTGCAATTATGAAGACACGAGTATTTTTTATAATTTTCATACGAGTGTCGAAATTACCATTGTAAGCACGTTGAGTATGGTTGTTTTTGTATTACCCAGTAATTAAATGTTTGAATTTTGAGTTTCTAGATTCAAAGAGATAGTTTACCTCGGGGATCAGCTGTCAGTAAGTTCTCTTCTTCGTCCTTCTAATGTTTTGTCATAGATGACAGGTGATGGAAGCGGGGAAATCAAAGCTACCAGGGTACTATTTACTTGCAATCATTACTATTTGAAAATGTAATTTCTACTTGTAATTTAATCTGGAAATAAAATTGTAACCATTACATTTTAGTAATCATTAGTACTAGTATCATTCTCGCTTGCTATTAGTCATCACTACTGTTTTTGCAAATAATATCCAAATTAGAGGTAATATTAACAAAAAGTTACTCAATGTGTCTGGAAATATTGGTATTGATGTGTTTTCTTGTTTGTTCATTAATAATTTGAGATTTGTTAACGACCCAAGCAGCTTTACACTGAATGGCCCAATAGTTTAAGACCTTGTGCATAAAACAAAAAATAAAAAATTAATTTTTAGGTAACTGCGATTCTGTAAAGTAATTGTAATTGTAACTGTAATTTTACTGATTACTTTTTGAAAAGTAATTTGTAATTGTAATTAAGTAAAATGTCTCTCAGGTAATTGTAATTCATCCAAATGCTTTCTGTTTGTACTTTTTTCATCACAGATTATAACACTACTATGTCACATGTAATAAGTGCATTGTAAAATGGTCGAACAAAGCACGTACGTCGTTGCTTCGTACACCTGAATTTATCATTAAATAAGAAAGAAATTATCTTTGTGAAACTTTTATATAAACATGTAATTCAGTGCCCTTTCATATTATCGGGTTTTAGAAAAGAAATGAACTCGCTTCAACAACAATCATAAGCTTTTAACTTATCAATTATGTACAATATCTTATTGAATGTGAAAAATTCTTCCAACCTGTTCTTTCCTCGACATATACCAAAGTATATTCAATTATGAACATTGGAAGATTGAAGACTGATTGTAATCATTACTCTAATCGTGTTTTATTTTGTTTCGGAAATAATTTTGTGCTGTTTGTTTCCAGGTTGGTTCAAATTTAATTTCGTTGCTATCTCTCTTCTTTGCCAAAACTGCACCGAATTCCCGAGAGATTTTTCTTCTTAAGGTTAGATAAGGGTTAGAGGGAAATCCCAGAGGGATTGTGAAACAGTAACTTTCTGTCTGTGAAAATAGCAATTTGCTTTCCAAATTCCTCCATCCTCACCCCACACCTATATTGCTCTATGTACTAAAAAATCCCAGGGAATGAATATTCAACTCATCAACATTTACGCGAATGTTATTATAGGCCTGTAGCGAAGTTTTTTCCTCTCTTTTTTATATCTACCAAAGGAATGATAATATAGAACGGAGAAAAGTTGCTTTTATTGACGCAGGGAAGTGCGGCTTGATATTATGGTCCACCAAGGAGCTGATTGAAGCTTGCTTTCTGCTTCTCGCAGAGGTATCATTTATCGTAAGGGTTAATCCGAGTCATCGCCCCCAAATATACACATTCTCTATAAACCCTTTCACTTTTCCCATATACTCATTCTCATTCTCTTTTTCTCTTTCTCTCTCTCTCTCTCTCTCTCTCTCTCTCTCTCTCTCTCTATGGGTACATTAGGGATGGGTCGATACTAAATTTTCTCGATACTCGATACTCGATACCTTCAACATTTCCAGTTTCAATAAATAGGTACATTAAAAATTAAAATTTGAGAGAACTGTGTAATACCAACTAAATTAATTAAGTGTGCATATTTAATGAGACAAAATTTAATATCATCAGTAGCCTATAATTATTTTTAAACTCTACATTAAAACTAAAATTAGTTTTTTAAACAGTCCACTTACAAGTTTTTGTTAAAAAAATACTAGCATTCTCACTTAATTGCAGAATTGCAGAATTACAAAAGTATCGAACAAATATCGAGCGAGTTTTCTGAAGTATCGAGGACCCATCCCTAATATATATATAAAAGCGGAAGTAGAAAAATCCTTTCCGACAAGAAGGAGATCTCTTTAACTCAAGTTATTGTACAAGGCTGGAAAGAAAGTACCTTGCACTAGAGAATGTTATTTTATAAATACTCCTGAAAGATATGTTGTATAATTAACTATTTTATATTATACGTATACTTAGGATATTATTACCATTGATTGTCAAGGGAATGAAAAGACCTGAGAGCACAAAATACACACAATGACCCTCCCCTATTGAAGCCCATGCTACTAAAGTAAAGTAAAGGAGAGGAATTGTGAAGACCAGCACTCTTCAACATTCCGAGAAAAAGTGGAAGATTATTATTATCATCATCATCCACTTTTTAATTTTAAAGGAAGTCACATATTTCATTTAATTTACATGAGAGGGAAAAAAATGAATTATTAAGGGGAGAAGATACCTTCCATCTCCACCATGTTAAATTTGTCAATTTAACAATAACTCTTTGTAAATATCACCTGTATGATTAACAGCTATAAATTCATTCCATTGCTGACAATCAATGACGCACTGACGAAGCTCAATAAAGACTTGGCTTCAGTTTGCAAGTGGTCAGACAATTTTGGACTTCACTTAAAGACAGGAAAATTGCAGCAATTGTAATGGGACATCTGCGTATGATGAATAGAGTAAACGTTAACACTATACTGCGCGTGAAAATTAACGGTATTCTTATAAACTGCAGCTTATCGGTAAAAAATCTTGGCTTCTTTACGGATTCAGATCTAAACTGGACATGAGACATAGCAAGCTTTCAGATTCCAGTATCAGGACAATTTATTGTAAAATAACATTGTACCCTGGGGTAAAATAGGATTTGTGTAATGTGGATATTCAATAAATAAATAATTCAATTTCTAATTTATCAAATCTTGTATTATTTGTAATTAATATGTATAGTTTTACCAGTGAAGTGGAAGAAAAGACCTTATGGCCTTAACTTCCCCACTACAAATAATTAAATAATAATAATAATAATAATAATAATAATAATAATAATAATAATAATAATAAAAATGATTCACTCAAATATATTCAACGGTGTCCGATCAGATTGAAAATATGATTGTACTTATCGAGAAATTCAGATATATATTCAGCAGGAAAGTTTTTTTCTGGACTTGCTGCTATTTAAATATCTGCCGATCACCTGTCGACGTTAAAATTGTATCCACATTGATTAGATCCGTTTTCTTAATGTCAAAAATTCCATTATGAAATAGATTTTTACAATTCTAGTATGTTCCCCCTCAGTACATTTATCATTCATTATCTAATATTATATTACAGTGTTGATTGTTCGTGTAAATACAGACCGTCAGTTATCACAGAGTACAATAACTATTTATTTAGAAAAATCTCTACACTGTTGATTGTTCGTGTAAATACAGATCTTCAGTTATCACAGAGTACGGGAACTATTTATTTAGAAAAATCTCTCTTTTGTAAACATTGGAATTACTTGTCACAACATTACGAAAACCCCTGTAGAGATATTCGTAGTGCTTCCACTTCTCTCATTATAAATTGATCTGTTAAAGTGAAAGTGTTAATGGAATTCATTATTTAAAGAAAGCGTATTTGCTATCGAACACACAAAAACTACTGGCAATTAGAACGGAGCCGTTACCTGGCTGGAAAGAATAAAATTGTGTTAGTAATCCAACAGGATTTGTTATAGAAGGCGCCGCGGTAAAGTGGATTATTTGGAATTGATCACATCAGGCCTAATGAGACAGAGGCCACTTTGAAATTTTAAAAGTGCTGCAAATCACAAATTGATTGCTGATTGGTTTGTCTAGCTTTGTAGAGGACGGGGAAATGTTTTATAGGTGGCAGACTGATAGGGTTACGAGAGCACTTTCTGGTGTGTTTGTTTTGTGTCTCTATTTTTCATTTCTCCATCAAGCAAGTGCTAAAATTTACGCTTTGAAGCATAAATATTTCCACAGTGCGATCCAAGAGAGAGACGATATGTTTGAAATATTTTAAGTAAACGACGCGTACACAGAACCACAGAAATAATGTCACAAGTAAACAAACAGCTAGTAATACTACTTGGTTCATTTGGGAATATCAGTATCCCGCTGTTTAGGAAGGCACTCTTGTTATTTACTGTTATTTATGTGCTGAAGTCAGACCTAAAAGCAGGACATTAGGTCCTTGAAAGCGATACCAGGAAGACTATTTTTACCGCATTGAATGTATAGGCCTATGGCCGATATTCCACGAACAAAGTCCTTGGATAAGAACCTCAGCAAGACATTGTACAAGATTAAAAAGTGATAGTTTTTCTTAATCAAAGATGCGCTATTACATCCAAGACCTTTGACCAAAACCAGTTTTCGATATAAAAGTTTTTGTAGCAGTTACTGGAGAAATATCTAAATAAAGAGTAAGTAAAGTGTTCCCTATTACAGACCATAAGAGGTCCAGAGGATTCCAGGAGTGAGAGATTCCCAGATTTTAGACTTTCGGCACGTGAAGGTGGTAAGGTGGTCAGCCTTACGCACCGGCCACCTTTACCCCCAGGATTGCTCCTGGTACTCATTTCTGTTAGAGGCTGAGTCGACCCCAGGACCATAGTGCCAACAGAAGGGTTAGGCCAATTGAAAAACTCCAACGACCTCATCGGGGATCGAACCCGCGATCTTCCGGTTTGTAGCGCCGAATTCGTTACTTGCTTTAAACTGAAGGATATGATGATAATGACACGAGTTAGGTGGGGTTTTTATTAGGGATGGGTCGATACCAGATTTTCTCGATACCGATACATGATTTTTCCTCGATACTCGATACTTCGATACATACCTTCAACATTTCCAGTTTCAATAAATAAGTACATTAAAAATAAAAATTTGAGAGAACTGTGTAATACCAACTAAATTAATTAAGTCTGCATATATAATGAGACAAAATTTAATATCATTAGTAGCCTATAATTATTTTTAAACTCTACATTAAAACTAAAACTAGTTTTTTAAACAGTCCACTTAAAAGTTTTTGTTAAAAAATACTAGAATTCTCACTTAATTGCAGAATTTCAGAATTACAAAAGTATCGAAAAGTATCGAGCGAGTTTTCTGAAGTATCGTTCGATGCCGATACCATGCAAGTATCGAGAGTATCGAGGTATCGAGAGTATCGAGGTATCGAGAGTATGGAGGACCCATCCCTAATATATATATATATATATAGAATGTAATTGAACTCTTCAGATAAAACACAAATGCAGTGTACAAACAAAGATACCACATGCACAGTGGAATACAATGTAATAATTAATAAAACAATCGATTAGTCCCACAATAAAATACTGAATTTACAAAAACTGGAATTACATAATTGATAATTAGATATATAAATTAATTTAAAACACAAGAAATAAAATTTAAGAAACACTACAATATATACTGTATAACGGACTCGTTGCTATGAACGCCGGGAATTCTTTGATCCAATGCAACAACTAACAACATGCATGAAAGCCTTCAAAGTATCATCCAATACGGTTTGTTTCCCAACTCCTTGAAGCAAAAGCCGGCCATTTTTGTGCTCAAAGTGACTGGACCAAAGAAAATTGATAGTGGAATTCTGCCCTATGTGTATGTTGAGGAGGTATCTCTTTTTTACGATGTTTGTGATTTTCTGTACAACATATTAGTTCAAAATCGTTCTCAATCACTAGCGCACTGCATGTACACAGTGTTTAGCCAACAAAAGAGATATACGTAACCATGGCTTCCTGATGCTACACAATAATATCCTTTCTGTGATTAGGGAGAGAGCAAATTATCGGATTTTTCTTTTCATTTACACAGAATTGGATGAAACTTTCAGGAGGTAATACTACGGATTATATGAATATAACGAGGGAAGACAATAACTATTTGGATTTAAGCTCCTTACGGAAATTATTTCAATCGGATTAAAATTTAGGTTTACTCTTAAATGACAATAATACTTTCAAGGTAGATTTTATCTATGGCGTTTTATAGTGGAATACAAAAAAATATTAATAAGGTAATTAGATGGATTACGAGATACAGAATTTTGAAACTAAGATTTTGGAAATTTAAAAAATGCTTTATTAAAAAGACTATTAATCGGATTTGTGTTAACAATTCTTAAAACGAATTATTTATATAGTGTAATACAAGATGAGGTCGTACTGAAAAATTTCCTGAAATCTGCATAAAATATTTAACTTAATATTCGAATTTACCTATCTTAATTCTTGTACAATTCGTATAATGAATTCAGTGGATGAGAATGACTTTATAATACCTAGAAGAGTTAAATTAACAATATGTAATAATAATAACATATAAAATGTCAACATATGTTTTGTGATTGCTACATTTATTTTAATTTTATATTAGATGTTTTTTAATTATTAATCAAAGTGAGACTGAAAGATGAGAAATGTAATGAATGATTTTACAGCAACAAGACAGCCCCAGAAGTGTTTCATTGCTGATGTTTTCAAACGCCCATTCAGTCTGGAGGAGTATTTAAAACTGGAGGACAATTGAATGTTTAGTTTTTTTGAGAAATTCAATGGTAGCGCACGCCGGGCGTGTTGCAGCGCCTGACCGAGTAGGGGCGGAGTGATATAACTCCCACGCAACAACAGTGTCCGTTTGATTGATGGATTGCACTACCACGTACGATCGGCCTCCCCCCCCCCCCGGAGCTCTGATATGAATTCATGGAGACATGCCCGGATAAACCTCTCTCCAGCCACCATTATGGCACTTGGATAAAATGTCAATACTGTAAAGAATCCCCCTCTTCCTCACTCCTCATCTCTCTCTAACCCTTTAATTCTTTTATTGTTGAAGGATGAAAACAGTGATCTTGGATCTTGGATCTATAATGACATTTATCACGAAACAAGTCAGCCACTTCATAATTACGGGTGGGACATTCTAGCAAATCATAATTTTTTTTTGTTTATTACGTATCATAAATAATAAACTAGAATTGGTTCTTCACATTCTGTGGAATTTACAATGCCTTCTCCTCCACAATACATAAAAAGCATTATTTAAAATTTATTTTAAATATTTTAAATTTGTTTTTCAAAACCTGTTACGGGTGGGACATAATTTGGGCACTGATTTTAATGATGCAAAACAAAAGCTCATTTTCTGTTCTGCTATAACTGTTAGGGTCTTAATGTTGTTATTAATGAAGGTATGAGGAATTAAATACAAACTATAAACTGGTTCCAGGATGTCAGAAAATTTATTTAACTCATCAATAATAATTTAACAAAACTATCACTGTTACGGGTGGGACAAAAATTACCTTGCTTGTTATTTTACATAGTAATTAACCACACATTCTTTTAAGTTAATCTTATACCTAATTGTACCTTAAGATGTATATTTTCTCAAATGAAAATGGACATACTGATTACTCTTGACTACTTGGTATTAAAGATTGTTAAAATCATGCTAAAAATGGCAAAAAAAAAGTAATTCAACGCAATAAATAAGTAAATCGACATATTTTACACATGAAACCACTTCAGATACACCTAAGTCCTTAAAATTCTGAGAATTTGAGGTTTTAAACTTATTTTTGACCACCCAATTACAATAATTTTATAACTTCTCTCTTTGAGGGAAAAATTCCCATATTTTATGAAATGGCTGAAGTGTGTTGATGAGCAACGCTCGTTTCATCATCTTCATACGAGTTTCTTAATTACCATTACAGGCAAGCTACATACGACCAAGATTAGTCTGAATGTTGAAATATTTAGAATTTAGATTCACTGAAACAAACGGCAACGATCTCACCAGCTGATTGGCACAATTCTTGTCTTGAACGAGAAATGGCAGGCTGTGGCAGGTTATGGCGTCAGTCGGCAGGTCATGGCGTCAGTCAAACCGAAGCCACCTTATGGTTGCTTTCTTGAAACCGACGGATTTTTACAACCCGAATTGAATTCAATCTAGTAAGATATTGAAATTAACACGAGCAGAACTGGCCTTATTTTAAATACAGGTTATTTATTACGTGGCCCGGGCGGCTTGGGTCGCTTAAAATCCTAAAAGGGAGAGGTGAAACTACGATAAAGAAAGAAAGAAAAGTTATTTATTACGTAGTTTTCAGCTCATAGTTTCAAGGTCTCAAGACCGTTTCGTGTTCGATAATAATTAGGGTTCGGATGTTTATGACCTAAAAAAGTGGAAAATATGACTGTAAATATGACCTTAAATGCGACTAAATATGACCGTAAAAAAATTCAAAATATGACCCAAAAATCCTAAATATCCCTTCATAAAAGAACGTATTATCTAAAAATAAATGTTCCAATTTAAAACTTTTATGACTCTAAATTATTACATCACATTAATTCCATCATATAATCACTTTTTAAAAAAATTTACAGGTGATTTACAGGTATATTTGTAAAGAATTTCTAATCTGTTAATGTTTCCAGATACCACTGTAACTGCGAACTGAAAATATTTTAAAAACACGTATATTAGAAGTTGTTAACAGCAAGGAGGAAAATGTAATTGTGCTATTACTTGTCATTGTCCCTTCTGTCGTGACACTTTTTTGGAAAAAAATTAAGTTGACAATTTAGTGCAGATACTGCAACATTGTGCTCTTTTACCGAATTTATTGCTGAAATATGACATTACATTACAAATATGACCGAAATATGACCAAGACCATGAAAATGACAAAAATATGACTTTATATGCAAATTAAAAACGGTCCGATTACGATAACAAGCATACAATTCGTGTTTAATTTATGCTTTCGGCGAGAATGGAGGTCAGGATAAAAATGTAACAATTCATAAACATCCTAACCCTAATAATAATTAATCGATACCAGAGCGGTCCAAATGAAAAACAGTTTCAAATTGAGTGTCATTATAATAACGTTGGGTCACACATAATAAGCGTACTATAGAATGGTGGGACAAAAACACATAAATGTCCTGATATGTTCGTAGTTAGGAAATTTGTCATTAGCCCCAAAATTTGAATAAAATTCGATAGCTATCCTCCCTATAATGAGATAATCCAATATCGCAATGTATAATTTTACATTTTATATATTGCTAAGTTAAAGATTAGCTTTTGCCATAGGTAATTCCATGAGAAATTACGAGTTTATCAATATATTTGCGACAACGAAGTTCCAACAAATTTATCTGATGAAATTCTTAACATCGAGTAGGATTTATTGAGACTATTCCATGAATAAATGTAACGGATTTTATAAATAATAATAATGATAATAATAATAACAATAATAATAATAATTTTTTAACTTTGTTTGCAATATTCTGTTAGCCGTAAGATCACGACCTACTAAATGAACGAACAGTCCATGATTCGACCCGAGTTCCCAATGCTACCAATAGTTTTTAACAGAAAAAAAAGATCATCGTCGTAATTGTTTACACCAAAACGCTATAAACGTGTTTAAACTACCTAGTACCATTGGGGTCAAATTGACCCCAAAAGTACTTTTGAAATATACATAGCTCCACTGAGCTGGTTTTAAAACTATAATTTTTAAAATGAAAGACTTTATCCCGCTGAGCCAACTGTATCCAATGACGTTTTATTAATCTCTATATTTTCAACAAATTAAAATGTATTCACTGTTTTTGCATTGAGTACCATTCGAAATTTACTTTTATTCTTTGAATGTAACATGTAAAAATGTAAAAAAAATCTTAATGGAAAGTAATTTAATTTGATTAACATTATACACAAATCAAATAATTAAATGGAATAATTGAGTACAGATCATCAAATGATTAACATAAATGAATGTACGAAAATGACCAGGATAAATAAAAACATTAGCCTCCGAAATATACCTGGTATCGGAAAATACGAAATTTGCAAAGCGTTTTAGAACGACAACAGGCCTATATTGAACCCATACATAATAATCATCCACAATCCATAATACTGCCTATGTTTGGATCTTTCTAAAATCATAGCCTTCTTTTCTCAAGTCTTTTGGTACTTGCTGTTATCATTTAATTTGATCACCCTTTTAAGAAAAACAGGCGACAAGATCCAAACATTATGCCATATTAGAAAGGAATGATCTCATTCTTTACAATTTACACTTAAAACTGCAAAAATCTTTAGGAAATGTAGTTTGGAACAATTTTTGTATGAATTTATACAATAGACTTAATTCAAGTATGTCAACAAAAACACAGAGACTCAAGAAGAAAGTAATGAAGTTACGCAACACCAAAACCAGTTACCAAACACAATCAAATTGTGACAAGAAGCCTATAACAGTACCAGACAACGTAGTGAATTTATCTAACCTTCCATTTGATAGAGCTGAAGTCAACTTTTTGAACAAAGGTTTAAAAACATGTATTGATAATTCTAATAAGATTGATGATTACATCGTAGATGTCGAGATTACCACTAGTTTGCTTAAGACGGAGACTGAAAAGAATTCGGCCAAAACCAAATGTCTACAAATACTTCAAGAAATCCCGACAAATAAAAAATCCATAGATAGCAAATCTTTGATCAAGAAACTGAATGAAAAGCCGGTTTACTATTTAAAAGCAGACAAAGGTAATAAAACCGTTATCATGGACCAAGACGATTACGTACGTAGGACAGAGAAAATGCTTCAAAAACCTGAATACAAAAAACTCACTAAGAATCCTCTGAATTCTTTTATATCCCAAACTCGTAAGGTCATCAAAGAAAGCACTCTTATTTCGAAATCAGAAGAAAGAAAACTTATAGTGAGCAATCCTCAATTGCCAAAACTTTATTGTTTACCGAAAATCCATAAAAAAAGACGAAAGTATGAGGCCTATTATAAACAATATCGATGCCCCAACATATAAATTGGCTAAATGGTTGACTAACAAATTAGACACTTTGGACAAATTTGAATCGTAAAGCATAAAAAACTCTTATGACTTAATCGACAAAATTAAAAACATCACTATTGGACCAGGCGATATGCTAGTCTCGTTTGTAGTGCCTTGTTTACTAACATTTCGACGGAAAAATTACCCGACTTGTTGAATCAATGGTTCCTACGCAATCAATTTACCACAGAACAAATGGAAGGTTACAGCAAATTAATAGACCTATGCATCAGTCAAAATAGTTTCTGTTTTAACGACAGTTATTATAAACAGACCACAGGATTAGCCATGGGAAATCCATTATCACCTCTACTAGCGGACTTATACATGAGTCATTTCGAATCACAGGTCACAAAAGCTTTTCCACATATTTTCAAATACTGGTGCAGGTACGTGGATGATATTCTGGCGATTGTTCCACTTAGATTTCTGGATGATTCATTGGAATTACTCAATTCACAAGATAGCACCATCAAATTTACGATTGAAACTGAAGAAAATGGATGTTTACCATTTTTAGACTTAAAGATTATCAGAAAGGAGAGGAAATTGGAGTTTGGGATATATAGGAAAGATACGCATGTGGACAATTACATTAAACATAACAATTACAACCCAAGGTCACATCAATTTGCTATATTCCATAGTTTGATACACAGAATAATATATAACCCTCTATCTGAAGATGAATACCACAAAGAATATTTACACATAAAGGAAGTGGCGGTCCGGAATGGGTTCAGAATGGAATTCATTGACAAGATGATTTTCAGACACAAAAAAAGGAAAATGATTAAGGATACCTGTACTTTATCTAACACAGAAGAGAAGAAACCAATATTTAAAAAGTTCACCTTTCATCCGAGACTATTTCACAGATTTGAGAGAGTATTTCAAGGTTTCAACATAAAATTAGCCCCACAGAACAAATTTAATCTCAGGAATCTACTAAATCACCCACTAAGAAATAGCACCCCGGAAGTCAAACGATCAGGCATTTATCAGATAGATTGTCAAGACTGTCATAAAGTTTACATAGGCCAAACTATGAGAAATTTAGAAACAAGAATGAAGGAACATTTAAGGAATGTCAGACTATTGCATACGGAAAACTCGGCCCCAGCATATCACGCTTATACATATGATCATCATATTAAGGAGGACATCAAATTATTGAAACATGTTAAACAACCGTTGGAATTAAGAGCTTGGGAAAGGATCTTCATCATAAAAAATGGAGAGAGGGTCATGAACTTTGAGATCCCTACGGTGGACGAGATGTTTAGTTTAACCTTGAGGAAGACAGGTGGCAGCACGACGTCGACTACAGATCCATATCAACCTAGTGCCAGTCAACCATCAGCTGAGGATGAGGGAGATTCTTCCCTTGAAACCGGTTCTACATAAATAATGTAAGTGGAGCAAAAAGTGTTTTTAATGTGTGACTAATTTTAATTTTAATTGGACATGCTCTACTGTATAAAAGACTTCATACTGATTTTAACATAGCATTATTTTAGACTCTGGTGATGACAGTGTAGGCAAAAGGTCTAGGCCTATGCAAATAACAATTTTAATAAATTATCAATTCTACATAAAGCCAATTCGCTATCAGTATATACAAATCTTTACAGCATAGTAACTCGGCATGTTGCAAAGAGTTTTATCATTAATGTCAATAACTAGGAACAGTGCAGTATTCCTTAGTGCATTTTCGTATTGTAGGATAATATAATGCAGTAGACTATTTTTAGAGAACTAGTTAGAAGTGCACTCTGAGCTGTATAGCAGCTGGACTCTTAGTTAAATGCCATGAATAATTTGTTTATTGTCTGTGTGGGGAACGTTACGTTTGATTTCAAAGTGGCTACACCATTTTATGGAGTGTCCATTAATTAAGTGTAATTGGGTTCAAACGATAATAGCCAAAAAGAGCTAGACCATGGAACGTAATTAGGAATTTATATGCGGGTGTAAATTAGCGAATGAAATTTTAGTGTGATACAAATATACATATCTAAATTATTTTGTTGGCAGGGACTTAATTAATTAAAGAGTTGACTCAGAATATCAGTAATTAGTTTTCACATGTGGGAGAGGAGAGAAAGCCAAAACAGGTGATGGAAGCAAGAAAGGAGGGAAGGAGAGGAAGAGGAAGGCCCAGAACGACATATTTAGACAATATCGAGGGGATGGCAAGAAGAAGGGGACGGAGTTGTAAATAACATAGGGAAAAGGACTGGCTGGGATAATATGGGCTCTATCTACGCTAGTCTAGAACTAGCAGAACCAATTACAAAGGATGGAATGATAATTCTTTCACACTGGCCGTGTGTAGGCCAAGGTGGAAAGGTTAAATCAGACTGAAAAATCCAAGTCGCCACTGGGTTGATATCTCATATTGAGAACGCCTGGTGGTATACCGGGATATGTGCGTCAGTTGGAGAATTTAATGTTGTACCGGCATGTTGCCATGGTAGCTCAATTGGTAAGAGCAGCGGCACGGAAAGCCGAAGATCCTTGTTCAAATCCCGATTATGGCATTGAATTTTTCAATCTGACTTCAACTTTCCAATTTCTCAACAATACAAACTACTCAACAATACAAAGGATACTGCCAGAATGAAGGATTACCAATTCGTATGGGTCAAGGACGGAAAGGTATTTGTACGCAAAAATGACAGAAGTCCTGCTTACAAGATTAGCTGTAACAATGACTTAACTAATTTGTAACATTTTTGCTTACCTCCTGTTTTTAAACTGTAATTATGGACGCAAACGCCTTACTATCAGCATTTGACAACCATAATGAAAACAAAAAAACACTTGTATTTGATGACTCACATATCTGTAACACTTACATTAACAACCTTAAAGCCGACCTAACATTACTACATATGAACATACGTAGTTTAAACAAGCACTTCTCAATGTTTTGTGTATTGTTGCAAAATTTCGAAATTAAATTTGATATAATAATATTGACAGAAATCTGGTTGGAAAATGATGCTGGTTATGATATTGAAGGATACAAAAAAATCATAAAGACAAATAAATATAACAAATGTGATGGTCTAATAGTATATGTCAACAATCTTATTGATGTGAACTTAATGGATGATGAAATCGCTGACGCAAATAACTTGCATTTAACGTTTAATTTTAAAAACTGTCAATTCATATTAACAGCTATCTATAGATCACCTAGTTTCCAAATGAAAAACAATTTCTTAGTTGGCTTAGAAAATTATTTAAAACGAAATCGAGGAAATTATGATCACATAATTGTGGGTGATATCAATATCCAAATATTGGACGATCAAATAGGCTTAGATAGTGATGGAAATAAATATATGAATATTTTAAATGAATTTGGTTTTACAAAATATTTAAAAGCGGTAACGCGCTTAGGCAACACAAAGAAGTCTTGCTTAGACCACATATTTCTCAAATCTATGAACAATTTGGATTTTAATAGCTGTGTATACCAGAGTGATATCACAGACCATTTCACAACAATTGGCACATTCTCGTTTCCACATAATCACCATAGCTGCAACTTAGAATATACCCCTGCTACCATAAGCCATATCAAAATAGAACAACTGTCCGACAGGCTAAGGAACGAGACATGGTGCTCAATATATGCTGCTACGGAAGCTAATAGAGCATTTTCATATTTTCATGGCATTTTAAAAAATCATATTGAACATAGTAGAATTTCCAAACTTATATCTATACCTTGTAAATATAAAAAAATAAAACCCTGGATTACTACTGGCATTGTAAAATCAATTCGAGTACGTGACAAAATTGCAAGAAAAGTTAAAAGTGAACCGTTAAATTTGATGTTACAAAATCAATATAAAAAATACAGGAACCTTTTAAATACGATTGTAAAAAAGGCTAAAACAAATTATTACGAAACCAAGCTCAAACAATATTCACATGACCCAAAAAGATTTTGGCGAACTATCAATGAAGCTACAGATACATTAAAACGAGAAAATACGAATATAAACAAAATCGTAACAGAAGAAGGATTAACCATTACCAATAATAGTGAAATTGCTAATGAATTCAATAAACATTTTTCTCAGATCGGACATAAAATAACAAGCTCCATTTCATCATATTCATCACAATCTACTCGCAATAATAATCTACATTCAAATCCAACAGCTTCTCTGTTCCTACAGCCAATAATTGAAAATGAATTGATCTTAATTGCCATAAACCTTAAGAATAGCGTTACTCCTGGAAGTGATGACATTTCATCAACTATAATGAAAGCAATTATTAGATTTATTTCTAAACCCCTTACTCATATTTTCAACCTATGCTTAGCTCAAGGCTTTTTTCCGGATGAATTAAAATATGCGACAGTAATTCCATTGTACAAATCAGGTGACAAATGTAATTTAAATAATTATAGGCCAATATCCTTATTATCTACCATTGCAAAATTATTAGAGAAATGCATAAAAAATAGACTAACAAACTTTTTAGAAAAAAATAAACTATTAGCGGAATCACAATTTGGTTTTAGGAATAATATGAGTACAGATGATGCTATAATGGCCGTTACATCCACAATTATTAAAGCAGTAGATGAAGGAAAAAAATGCTTAGGTGTTTTTCTGGACCTAAGAAAGGCCTTTGACACTATAAGTCACAACATTTTGCTAAATAAATTAGAAAATATTGGTGTTAGAGGTATTGCCTTAGACCTATTTCGATCATATTTATCAAATAGATACCAAATCACTAAAGTTAACAACGAAAAAAGTGAAAACGTAGTGCTAAATATCGGCGTCCCACAAGGAACTGTGTTAGGTCCTTTGCTCTTCTTAATATATATCAATGATCTTCTTAAATTAGATATAAGTCTCATCAAAGGCAATGTCTATTCCTTCGCTGATGACACAGTAATCATATTTTCTGGAAACAGTTGGGAGCACGTTTTTAGTAATGCTAACATTGGAACAAACAAAATAAAAAAATGGCTCGATGAAAACCTTCTATCTTTAAACATTGATAAAACAACATATTTACCATTTTCACTAAACTCTAAAGGACTTTCCTCGATAAATGCACAACACAATATAATCTTACATGAAATCTCTTGTTCTATCCCTTTTAATTGTAAATGTCCAAAATTAAGTTCATCAACACAAGTAAAATACTTAGGTGTTATCATTGATCAAAATTTACGGTGGGAAAAACATGTTCAATATCTGTGTCTTAAACTACGGAAAACTATATATAAATTTGTTATATTAAGAAACATTATGCCACAGAGTACTTTAAGACTAATATATCTAAGTTTAGTCCAATCAGTTATACAATATGGAATAATAGGATGGGGTGGGATATGTCAGACTGCACTTCGCCCATTGTCGTTGTTGCAGAAAAGAATAATCAAGATATGTTTAAAAAAATCAATGGACTATCCATCTGAAAGTTTATATAAAGATTTTGACGTATTGAATATTAAACAATTATACTCCTACACTTTATTAAATTATTTCCATAAACATCATGAAAAGTTCTTAACACGAAATCACTACTATAATACAAGGAGGTATAATATCTCTTGTCCTCTTTTCGAACCAAAGTGTGCTACAGAAGTAGGTCTAAGGCATAGTATAAATTTCGGACCAAGGCTGTACAACAATTTTACTAGAAGAAACCCTAATATGATACCACTAAACAATAAATTGTTTAAAAAAAGAGTACTCGATTTGATTAAATCTAACTTGTAATTGTACTTTTACCACTTTTTTATGTTAATCATTCTCAACTGTAAATTTTTTATTTTTAACAATGGGTATTTGTTGGTAACTCTGTTATGTTACTGTAATTTATTTTTTCGTATCTTTGTTCATGCATTTATTTCATATAAGCAATCTTATTTATTTTTATTCTTATTTTTTACCTAAAACTATAATATGTATGTTTTTTTTTTTTATATATAATTTTAAAAATATAATTTTAGTATGACTGAACTGACCCCGAACACGAGCTATGCTCATGCGGGGCAAATAATACTCTTTTCAAATTGTACAAATTGTGTGTATATTATTTGTATTTGTAATAATTTTGTATCAATTTGTATTTTTTAATTTGTAATTTGTAATAATAAACTTAATTAAAAGCATGCTTTATATAAATCGTATATATCACTCTACAAACATATATTTAATACGAAACTTTACAAATCATGTGCCTGACGCACAGAATTTGTTCCATTTCAGGAGCAACGGAAAAATAAACCCATACGATGATGAATGTACAACCTACGAATTCAGTAGTCTCACTATCATCATCCCCAGTGCTGCTATCTTTGAAGTATTTATTGTTCGTTTAATACCAGGACACACTCGTTAATAGACGCGTGTTGAAGTGTTGTAATGTGTCAGTCGAAAACGATATTCAAAGAAACGCTAAAATTTTGTATTATATTACAAATGTTATTAGACTGACTTGGCAACAGTATTTGCCACCTAACTTGGATTGGAGATTGCAAACTACCGTTTACCCTCCATAAACAGTAATATAATCCGGCAGACCGCAAAAGGAAATGCCGACGTTTGACTAGCCTAGTGGGGACGATGAAAACGAGAGCACTATGTGAATATAACTTTAGCTTTTAATGTGCAGGCCTATATTTTAATTATTCAACTGAAAATCAAGTGTTATAATATTTTATATAAATCTAACTGATGCACACGTGTGAAGAGATATTACTATCAAATGTATGTATGCTTTTAGATTAGTGTGACTGCTATATGTGTACTTTTATCATTTTAATCTTTTATGGTACTGACATTCTGAACAAAAATATAAATTGCAAAAATCCCCAGCTATTTGTATAAATGTTTTAGGGGGCAAAGTTTATAGAGCATAATCAATAAGCACGATATAGTTTGGTTTCAAAATATACTTGCACTATCTTATACATATAGATCCCTTTTTCAGATACCAATTCCTTGTCTAGATATGTGTTTAGCTATCGGAATCAAATTCATTAATGTTAAATATCTAACACCGCACTTGACGGTTATAATTGTCACTGTTTAAATGAAAGTGAACAAAGCGACACCATGCAATTTTCCTGAAAGGAAAATATGTGATGACATGGCGAGTTATAGAAATAATTTCGCAATACAAGTATTCGTTTAGCGAAACCTAATGAAATTAGTTTTGATGTCACCTCACGTGTACCGTTAACCATTTTTAGATTGAAGCATATTGTACGCTGATTTAACTCGATCTGCTATGAATATAGCCTTTAATAGAGAATTCACACGGCAACGCCAAATGTGACAAACAGATTTTTATGCTAATAAATAACAATAGACCCGCTATGTTTATTGACTGAATCAGTATTCAGCAATTTCCTACTTTATAATGCTAACAACAAAGATAAAATCATGTCGAAAACGCTAAACATATTTACTTCTACTGTCTGTATACTGTTTGTTACTAATCTATTTATTACAGTTCTATTATTATAGTATTACAATTTAAAATAAGTATGTACTCTACAGCATAGGCGTAACCAGGCCGACCATATGGGGGGGTTATAACATCCGGGAGAGGGGGGGTCCGGGGGTCCTCCCCCGGAAAATTTAAAAAATCTAGATGCAAAATAACGAGTTTTTCGCTTCCGGGGGTTTTTCCCCGGAAAATCTTTAAAATTAAGACGCAAAATAACGAGTTTTTCGCTTCCGGGGGTCGCCCCCGGAAAATTTTAAAAATTAAGACGCAAAATAACGAGTTTTAAGCTTCCCACGCTTTATACTTGCATTAAGTAATGTATGGGCAGACTTAAAAAAATTATACAATTTTCCTTTTTTTAATCAATGGGGGGGGGGGTTCAAACCCCAAAACCCCCCCCTCGGTACGCCTATGCTCTACAGTGGTGATACGCTAAGTAGATTTTTATTCTTTTAGCCTTCAACGTATCCTCATGAAATTTTTATATGCGGTAGATACTGTTAAAATACCTTTTCACAATTAATTTTAAATTTTTATATTGAAAAAATAGCCCAATATATATATAATCGTGTCATGTAATCCTTTTCAGCACGAGAATGAGTCGTTCAAAACAGTTGTTAGTCTGTATTTCTTGAATAAACCTTTAGATAAAGGAGTAAACAGATGTAGAATAAAATATAAAAGGATAGGTATATTTTTACTCCAAGCCTCTCAACTGGAGATACGATAGGTAATGAAGTGAACAGAAAAGCTGGCTACACTAGTCGTTCATGCTGATTATCGGATTTATGGTTATTTAACAGGGGTATACCGTAACTTAGGCCTCTGGTGGTGTGCCGGAATTTTTCGCTGCAGGAGTTATTTTACCCTACCTATAGACATGATCCTGACAACATTTCTGCACAAACAAATGTTAGAGTACGATTACATCCACAAAGTCTCTGGCCTTGAAGACTAACTAAGCCAGCGAGCTTCTCGTTACGTCTCGTTACCAGCTTGCGCGGATTCGCTGCGCGTAAGATCGGTGAGCTACTGTTGAGCACAGAGTGAAGGTCATGTAGCACGTTGCCAGTCGTAGAAAATACTAATAGTTGAGTGGAGGGATAATGCCACAGAGAGACTGAGACAGACAACACGTGGAGTGGGATAGAAGAGCTGAGCCAATCAGGGTGCAGCTACCTCCCCTAGGCAGGGACTCTAGGAACGTTGATACTCGCTCCTAAGGTAGGCCTATATACGTAAAAACCCAGAGACTTTGTGGAAGTAATCGTACTCTATCGACTTTGGCCCATATCGAACTCGCGACCTTGACCAGAGAAAACCTGCGCCATACAGGCCTATTGTTCAAGTTGAGTGCCCTGGTTAAAGCTCATAGGTATGCACTCCATGATTGAAGGGTTCTTAACCAAGATGGAAAACAGAAAACCGGTTGTTATGTTAGTTCTATTTAAATTGTGTGGCATAGAGTCCTAGAGAGAAATTGTGTCGATTGAAGCTTGTTGATAGTTTGAATGGTCGACAGTACACTTGTGTGCATAGCTATTTAAACCGGGCCAGTAGCGTAATTGTGTTTCCATTGCACATCTAACTACCGCTCCAGTAAGCAATTTACCCACTGGCTTACGTCATCCAATGCATAAACTTCTCACCTGAATTTTCTGGTTTAACAGTCCACAAAGCTTTGCTCAGCTTCATGAAATCATTTCAACATAACATGGGTTGTCTGGTGATGGTACAGTCTCAATGTCCAATTACGTCACTATTCGAGTAGGTAAGTGTATGAAATATTACCGACTTAAAACCTGGAAATATTAATTTTTATGAGTAACTTCACAGTCATTCTCCCTCCAGATATGATTGAATATATGAAATAAATACGTATCTCCCTACCATACTTATCTAAAGTCAGAACAAATAATTTTAGTGAGACTGGTGTAAATCTCAAAATCCATTCAGCGTTATATTTTATTATATGTACTATATTTATACTTTATACTAGCCTATATATTTTATTATATACTATAGTATTATTGTGGTATCTATTGTACTTGTTTCCTTTAATGTATTTTGTATTTATCCTGGTTGAGTGGAAGATAAGGCCCTATGACCTTAAATCTGCCAGGCGAAATAAAACATTATTATTATTATATTATTATTGTTATATTATATTAATGTTTGTTAATTTCAAATCATTCAAGAGAAAAATATTTTACAAAACAATCTGTATTCTTGATTTTGTGTACAATTGTTTCTTTCAATGAATATTTAATGTATCCTGTTCTTTAATAAAATAAAGTACTCATGGTAATGAACATGATTATGAAGTGGCAAATACAGAGGAATATGCATGATGTCATATTAAATACCACAGCAACGGATGGGTTTAAAATGTTCTAGGTTGGGCTTTCTAAAACCAGGGATTTCGAATGAGGCCTGAGATTTCTGTCTAAGGTATGAAACAAAATTATCGGAGTTAAAATCCTGAAGTTTTCTCTTCTTAATGTTCCTAAAACACATAAAGAACGCAATTCCCTGTGTACTTAATGCATTGCCTAGTAGTTTATCATCGCATATCTGAAAATGTATCTGTCTCCCAAATTCGCAGAACAATTATTCTTATTTGTCCTTTTTGAGATGTCGCTTGGAGATGATTGGTTTTCATTAGACAGAAGTGTTTTATTTATCACGGCGCTTTTTGAACCTTCTTATATAATGTAGAGAATATTGAGTGGAGCAATATTATTGTATTGTTCCTTTCAAATCCCATACCAGTAAGTATTTTTTACTTCCAATATTTCAACATTTAAAAAGGGATGAAAGGGACAGGATGTACATAAAAGTTGAATATCGTATGATTATTGTATAATTATTTCGAACACAAGACAAATGCAGGACTAAAGAGTTTAGGATTACAGCTACGAAGGCGAATAAAAAAGTAAGATACACTTCCAAGTTATGGCCATTTATGATAACACCTACACATAGGCAACACGGCTATGACAACATACAATGTACGTTCACTTTTCCACATTGTCCCCAAGAGACTGTAAACATTTCTCGGAACGGTCAACCAACTTTTCCATTCCGATGCGTAGAAATCACCTCCAGCACTATGTAAAACACAGACAGTATTTGAAAGTACAGGAATGAGAGAAACCGAAATAAAGGGAGAAAGTAGAGGAAATAAGAGATTTAAGGAGAGAACTAAAGGGTTTGTGAGAAGGATTGAGAGAAGAACTGCTGCAGCGATTCAAGTGGGAGGTATGACAACATCCTCCATACGCTTCAGACTTAGCACCATGCGATTATCATGTGTTTGGTAAGCTAAAAACGGATCTCGGTGGACGACGATTCCGAAGGAGGTTAAAGCAGCTGTCTCCAGGAGCTTACATAGCGCTGGAGGTGATTTCTAAACATCCGGAATCGAAAAGTTGGTTGACCGTTCCGAGAAATGTTTACAGTCTTTTGGGGACTATGTGGAAAAGTGAACGTACATTGTATGTTGTCATAGCCGTGTTGCCTATGTGTAGGTGGTTTCATAAATGGCCCTAGCTTGGAAGTGTAACTTACTTTTTGATTCGCCCTCATATATAGTATCATAATTATCATTGTGAATACATGATGTCCTTAAAAAAAAGTTTTTTCTTCCAGTATTCTCTCATAAATCTCAATACAAGAGATACTCTGCTTGCTCAAAAGATGCTTTATTTCTGAACGGCTTCAGAGTTCAATCGGAAAAAAAACTGAGACACACTGTGAATAGCAATCTGTTTGTTATTGCACCTTCTCTCGAGAAGGGGTATTCTTCTCTTAAATCCCGAGTAAAACTACAGGCCTACTTACTGTCTTCCGTTTCAATATGATAGTTAACCAAGATGAAATATCACTCCACATAGGGCTCCAATATTACTGGTACTATGTACAAACTTAGCATGCATGTTTCATGCAGCAATGCTAAAACTCAATGCTGCATTTTAGACTTATTTCAAAGGGAGTGTTTACAGAAAGGTGGATAATAGCCGTAGTATTTAAAAGCTCAATATATAAGAAATCAACATATCCAAACATATAATAATTAAGTCATTCTATGACTTTAAGGAAGAGAGGATGGGATCAAAGTTTATGAAAAGGGACAGTCCCATTAAAAAAGAGGACGTCTGGTCACCGTATTTTAGCTAATAATAGACCAGCTTTTGGAAATTTATAATACCTGACAAAATATTTACAAAAATTGAAGTTTTTAAAGATAGCAACGAATTCTTACCAAACAATTGAAAAATCATTTAAAAATACATATAAATCAAAATGGATGCAAACCACAATGAGGCTACTGAATACAGCACATTTGAAGAGGGTTTAATAATATGCAATATTTTGGAAATTTGTAATACGTGACAAAATATTTACAGAAGTGGACATCTTTAAAGATAATAACGAATTATAACTAAACAACTGGACAAACATTTAAAAAATACATATGAATTCACAATGGATTCAACCATAATAAGCCTACTGTATACAGCATGCTTGAAGAGGGGTTTAATCGAGCGAAATATAGGAGATTTCAACCGCATAAAAATCGGAAGTATGCTAAACACTACCTTCAAAATGTTCAGAAGTATCATTGGTGAAATTGTCAGGAGATGTCAATTTAAATACGATGGTTTCATGTTTATAAACCCTTCAAGCTCACGAAAGCCTTGAAGATTAAAATAAAAGATGTCATAGCAAAATTATATTCTGTTTCTCTCCTTTAAATCTTCATATCCCACATATTAATTAGGGGCCTAAGCGGCAACAAACATCTCTTCTTCTATACCAGCCCTGTATTGTAACTATGGATTCCAAAATCGGTCATTCGAGTAAATATTTATCTGGACGTGCTTTGTAGTACTTCAGAAATAAACAATGTTTAGCAAAAGCGTTAAAAAAGTGAGAATCTAATGAATTTAAATATAAAACGATTTAAACATAACTTGGCTTGAATTTGAATGACTTAATGAAATTTTCTAATTGGAAACATTTTATGTGAAGAATATTGTATTTATTTACGTACGTACATACAAGAAAATATGACAAAAGAAGACGTGAGTTAGAATAATACGTAATCTTAACTAGCTCAACACGAGAGAAAATAACTAATTTGATGGTGGATTAGATGCCTGGCAGAGGTTGCAGGGACTTGAATAACGAGAAGGATCTAGGATTCTGGGCAGTAGGGACAGGAATACTAAATAACGTCCCCAGACGCAGTACAGCCCCGCTCTGGTCACTACCAATTCCACTTCTTCCAATAGACAATGTACATATCATTAATTCTAATGACTAGGCACTGAACTAACACAGTCTTACAAAACGAAAACGTTTTCCAAGCTACTGTTACCGATTTGAGTCAACACATCTCAGATTAAATAACAGCATTGGAACACAAAAGTAATTGTTTGTACAGTTGCTAGAATATGTTATATGCCTACTGTCTTGACTTCTCATGCATTAGCATGTTTGCAGAAGTCTCGGCGGAGTTTTGACTCCACGTACAAGCTTAACGTTGACCAGGAAACCGAAAACAAAAATATTAAAGTTTGAAATTTTGTTGACAAGTGTAAAATGGTAAAAAGACGCCACAATCAAAACATTAACTTACTGTTTCAACGGAAAGTCCCCGAAATGGAGAACTGAAATAGCTGAGAAGGTAACGGTAATAACAAAATTAGTTATAGGTGTAATAGGTGTACAGTCTTATAAACTGTTAAGATAAAATATCAATGCATCTCTTGATTTGATGAAAATTTTGTTTCACCGACAACTGTTTCTACTAACCCTGGTTAAGTTAACGTCTACTTTCCGTTGGGTTAAATGCGAAACCGGGGGTATAGTATCAAAATTGTTGTTGAAAATCAGGTGTTTGATGTAGAATAAATTGCTGCACTCTGATACGATAAATGCAGTTTCCAACGCAGAAAGACATAGAATAATTGAATTTGAAATTTTACCTCAGTAAGAATTTATTTCAAAAGAGCTATAGATTATCCGAAGTATTAAGTAAAGTGACAAGAATCCATGAGAAATTGGATTATGCAATGAAAAAAAAAAAAAACCAGGTCTCTCTCTTCTATGCTGCTACACTTCAGCCCAATCATTTTCTATGCATCATCATTCTGTTTTATATTCCCTCCATTTATTTCGGATTTGGTCTTATACTTTGTAACAAAGTAAATTTTATTTATTTTATCATATTTATACAAATACAAATACATATTTATACAAGTAAAATAAAACAATTTTCAAATGTCAAAAGTAACTACAACTACTATTTAAAAAGAGGAAAAGAAATATAGGCTATATCATCACAAGAAGTATTAACATTTAGTAATACAGAGATGAACAGAGATTTTGCAAGTACTGAACAGTTTGTACTTAGATTTATCTTTATAGCCTCCTCCATTTCGTGGTCACGTATGAAGTGAGTTTCGAAAAACAATTTTTCAGTTACTGCCTTCTAGATTGCTACTGTTCCTATTTCCTACGAGTGTTAGAATGGTGTTAATTAACCCTATGCCGAAAACGCATGGTGAAACACATGAGTCACTAGAAAGAGTTAAAATTTAACCCGTTAATGCATATCTAACTACTGTCGATGAAACCGGGTGATAATGTTCTTAGTACAGTGAACCCTCGGTATAAGGCCACCATCCGTTCTCCAACATTTAGTGGCATAAATCGAGGGTGGCATAAAGCGAGGGTGGCAATAAACGAAATTTATTTTTTTTAATAAAAATAGCATATTACTATTTTGCCTATGCATTTCCGATTAACTGATTTCCCACACACGAATTCTTCATACTTCTTCATACTTCATCACCATCAAATGTATCTAGTCGCTTCCATAACCTGTCCTCTCATCACACCCTAAACACACGATCAGAGTTTAGTATTGTACTTTCTATCCCTTTACACCGCTCTTCATCCTATTCATCTTCATTCTCTGTATCAGTAGTTCGCATATGGAATTCCATCCCTCGCTCAGTCAGAGGCTGTCGAACGGTTGGTGAATTTAAGAGAGAAGTCAGTAGCTTAATTCTAAATAATGTACTTTAAATTTATATTAGGAATGAATCTAACTTTTAGTGTTTAGGCTTTAATGTTAATAGTAATTTTTTATTTTTGTAATTAAGTTGTAAGTAATTGTATTAGGAGTGGGTAGTGTTTAAGTTAACATGTATTTTAATAGTATTTTAGTTTACTGTATTTAGGTTTTAAATATTTAAGTTATGTATTTGTTATATTGTGTTTGACTGGTGGAGCGGAAGAGAAGGCCTAAAGGCCTTAGCTCTGCCAGCTTAAATAAACAGAATAAATAAATAACTAAAAATGTGATGTAATAGCCTGCTGGCTAGACTTTGGAAATCTTTCACCAACTTCTCGTTTCTCTCGAAGTGTAACAACCACTCTCTTCATTTTAACAATCTTAGGAGTTACTGTAGTGTAGTGTTTATCACCTGAATGGAAACTGAACTAAAAGAAGTGAAAGTTTGGAATGTCTCACTGTATGAAGGACTCTTTCTACCTGCTTCACCCTCAAGCAGGCTGTGTGTCCAATTCCTTAACATAACTTCCTCATTCCACCGCACTACTTCACAACTCACTTATTGGATACAGTGCAGGATGTTTCTTAAATAATCTTCCTAACAATCACGCCAGTTTTAAAAGAATTCTGCAACTGGAAAGAAAAAACCTACAACCTATATTTTGTAAAAATCTTGTCTTATATTCACTAGCACTGAATGAATTGGCGACGTTTCTTATGTATTTTATATGGGAGAAGATCCGTTCACTCGCATTTACTGGCATAGTGCGAGGGTGGCACTGTAAAGAGGGCATTATATCGAGGGTTCACTGTAGTAGTAAATTTTTAACCAGAACTTTACAGAAATTTTCAGTTTCGATCCGCGATGACTGTAAATGAACCTGCATTAATTGTCACACAAGTATTTCAATTAACTTAGTGCTTTTGAAATTTTGCCACACTTTCTATAAGTATATTTACAAACGTTAAAATTACAACTCTGGGAATTTCAAAAGATATAACTCTGGCAATTTCAAAATGAAATCATTGAAGTGAAATTAAACTTGAAACAAATACACATCTTTTGATCTGTCATTTTCGACAAAAGTTCAGAAAACTAGTGTTTTTCAGGTTTGTGAATGTTTGTAATTTGGTATGTAAAAAGCAAATTAATGTAATAAACACCTACTTATATAAATTTCTCTGACCTAACAGTTCTTACTTACCTTTTAGGAGTAGTAGATTAAATCAGTGAGTTTTATATGTATGTACATGTGAATACATGTTTTTGGAGTTATGTTTTACTGTATAATAATTTTATTCTGTATATAGTCTATGATATTTTTCTTCACATGCTTTCCTTTACTCTTTTTTCCTGTGCGATTGAATGACGAATCATTTGGGTATTAATTTACGTATGCAATTATGTGTTTTACCTCTCCATGTCTCTTTTAAATATCTATTTCAACATATTATACAATACGGATTTATTTTGATTCTGTATGCTTGCGTTTTGTACTCTAGTTCTGAAGCTAAGCACCGTTCGATTAATACAAAATTTAAATTTCTAGGTTGTATGTTTAATTATTAATTCTTTATGTTATAAGTAAAATATGTCAAAAGGCGTTTTTTGTTTTTTGAATAACTGAACTGTATGAAATGAGTACGAACGGTATATCGACCCACGCGCTAGCCAATGTGAATAATATGTTTTATAAGTCTTGGAAATATTAGACATTAGTATGTACACATTGTAGGTAAGCGTTTAAGTTTCTCCTACCTGAAATCTGGCAATCCTAAAAATAACTCAGGTTGGATATTGTGTGAAAATGTTCATGGAAAAAATCATATTATATAAAGATGAAGATTAAACAAACCTTCCCAAAATTCGTGAACCTAAGCTAAAAAATCTTGTTCGAGATCCTAATTTAAAAAGATGATGTTCTAGATCTTAATCTAAAAATGTCTTGAAGGCGCCTGTATAAAAAACCTAATATCAGAAGACCTATACCCGAGACGAGCTAGGAAGGAAACCTGAAGTAAACAAAAACCAGTAGGCCTATGTCTGTCTCACTGTTAGGTCATACGAGTAATGTGCTAGAGTGAGACAGGTGTACTGGTTTTTGTTTACTTCAGTTTTCCTTCTTAGAGTACGATTACTTCCACAAAGTCTCTGGCCTTGAAGACTTAACCCAGCCAGCGAGCTTCTCGTTACTGCTTGCGCAGACTTGCATGCGCATAAGATCAGTGAGCTACTGTTGAGCACAGAGTGAATATCATGCAGCACGTTGCCAGTCGTAGAAAATACTATGATAGCTGAGTGGAAGGATAATGTCGCAGCGAGACAGAGACAGACAACATTTGGAGTGGGATAGAAGAGCTGAGCCAATCCGGGTGCAGCTACCTCCCCTAGACAGGAACTCTAGGAATGGTGACACTCGCTCCTAAGTTATATATTTAAAAACCCAGACACTTTGTGGAAGTAATCGTACTCTACAACGGCCAGACTTTAGGGTAGGAATGGCACTACTAATAAGGGTAACATGTGTAACTGTTCCGCGCTGTAGGAGTTAGTACAATCCCTATCTGTTCGTGCATTACAAAGTTAAAAATTGAGTATTGCAGCCACGTATACAGGGGACAGAGTGAGTGCATGTGTGCGTGCAGCCTCGTCCACATTCATGGGGTATCATTTCATACTACTAACTTCAAAGTTACCTCCGCTATATAATGATGACAATAATGAGTGGAAATATTTGCAACTTCATTAAAACTCAAGTCACACCATGTCTGCGTACTCATCAAAAGGGGACACTCTGTATTGAACTTTCATTTTCTTTTTGTTTACAATATATATACAGGGTGTTAATGAATAAAACCGAAATATTTTACCTGTGTATAGAGAGGACATAGACAAGCTACTTTCATTACGAGATTTTTGCTTTATGGATTCAATTTTTCCTGTTACAGCATAAAATCTCCCACAGCGAGGCCGCCACTGACTTCTAACATTTAAAAAAAGGCAAAACAAAGGAACTTCGCTGTTAACACTGGAGTTATGAATAAAAAAACTAATGCAGTGGTGGCTAGTCATGTAATAGCCTAAATATGTACATTTTGCAGATTATGAAAACCCTAAATTATGATGTAGCTGTCGATGAATGATTAAAAATCAGACTTTTATCGATCACTAAGAAGGAATGAAGTAAATTTAATGAAATTTTTAACCATATTACGCTTAATTATTGACTTATGAGCACCAAAATGTAATGATTTTAATGACCTGTAGCATACACACTTTACGTCATAGAGCAAAAATCTCCTAACAAAAGTTGATTGTCTATGCCTCCTCTAAACACAGGTAAAATATTTCGGTGTTATTCATTAACACACTGTGTGTATGTATATATATATATATATATAATTATATATTTACTTCCGATAACCCATCCCTAGCTGCCAAACACTTCCGGAAATCTTTCAATGTTTGACCTAGTCTATGTTTTGTTGATCTAGGACTCATTCGGTTATCAGAATGGGTAAAGAAGTTCGGTATAGCCTACTTTTGGGAGCGAATGCGCGCTATATAAGAAGTGATGCAGGAAGAGATGAATGCATAATATTTCCACGAAGGCTAGAAGAAAACCCTTAACTACAAAGAGAAACTCTTTACGGGAAACTTGACAAGTAATTGAGTTTACTTTGCTTGAGCGTTGCAGATTGTAAACAAAGTCTCCGCCTGGGTCTGTTTAGCATATAAATTCCACCTCGACCCAGGTCAAGTTTGCGCTTCTGCAAAAGGTAGTACAATTCACATTCTTACTATGTGAAGACCTCAAGCTAGCTGGTACGATAGTATTCACGGTAGAGTAAATGTGTCACGGTAAACAATACAAAATATTTAAAAATTGTATTAAGCATGAAATTTCTTGGTCGAACACAATACTCTGCCTACATGTGATACTTTTAATAGTGATAGAGAACATAAACGTAACTACCAATACATACGTGAGCAATGGTAGAGAATTTATTTAATACCTACAGGCTATCATTAAAACGTAAGAAGTTTAACAATAAAAGTAAATTATGCTAGCCATTCGCAGACTCTTGCAGCATTTAGAACTGAATACCAATTCTCCATTCTCACTCAACAGTTCATTCCTTATTTTCTAAATAGGAAAATATGTGTTCGACGAAAAACAAACCCGGGTTTTCAGCTTCGTACATTGACAACGAGACAACCTGATGTCCCATAACGTACCCTGTTCAATTCCTTCTATTCTTATAGGCACTGGAGTAGGGAAGGGGGGTCCAGGGGGCTCCGAAATTACAACCTATTCTATTGAAGTTATTTAAGATCCATTTTTCAAGTATTTATTTATTTTATTTAACAATAAAATAATGAAAAATGTAGGCCTATTATTTCAACTGTTCCACGTATTTTTTTTAAACATTTCTTATATATATTACTTTTATATTAGTAGTGTTATAACTTCGGTAACGATTTCTTGTTTAAGTTGGCATGTCTTAGAGTATAGTATAGTATAGAGTATAGTATAGTATAGTATAGAGTATAGTAATTTGCTAACTACTTTTTCAGTGTTAAAATAGCGTAAAATATGATTTTCATTAGTTCAATATTTTTAAATTTTCCGTGGTTGGACCTCCGTACCCTCCATACCTTAGGGGGAGTATTCCACACCCACCAATCCCCCCCCGGCACTTTCGACCCTCCTCGAAATTATTCTCTCACTACGCCACTGCTTCTAGCTCTATAGCTCTTAAAAATATGATAAAAAGAATGCGCAACCTTATACTCTTTAACTAGAAGCTTATCTCGGCTAAGATCACAAAGACTTAGCGATCACATAATTGAACAAAACGCACAAAAACATTAAAACAAAGATGTCACAACCTTTAAAAGAGTAAATGATTATTCATGAAGTCGCCTGTTCAGTCCTTCCTCTTCCGGATCTCATATTTCTATAAAACTTTGAATATATAATACACTCTTCTAATATTAATGAAATTCATTAATAATCCATAGCTCTCACTACAAACTTACCTACGATGGAATTTGATGCTAAATTCGTACATCTGAAGTTGGCGTTTTGTGAACTTTGGCTAAAGAATGAAGGCTGCCAACACGGGATAGCCTATTTGAATTAACGTGTGGTTTGGTAAAGAAAGAGGGATGGATAAGGATAAAATATTAGATGACCTAAGAACATTGTGGTATTATTTCCACAATATCAGAGAAGAAAGACTCCACAAGGAAAGGGGAAGAAGAAACTACAAGTTAGGAAAGATAGGGATAGGCACTATTAATGTTAATTGTAGTGGGACACTGGAGCAATACTTTGTAAGCAAAGGTGGCCCATTAGTTGATATATATGTTGTTTACGAACTTCTGAATATTTAATAAACTTAATAAACTTAAAACATCTGAAGTTAAATTAAGTAATGAGTAATTAATTTGTTTACCACCTCAGTGTTCTGATGGTTGGCGTAGCGAAGGATAAGCAGATTTGGATTCGATCCCTGGTATCTCCTCAGACTTTTATGAGGTAGTGAGATCTGGTACGGGATGCACTCACCCTCGTGAGAAGTTACTAAATAATGAACTGGAGGCTCCGGCCCAGTAACCCATTAGTAACTACCGCAGGAGTCGTTATGCTGACCACATGCTCCTATCCTGCCACCAGCCTATGGTAGACGAAGTAACGGTTTGATGGTAGGCCTAATACAGTATAGGCACCAAACATAAATAACCTAAAAATGCAACAATTTTGGAATTAGTATTATAACATTGACTGCTATGCGATCCCATGTTCTGTTCGACTTATTTTTTAACCGTGTTAATGCCCTCTTCCATGAATCATTATTAGAAACCGTAAATTTGCATTAAATGTGACGACACATTACAAAGATTTCGAACACACAATAAGCTTTAAATTCATTACATTGGGATACAATTGTACCCTGCATAAGTACATAGCGGCAGGGACGATAGTTAGTTTCTATTAACCAAGAAACATTATAACAATATTACTAAAACAGAAGCAATATGAAATGTTACGTTTAATTCCCTCCTTTTAAACGAACGCAAAACTGAAATTGCAAATTTCCAAAAAATTATATCAAGTTAATTTGCATTTATTGCCAGGGTTGTTTCCGTATTTATAATAAAAGTTCAAGTTTCATATCATTATGACTGTCACTTTTTGAACAGGCCTACTTATTTAAAAAAAATAATGTTGTGGAATGCCTTCTCACAATGAACAATATTTGATTTTTAAATTTTTAATACATTTAATTTCTGAAATAGTTTCCTTTAATGGAAAACATTATTTTCTTTGTACTTCTACGAATTTCCCTGGAAAGTTGAATAATAATAGCAATTCTTTTTTTAAATTAAACTGTGACTCCAAAAATATTTTAAGTGCAAACATGCGTATTGTCTTTCATCTGACTCTTTGAGACTTGAAAATTTCAAATATATAGTAGGCCTATAAAAATTCAGCTATGTGGACATTCCGAACGATGAAAAATGTGGGAAATGAAGCTTTCGGCGAAAGTAAAATGAAATACAATAATATATATATATATATATATATATATATATATATAAATTAATAAAAACACCGCAAATGGAATATGGATATAAAAGTAATGACTTTTTCAACATCCCCAAGATTTTGTCTTAATTTCGGAGGTGTATTCCCTTAACATTTCGTCACTGTATGTACTTAAAAATTGAGTAACGATGTCCGTACCTACTGTTAACTACATCAAAAGAAAATTCTAACAGCTTGTCCATAACGCGTTTGCACCAAGGCTTCACACTGTCACCCCTAAAAAATTATAGAAACTCTAAATGAACAATATCAAAGGAAGGGTTGGCTTTGAGGTACCATATTGTAACCAGGGTCCCCATTTGTGGTCTCGACACCTCTTTTATTTGAGGGTGGGGGAGCAAACCCTGGAACAATTCCGGATGTAGCCCATGAAGACGGGTGTTTACGCATTGGAAGGCATCCAGGCTGGATGTGGCTAACCAGTTATTTACTGCGGTTTCAAATTAATTAGTCCAGGTAATGCGCTTCTTTTTAATTAAAACGTATAATGGCAGCCATGAAAGTGCTGACGGGAAAAGTATCATAACCTAAATATACAGACATGCTATGGGCTGTGGAGAACCCTGCAGGACCACATTAACGAACTGGATGCTGTGGCCCATTCACAAATTTCTTCCGCCCAACAAAAGTTACAATATTTTATAGATCAGTACTGGATTTCAAAACAATGATACATTAGTATGTTATGCAACAAACCTATAATGGTATTTATTAAGATAAGTGTATGTTTATGAATTGAACAAACCGAGTTTAATAGTTTTCAAACTAGTATCTTAATTACCCATTTTATACGAAATTATCTCTAAAATTAATCACACTATTCCGATGGAAAAATTATTCTAAACATGACTGAAATATTTCACCGCTTATGGTAGGGGATGGTAGAGATTAATGGGTATTCATTCATTGAAACTGAAACCAAATACTATAGAGGACAATACAGGACACTTTGCGATACATCAAGGGACAATATCTTGAGCACCATCTAGCGGCCCAACCTGCTACTACTGAATACAGATGCAGTAACTAGATAAAAAGATATCAACCAATTTCTATTAGAGGAGCTGAAGTAGCCAACCTCGGCATATTAAGCATAAAGGATATGATTTTTCTATCTATCTATGGTCCAGAAAAAAATTCTGGTTTGGAAATAAATGACCTAAAACGTTAAAACAAAAAAGCAACATTGAAAAAAAGAGAAAGTTGTTGTTGTTAGCAACCGCTAAGTTGAAATATTTGTATTTTCATTGAAATTTTGATAACTATTTCGGAAGTTCTGTGTTTTGTTTGCTCTTTATTATTCTTATAATTACTTAAACAATGTTTTGGTCCTTAGTGTTTGGTGAAACAATAAAACATTGCAGTGTATATGTGTTTTCAATATTTTAATTTGCCCCCAAGTTTGTTGGTTGTGCCACCAGGAGTGCTGCAAAATCTGTCCCCCATTATCCATTATCAAAGCAGTAAGTGTCCGGTATTATCCTCTATAGTATTTGCTGAAACCTACTGATCTTGTAAAACTTATTTCTCTCTAAACTGAAACTAGGGACCATTTAGGGACCGGAAGCTCCACTATATATAGTTTTATCAATCGCAAACTATTTTAATGCAGTTTCGTTTATTTTTAAAGCTATGTTCAAATTTAGAGATTCAGTACGAGATATACAACCTTAAGTTCCAAGCTTCTTCAAGTATAAGTGACTGCAGGATAGAAAATTAGTCCTGAGAAAAATCACACGAAGTGAGGGAAAATCACGTTTGGGAAAGGGTTTTCGGAAGGGTTATGTAGATATTTATGTATGGGATTTTTAACTAGCAATATCTCGGAAACTAGTTATCAGGGGTGATCAAATTTAAACAGATAATGCTTTTTGGATTATATTTTCTTTAGATTGAGAGAGAGAGGGGAGAGAGAGAGAGAGAGAGAGAGAGAGGGGGGAGAGAGAGGGGAGAGAGAGAGAGAGAGAGAGAGAGAGAAATGAATTTATACTATTTTAAGGATTGTAAGCGTAGAACTTAAGAGTTTTTTTGGGGCATACAATGCTCTCACAATGACAGGAAAAATTACAGATAAATTACAACTATAATAATAATTACAGACACATTGTTAATACAAATATTGAACATAAAATATAAACCTTAACTTAATGTCATGCAGTAGTAGCCAATATATATTATGTGATAAAATATATTATCATAAAGAGAGAGAGAGAGAGAGAGAGAGAGAGAGAGAGAGAGAGAATGATGGATAATGGAGAAATATAGACCTCGACAGGAGTGAGAATTAAAGGAAACGATAGAACGAAAATGAAAAAGAGAATAACATGATAAGGGAAAAGAACCTAAAAGTGGGGGAGTGAGGCGGAAAAAGAGCAAGAGTGAATGAGAGAGGGAATAAAGAAGGGAAACCCGAAACAATGAGAGAGGGAAAGGAGAGAAGTAATCTTGAATTGTATAAATAACTTTGTGTGTTGCTAGGTAATTTACGAGCATGTACACGACAAGTTGAAACCTTTATGCTGAACAATCGGAACTCCTAGCAGCGATACTTAATTTACGTAGCAGGAGCATGAGTCTAATAGCGCAATTATTTTAAATTACCCTGAACAAGGTCTTGACATTGAAACACCCGAGAAGATTATGTGAAAACAAAGCTTGTGACCAGCGTGTTGAAGCAAAAGCTATTCTGGTTAAAAATTAAGTTTTACAGAAACGCTCTTCTTGGAGGGAAGATGCGTGGCTATCTTAGACCACGTGCGGATAAACTTTGAAGCACTATCATTAAAGTTGATTGAGTAATTAAGGAAGGGGAGATGTAAATAGGCCTATATATAACAATATCCGAGCTCTGTACCACCTGTTTAGAATCTCCGCGTGCTTCCAGCTCCTAATTAGCCTACATTGTAGACATTGAGAGATCCTGTGTATGCTACCTCAACTAGTCAGCTAAAAATGACAGCATCAGAACCCGCTAATTTGTTTGTACTTCTAACGAGACATAATGTATTATAAGACAAACTAGATGGTACATTTTTTTTCCGAAATATGATTATTTTTGTGTCAGGCAAACTAGAAGGTACATTTTGGTTGCGAAATATGATTATTTGTGTCAAACGAAATAACTTAAGGGGCGACATGCAGCTTTCGGTCAAATTCATAGGTGAAAAATAGGTGAATTTCATTATTTTTTCCTCAGCGATGAATTGCTCTAGAACCTCGCAATCTGACATGCTCTTTACTGACTACTTCTACAATTACATACTATTTTCAAAATTAATCAAATAGTTACAGTTACGGGTAATTATCGTTTCAAATTGGCAGTCACGTTTCATGCACTGAAAAGCCGTTCCCTTGATAACTTCTACAAATATCAATATTTCTGAGTGATTATTTTTCGGTGCATTTATTATTATCATATAAACAACACTATCTACAATCATTCATTTAAAATTAATAATTTATTTTTAAAGTATATACCTTATACTTTATTGAAAAAGGAATTTTAGAAATATATTTTAAAAAATACTTATACTGTAGATATTCCAAAAATTGTAAATGATAATGTTCATATGATGTTTACAAATTGATAGAAAAAAGAATCACTAAAAAATATTGCCATTTGTGGAAGTATTTATAGATTAGTGGTTTGAGAAAAAACGACAGGTAGAATAGAGTACACTCCAAAGAAGTAATTAGGACCCCTGAAAAGAGTACATGTACGTTTTAAAGAGTACGTCTGGCAACCCTAGATTTGGGTGCGATCTCCTGATAACATTCTGTATTCCTGGACACGGCTATTTCTGTGAATTCTAGTTTAACTTGAATTTTGTGAGAACCGGCCTGGTCTTGGGTAAGAGCACACAGGTCACGTATTCTGTGTAAACAATGCTAAGTGGCAAGTGTCTGGCTTTGTCTTCCCAAGAAATTGTCTTACGAGCTCGTTTCACGTCCATTTATTCCTGAACTCCCGAACATAATCAAATAATGTTTCACCTTATCTTCACATGCCGAACTGAAAAACAATTTAAGACAGTGATCTACTAAATTTTCTAACTTCTACATTTCAAAACAAAGTGTTACGAAAATTTAGCAAGATATTCTACGCACCATTATAAATTATTATTGCATATTTGAAGTACCTAATCCTACTCCTAACTAAACTCCGTGGCGCTACATCCCTGGGGAGACATGGCCTACCACCCGACCGCTGCATCTACCACAGGCAGATGGCAGGATTTGGGGGCATGTGGTCAGCATGCCGACACCCTCGGCCGTTAATGGTGGTTTTCATGACCGGAGCCGCTACTTCTCTATCAAGTAGCTCCTCAATTTGAATCACGAGGCTGAATGCACCCCTACGAGACCTCCCTACCTCAGTAAAATCCGAGGAGGTACCGGGGATCGAACCCGGGCCGACGGATCTGTAGTCAGCGACGCTAACCACAAGACCACGCCGGCGGTTGAAGTACCTAATCCAACAGTTTAAAAAATGACATGTGAAATAGACATATTGGAATAACTTAGCTGTCGACATCTAAACGTTTATGTTGCATATTAAAGCCTAAAAATCTTGTAGTGATTGGGCAAATTTAATTTAGCAAGTGCATTTTTAGTCATAGAACTACTATTTTATTTCATATATGCAATTTTAATGTTTCGTAAGCATGATATCTACGTAACGATTGCTCATTTGCCTATTTTACACTCGTATTATGGGTAACGTGTGTTCCAAAAATCGATAAATCAAAGCTACCAGTATTTAAATGCGTTCCAAGTCATTTGGAAATAAGAATACAAGTTTCCACGGTGCACATATTTACATATTTAAGTTGCTTTTGCATATTTCAGCTTTAACGCATATAACTGCATAAATGTCTTACTTTTAACAAAATTCTGCTTAAACCAAGATTATGAGTGGGGAAAGTCAGAAAAGCTGATAAACATTCTGTTTATATTTTATTTATTTCAAACTAATAACATCAGACTGTGCAATGTTATCAGCGAATCCATTTGATCAGTTCCATAGCAATCTACAAAGCACTTGTAATTAACTAATTTCATGCCTTACCTACTCTGCGCTACATTGGGACGCTACCACTGACGGCATTAAGATCAAAATACCTCATAACTAAACCAAGAGACACCAATATCAACTAATTCATATGTGTGTAATTGTGGACTTTTACAGAGTTGATTGACTTGTGTACGCTACACTTGCCATTGCCGCCTAGTTATTAGTCAATTATACAGGTAAGGCAATAAGAGAAATTTTGTGTTCTCTGATTGCAGCAATTAACCAGAAGCCCTTTATTTTATATCGTGACAGATCACAGAAACTTCGACTGCGTATCGAATTTCAGAACAGCTTTCTGCTCTTCTATGATAAAAGGTCGTATCCGCAGTTATAGCATCTAGACATGAACCGGATATCGTCATATCTGCTGTGGAAATACATTTTTCGACTATATTATTTTACCGTATTTTACGGACCATAATACGCACTTTTTTACCTTGAAACAGTCTCCAAAGTTGGCTGCGTCTAATGGTCCGAAGTATACTAAAAAAATTAAAATTATGGTAAATACTGCCAGCAATACCATAGTTATAAAAAAAAGGTGTTATAAACGTTTAGTTACAAATTTTGTGACAGACTGTACGTAAGTGAACTTGTATCAATCGTAAAATGAGGGTAGCTGGAAGCCAGGTATACAATACAAAAAGAAGGGAATGTTGAGTTCTTTTATATGAAAGGAGTTTTTTCTCCACCGGGTGGTTTAAATAAAAGCAATTGACCTCTAAACAGCCTAGTCCCATTACACTTACTTTATGCTGAATTGAGGGTTAGAGGGTGTAAAAGTATTTTCAGTCTTCCATGAAAAATCATTTCAGTTAAAATTTACGCCATGCTTCTGTATAGAAGAGATTTTCGTACAACGCAGGTTTTAAGTTAGAAGTGATTTGCACTGATCCTATTGTACGAGGTTATAATTGTTTTTGCTATGAAGTATATTATTCCCTTTAAAGCTTTTGTTTAAAATCACATTAAATTTCTTTTCCTTTATATTTCCATCCTAAAATCAAGGTGCGTCTTATGGTCCGCAGTGTCTTATAGTCCGTAAAATACTGCAAGTATCCATATTAATACAAACCTATGCTAATAATAATTTATCTGCTCTCATAAACAAAGAATACTACCCTTTTACTTGATATTTCCTTTAAGCTTATACATAGTATAGACTGGTCTTGACGCACGTCGTTGCTGTCCTCCTAAGATGTTTGTTTACTGCCACTTATTAATTAGTTTACCTTCATCATCATATGAATATGATGAAGGTAGACTAATTAATAAGTGGGTGCCATGGGATGGGATATCGGTTCGACGTGCGGCTCTCTGCTAGTCCTCAACGGAGGGCAGAGGTTATCATATCTCCGTGACCTATGACAAACACATGATCTTGTATAGGATGGGATTGCGACATGTTAAAATCCGATCGACAAAAACTTCGAAACCATGTACTTAAATCTTGAGGACATTGGCCCTTAAATAATCACGAAGTTACGAAAAATACACTAAAGAATTCCAAAAATTCATGAACAAAATCAATTTCGACAAATTGAAGACACAATAGGCCTACCCATAACGGAAAATAGATGTACATTGAAATGTGGTTTTTATTTTTAATTTATGTGTAAAAAGATTGTACTCGTATATTAATTTTAGTGCATTTAGTATTACATATTATTGTAATGGAGCATGCTGTAAATAGAAAAGGTGATAGTTGTTGGTAAAGGGGATGTTGTATGCAAAAATGATAGGAAAGATGATATCGTTGAATATGGAGCATATTTAATATTTTAGCTTAGATTTGTAAAATGTGAGGTTCTCAGAACAAGTACGGCTATACTTTACATTTTCTTTGTGTTTGTGTATTTTTGCTGGCAGTTTACAGATCGCTTTTAATACTATAGCTAGGCTTAGGCCTATATGTATCTCACTCCTGCACTTGCGTATAGGTTTATGGCGTGGTTAATCCTATAAAAATATTATTGTTCTTCTAGCAAAAAAAGTTATAAAGTTCGCTTTTCAACATTTAATCAGGAAATAATATTCTTGCACTGTATAATAACTATTCACAATTCATGGAGTTAAAATTGTCACTTTTTATTCCACTTATCAATTGTCAACTGGAGGAAACTATTTTACACTGCCACTTTAAGTTTCCGTAAGATAATTTCGATATTTTCGTGTGCATCGGAAGCTGTATCTCGTACGTATCCGATGGCAAGTTGCAAGTTGAAGAAGTGCCCGATCCTGTGTTTGAAGGGGGTAATTATAGGCTACTGTAGGCCTAAAAGTTTTAATTATTTGTATATCATCGGTTCTGTTTTTGCAGGCTTGCTGGTCAACTTAAATTCCATTGGCTATAGTTCTAAAGCCATCTTCGAATAAATACACTGAAACAGTTCAGTATGTCATTTGTCAAATTGTCAGATTTTAGCCTGGCTTCACGACAGGGGGTCTTCCTGTTAATATGTAATTATCTGATTATTGATAAATATCTTTATTGTACGTCATAGTGGTGATGGGGCTTTTAATACGCATATTTTTTTTATCATTCTGAATTGCATTGGTTTATTATTAACCCTTTTAATTAATTAAATTTATATAGTGTTTATGACATTTAATTATATTGTTTCGTATGTCATTTTAAAGGTATTGAATTCCTCTATCGGATGGGGTTAATTGTTTTGTTTCGTCATGGGTACTTCTCCTGTAATTAATAAATTTATATGTTTGCTTTAGGCGATCTCTTTTATTTTATTCGATTTAAATTTTGTCTACGGCCTGCGGAAGTCAAAGACTGTCTCATTACGTATACACTACTTGAAAATTATTTTATCTTTATGTAATTCTGGTATTTTCGTCCACGGTGTTGTATTCATTGTACTATAACACAGATTAATCAAAGCCGTCAAATGATCATATCTGCTGTTTCTCATTAAAACATTTATTTATGTATTACTATATTAAAATTTGTAAAAGGTATTTCAGTAATAACTGAAATCACAACAAGAAAACTACCACAATATATTTTTTCGGATACCATAAAACAGCGTCTCTCAACCTTTCTGAACCCGAGGACCTCTAAAATGCCTAAAAAATTTTACGACCCCTGATTTTACATCCCATTTTTAAAATAAGGCTTATATTCTTAATATTTCTAGGTCAATATAACGAAATATGTGAAAAATGTTTACTTATTTACTTTTCACTTGCTTTATATATTTTTAATTATGTCTGTGGACCATCTGCACCATCTTCACGAACCACCAGTGGTCCGCGGACCACAGGTTGAGAAACGCTGCCATAAAACAACAAAATATGTCTCCTAAAATGATTATTTAGTCGGATAAGATACCTTTGTCATAGTAGGGCTGCAGAACTACTTTAGGAGCAAGAAGATCCTTAATTTAAGCAGTTTAGTCAAATGTGCTCATACATGAATGTGCCATATGTGTACAAATTAAAATGTTTAAGGGAAACCGATATAGGTTTGGTTTCAATAGCTAAATGTGTATCGACAGCTAATTATTGTAAAATGCTTAAATTAAAATAAGTTCATACCACTCATTAACATTGCAAATTTCCCCACTTTATGTGTCTAGCAATCCTCCCATACATATAAGACATCAATCATGCAGTGACAATTCTCAAGTAGATTTTCGAACGAAGGCTTTGGCATTTTCCTTGCATCTGGGATAGAAAGGGGAACACGGGTAATATTTGCTGGTGCAAATAGTGAATATAAGTGTATGCGGCTTGATCGAGCCGGGTGTATTGTGTGTTTCCTGAGAACATGAGCTGGAACATGCAAGCAGAATTATTGCTGTACTCCCCCTGGAACCAAGATTCATTTCCTTGTCTGGGCTCGTGGGGTGCACAGTTTGCAGCAGTGCAGCTAGTGCATTAGGCAAGTGGATATACAAATACTCTCTCTCTCTCTCGTGTCACAAAGCAAACCCTCATGTGCCTGGTGCACTCCTAAAGGATCACATGTCTTCAGTTCGTAGGCCTAACCCATCTCTTCGCCTTGCAGAAAATCTGTACTTTACGTAGATTTCAGTCATATAACTGGAAATTGTAAAACTTTTAGTGGAAGAAATTGTAACTACGTATGTCCAAATAGATAGCTTTTAACTAGGGATGGGTCGATACCAGTTTTTCTCGATACTCGATAGCGATTCATGATTTTTTTCCTCGATACTCGATACCGTCAACATTTCCAGTTTCAATAAATAGGTACCGGTACGTTAAACATTAAAAGTTGGGAGAACTGTGTAATACCAACTAAATTAATGAAGTGTGCATATTTAATGAGTCAAAACTTAATATCATCAGCAGCCTATAATTATTTTTAAACTCTACATTAAAACTAAACGTTTGGCAGGAAACGAAACAGTTAAGAATCTCTTCTGTTTGGATGCTAAAGGTCGGAAAGTCTTTATTTATGACTAGACAAAAGTCAGAGAGTGGTTTTCTGCATTTCAAGGAGAAATAGAAGTACGTACTGTATTTAGTAGACTATTAAAAGCAGAAAGAGATACCGCATTTCCTTAAATTGCAGAGTGACCAAAGTATCAAAAATGTACCGAGCGAGTTTTCAGAAGTAGCGCTCGATGCCGATACCATGCAAGTATCGAGAGTATCGAGAGTATCGAGGTATCGAAAGTATCGGGAACCCATCCCTACTTTTAACATTTACAACAGTCATTATAGTTTAAAATGAAAGTCAAAATGAAAATTTCGCTAATAATAGTAATGCAAGTGCTTATTGTCGAAGTCACTTTTCTCCATAAAACTAAGATGTTCAAAGAAGAGGAATTTTACGTAACTAGTAATTTCTCAGGTAAGAGTTCAATTTTTGGGAGACGAAATTTAATATTAACATAGGGATTTAAGTTTAAAATAGCAAGAATCAGACACAAACAGATATCTTGTAAACTATTTTACTGAAATGCTGTAAACTATGATTTCTTGAAGGTGTTGTACATCACCAGGTATACTGATTAAATTAAAATATTTCATATGAATACTCCTTTTAATAAAAAAGAAACCAGTTTTAGTGTTACGTATTTAAATAACAGACATTAAAAATTAATTAACTAGTTTATCCTTTCATGTATTGCTGTGGGTGGAAGATTATTTAAAAAAATCATGATTTTCAAGCCAAACATTTAAGAAGTAACGATTCGTTTAATAAAAGTGCAATACGCTTAATGTACACTAAATAAAATCATGTGGGTAAATATAGTCTGAAAGGAAGAAATCAAGATTTAGATCGAGATGCGTATAATGGATTCTTCACTAGTCAGGAAAAATAATTCATATAAATCATCCGAATGTAAATGAAATAATTGGAGATCGAAGACAATTGAAGGACTCAGGGGGAAAAAAAGTAATTGAAATGACAACAGCTACGAATGTTGTCTCAAGAACAGCTCAGGAAATAGTTCATTTTTAAATTTTAAAAATGAATAACATATAAAACCATACTACTTGCATCACCTTTCTCCTGTTCAATTCAATTGTTTGCCGTTTTTAACATGATATTACCAGATTGCGATTTGACGCTTTAGAATATGGAAATGTAAACCAATCACGAAACTAGCTTGTAAATCGTTTTGTACTTTGATTCAAAATGTGAAAAAGTCCGGCTTTTCAGACTTTTCAGACATTAACATATATTCTCATTGGAAGTCTAAACTATTTAAAATTTAAAACTTGGAGAAAAATAGCTGATATAATCTTTTTGCATAATACAGTTCTCAGTGGTGAAGATACTAGTAAACTTTATGTGTGTGTGTGTCTATATATATACTCACGTTTCAACAAATGTGAGACTAGATGGCTTCTTTCATATAGCGTACCTGTCATGAGAAGACACTGTGTCTCATATTATTCTCCTTTGTCTAGATTATGTCAGGAATGTAATGAAATGTCTCATGTACTGGATATAACTTTGGATAAAAAAAATCCTTTCCTAACTTGCGAGAGAAATATTTGGAATGTTATATAAAGTGTCATCAAGGTTCCTTTGGTTTTCCTTTTTGTAGACTATTCTAAATTATAAGGAATTTATTGGCTTCCTTTTTGTGAATTTATTATTCTTATTATGATTGATTGTTGTAAATTATTTAATATTCATTATAATGCATCTTTCATATTATTTCTCCGTGCTCTGATTGTAATTTACTGTCTTTTTCAGATTTATTTGTATTAATTTTAATCTAGTTACCATTTCTAATAGCCCCCGTTAAAATCTACCCTGTACTTCTATTGTTGGGTTTACTATAAATAAATATATAAACGTTCATATATAAACAAAATAAATCATAAATATCAGAAGATGTTACATTTCCTCCTTACATATGGGATAACTACAAAACAATATTTGGCACACGACTAATGCATGTCTATCTTTTCATTTGAAATTTACCAAGAATTTTAATACTGCTCATCCTAGCATCTACGATTTAACAACATGTTAAACAGTTTCCAGACAAAAACTTAAGTTAGGCCTACATCAAATTACAAAGCGTAAATTAACACAAACAAAAATTAAACAAGCTATCAAATCCCTTGAACAATATGAAACTAGAAATTTTCCCAGCCACAATTTTTGTAATTACCTCTGATCATATCAAGTATCAACAACTGAGGTCTGTTAATATTTCAAACACCGGGAAATAATTTTAACAAAGTGAATTTTCATATACAACCTGCCAGTTCTATGAAATGAAAGGAAAATTTCATATTTTGCATTCGTACGAGTTTCCAGACCTCACTACACATAAAAACCTGGAGACGTACCAAATATAATAATAAAATAATAATAATAATAATAATAATAATAATAATAATAATAATAATAATAATAATCTTTATTTTCGGACAAAGACAGTGCCAAAGTTTCTTCTAATAGTAATGAAAAAATAATTTAAACTACTAATATAAACAAATTAAAATTAAATGGAGGCCTATTGCTTAAAAGTTATGTGTATTTAAAAGGCCTACGCGTGCATCCTCTAAACCATACCTGAGCAACTGAGGGAAAACGTTTTAGTACCCCACCCATGCTGTGACGTATGAAACCTGCTCTTCATGTTCAGTGTCACGTCGAAACTGCTTTATTCTGACGTCAAGGGCGACTGTAGTGAACCAGTGGCACCGCACAGTGGCACAATGTGATCCAGTTGCGCACCCATGCTCTAAACTGTAGGGGCATATTTGTATTAAGATAATTTTAATTCGTTTCGTAAATACTTTAATAAGTTTAGCGTCTTGACATTATCAGTTAAACTATTACATAATTGTAAACAAAAAACCACGAGTTTTACTAGTTGCAGACAAATGGCGAGACAGTGTATACAGATTATTTTTATATCTTGTATCATGATTATGAAAGACGCAATTTTTCTGTTCCAGTTCCAGAATTTTCAAAACGTAGAGAGCATATACCGTTAACAAGTTGTATTGCATAACATATCCCATACAGTCATGAAGTTCTACTGTCAACACCTGCTATGAATCTGACGATATGTTTCTAGACAATAAATAAATCATTTAACGTGGCTTCAGCCCCCCCAAAAACAAAAGAACATGGGCCAGCGGATAATCTAGGTAAAAGTTAAGAAATATGCACAAGAAAGATATAAATTTTCCTCGTACCCCTCAATTTTTTTTTAATAATTTACATGAAGTTGCATATGATACACTGTGTTTTAGTGGAATACTGCAGAAAGTGGTCTCTGAGGTTATTTAAATTCCAGTTTAATGGTGAAGGAGTTGGGACGTAAACACACACTTGAAGGGTTAATATCAGCTTTTGCTTTACTGTTTTATGACCATAAGATATATGCGAACCAAAATATTACAATAACACTATGGGAGGAGAAGCTGAGAACACAGCTAGCAACTAATAAAGGAAGAGTTTATACGATTTGTACAAGAGAGTGGCCTTAAATTTTCACAAAAGTGGTAAACTTTAATATTAACAGAATTACACAATTGAATGACCATTTTATAGGTCTACTAACAAAAATCTTCGAGAATTGAAGGCTTGGAATCGAGGACTAGGTAACTTCATTTTCACTAATTTCAAAACATACGAAAACGTAAATTATGCCTATTCTGGGTTAGGCCTAAACATGGACGTATTTTATTTATTTATATAAAATACTTTATTTCAAATATATTAGTGAATCATGAGCAGGATAACTTAATCTTAAAATCTATGACCTAGAATACTTAAGAGCACAGTGCGCAAGTTCTAACACCCTATCACTTACTTATTTAATGGCAATAGACAATTCCTAAGCAAGCTGAAGGAGTATATCAACTTTATGGAGCCCGAAGGTTCATTGCAACGCTTACCTGAGTCCTCCATACAACCCAATTCTCTGCTAACCTATCCAACCATCCCCCGCAAATCCTACTTCCTTTAAATCTATCCTAATATTGTCCTCCCACCTACGGCTAGGTCTTCCAAGCGGTCTTTTCTCTTCGGGTCTCCCATTCAATACTTATTCGATATGTCTTCCCTCCCCATGCGTGCAACATGTCCAGCCCATTTCATCCTCCGTGATTTAATTACCCTTACTATATCCGGTGAAGAGTACAGGTTATGAAGCTCGTCGTTATGCAGTTTTCTCCAGTCCCCATTTTCATCTCTTTTAGGCCCAAATATTTTCCTGAGCACCCTATTTTCGAACAATTTCAGATTATGTTCTTTCCGAAGAGTAAGCGACCATGTCTCACATCCATATAGTACAACCGGGAGGATAACAGTCTTATAAATTTTTATTTTAAGATTTCTGGACAGAAGACGGTAAGATAAGAGTTTCTGAACTGCATACAAAAATTCCTGATTTTAGTTGACACTTAACTTCTACCTTAATATTATTTGTTTCTGTTACTATTGCGCCCAGATATTTGAATGTCTACACTTGTTCGAACAATTTACCGGCTATTCTGATATTTTGTTTTAGCCTATTTATAATAATACTTTATTTCAGATATATTAGTTAATCAACCGAATGAGCAAGATGCTCGTGTTCAGGTACAGTTCTGCTTATTCTAACATACCGGTACACAAATAAATAATACAAAAATATGTATTTGAAAAGGTAAGGATTTTAAAAATTTGCGCTTAAAAATTAAAAACACCGCTTATTTGACAAAAATTTGCGGAAGTAATGTGATGTGTATATATATATATATATATATATATATGGATATATATATATATATATATATGTACATATTAATCAAGAGAGATGAAATTTATATTAATATACTATATTTATATGTAAGGTATTAGCCTATGGATAATATAAGATGTATTTTTCTTTTGAGATAAAAATCTAGATAAATACTTTTCTTTAAATGTAGGAAATTTATTTATTAAATGTCAATAACTGATTTAATATATTCTAAATAATTATTTAAATGCAATATTAAAGAATATTATGTTAACATTAAATATTTATTATTAATCTTAAAATCCACGATCTACAATATTGAAGAGCACAGTGGGAGAAGTTCTAACAATCTATGGCATAGAAAATAGTTCCTTATATATCATAACAATATCGTAACAATAAAACGTTGCAGATTTATTAACGGTGGAACTTATTTGTATGAAATATGCTCACTATTCATTCGGGTGAATTCAAATGTGAAGTTGGACACTTTCTCGACATGTCAGGGTCTTCCCAATTAGTTATCTCGGGTCGTGCGATTGTGACATGTTTTAGTAGATTCGTGCGGAGGCGACACTTCTTAAAAATGGGTCATCTCCCGCTGCACTTCTAAATAATATTCTCATAAGTATGCAATATACTAGGATTATGTCTACGTTAACTTCTTCTCAGTGTCTCGATCTGTCTCGTCCTCTGCCAGGCAAAATGTAACAACACGAACACTTAGTTCATTTTAAGTAGACCCCGGAATACGATGTACATAAATCTTAACATGAATAATAATATCACGTGGGTTCTCAGTTTTTAATCATTATCTTAAATCATGTAAGAGGACAAAGGTGTATTACTATAAATTTATTTAGATTATATTTACGTAAAAGAACACAAGTAAGCAGTGCCGTATTTAAGGCTAGGCAGACTAGGCAGCTGCCTAGGGCGGCAGATTTGTAGGGGCGGCTTTTAAGCTGTTACTGTTTCTTTTACATATATTAAACATTTTATTCATAACTCTTCAAAATAGTAAACTAATGTAACATACAATGAAATAGAAATTAATAACATTGACAACAATACGCTCAAATTAATACGATCTAAAACCAATTAGCAGTTCCATTGTTGTTGTCAATGAAATTGGAACACTCTTTCCATTTAACCGCCTTTGATTAAACTCTGATTTCAAGGCGGTCTTCGTTATGAGACGCCGCTATCAATGTTATAACACTAGCCAGTATCAGTAATTCAATTCTCATCAGTGCTAATTCATACTTACTATTATTACTATTATTATTAGCCTACTATTTCAGTTACAATAATGCTTATTGTGGGTTACTTTGTGGTACATTCATGTGGAAATAAGAGGGCGAAAATATTCTTTTCTGCCTAGGGGCGCTTAATTAGCTAAATACGCCCCTGCAAGTAAGTAAAAAAACTAAACGTCAAATTAGTGATTTTAGTAGAGAAAAAAAGGCGTGCCCCAAGCAATGGTTTCTATCCTATTATATTTGTTGATATTAATGATTTACACATACTATACTTATTAATGATATATTCATATAAATCATTCTTCCCAGGATGTATTATACTGATGATATTGTATTACAATGATTTTCTACTACAACATGAAAGGAAACCTACAAATTGGCTGATTTGGCTTTAAAGGTAATTAAAAATTGTATGATAACAGGCTTATTTTGAATAAAAAATTACCTCCTTTCACGTTAAAAATTGTTGTAACTCAACAGTTAAATAAAAATCAAATCCTGTGTCCATTTATCCATAAATCTTTCTTTGGTGAATGTCAAGTCGTGTACCTTGTTTATTCTATTCTTTAGCCGATCGTCTTAACGATAAGGCCAAAAAGACAAAAGGACAAAAAAGACCACCATTATTACCCATAATGGTTGTTTATGATACAATTGGTAAAAAAGATATAAAAATATTTTATTTTGCGAGTGTTTACGAAGCGAGCCCATAAAAGGGAGTGTTGCAATCCTACTACAAAATAAAATCATTTTACCATGCGCTATCATTCACTATTTTCAGACAGCCGTTAAAATTTGAGGAATAGTAACTATTAAATTTATTCTAATTCATTACCGGGTGGAGTCATATTGACTGCCTGCTATCTACTGTTGCATACACACGCATATGCCTTGACAGAGGTTATTGCTTTTCTGTTGCACGACAGCCAACAAATGGAACGGAGTCGACAACGCATTTAAACCGCCAAATAAGACAATTTTTTTGCGACCACTGTGTGAAAACTTAGAAAGGCATTATGAAATTTGACATTTTTCAATTCTCATGAAAGTTATAATTTACTAATCACATACAAATATTCTTAACCAAGAAAGTATTTTCCATGTCATTGGAACAGAAGTTTTGATACAATGGATTCTTTTTAAGACTAGTGCGATGTGTGCAACATTTATAGTGTGTCTTGTGTTAGAACCAAGCTATCTAAAAAAGAGTATTCTATGTGAAGCCATCAACTGTGCGGATATTTTAACCGTCACGAACTGGAGGACTGAAGGAATAAACGCTCATTATATATATGTATATATATTTATTTATATTTATTAGGGATGGCTCGTACCAGATTTTCTCAATAATCGATACTCGATATCGATACATGATATTTTCCTCGATACTCGATACCGTCAACAATTCCAGTTTCAATAAATAGATACATTAAAAATTAAAAGTTGAGAGAACTGCGAAATACCAGCTAAATTAATTAAGTGTGCATATTTAATGAGAGAAAATTTAATATCATCAGTAGCCTATAATTATTTTTAATCTCTATATTAAAACTAAACGTTTGACAGGAAACGAAACAATTAAGAATCTCTTCTGTTTGGATTTAAAAAGTCGGAAAGTCTTTATTTATGACTAGACAAAAGTCACAGAGTGGTTTTCTCCATTTCAAGGAGAAATACGTAGAAGTATTTACTATATTTAGTAGATTACTAAAAGCAGAAAGAGAAACTGCATTTCCTTAAATTGCAGAATTACCAAAGTATCGAAAAAGTACCGAGCGAGTTTTCTGAAGTATCGCTCGATACCGATACCATGCAAGTATCGAGAGTATCGAGGACCCATCCCTAATAAATAAATATATATATTTAATATGCCTACAATTTTGTTTAGTGGATTTAGGGAGATTTTAATTTCCTTACTTACTTACACACACACACACACACACACACACACACACACACATATGTGTGGGTACTTAGTTTGAACAAAGGAATGGCAAAATACTGAACGTTTCTTTGAGTCGAACTTGATGTGCTGGGCGATCTAGCGGATGTCAGCATCCTCGTAATAGCCTTGGGCTATTCGAGGAAGTTTCTAGAGCTAACAAGCTGCGTGTTTGCGCCATGCTCTCTACTCACTCTTCTGTTATTACTTCCCTAGCACCAATTAATCAACCCACCTGCTCTTTTCCGATCACAATGTACTACTCTGGGATCACTCTTTCTTTTTGGTACGAAAATAAGTAAGTAGGCAATGTAATTATAATGCTTAAATAATAATTGTTAAATGACTATAATAATAATTTTATTTTTCCTGGCAGAGTTGCACTCAACCAGGTTTAACTTATTTTACTAGAGATAAATATAATTCAGAGAGAATATATATACTAACACCTTAATATTAACCAGAAAAAATAAATTAGTTATTGACTTTTTTAAACAATGAAAATTATCATTTAACAGTATAATTTAACAGAATAATATAACCCTGTAACTATACAGAGAAATGTTAGAACATTGTTAATTTCGTGTCAATTCTGATTTGAAAAGTTGCAGAAATGTCCAGAGAGCGGGGAAGAAAAGAGAGGACTCAAAATAAATGTTGTAACTAAGGTGGAGTCATTAGTAAGAAAGAAAAGAGAAAATAATAAATATAAGTAATGGTATACTAAAACTGATGAAAAAAAAATGGATATGATATTTTAGATAATACGTGAAAGATGATGTTAATGCAATAAATTAGGTTGATAAAACACATTTTATAAGTTTTCATTGAAAGAGACTAGTTCTGTTTTGTATTAACATATATGCACATATATGATTAATGCACTCACGTAATTTTCTTGATGGCCGATACATCTTTCTCACTTCACATTCTTATATAGAGTAAAAGACCAAATTACAAAGAGCGCGTATTCAGTGGTTTCAACCTGATGCAAAGCTATATTGTTCACCAGGCAAGAGTGAGTTTCTAAAAACATTCGTTGGGAGAATCTTTCGAAAAAAAAAATTCAAATAAAAACTTCAGCTCTTAGTGTAAGAACCCCATTTCTCTAGTATAAGAGAAAGTCTTCGCCAATCTTGGGTCAAAACCTAAGAAGGTACCTAAACACAAATACAAAATTTTGTTTTCATACGAGTTTTCGTTCTGGAACTAGGCTTTTCCCAGATACACGCACAGACAAAAACACACAGACATGTTCCTCAAAATATCATTTCTGGATTCAGGGGACCTGGAACGTGTATTTACGTTAAAAACTAAATGTTGAATTTGGGTGTCGAATACAATACTTCTACTTAGGGATGGGTCGATACCAGATTTTCTCGATACTCGATACTCGATACCGATACATGATTTTTTCCTCGATACTCGATACCTTCAACATTTCCAGTTTCAATAAATAGGTACATTAAAAATTAAAATTTGAGAGAACTGCTTAATACCAACTAAATTAATTAAGTCTGCATATTTAATGAGACAAAATTTAATATCATCACTAGCGTCCTATAATTATTTTTAAACTCTACATTAAAACTAAAATTAGTTTTTTAAACAGTCCACTTACAAGTTTTTGTTAAAAAATACTAGATTCTCACTTAATTGCAGAATTACCGAAGTATCGAAAAAGTATCGAGCGAGTTTTCTGAAGTATCGTTCGATGCCGATACCATGGAAGTATCGAGAGTATCGAGGTATCGAAAGTATCGAGGACCCATCCCTACTTCTACCTATAGTACCTATGGTATGGGAAGTGAAAGTCAGAACTGTATTATATAGATCTGAAAATAACCTACGAAACAGTTTGCAAGAATCCAATAACAATTATTTAGAAACAAGAACGCATAACTTGTCTAATATTCTAATAAATCAGAAAACAAATCATATTAACTAATATTATTATTATGTATTTGCTGACCACCGCTGTGGCCCATGGTTGCGTTCGCTCCTCTCACGCAGGGCGCCCAGGTTCGATTACTGCTCGAGACAAGTTACCTTGGTGAAATTTTTCCTCTCCGACGTATGTCGAATAACTTTTGGTCCCCGGAAATCATCTGGCCGTTATTATCACCTCCATCTCATTCGCGCCTTGTTAAGAGTGACTTTATGAGCTACTGCTGAGTCTCATCCTATATGCTTGTGTTGTCGCGGAGGTGGCCGCGGCATTGAGATGATCACTCATCCGGGGAGACACTCCATGTCCTTGTCTTATCAGAAAGTACGAATGTGATCCAGGTCGAGGGCCTGTAATTCCCGGGGGGCGTGAGCCGCAAAAACATCCCGAAAACGGGGGAGGTTAAACTGAGATAAAGAGAGAGAAAGAGGGAATTATATATTTGGTAATAATGCTAATGTAAAAGTTATATGAACGTTCTATGAGTTCACAGAACTCTCTTCATATTGCCTACGATATCCTGATAATCCTAAAGGTAGAATCTAATTGGCGGCAAACGATATGGCATTACACAAACAAATATAATCAATAACAGTAGGAAGTGTTATATATTTTGAACCACCCTTTCAGATACAGCTTTTATTATAATCATCGACATTATTTCCGTTATTACTGCTGTTATTGTTGCGGGCACGTTCTCCTGAGTGCCATATTTCTAAAGTTTATAGCCACGCTTACAAGTTAGTTACTGATGTGTTTTAGAGGAAAACATTTGTGAGCGGTTTAGCTGTTAACAATTTAATAAGAGCTGGCTCGTAACGGGACACTTTGACTATTAAATATTAATATCTGGCATGTAACCTGTTGATTGCCGTACTTGTGGTTACCTTAGCATCATCTAATTAACAGTTGAATACTCCCGGGTCGTGACCTTGAACCAGATTCTAACTTAACACAGATATTTCCTCACGCAGACTTTGTATGTTTTAATAGTTGTTGTTCTGTCTCCCGAGAATCTCAACATTTTGTCTTCGTATTATTCAGTCAGACAAGTAGAAACTCTCAACAATATTCACGAATCTCAAACTTGTTCAAATATATTTTAAACCAACATACTCGTATATTATAGTTGCCAATTCATGAAAGTGGAAATATGGGATAATAGTGTATAACATAAGTGAAAGTAAGGGATAAATGCCAAAAGTAACGGAGCGAAAATTTACAATTCGTACAGCATAACGAATGGTTAATTGTAGTAGGCTATTACCTTAATATTCTCTATTAAAAAAGAACATTCCTGCCAATACAAAAAAACACATTTGGACAGGGTTTTACCGCTTGAAAGATTACAGTAATTTACAAACAGTGATCTTCTAAATTTTTGTTGGCTCCATGGTATATATGATTATAAAGAAAGTTTCATACCAAAACAAATTTAAAAGAATGAATGCGGGAATTCTCGAAATAAGGGATATACATTGAAAAATACGGGAACCGGGATATTCGTCCAAATTAAGTGAAAATTTGGGATTTCCTGGGAAATACGGGATAGTTTGCAATCCTAACGTACATAACTAATATAGAAGATGGCTTACAAATGTTGCTGAACCTATTTAACATAGCTTCTAAAAGTATAATTAGGAAATTAACACGAATAAAACCAAACGTACGGCTGTTTAAAGGAACCAATAAAATGAAAATTAAAAGTAGAAGTAAAAATTATTGAACACGTATCAAAAATAAAATATTTGTGTGCTCATATAACAAAATATAAGAACTTATACCAAAAAATGAAGAAGCAAGCTGATAAGGCAGTAAAATATCATGATGCATACAGGATATTTATTTTGCTTAACACATTTTTTGACAGCGGAAAGTGAAGTAAGAATATATAATACAGCAATCAGACAGACTTTGGCATACGCAGGAGCCAGAGCTGATACAGCAAAAACTAAACAAAACGTAGTAGTAGTAGTAGTAGTAGTAGTAAATGATTTATTTTGCCTGGCAGAGTTAAGGCCATAAGGCCTTCTCTTCCACTCAACCAGGTTTCAGAAAATATATACAATGTAGGTTTACATAAATAGCAAATTAGTGAATAAGAGACTTATGACTAATACTAAGACTAAGGTTAAGGCTAATCATAATAATAAATTAAATAAGTAAAAAGCATAGGTTTCATAAAAAGCACAGGCTTCATAGAGAGCGTAAGTGTCATAAAAGAAAATAGTAAAAATGTTACAAGTAAAACAAGGAATATGTAAAATTATGTTATAATGGAAATTTAAGTCTAGCTGTAGATACGTTATAAGGAGACTAAGTAATGTTATATACAGTGAAAGATGGAGTGACTACAAAGTGTTCAGTGGGCAATAATTGTTTAATAAGCGCAGATTTGAAAGAGTGTACACTCCGACTACCCCTAATATCTTGTGACAAGGTATTCCAAGAACGGGCTGTGGCTATGGTGAATGAATGAGAGTATGAGGTTGTATGATGACTAGGAATTGATAGCAGAGAGTTGTGCTGCGAGCGTGTACCATGATTATGGTAGGAGGATAGAAATGTAAATCGGGGAGCCAAGTAAAGAGGTATGGAAAACTTAAGAATTTGGTATAATAAGCACAGAGAGTGGACCAAACGTCTATTATGCAAACGAAGCCAAGACAGTTGCTTGAAATATTTTGAGACATGATCGTGGAAACGAATGTTAAAGATAAAACGAACACAAGTATTATGAACACGCTGAAGTTTCTGTGACAATTCAACACTCAGATCTCCATACAAGATGTCGCAGTAGTCGAAATAAGGCATCACTAGGGTCTGTATGAGGGTTTGCTTTATTCTAGTAGGAAGGAAGTTTTTCAGTCGTTTTAGAGCATGCATGATAGAGAAAGCCTTTTTACATATATGCTTGATTTGGGAATTCCAATTCATGTTTGAGTCGAGATAGATACCTAGATTTTTTACTGTTTCTGTGTAAGGGATAATTGTGTTGTTCAGTGTCACTGGTAGCAATGTAGCCTTGTTGATGGATGACACGAGTCTTTGCTGATGACACGAGTCTTTGCTGATGACACGAGTCTTTGCTGATGACACGAGTCTTTGCTGATGACACGAGTCTTTGCTGTATGACACGAGTCTTTGCTGAGAAACGTACGTGTGAAATGAAAATTTAAAAACCTATTCAAGGGAAGAGATCATTTTGCAGGATATGTAATATAAACATTTAGAGAGAGAGAGAGAAAAATTCAAGATATCACAAAATATATTAAAGATAAAAGAAAAATATAATGGAAAGAGCGTATACTGGTAGAATGGCGGAAGACAGGCTGGTGAGAAGTCCTAAAGGAAGAGCAGACAGGAAGAGGAATACCTCCAAAGAATGAGAAAAGAGTTTATGCGCATCTTCAGAGGAAAACGCTTGAACGGGGGAAGAAACAGGATACATATCTTACAGTCAAAAGGGTAGGAGAATATATCAGTAACTACATCACTTCGGCTAATTTCTCAGTAATGGCACTAGTGAATAATCACTGAAGCAAAATATATTTTAAAAATAATAACAATAATGGAAACTTCACCCGATGAAACTGTTAAACTACCTTGGCAGTGATAAATACAGCAAACACCATACAATGGAAGCAAATATTTCGCTGCTTAAGTCAACTGCTTTTGAGTAAAGATCAGCTCTAAGCAACACAAGACAGGGCAAGAAGGGACTTATTGTGACATGATCAGTTCGATGCTGAACCACCTCGTTACAAAAGTAGAATCAATAAACAACGGGAAAGAAAACTTCAGCATATATGGTACTACATTCTTATCTTGCATTGGCGTTTGCTAGGATAGTAGGGAAAATCTCTAGAAAATTATGATGTCCGCCTTAGTTTTCGTAGGACTGCAGAGTCTCAGCGTTACAGAATGTGCAAAACCGCTCGCATTTAAAGAGTAGGCATTGCTAAAGTTTCATTTGATCGCAAACTAACTGCAGATTGAAAGGAGTTTTATGTGAGCTTCTGGGAGACACAATGACGGCTGGAATGTGCCCTGGGTTTATCTCCTGAAATGAAGCTGTGAGCGACCAGAAGAAGAGAAGTGAGCATTCAAAGAAAACCTGCTTCCTTCACAATCCTAAGTTCGTAAAAGCAGTGGACATCCAAATCATTCCTTTGCGACTTGACACTAAATGTCTATCGTTTTATTACTTCTATTTTTAGTGTAGTTGCTCTTCTCACTTCAATACACTTATATATTAATTAAAATTACGAACAGTCCCAATTAAAATATCCATACACATATGCAGCGAATTAATTGTTAATATTTTGAGGTTCACAATTAGATTCACGAAAAATGAATTAAAATGAGATACAGAATTATTACAAAATGTAAAGCCTACTGCATTCGGTAAATGCAAAACATGATCGTGAGCAGTTTAATAAATATATTATTATTATTAATATTATTATTATTTAATCTCCGTACCTTCTAAACACTATTTTACAAGTCGTACGTTAGGGTTATATTTAATTACAAAGTATGTCTATTGTATTATATTATAAGTGATAAGTTTTTTGCCCTATCCTAATGTTGTTCATAGCCTATGAAATATAATATGTGATAAATTTTGAGAATGTGTGTTGTAACAGCAGCTGCTTTCAAAGGTATCTATTTTGACCTGCCTATTTGATTCTATGATGCACATGTGTGGATGAAGATCCAGTTCTTGTCTTTTCCTGTAAAATACAGTCGAGGACTCTCGAAAATGAAATGTTTTATAACCTGTGGATACTCAGAACATATACAGTTATAATAATTATAGTTATTATATAATTATATAATAATATATAATTATACATAGATATAATTATTATATAATATTACAATGAAGTGCTTAGAAATACTGAAAATGTTATTACAATAAGCAAAAGTAAGAAGCCTAGAATAAAACATCGAATTTCTACTTTAAGACTTAAATTTATTACTTAATTTAATTAATTGAGGGAGACTGCTAATGAAAGAATTCAGTAGCACTGGGCCGAAATTTCAATAGCAGCTGATAGATTTTTAGGGCCAGTTAATGGAGTAAAGAAACATATTTAAACCATCTGGAACAAATAACTTTTCTTCCTCCTCCCCCGCCTTACAGACCAAAGGGTAGTTCCATTTTGTGGATGAGATTCCGCATATACCAGTTAATTTCCCCCAAAATTCTAAGTATCGAAAGAAAAACTACCGTAAATAAAACTTGTATCGATCATGTGGCATCTCTCTGGATCCAAGGTTCACGTGTTCATAACCATACAAGGTCGACGTAAAATATCCTGGGTATGAAGGTCATGAGGAACGTTAAATCTAAAATTTACGGCATATTAAATAATTCCATATCGATCGTTATTGATAACGATCCCGTATCTTGAGATATAAGCTGATTGAGTAGAGGAGTGTATTTGAAAGAGCTAAAATAATATTCAGTTTTAAGTCCAACGCAGTTTTACGAAGTTTTTAATAAAAGACGCTTTCCGAATTTGGTTCAATTACATCCAAAGTAGTCTTTAATTTTGTTCCACACAGATCTACTTAAAGCTGTTTTCTGTTACGAATATAAACAAATCCCGGATATGGTATCGCCCTGGAGAGTGCCCTAAGAACAGTGCTTAGTAATGTGTACAATAACTACATTGTTCACAGGAAATAATTATGTATACAAAATAACGTTCAGTTTTCATTGAAGCATTTAGCTATTTTAAGTTCTTTTACTAATTTTCGTGACGGCACTGCTTAGTGTAGGCTATTAGATATTATAGTTTAATTGTAGAAACGAGCCCACGAATAAAGGAAAGAAGTTCTCTTATTTCTAAGGGAAAACTGAATTAATTTTTGGATGTAAATTGTTTTCTTTTTCATTGTTGTAATTTACTCTCTGGACTTTCCTCTTTAAAATTATGCATCATACATAATTGTTATTTAATTCTATCCGTGCTCTTTTCTTATTTTACTGCAGAAGAGGTTACAAGACTATGGAGCAGGGATGTTTTATATTTGAAGTTGAATTGGTTTTTGGACGAAAATTGAGTGATTTTTATTATCATATTTTATTCTCTGGAATTCCCTCCTTAAAATGGTGTAACACATATAATTTTAATATAATTCTATCTGTGATTTTTTTTCTGAGAATATCCAGACTGAGGAGCAGGGAAGTTTTAAGTTTGAAGCTCGTTTTCCGTAAGTTTACTATTTTCATATAAAAAGTAGGCCAGCCTTTTCTCAACTTCTACTTAACCTTCAAAGAAATTTTCAGGATTTGTTTATTCAGATGTGTTACATACACTGAAAAAAATTGAATCGGTTAATCTATGAAGTATCTACAGGTTTTATGGTACTTAAAAATGCTGATAAAAAATTATAGAAAAAAATAATATTTCAGTATATAAGTAGGCCTATATATTTTATGAAGAGTCCTTTTTTTAGTACTGAGACAGGTTATGCATCTAGAAACTGTAAAAAGGTCAAGTGCGTAGCTTTACTAGTTTTTCTATAAAAGGTTTGTTTGGTTATTTAACACTGTACAGATGGGCTATTCCATTTCCAATTAAGTGTACACCGTCTTCAGAAGAGGTTTCAATGCACGCAATATACAAGCTCATTATGTAATACAACTGGAGAGGGTAGAATTGCTCCAATCACTGGGTGTGATAAGAGTGCTTCAACCAGCTCTACTGAAGTGAGAAAATCCCTCTCCAACAATTCTCTGTCCATCTTCAAATTCAAATTGCTATACTTGATCCAAGATATGTACGGAGCAAACGTAAACAACCGAATGTGAAAGCACAAAGCACTGTTCACAAGAGTTCGATTTTCAGGCTGTTTAGTCGATTACATACAATAAAGTCAATTGAACTTTCTTTTGTATATTAAGCGTCAAGGGTCCCGAGTTCGATTCCCAATTCTGCCAAGTGATTTTTTGTCTTTGATTTTGGTTTAATTTTGACCGATGACTTGAAACCTCCTGTAGATCTGCATTCTTCTAGGACTTTGAAAACCGTACTTGAAACTACTCCCATGGACGACGCTCCTTTCACTCCTACATCTTGCACAGATACTTCAGGGTTTCCTTTTAATGGTTTGTATATATTTAACAATCTGGACAAACCTTTTTGTCGCATGTTTCTTTATTGAAAACGTAAGTTCTGAAGAACCTTGCCAGCAATTTTCTTCTATAATATAAATTATTAGAGGCTATGTCACTTGTTTTTCTTCGGAATCAACAAATTTGCCAAGGCAGCGATAAAAACAAATGAAATCATGTTTGCTGGATATATTAGCCTATGTTGTAAAACATGTAAGCCTATGATATAAATACGAAAGCAAACAACTCACTTAACAGAACTTATGTTTTCACAATTGAATCGGTTATTTATGAAAGGGCTCTTGTAACGAAAAGTAAAATGTTGGGGAATTAAAAAAAACTGTTTATTTTCCAACTATTAATAAATACGAAAGATTTTTTTATTCTAGTTATTTTGGTTCTACTATCCGCTAATAATAACGATGATTAAAAACAATTATGTTGTTTATGTTGCATGATAGGGCATATCAAAGTTGTCTGACAAGAGTCCTTTCATAAACAAAGGGCTGACAAGCGCCCATTCATAGAGACAAAAGTAAAATCAAACAATGCAATGAATGAGACTTTATGAAGGCTATTTATTTTACATTAACGATTGTATACACAAATGAGATTGGCTATAACAGATACATGAGAATGGGTTTTTAACAAACACACAATTTACAGTAAAGTCTCATATCATTACATTTCACAGTTCTTTTTCAACTGTAGGCCACTGAATCACCTCGTCATAAAAGAAACCATGTTCTTCAGGGACGAACTGAACAAGCTTCTTTATATCATCCATTTTCGTTTTAGGAATAGGTATTTTTTCTGCGTATGCTTTGTGTATTAGTAGAGAAATGCATGATTGTGTTGGGATAGCTAGTTTGAATGTGTTGTAGAGGAATCCACTAATAAAAGCTGGTACTGTTACTTTTCCTTTACTTGATTGCTGGAACGAGAATTCATGGTAGTTAGAAATAGTAAAATATTATCTTTTTCCCTTCTTTTTAGATTTGGTTTCTTCGGAAACAGTATATTTTTTTATAGAACTGAGGCCACCATTTTTGAAAATCCAAAATATATCCTGTTTCTATTAAATCAACGGTAAATTTTCCCTGTACTGAAGACATTAATATCATCATACGTCTTTTATAGTGTAATATCGGTCACATTTCCTTAATTTTCTTTTGACAAGGCCAAAGACTCTGTCACAGGGCAGATAAGAGTGGCCCCTTATGGGCATTCTGTAAACAATCTTTTTTAATCGTCCACTGTCTGTAAGAGAAAGTAGGAACCTAATCATTGTGTGATTTTTGTTTTGACCTGTACAGTTATCACTGTACAGGTACAATTCATCAACATTGTCTGGTGTATTATCATTGATATACCGTACTTCATTATAAAAGAGCAAACTTCATTGCTGCCCTTTTCTGCAACCCCTTGGTGGTACAAGTAAAAGGATGCTGTGTCAGTACAGCTGTTGTGGATACAAAATGGATAATGCTGCCAACCATGCTTTATTTAAGAAAGGGCTCTTGTCATTGACATGAGCCGTTTCATAACTAAACACAGATTTGTAATGGCTGTATCTTGCAAAGTATTGGCGCGACAAGAGATCTTTCATAAGTAAACGATGCGTGGATGTTGGCACAATCCATTTTCATGATAAACTCGTTTTTCAAAAAAACATGACATGAGCCCTTTCATAAATAACCGATTCAATTATATAAGATATAAATAATTGTATGATGTGCGCGAAACGGAAGTAAACATCTACCTGAACTTGTCGCACTATCATGAAGTATGCCCTGGTGCGATTAACCAATGACACGACAGGACACAGTTAGTCAAGGCAGGTCTGGCGTACCCCTGAACCTAATAATAGGAACCATTAAATTAATATACATGCACAAAAATAAATTAACCTTTTTCTTTTAATTTTCCGTATTTTTCAGAAAAATATTCTTTTAACTGTACTAACGTGAACTGATGTTTTATATATAGCATTTTTGTCATTAAACACACATCTACGAATTAATTGACTTAAGGATTTTTTGGACATCGGCTCGAGTTTGTGACTTAGGGAAACAAACATGTAAAGTGACATGTTTACATGATTAATACGTTAATAAAGCAGTGAGGACATGTTACCACAGTTGGACAATGTTGAAACAGCTTCCACTGATTTAGAATGAACCTACCCGCACAAACAGCACTATTATTGCTACACCAAACCACATCTCACGCTGCGTCATGTAAACATAAATATGGTTTATTCTACATTTGGAGGTAACTTTTACCTAGTAATGTTACAATTTAGCAGCACGTTACCTATAAATACGCAGAATATCTCTGCAAATAATGAAGTTGGTATGGCTGTTGTATGCGCACATGCGACATACGAGTTCTAATAAATGTAGAGATATACCACCACTGGCCAACAAAATCGCTCCACCAGTTCGTTCGCTGCATTTTATTTTCTCATGATGAAGTGAACTTAAAATCGTGCATGTAACATACACATACATGCACGCTTTCACAGACACAAACCCGCATATACACTCATAAACATACATACAAAAGGATTTCTCTATACAAAATGCCGAGGTTCCGACAACATAATATGCAGATCTATATACAAAACTATATTACAATTTAACAGCCTACTCGACGTGAATATTCATTTTTCGTAAGAATGTTAGAATGTCTTTGTAAAATAATAAAAATAGGTCTGAAAATATAGTGTGTGAAAACTACATGAAAATACGAGACAGCTCAGGGTAAGTGTAAATTAGTTCAACCATCACATTTCCGTACTTAAAATGTAATATCTCAGGTAATACTTTCAATATACTAATGAAATACTAATAGGCCTACTGAGAAAGAAATACTAATACTGTAATGAAACATAAAATAGGCCTATATTTAAGGCATATAATGCGTACAAGTCTGTTTATATTTTAATTTTTAATGTGATGTAATATACATACCTAACACTACACTACAACGACCTACGCAACTTTCTCACTTCAAATAATTATGATATAGAATAATTACTGCAGGCAGCGTGTTCAGTCGAATCAGCCTCATTCAAGAACCGTTCGCCACGCAAAACTTAATAGGCTACTTAACTTAACACAAAAGATGGCTGCCCATTACTACCCTTAAGATAATTTTTACGAAAAAATGTTTCAAATAAACTTTTTAACTCTTAGAACAAGGACTTCACGTATAAAATTTTAACAGAATTGTTAAGGCCAAATCTGCCAATCCGCCACTGAAATTTCTGAGAATCACGTGCTCAACAGAATATCCCATCAGCAAACTCCATCGTCGGACACCAGACTTACAGGAGGAACAGAATTCGTTCCAAGGGTCATTTCGTGAGCGCTCGTGTGGACTGGCGGATATGTGAGCCAGATGGAAATAGTGGGAAAGCGATTTGGAGAGAGAGAGAGGGAGGGAGAGAGAGAGAGGGAGAGAGAGAGAGGGAGAGAGAGAGAGGGAGAGAGAGAGACTCCAAAATAAAACTAGAACAAGTTATAAGGGAGATAGTGGGAGAGAAAAGAGAGAGAAAGTTGCTTTTAAAGGGAGAGAAGAAGTGAGATAGAGCCTAGAGCGATGTAGACAGATGTGTAAATACAGTACGTAATGATGGAAACTGACTAACAAGCGGAAAGAAAAAAAAAGAGAGTTGTAAATTAGTTCATAAAATTATGGGCAAACACTTAGGTAATTGTAAAATTTCAAAGAAAGAAAAAGAGAAACGAGATATTGTAGATGGAAGGGGTCATAGTGAGGGAGAAAAGAGAACGACAGAGAGCAAGAAAGAGGGAGCAATGAAAGTAGGATATTATACACACAAGAATGAAGAGAGATTGATGTCAAGATTTGTAAGGTTGTAGATCTGGATAAGTACTGAAATTTAGGATACATATTTTATACATGGAATTAAACAGAGCGAAATACAGTAAAATGGTTATAACAGGAATAAAGGAAAGGGCTGGAGGGTCAAATACATTTGCAAATTCATACATGGACATATGTAAGAAGACTAAATATATAGCGAAAATTAGATTATGACAAACAAAAAGATAATGGAATATAAATAATATAGCGAAAATTAGATGACAAGCAAAAAGATAATGGAATATAAATAATATACGGTACACGCAAGTATAAAGACATAGATGGCAAGGTGGAAAGTTGAGAGGGAGCTGTGGGGAGAAAGCGAGAGAGGGGAAAAGAGACAGAGGGAAAGAGGGAGAAGTAAAGAAAAAGAGGGAGAGGGGGAAGTATTGGAGTTAAGGATTAAGATATTTAAAGGTATATCCTGGCAAATGCGATAGGGGTAAAAACATATACTGTACAATATATTGAGGAAAGAAGGCTGAACGGCCGAGATACAGGATGAGCAACAGAAAGAGAGAGTTGTTGAAAAATAAAGAGAGGAATAAAGGTCGAGAGCGAGGAAAAGAGTGGGAGAATGACCCAAATCAAGTCCAGTTGAAAGGAGGTATTGTGCATTGACACGGTGTTAGGAAAGGAGAAGAGAGGGACAAGGAAGGCAGCACGATGAAGAGAAAGTAAGTCTGGTAGTCATCTTCATCTCCCACGTGAAATGTGGATAAATAAAAGTCTCTTCGAGAAGGCGAGAGAGGCATTATAAACCTTTGCAACGAAACTTCCTAACAAAATACTCTCAACGTGAAGATACCGTGCGTGGAAGAAAAGCTTCCTGTCTCATACTTGAACATAACAGGTGCGAAATAATTGGATAATAGTTTCTATAGCCTATTTATAAACAGACGCTTTATAAAGTGGTTGTAGATTTATACCCATCAAAACTTTTATATTTGTTTACCTATGAATAAACATTCTTAACAAAGGTATAATTCGATCGGTGAGACCTTAGCCAAACAAACGGTTGCACAGTAGGCTACGATGAAGTAATCTAGACCTGCCTGACCTTTATATTACGTGATGTTCCCTGCCAGTTCATACTGTACGGACCATGTAAAAACATCTTAGTAAGCCTCACAGCATTCAATAGTGAAGTGTGATACGTTAAGAAGAGCAATGGAAGGCGAATGTAGTTATTCTAGCAAAAAGGTCGGTGGTAGTAAAGTGATTCACAGTCAGAGTAGGAAAATAGTGTGGAATGTATATAGGTTAGGGCTATTATGAACCGCATAGTTTGGAATGAAGAGTACAGTATATGCATTCTCTTCTGCTCCTACTCCATTGCTACCGGCGGACGATAAGCTATCTGCGCGTGTTTGGTTCAGGTCCTAGCGTCCAAGTTATAACTATAGTGCAGTTACTCATTGGATGGCCAGTCGGCTTCAAAGGTTTCGGTGTTTCTTTATGTTAACTGATCTGACTAAATCGGTCTTGGGCTTCCGCTTTCCAAAACAAAAGCAACGTTGCAATATTCTCTCATTGTTATCACTGACCTCAGTTCTTCCTTCGCTTTATTCAATTCACACGTGTTACTGTTTACTGTAACTTGATCTTGCAACTATGCATTTCACTCCACGCGGAGTAGACGAGTAGCTGTCAAAATCGCCTCAGGACATTCTTAGATTTTGATTGGCTGGGGTAACTAGCTGATTGGTGCGGTAAAACAAAGAACATGAGTTGAGTTGTCGGCAAACTTTTCCTCCTAACGAAAGGAAGCCGCCTGGGTATGCAATGAGTAACTGGACTTATACATTAGGTGTTCTTATAATAAATATGATTAAGTCCGGCGCCGTGTGTGAGCTGGTAGCCCGGGTCCGATTCCCGGCCGGGTCGGAGATTCTGCAGAGATCTAAAGTTTCCTTCCTGGGTCAGAACTGGGTGTTCCGTCCTCATTTCCAGCCTACGAAAGGAACTGGCCACCCTACGCGGTAGCATCCGGCCACTAGGCCTCGGTCAGGCCGTAGGCCTCCCCCCATGGCTCTGTCCCAGGGCAGAATCGGCCTCTGGTTCGAACACTTCATCATCACCATGAAGTATGAATATTACATCGGCTAACAATGATTCCGGGTGATTTATTATAGTTTACGTGATGTTTATTATTAAACCGACTCGACAGCTGAGATCAATGAAATAATTCTGTTTAACACAATGGAACAAGAGTTTAAACTAACCTCGGACTAAACCAATCCTAGTTTACAAGGCACGGTATTCAAGTAGGTAATCAAGAAAATGTAACACTGTGTGAAATTATCTACTTGATCTCAGATCTTGCATCATGCTGAAGATGTATATTACACACTGCATGTTATGAATCAATAGTCTTTTAATTGCTGAGGTCAACTTTGGCAATGTAACCTCTAAAAATCTATGCTAACAAACTCAACATTTTAATATAAATGTTGATATTTTTATCTTTATTTTAACATGATACCAATAATTTCACTTATACGATTAAGTAATACAGGCTTCAATAGATTATGAGTCTGCTAGAGCAGTGACTACCAACCTGGTTTTTTTTTCCAACAGTTTTGTTGGTCGCAGCAAAATTTGGAATTAGTACAATTTTGTATCAAGCTCCGAAAAAATGGTACATTCTTTTCAAATCCTAAGAAGAATATTTCATCTGACGACTGGAGGTTAACAAGAAATCTCTTTGCTGTTGACAGTGATGAACTGCCAGAAAGTTTGTAAGAAGAAGCCATAGAATTAAGTGTGATTCAAAAGCAAAATATAATGTTAAAACATTAGGTCTGGAGGACTTTTTGATAAATAATATTGCATTTTATCCTCAAAAGTTGACCGTTTAAGGGACATACGGTAACACAATTCCAATTTTTAACCCTTTGTAGCAATTGGTTTCATCTATAGATTTCTATTAGTTCAGAATTTATAGCATATTCTTTTGTTATACTTACTAGCGGAACATTCTGTATGTGTGTGTGTGTGTGAAGTTATTTATAGTGTTATAGTGAACTTATAAGAAAATTTTGTTATGCCTATCTTTACAGAGTTCACAATTTGTTTCTTTTAATATGTAAATAGAAAAATCCACTATTTGAGGACCCATTCTGCAGTACCGGTAGTTTAACGTGCAGAGTGATATACCGCTGTTACAATCGTGTGCTATCTGTCAACGTTGCAGTAAAAAAAGACCTTAATATTATCACTAGTCTACCCTTAAAAATGGGTACGAAATTGCTCCATCCTTTCTAAGTCTGAAATAATTGGTATAGCTCAACCAACAATTCACATTATTTTTTCTTATGACATAGTCCATAGAACTGTGTAGGTGTACCTAAGAAATAAAGTATCCTTGTCAGTGTCGTGCTGTGCAGTCGCGTGTCGCGTGTCGCACTATTGTGAATCCTGGGACACGACACCAGGCTTCCTTACTTGCAATAAATCTAGAGCCTATTTAGGCTATCGCTATCACATTGTGAAGCCATCAGCAAACTCTCTTTACCAGATGCTACGTGTAACTCATGCATCTACAATACTTGTCAACACAATAGTCTACATTAGGGCTGTACCGATTAATCGATTAAACATTTAATCGTCGATCAATTACATTTTCCGATTAATCGGTTTAGTCGAATTTTGAAAAATGTTTTTCGAGAAATGGATCAAATGACCAAACTCCTTTCTCAGTGCCGAGTGAGAGAGTTTTTAGTGCTGCCGATATTATTGTAAACAAGCTACGATCGTCTCTTCATCATTCAAATGTCAACAAACTCGTGTATCTCAAGTCTTGGCTGAAAAAGTAACCGGAAATATAAGTTTTGCATATATGTTTTCACTATATAACTAATAATGGTATTCATTAATTCAGGATTTTTTTTATTATCTATAGTGTAGTAGTTATTAAACGTGTAAAACAATGTTAAATGTACACTTTGGTTTCGTTTAAAATACCGACCTGTCTGTCGATTAATCAGTCGATTAATCGGTCGATTAATCGATTAAAGTCAAGCGTTAACTCGATTAGAAATTTTAATCGATTTTCAGCCCTAGTCTACATTATTTTTCTGAAACGAAACTTCAGTACCGGTAAATAACACTAAAATACATTCTTACAATTTTAAGATCTGTGGGAATTACAGTGAAAGGCAAATTACTATGAGCTTTAGATCATGACGTCATTTAGCAATGTTGCCAAGTACACTCATTATGGTAAAATTACAGACGTTTAAAAGCTAAACTATGGAAGAAAAATTATCTAGTATTCTCTGTTGTGCGATGTAAATGTGTAATACGTTTAACTTGGACATTATTGCTATGTTTTGAAACTATGAATTCTTTTGAGTCATATCTATCGGAACATTTCTATTGAATTTGATGTACTCGTAACTACATGAACAACATTATACCATGGTTAGTTTATATTACAATATAAGAAATGTGTTTTACAGGAATTCAAGTTTAATAATAGGCTTTATTCGTTATACACGCTACTAGAAATTCAGATTTCTGAAAACTATCATTATGCGCATTGGATGTTATTAGAATTTTTCCTTTGTTGCCGAACAGTAAAGCCCTGTAACTTGAGTACATAGTTAGAATATGCATGTTGCAGGCATTTTATTATTCTTAGGCCTACTTACTTACTCAATGGCAATAGACAATTCTTAAGTGAGCTAAAGGAATATTACCCATTTTATTAATCCCGGAGCTTCATTGCTGCACTTACCTGAGCCCGCCAATCAACCCTATTCTGTGCTAACTCCATCCAACCATCCCGAGAAAGATTCGACTTCCCTTAAATCTATCCTAATACTGTCCTCCCACCTGCATCTAGGTCTTCCAAGTGGTCTTTTCCCTTCGAGTCTTCCCGTCAACATTTTTGAGATATGCCTTTTCTCTCCCATACGCGCAACATGTCCAGCCCAATTCTTCCTCCGTGATTTAATTACCCTCACTATATCCGGTGACGAGCGCAGGTTATGAAGCTCGTTTATTTTACTGTGATACAAAAAGTAATTATCGATTCCAAGCTTTAGAATTTAAATAGGCTTTTCTTAGAGCTATGAAAATCTGACTCAACGTTATTCACCAAGGTCTTGATTTGCTTCCCAAGAACTTTACTTTCTGCAAATAAAGAACAGTGTAATAACTTACATTAATGTTCTTAGGTGTGAAATATCTTAGTCCCCCTTCTGTCCCATAGAGGCTACCTTGAGCTAGTAACTTTTATTGCCTGAACAAGTATAAATCACATCCTTTACAGAGAGAACAGTTCTCTGCAACGTTCTATTTCTTTAATGCAATTTGCAGAACTTTTAAAAAGTTCAGCGTTTATCAGGCGAATGCATACGTGGTAAATTAACAGATAAGGATGACTTGACGATGAAAGATACAATAGCACTTCGAAAACTGAATTTCCTATTATCCATAGTTTAGGGCTTATTGGATTCATACTGCAATACTAATACTCGTATGTGTCATTCGTTACAACGATGTAACAATTTCTGATCGAAAATGCTCACAAGGTTCATAAACAGTCTAAAAATTTATAAAAAAGAGTTATTTAAGTTAAGTACAACACTTAAATATTATTAACACAGACCAACAGCCATTTTGGTGTCTTAGAATTTATACCTATTCTTAGGTATATTTAGATCGCTGATGCCAAATGTGCCATTAGTTTCTTGCCCTATCATCTTTAGTTTTTTAGAGATGGTATTACCATTATGCATATTATCCCATTTTACGTTTGATATAAATAAAAAACAATACCTATTTTTAGGTTCTAAATCACGTGAAGACAAAAGCAACACACTAACATCACATTAACAATACAATAACAATATAATAGCCTATGGGGTGTGTCAAAAAATTGATATAACATATTGTACAGTCCTTTATGACTTATGAGCTGTCAATTCCAGGGCCAAAAAATAATCCAGCTTTCAGTTTTTCTGTACTTCGCACGGGTCCAAAGTATAGTGAAGAACCTTCACTAGCTATATTATGAAGCAAGATTTTGTTTCGCAAAAGAGGTTGTAAGTTAATGGGACTCTATATAAAAGTAGAGCTGGTAGAGAAAAACTGTTTACATATTTGGAATAAGCTCACTAAGCAGAGCCAAAATCCGGTAAATCATCTGAGACACCAAAATAAAAGTTCTTTTTAGTTGGGCTGTGTAATCACTGTAGAAATGGTGACATGCAATTTGTATAAAGTCTACATTTAACTCACATTTCTACAGGGTATCCACTGGATAATCACATACCTGCAAAAGGAAAAGACAAAATGAGTAACCAAATATAACACTGCAACAGTTTTACGAATTATGCTACTAAAAGAGACACAACAGCCGAAACCTATTTGCAATTCTGAACCATACCGGTGTGAGCGAAGATCTTGCTCTCCAGAATCACAGTTTAGCATGATAAGTTTACTTAGGCCTATCTGAATTATTTATATGAATTATTTCTGATTCCTTTGTCAAGCACAAATATAAATGTTTTACTTTTTTTCTTTATCACCGCCGACATGTGTTGCGGAGAAAGGGGTGGTGATAATCAAGTAGAGGAATTGATTCACCCGGTCTAGGCTATCGTTTTTCCTACCGCTTCTACCGGTTAATGGAAACCACAATAAAAGGAAAAAGAGAAGACGACGCTATATCGAGAGTGGATACCAAGGGAAGAACAAAAAATACATTGCCAGTTCGTTTAATAAATGAACATAGAAATCACGCAAAGAATATAAGGAAACTAGTACTAGACCTCCATGTGATAGGCTTTTTTTCTGTGACTATTATGATTGTGCTTCCCATGAACACCTGCTCTAGTTTCTATTCAATCACCTTGTCATTAACAAAACCCTCTTCAACATTCACTTTCAGTATACGTTTACCAGATATTTACTTAACTTAGATCAGAATGTTAACATTTTATATGAAGAAATGCACAGTAATTGTTCTGACTTCAAGATTATGGCTACGAAAAAATGAGCTTATGTGTTGCACATTGATTAAACTGGGATGCTTCATATATAACCTATTTGTATATAATGTATGAACGAAATTTCATGTTCATACTTCATATCACCGGTTATAATAATACTAATTATATAACAATTATTATTATTATTATTTCGACCACACCCCTCATTTCACCACTTGGAATGTGCTGACTAGTCTAAACATGCTGACCACACAAAATACCTAATTGATCAATGAGGCCTACACAGCTGACTTGACATACTCACAAGTCATAGGCCTATGTCTTATGAATCATTATGTAATTCCTGTTTGTATACGTCATTTGTTTTGTATTGAACTCTTTAAATCCTACTTATAGAATCTGTCTGATGTAATTCCGGTTTGTATATGTCATCTATTATTATTGTATATCATCATCACTATCATCAATCATCCCATTATTATACAAGAAGCCTACTGTTTAAAATTTGTAAAAATTGTCTGTAGCTTCTCTAAATAAATAAATGAAATTATTATTATTCTTTACCTTTGTTTAACCACTCCCTTTTAGGGACATAATAACAATTATTATATAATTATATTAATTACAATACTAATACTAACGGAAATTCATGTTGATATTTAATATCTCCTGTTGTAATAAAAATAAATTTAATTCGTGTACAACAGAAACACTACCAACATGATCATTAAAGAAAATATATAATATTTACTTTTAAAGTTTCATTGCATATTTCAGTCTAACGTTATAATATTCAATTATATTACGCGTATAAAATGCTCTCATGAATATATAAAAGCACTGTTAGAGATTTTTACATGTATTATTGTGACCAACCTCCAGTGTTTTGTTTTATGTATAACAGGCATGGTACAGTATTATTTTATGTTCATGTTAAGTATTTAGTGGTTTACATTGTTACAAATTCAACATTACGAGAAGCTAACCTTGCAAGAAACAGAATTGGAGACAGCCTAGCTGGGAGTATAAGCAGTAAAAATTATTAAAATATAAGTTATAGATTTTCACTGCACGGATTTGGATGGCAAAAGCGGTAACATCGATACATCTAGGCACCGATTTTTTTCTACATAATTAATTTAGTTACGATTATTTTCCTAAAGAGGACAGAGTAACTGGTGGTAAACTAGCTCTTGGATGACCAGCTAGAGGAAATATGTTATGGCGTAAAAGGGCCAGGAAATTTGGCCCAGAGCCTCTAATTTAGGCTAGGACGTGAAAGGACCAGGGAATTTGGTCCAAAGGCTCTAATTTAGAATAGGAGTTAATGAAGTCTACGAAACAGGAACTACGGTTTAATATTCCCTCCAGGGGGCTTCGTGAATAGGATTTTTACGTCTGTACCACGAGGTCGACAAAACACACTAGATCACCCTAAATTAATTACAATTATAAACGTGTACCTGATAAACTGATCTACTATCCATTGAATTTTTTTATTCAGTCAAATGGAAGTACAGTTTTTTTATAGTTTGTCCTTTTGTATTTTCAATAATAAACTTAAGCTAAAGGGGGTTCTTTCAAAATGAAATATAATTATAATAAAAATAATATCACATAAGGAATAATTATGGGAGGAAGTTGAAGATTATGTCATTTTTTTTTACATTTTAGACTTAATTTGTTATTGTTTAATTTAATTAATACCAGGTTAGTGCTAATAAAATAATTGAAACGTCTCTTGCCGAAACACGATTTGTGCTTTACTTCAGCAGTTGTAAAATTGTGAGGTTTACTTAAAGAATTACTATGTTTTTCCAGAGGAACATCTGTATGGCTCCCTTCTGTAATAAAACGGGAAAGCTTTCTGCCAAGTGGCTCTTCTTCCGAATGAACAAGTCGTCCTAGAATCACGATAACCCTAAGCTAATATGTACAGGGTGATGTAGCCTAATTCACTCGGTTGCCCAGAGCTACCTAAAACACCCACAACACGCAGTGCTTGTATTAGTTCTCTACTCCGCCACTATAAGGACGGAAATAAACACCTTAGTCTAATGATTCCAGAACCCATTATATGTCATGTACACCAACGCTTGTAAACCAGATTCTGCTGTATCAATTAGACTATCATTATTGTATAAATAATATCCCTGTGTTTGGTTACATAGTTATATCTTGCATCTAGTGCATCTCCCGTCAATTCAAAGACCTTGATGTAAATCGAGGGTTTAAGTCAATTTTATGTTGAGGTATACAAGTTTTAAAATTTAAGTCTCAAAACTATATAAGGGGTTGAATGTGAAACGGTGTAAGTTGCAAATTGCAGTATTATAAACTGTAATTAATGTCATTTGTGTACAAGTAGCTTTTAAGTAAAATATTATTTCAAAATTTAGTAAAATACAACTTGCATAAGAAAAAATGTTCGTATGGAAAATTATTATAGTTTTCCTAACGCGGACAATTTCAACTTCTCCCCTAATTAACTAAAGACTTCAAGTTGAGACAAAATAACTTTAGGAACTACTGGTAATTTCTGGTTCAGTTAACTTGAAACTGGAAATAACGTAATACCGATACGCTATTTAAAATTATGTACGTGTAGCAATTTAGAAAATTTTCAACTATACTTATTGTCTTTATGTACTACATAATATATTATTTACAAAATACAATAACATGCTAATCCCACAACGTAGGCCTACAGTAAAAAGTTCAATATGCATAAGAAAATAAAAATGGTAATCTTTATAATAAAACTATGTTTGTAAAAATTATAGTATCTTCTATTGAGAATTGATTAAATTATTAAATTATTTCAGTCGGGTATCATAAGATAAATTCAGAAAAAAATAACTTCATGAGTACGACATTTCTTTAAAAATTTAGTAGGTTAATTATTACTTAAAAATAACCTACTTTGTGCAACAAAAATATTTCAAATATATATCACGAGATATGGAACACAAAGCACTGTAAATAACAGTGTAATGGACTTTCATCTTTCTCCCACTTCATATTTTTTTTAACTAGCTGTAAAATAGTGCCCTCGTTTTTATTTCCATTTTTAAAAGTATATGTAAACGCTACATACATCAATACACCAAAATAACTTCCTAGTTAATTTTGATAAGGGATGGGTTCTCGCCTTTCCCCCATACTCTTCAGTATTGTAACTGCGGTTTATCGTTGCTAATTCGTTATTAGTTACTTAAATACAAAAGAAGCTCAGTAATTCGTTCCGAATGCATCTAAAATATGAACTAGCTCTATAATTTTCATAAGCTAACGGCGAACAAACAATGCACTGCCTAGGTATTCGGTATTTACGAACGAGGACTCATAAAATGACTTCGGTTCCCGTATAATGACAGTCGACCGTGTTAATTATATGAACATTCGTCAACGGCGGGCATCCTCCCGCAGAAAGGCAAATTTTACCAAAATAAGAAAGCCCATAATTTTCAAAATAGCGTTCAGTGAGTATTAAAATGAATTTTCCTCTGAGAAAATGGAATGAAGAATATAAAATTATCATACATGTTCTTTAGTAATGATTTATCAGTAAAAATATGTTGTATATAAAATAATTGCACCTATTCCTTCGTATAAACTGTTCTTGTTAAAATATCAGCTCAATGGCTTTGTCATATCTAAAATTTATGTTTGTCACTATTATAAAACATTTCTAACATCTATAGACCTAGATGTCAATTTTATAAAACAACTTTCGTATTTCATGGACAGTATGTTTCGGCTATGTAATGAATTAACGAACACAATAAGATCGTCGGGAAAAGAAAAAGGACCTGAAGATAGCGGAATAGCCGAAATATACGGTCCACGAAATACGATAGCTTTTATAAAATTTACTTCTATAGATTTTAGTAATGTTTTGAAATAATGACAAGTATAAATTTTAGATATGACAAAGCTATTGAGCTGATATTTTAACAAGAACATTTTATACGAGGGAATAGGTGGAATTATTTTTTACACAACATACCAGTCCCTCGTAGGAGAAAATATGAAATATGAAATTTATCAGCAAAAATATGGTATGACAGAAAAAAATCACGGTTCGGTTAATGTACCGCGTAGACCATAAGTTTCTTATTGCCATCAAATTGTTTAAGTCCATTCTACAATCCCCCAAATTTCTCGGTATAATACTGGGACACCCTATATATTGCGAACAAACTGAAACCGTGGCATGAAACAGAGATGACGTAGGTATAACCACAACTGTACACGCAGCTGCAATATGATTCATCAGAGTAGAGCTCTATCTACCATCCCTGTTACTATTATTTGGTAAAACGATACGAGCCATTGGGGAGGCAAGATTCTAACAATAACTGTACGCTTAATAATTATTACTAATAGCTTTGATTTACGAGCGAGCTGGATTTGCGTCCAAATGCGCAATATTTCAGCTTATCTACTTAGCAGCCCCTTTTATCTTCCTGTCCACTATGCGGCAGATTATGGAAATGTAAATCTTTTTATATGTCATAGGTGTAGATTCGAATTTCTCCTGTCACTTCATTCGCTAAGGGATCTGTTTTCATGCCATGCGTTTTCTTTCTCATTTACTAGACATAGGATTCAATGTGACTAAAATAACAAAAATAGTAGCAAAGATAATGAGGACGAAATGGACGACGGTGACAACGACGATAATGATAATAACACAATTAAGGATATAAGAATAATGGGCTAGTATTGTTTCATTTTCATTTAAAAAAAGATAGATTTTAGCTATCTTTAAAAATCCACGCTCTCTCCCAGTTTTCATTTTCCTATGCCTCTCCCGTCAGCTTTTTCGGACGCACATTCGAAAGACCTACACACTCTGTATGCTGCACCTCTTTACAAATTATGCCAGGAAGAAGAACGGAAAAAATAAGAGCCACGTTGAGGTTAGAGGAAATCGAAAGAGTATCAATGAAAAACAATTTTGGACATATTTTATAAATGCGATTTTGAAGAAAACTCGCATGTTTAATAGATTTTATCAACTGGAAACTCTTAAACCGGTTTTTCTCTAACACTATTTTTAAAAAAAAATGTTACTTAACTAAAGATGCTATGCTTCTTACACATGTCGATCAATTTGTGTGCTCTTTATTTTTGCATCACTGACCATAAGTACTCAGCAAAATATTTTATTATAAGACAGTTAAATTTTAAAAATATATACTGACGTATTTCCAAAAATGTTATTGCTTGCACGTTTCAGAGCAAGCACTAACTTCTGCTGATACTTTTCAGAAAGTATTGAAAAAACGCAATGGAAATAATTGTTTGTAATGTCTTAGTATGAAAAGCGATAGAGAAAAGATAAAAATATGAAATTCAAGTTTCGTAAGAAAATTCTAAATTAAAAAAATATATCATTAATGCATTACTTTCTACAAAATTTATTTAAATTTTATATGTAAGCAACCTGTTTGCAGCTTGCGTACTGTCCAATTTTTGGGTGACTAGCATGGATATTTAGAAAAGCTAAATTTCATTTCTGTGGTGTCCTTATCAAAACATTTTAATCGTGGCTATTTTCATACTTATTGTGATCATGTATAATGTCAATTATTATCAATAAATGTCAACCAATAAAATTTACAATTTAATTCAAGCTAATTGTTTTTACTGGGGCATGTGTCAAAGTACAGTTCCCTAATTCACTGTGCTATCCATTGGATATTCGCTGATGAAGTTCAACTGACACAATCTTTTTAGTGGCACTATATTCCGGAGTATCTCCGGAACAAGGTAGTCTAAGTATAAAAGACGGAAGCTGAAAACACTTAGCAGCGATTGTTTGAAAATCCGGGAGTTACACATTTATCTCATTTTAATATTTAATTTTAAAATATCTCTATGACATATATTTGAACTTTAATTTTAAAATAATTTGCAACAAATGTACAAGAATCAGTTTCATCGTATACTGTATAATTTCATACTATATACAATGAAAAATAAATTTTGCAATCGCAGTCTCTTGTTTTGAGACGGCCGTAAACAGATGTTCTGAATTTCTTTCCAAGCAACGGATCACAAATGCCTTTGCTATCTAAAAATTAGAACCTTGGAATATTTCAGTCTCAAAATGAGTAGATGATTTAGCTGAGTGTTGTACATTTTCTGCTTCCTCCCCGATAAAACCACTGCTCTGCCTTCGTTTCCACATTGTGTGCAGTTTACTTGATTGTATTATTTTCAGCATGTTTATTGGACTGTGCATCTTTGCTATACAGTCCTAATTAGTAGTATCTAATGAGGGAGAGGAAGGCTTGCGTATACAATCCGTTCTCTCTTAGCTGATAACTCTACAAAGCAATCTTATACTTAAACACAATTGCTTCTGTCTACTTAGGTTTCTCCTAGCTAATTATTACTCCTGTAATTTCTTCCTTTATGCATCATATTGCACCTACCTATCTAAATGCAGAGGGTGTAAGTAAACGTTAGAATGCTCTGTGGTAGGTAGAAGGGTACTCTGTGAGATTATTTTATTACCAAACCTACAGATAGAAACGCTATATTTACGCGCTAAAGCCACGAAGATCTGAAATATATTGCATTATTTGACCACTTGAGATAACACCTTTGGTAAAAGATGGATTGGCCTTGGAGGCCCAACAGCCTAGTTCTCTCAGTCACCTGACCTCACTTACTTAAGATAGATACATAAGCATTCATGAACCACATATTATTGTCTCTGTTGGACAATACATGAGGATAAAAATTCCTCCGACACTGGGACTTGAACCCAAGACCTTTGGCTATTCGCGCCAATGCTCCACCAACTGAGCTAAGCCGGAGTTCAATTCACAGCGCCAGATGGAACCTCTCTCCTATGACTGAGGTTCAAGTCCCAGTATCGGAGGAATTTTTCTCCTATAATATTCTCACTTACTTACTTTACTTACTCAATGGCAATAGACGATTCCTAAGCAAGCTAAAGGAGTATTATCTATTTTAGGGAACCCCAAGGTTCATTGCTGCGCTTACCTGAGCCCGCCATTCAACCCTATTCTGTGCTAACTCCATCCAACCATCCCTCTCAAATCCTAAATCTCTTAAATCTATCCTAATATCCATCTCCCACCTACGTCTAGGTCTTCCAAGTGGTCTTTTCCCCACGGGTCTCCTAGCCAATATTGTGTAGATATGTCTTTCTTCCCCTATGCGCGCAATATGTCCAGCCCATTTCATCCTCCGTGATTTAATTACCCTTACTATATCCGGTGACGAGTACAGGTTATGGATCTCGTCGTTATGAAGTTTTCTCCAGTCCCCATTTTCATCTCTCTTAGGTCCAAATATTTTTAAGCACCCTGTTTTCGAATACTCTCAGATTATTTTCTTCCCAAAGAGTAAGAGAACATGTCTCTCATGCATATTACACAACCGGCAGGATAACTGTCTTATAATTTTTTTTGTGTGGCCAGAAGACGAGAAGATAAGTGTTTCTGAACTGCATAAAAGCAGGCATTTTCTTATTTGACTCTACAGTTAACTTCTATCTTAATATTACTTGTGTCTGTAATTATTGCTCCCAGATATTTGAATTTCTACACTTGCTCGGACGATTTTCCGGCTATTCTAATATTTTGTAGCGCATTACTTCGACGTTTCATGACCATATACTTAGTTTTTCTGTATTAATTTCCAATCCAACATTCCTGCAGGCATCGAAAAGACTTTCTGCCTTTCTCTCTATTGTGTTTATGTCATCGCCCAACAAGCAAACGTCATGTGTATAAGCTAAAATAGGGTGACTGCCATTTCATTCTAGGCCTACCTTGCTTCCTTGAACTTTCCTAATGGCATATTCCAAGGCAACACCTGGCCTCACGCCATTCGATTTTCTGGTAGGGTTCACGAAAAGTATATCTTTCGGAAGTCTCAATAAGATCCTGTGCAGTATCTGCGGAAATCATTTCAAGAGTTCGACATCACACAACCTGGCGATGCAAAAAATTAATGGAAGCTGTGCTGCCATCCGAGGAATAGTTTTGCGATGCCTATTGCTTAAGTCGTCCTCTAAAGCTTTTTTGGACATGGGTCTATTAAAAAAATATGTTCACATTGTAGTGGTAGGCCTATCAATCTATCTACATACAGTCTGGTAACATCAATTTATTTACACCCTGTATAACACTTTAATTACACAAATGTACTGCCAAAAGTGTCATATTGAAAACTGAAATGTAATTGTCTCAAAGGTCTTAACGCCTTACGCACCGGCCGCCTTTCCCCCCAGGATTTCTTCTGGTACCGTATTCATTTCTGTTAGAGGCTAAGTCGACCCCAGGGTCATAGTCCCACCAGAAGGATTAGGACAACTGAAAAACTCCAATGACCTCATCGGAGATCGAACCCGCCACCTTCCGGTTTGTAGCGCAGCAGATCTCCCCGAAATATTGGGGGAACTGTAATTAGGTCGAATTTACTCTTCGTACTTTTCCCTATCCCTTTAATAGTCTAAGTTGAGAAAATGCGGTAGATCAGAACGCTTATAGTAGGGTTTACTGAAATAATATTCCAAGCATTCTGCTTACAATGCAAGACGGATTCTATACAAATTTCCAATACTGCAGGTAAGTTATTGTAGTAATGATATGGAAGGAAAGTGAAATATCGAAATATCTCCCTAAGCTGACTCATCTTGGCGCGGTCCAAAATGTGAAGTGAACGAAGAAAAAGCTTTCCACTTCCCTACCCTCCTGGAGACTCGAGCGGAGTCACTCGCGCATGAACCAACAGGAAATATCAAAAGTCGTACTCCTCGCATGGATGAATTTCTCCAGACTTTCTTTGCTTGTCTTGCTATTGTGTTCTGTTAACTAAGGAAGGATAAGATGGACAGCCAGCAAGTATCATCAACATGGTGACTTGGGAAATGAACACAGCTTTTTATTTGTTAAACTTGTCCATTATCTTTAATTTATGTACATAAGTTATTTAAAGGAGTTTTCATTTAAAGCGCTTGGAAAATCTAAAGCAAATGGACGAAGGAGTAAAGACATCGATTTCAGAATCTTGTTTGTTTGTTGGAGTATCTTCCTAATTAGGACGATATTACAATAATGAAACACCAGTTACGGTGTACAGAGTGACTCAAAAATGCCTTCTCAAAATGACTTTTCCAAACGAATCATAGAGTTATTATTAGGGGGCGGATTTCTATGACCTAAAATATAGGATATATGCATGCATTTATGACCTAAAAACATTAAAATATGACCAATAAAATTTAAAATATGACTTTACCAATTAAACAATGTGTATATTTCTTTTAAGTTTCATTACAATTCATTTTATTAAAATATAATGCTAATTATTTAAAATATCTGTAATTTCTCAAAAAGTATCATTATAATGCAAAAAGTACAAAATATGATATGAAACTTCAAAATTTCTTTAATATGCAAAAAAAATTATGCCAGAAATATGACCTAAATATGCATATCCATACTAAATATGCTACATAGTTGAAAATTTCGTAAAAATGCAGTTATATGCACAATAAAAGCCGTTCCATTTTCACCAGGTTGCTTGGAATCGGGTTTAAATTAGTCGGAAACCTGAAATAATGCAAAGGGGAAAAATATGACATGTCATAGAAATCCGCCCCCTAGTTATTATCATTAATAGTTAACCATTAGTGTGATGCTATAGAACAGGTCTGTAGAGCAGTACTCCGAAGGTGTGAAGTCATTCCCTACTTCCCCCCCCCCTCGTGACCTCTAAAGCGTAGCGATTTGTTCAGTTGCGCAACTGGCGTTGTGAGTAGAACTCTGACTAGGGAAAGCATCGACACGAAAAACCAAAGGTCACGGGTTAGAATCCCGGATTCAAAAGAATTTTTATCCTAAAATATTCTAATGATTTTGTTAGTTAAGTAATAATCAGGGCCCGGATTTTGATGAAATGTCATTTTTTAACTCTTACATCATGGACGTTGCCCACTACTGCAGGTATTCTGACCATTACTCTTGTATATTTGGCAATTGTATATCTGCTATTGTCCCTACCAACGCGCATGGCAAACACAGAGAAGAGTACAATACACAGACCAAGTCAGTGAGAATTCTGAATAAACAATCGCTCGTCTATGGTTAAATGACATAAAAATCCAGATACTGCAAATAATTTACAATTAACTATTGTTCAAATGACCGCCTATATATGTGGTCTAGTGGCTAGAGTCACTGACTACCCAGGCCTGGGTTCTATCCCCGGCATCTCATCAGATTTTTATGAAGCAGGGGACAGGAACAGGGTGCACTCAGGTTCATGATAAAATCGGAGGAGCTACTTGATTTAGTTCTAGCGACTCCGGTTCAGTAAGTCATTAACAACGGCCGTGGGAGTCGGCATGCTGACCACATGTCCCACAACCTGCCATTTAATGCCATGAAGTATAGTTTCAAGCACACAATAAGTCTCAATACATTTTTCCTTTACGTGCAATAGCGTACTGAAATATATGAGTTGTCCTGACGTATATTCACTAGCTGGCTCAATAAATTTGAGTTGACATCGGCTTGTACTGGCTGGTCCAGACTAGTGCCAATCAGAAACAGGGATTAAACAATGACAATACCAGTCGCGCAAATGTTTCTGGCTCCAACATTGTTACGTACATCCCCATACAAATCAATCATGCGTGTGTCAACAAAATGACTCATCGTCTGCGATGCCCCCTTCCGATAATTGTCTCGCAATTTGCGGTGCATCCGAGCCTGAAAGACCACGCTTCAGTGTAGGGGGTGCAACGCAACCAGCCGTGCGGACATGAAGGGAACAAATACTGAGCGTATCTCAAAAACAACAGCTTACACGGTACTCCTCAAAAACATTGATCCACACCCTCGCATAAAATGTAGGTGCACATACATTTTGATGCTTCGGTTTATTTTGTTTGGAGCGATGGGGAATGGAGTAATGATATCCAGAAAGCCTTCACTACTTGACTGAAATACTGCCACCACTTTCTGACCTTACGAGTATGCAACTTTATTTTCCCTGATATTTCAAATCATAATCAATTTAAAAACAATCCTCAACACCATCACTACCTCGATAGTGGCAAGTAATAATAATAGTAATAATATTTTTTTTATTATGTATTGAGTGATTTCCTCATTTCTGAGGTTAAACTCCAACCAACACAACAACTCTATTACAATAACATTTGTATAAAAGTTCCTTAATTTCTAACCTAATTTTAGATTACAATTAACCCAAATTTTTACATATTTTAATAAAATTAACATATTTCCAAAGAATGTTCAATGTGTTGCATGGTACCACTTATCCCTGTCCATTGCATCTTCTGGGTTTAACTGAAAATTTTGTAAGGAGTCTCGAACGCAATGATCCCATTTTCTAGCAGGTCTTCCCTTTTTCCTTCTCCCCTCTGGTTGCCAATTCACTATGGCTTTTGGGATCCTATTCTCCGGCATTCTTTGTAGATGTCCATACCAATTTAGACTTTTTTGTCTATTGTTGTTAAAATTCTTTCCTCTGCTTTCATATGTAGCCTATTATCTTCCTTATTTCTGAATTTCGAATAATAATAATAATAACAATGAAAATAAATTGGGATCCCACATGAAGATATCCAGGAACGTAGGCCAATGCCTCTCCAGAAGAAACTTAGAGCATACCAGCGATTCCAAGAGAAGCCAATGTTGAAAATAGAGCAGAGGTGGAATGATGAAAGAGAGGAGACTCACAGAAAACGAATGCGTGAATACTGGGGAAGAATTAAATATTAGATTAATGAGGGGTAGTGTAAGCCCTTCGGCTTCTCAACACTGCGACGTTAATAGATCTATTGTGAATAATCATACCCTATTCTAGGAGTCACCACTTTATTTAAGGGTTTTTAATATAGCCTATAATTTTCCTGGGTGATGTCCAGTCCTGAACCCGGGGAATTTTCGTTACTGAAAAACCGAACCCGGACCGCCAGGGTGGTAGGCAAGTATGCTACCTATACACCCATGGCGGCGGACAAAAATATATACTTACTTCTAGAAAAGTGATCTGGGATACATTCTAAATACATATTGGGCTATAAAAGAAATTGCTAAACCTCCTTTGGTAACTTGAACATGATTATAATACCTAAAATCATTCACTGTAGACTGCTTTAAACATTAAAAAATGAAAGAACAAAATTTTAAGCAGGTAAGTTTGCTAATCGGGGACAGGAAATATGAAATTTACTCCAACATTACTTAAACTCATAAACCCCTTAATCAAATAGCTTATCTCTGTTACTCAAAAATTGTAGCACTAATCTGTACTTCCTGAAAAATAAATCTACACTAATAATAGTAGCACATGGATTAATAGGATCAACCTGCATCATCCATGGCTACGAACAGGGAATAATGTGCTGCATTTCGAGAAGAATGCTTCCACCATTCATATGGTACGCTGAAACGAACCCCTCTCTTGCACGGTACATTACGCAGATGTCTTCACTGTATCAATACAGACTTCCGCAAAAAGCATAATATGCAAGGAAAACAACAGAACAAACATCATATTTAAATAAATCAAAATGGCTGTTAAAGCAAAGAATGACTTCGTAATCCTAGCTTCCGTTGCTAATGAAGTACAAACATTTTATTGTGATAAGGAAACAAAAAATACACACTGCTATGCCAATAAAACGCGTTCACTAAATGCAAACAGTTTGTCAGTTACAGGCAACCAAGGGGTCTTATAAAGCGAGGGTATTTACAGAAAACCTATTTTCCTTTGTCTTCATCTGCGCTATACTTTATACCATGAACGCAGTCAACTTATAATGGCTAATCTGTCGTGAAGTCAAGTAACCTAGCACGACCGAAGCATAGTTTGGAATGTATTTATAATTTTTTAACTCACATTTAAAGTACTTTAAAGGTACCTTAGAAAAGAAAATGTACAATTCATGTTCAATATTTAATTTCTTTTAGGATAACTTAACTCAAGAATAAAACATTCATTGAAACAAATGGAGGCTACACAACAATATTCTTTCAAAGAACGGCCATGCTTCTTTTTCTGGGAAAAAATTGTAATTCTTCTGTCAGTGTCTTTCAGATAGAAATAATTCACTATTAGAGTCACAAAAGAACAAAAAATAAGCTGTAAAAATTGTGCTATCCTAATGTATGACAAAATTCGAATTTTTTTATTCTTTAAAAATGAAATAAGAAAAACTAGTATCTTGAGATTAAAATGAGATGTGAAACACACAATTTTTCCTGCCCAAATAAAAGTTATGCCTCTTAGTATAATTTATTATGTAGACCTATGACATTCCCTTCATGTAAATTGGTTGTTAAAACGAAGATAATGTCGTTACATCGCATCCCCAAAGGAAGCATAACCCAAATAAAATCTGATTAATGCAGTCACGTAACTTTCTTTATTCTAAGCATGGCCAATACATCTTTCTCACTACACATTCTGATGTAGAATAAGAGGCCGTGTTGCAAAGAGCGCCTATTCAGTTGTTTCATCATTATGCAAAGGTTTATTGTTCACTATAAGGCAAGACTAAGTTTCTAAAAACAGTAATTAGCTGGTAACTACCCTTAAGATAATTTTTACGAAAAAATGTTTCAAACGAAAGTTTTACCTCTTAGTATGAGCACCGCCTATACAAAATTTAAACAAAATCGTCAGAGCCGTTTTCGAAAAAATCGCGAAATACGGTTTCTTAATATAAAATAGCTTTAAATGTAAGAGAGACTTGTCGCCAAACTTCGTGTCACATTCCAAGAATATACCTAACCCAAATACAAAATTTTATTTTTGTACATTTTTGGAGCTAGGCTGTACAGACACACACAGACACAAGGCCCACAGACATATTTCTGAAAATAGAATTTTTTGATTTAGGAACCTCAAAACGCTTATTTCCTGTAAAATATCGACTTCGAATTTCGGGGTCGAACACTATATTTCCTATACCGGTAGTATTTATGGTACGGGCAAGAGTAGTAAAAAGGGTAGGCCTATTCTGCAAAAGCAGGGCATCTAGCCACCCTAATGTGCACAGACATATTCAGGCCCACACGCCTCGAATTCCAATCTGTGAATTACTTTATTATGGAATGCTGCAGGAAGAGGAACGGTTCGGTAGCAGAGGTTAGCAATAATTCCTCGCTCTTGTTCGCAACCCTGCACTTTTGTATTGGCAAACAATGCCTTTACGGGCTAGTGAACGCTTGCTATAAACAAATTATTGCTTGCTTGTGTGTGCACAGAAAAGCCAGGAAATCACTGAAATAGCGAAATTGGAGAACACTTGTGTGTACGCTGATTGCGTCACTGTGATATTTCCCACACAGGAAGTACAAACCTCATCTTCCCTGCGATAATACATTTCAGCTTTCATTTACGTAATTTCTTTCGTTGTAACATTCAAGCTCAATATCCTTTCCCCTGATCCTATTTAATTTCCTTCATCCAAGCTTCGATACTTTCTTCTACCTTCTTTATTATTTGTGCACTTAATTTTTCTTCCTTATATCCACATCGCTTCTCTACATTTCCATTTAGAAAGGAATCATTTCATTGTGAACCCGGGCATGGAGCACAGAGACACCTGGTGGAGGATTCAGTCATCAAAGAATAATTTACTTACACTTATTTTCATGTAGAGGACATAGTGATAGGTGGTAAGACAATCACTTCTACTGCCATCTAGCAAGGAACTAATGTATTACTTGGACGTGAAAGGGCCAGGGAAGCAGGACCAGAGGCTGTTTTAAGTTTGTAGTTCTTTAGCAGACCCTCATGAAGGACTTGAACTCACTATTTTTACGTTCTGAAAAATCTAATTTATGTCAAGCCGGGTTTGAACCCGCTAACGTCGAGAGGAGAGCACGTTATCATAACACTGACGGGACCGCATCATTTCCATTTACCATTTCCTTAAATTTGTTCCTTTCTTCCCTTGCTTATGCTCCATATTTCTGTTTCCTTTCGAACCCTCTGCTTCATTTATACAAATGGTCTGCCCTATTGACTTTTGTATACTTTCAGAATATCTTTTGATTATTTTTTTAAAAATTTTCTTCCCTTCCAATTTTATATTCCCTCGCCTGTTTAATTCAGGTTACTCTTTCATTCTCCGATGCGTTTATTGTTTAGAACTCTTGTAACGTACTGAAATGAAATGTTTTGCAATTTAATGTAATGTAATGTAATGCGAAGCGAAGTAATATATATTTTTTCACTTCTCTTGATCTTCATTGTTCTTTCTTTGCTCATATATAAAGATACCGCACGAAATCTGTGCCGATTGCCAAAGTCATTGCATTACGTTTTCGTGGGGACTGTAGAGTCGATTGGCCTGCTACCTATCTCTCTCGCACAACAGTACCCCCCTTTCTATTTGTAAAGGCCAAGCTACCTCTCTCTCTCGCACAATAGCATGTCTCTCTCTCGAGAGCAACGGTCTCATCGGCACAGATTTCGTGCGAGATCTTTACACTTGTATTAGCTCTTTGTTATGTTAAACGTATTTGTACCGTCCATCTGTTTACTGACTGTTTGCTGGAATTATCTGTAGGAAACCAAAGTGGTTAGTTCAGAAAATTCCCACACATTTGGCTTTGTTAAGCACAGCTCTAATTATACTCGTCTGCATATACTCGTCTGCATACACTCGTCCTGGCGTAAGGTATCAAGTTTCAGTTATAGAACGTGATTATAGATCATGCAATATCAGTTCTAATTGAACGAGGCCGTAGTGGAATAGTTTCGGATAGTAACTTCCCATAATTTTTTTAGTTATTTCCATTTTTGGCACACGATGAGTACGCAAAACATATTGTTTGTTTCTTTGACTGTTATGGTCATTTAACGTATGTTGTCTGTGACCCGTCACAGTCCATACTGGAAACATGACATAAATGAAAGTGAGAAGAACTACATCCCATAGATACGTGTTTAAATCCCGTGCTGGTGGTTTCTATTGAAATCCCGGTAAGTTTTAATCACTTCAGCTTTGAGTTGGTTAAGGGGACATACTGAAAAGTAGTGAGTTTTATCACGAACTGGAATATTTAATTGGACATCAAAAATAGTTTAGTAAATAATATTTCTTTAATATTTTCCGACAATTATGTAATTAAATTAATTTAGTCGGCCACGGTGGTCTAGAGGTAGCGTGCCCGCCTCTGGATCCGAAGGTCGCGGGATAAAACCCAGCCTCGATGGATTTTTCAGGACGTAAAAATCCCGGGCACGGAGTACTCCGGGAGGTACTTTAAGCTGGGGGGCCGGTGTCGTAGATTTACGGCACGTAAAAGAACTCCAAGCCTAAATTAGAGCCTCTGGACATAACTTCTCGGGCATTTCACGTCCAAGTAATACCTTAGTTTCCGAAGGGGGGTTGAAAGGCGATGGGATTACCACCTGTCCCTCTGCCCTCTCTTGGAAAATAAGCGTAACAAAATTCACATAGGTAACAGAAATATCCACTTGGAGGCCCTTTGCCCCAACATAGGGGATACAGGAAACTAGATAAGAAGTTAAATGAAAAATTAAATTGTTCGTTTCGAAGTGGCAAAAGTCATTGACTGAAAAATAAGCTTAAAGGGCAGATGAATTTATTATTAATGTTTCAGCAAGAAACTTGCACATATCTTGGCTTTAGTATACGAATAAGACACATGTGATGAATTAAATAAAGTATAATGTACCGGAAGGTGTAGTCAAGCTGCCGCGTAAAGTAAAACGGTGATTTTTAAAAAAGGCCGTTTTCAAACACGGAGAGATGGACATGTAATGGAAAAGCATTAATCGACGTGAAAAACTTTGGTTACAAGAGGTCAACAACAACCATGAATAGTAAATTTAAAAAAAAACAACAACAACGAGAGGTGATAAAATGATGGAAACAAAATGTACGAAATATAATTTACTTAGTCTTCTTGAATTTGCTAAATACGGTGTACCACGTAGTAGCAAGTCTAAAATCCCGTTTGGGGGCGAAAATTTTGAGATGGTGTGAACAGAAGAAGTCGGAAGCAACTTTTAAAAGATGGTGGGGAAAGAGAACAAACAAGTACTATTGTGTAAAGAGAATTCGTTGAAAATAGGATCCAAGGAATTTTATTTTTGGCATCAGAAATTTGCATATTTTAAAACTGCATCTGTTCTTACAAAAGCTGTGCACTATGTTTGATTATTCTTACAACATTTATTATATGTTTAGAGAAATTTAAGTACCCTGAACTTAAAATTTAAACCAAATAAATTTACAAAAAAGTACTTTTACTTAATTTAAAACTTCAATTCTGTAGAGTGAACAAAGATTAATACAATAAAGTTCAATTTAAAACTAGTTACTTCATTTTTTAAATGGTGGTAAGTTTCACTAACCAAATTTTTAGTACGTTTTTAAAAGAAAATAGCATCTAAACATCAAAACTATTCTGCAAATAAAAGCGTGACAGAATTGGTTTAATAATTTCGACGTTAATAGAATCAACAGATCCATTCACGTACGATGTCATTATTGCTGGATCCAGCTGTCGAACAACTTTAATATTTGGTCAATGTGTTCACTGAACATCTCTAATTCATTTAGCAAAAATGGAACGAAAAAATGAAAAAGTAATTCACCTCAATGTGGAAAGTAGGCAATGCTATAATACATTTGCCACACGGTTTTACTTTCAAAGGTTTTAGTTTGGTTTGGCAGAATCTCTCTTATGGAGAAATTCAATCACAGGAGCATTGAAAACGTTGTATTCCCAGCCCGTTGTTACATCAGAATGAATCCACAATGTTTCTATTGATGCAATATTGAAAGAGCAACAATATTCCCTGCTGAGCCTGTATGGTTATTGCAAAATACAACGCATTTTATTGCTGCGTTGGAACTTAATTTGATATTTTTATGAGCAGCAAGAAGTCTGCTGGCATGTGTTGGCAACACTGCCACTGTAATGAGGAAGCAGCAAACAAAATTAAAAGCAATTAAACCCCTCACATATTACGACACATTTTAGAGGCCTTCATCAGTAACACAATACTTCAATAGGACATTGTTCAAAACTGTTCCATTGTTTGTCATCAAGTAATGCTACAGTTTTCAATAAAGCTTGACAAAATCAATCACTACTATAACTATACTTGTTAGGGACTTTTAGATTGTATTCCACATAATGAATAGGGACTCCCAAGAGCACAAACTTATTAAGTAGTTCGCTCTGGTTATGGGACGCGATGAGGTGAAGCCCTACAGTGTCATGTGTATCATACTTAAGGTAGGGGTGAAGACTAATAAAAAAGAAAAGTAAACTGGTCCCCATATAGGCCATGGAGGCCAGTAGGGCAGTATGGAAGATGAAAAACTCTAAAACCAAAGACATATGAACGTGCTATTTGAGAAACTCCTCATGTATATTCTTTTTTCATAAAATTAGATATTACGTTAATACACTTATTTTATGAAGAAACACCACATGTCCTGTCCTTAATGTATATAGCGTCCTTCCTAAAATGATTTTTTTAGAAACCCCTCAAATACTGGATACGAAGGCTTTCTCAAATACAGAAATTTCAGACAATTGAATATTTTTGTGTTTATAGATTGGCGGTCTTTGTAACAAGTGTATATATGCATTCTTCTCATTTATTATTGTTAATTATTTTTAGTAACTAAAACCTAATGTTGTATCAGGACATATAGGCTACCGATACTGTATACGAGGACATTTGTATCTACCTACAGATCGTGACCTCAGTGTTGTTAAATAAAAATTAAGGAAAAATTGTAGAATTTTTGTACCAAAGTAGCTGAAAGAATTGGTAATAAACTCAAGCTTGAAAATTAATTGAGGTGGATATTGTTTGAAAGCAGTGGCATATTGGACATTAAGTCTTGGTGGCCTAAGCACAACAAAAGAAACACACTTTCAGTCGAGACAAGAAGTAACAAAGTAGAAAAAGATAGACTCCTTTACAATCTCATATTTCATTGAATTTCACTACTCTGAAGAATACCCAGGGGGCTGTAAAAGTGAAGAAATGTATTGATGGATAGGGAGAATATTAATTCAACCTATATCATCTGATACTCTTTCCTAAATACCAAACAACAGAAGCCTAATTGACATATCTGGAGATTTCAAGACAATGTGAAAGAGCTTCATGATCAGTTATACAATTTAATTTGCCAGTTGCATCTGATGATACTAGAATGAACCGAACTTTGATAATGTAATACACAAAACAAATACAATTGTTACATAATATTTAATTAAGTTTCCCTATCCAATAATGTAACCACATGTTTGGTCTTGTGGTTGGCGTCGCCGTCCACGGATCCCCAGTACGGTACCTCCTCGGAATTCTGTGGGGTAGGGAGTTCTACAACGGGATGCACTCAGCTTAGTGATACAAATTGAGGGGCTACTTCATTACTGACTGTGGGTGTCGGCATGCTAACTACATCTCCAAATCCTGCCCTCTGCCTATGGTAGATGACGCAGCGGTCGGATGGTAGGCCTAGTCCATCCAGTGACGTAGCGCCACGGAGTTTAATTTAATTTTTAATAATATAACTTAACATTTTTCAGTTTTATTTCAGAAAGTCCTCATATCCCAAACTTTAAATCTGTATCGTGAGCAAGTGGTTGACAGTAAGATCCCAATATTATAGCAAGAAAAATATAGTTACAGAGTAAACTGTAGGAGAAAGTCAATATGTCAATGACATTTAAACATTATAGCATAATTAGTTTTTTTGTCTTTGAGTTCTTTCTGTTGTGGAATTCTCTAGTCACGATGCTCATAACTGTAAAGAAATTTGGAAATGAAAATTAATTTGAACACGCAGACGGAGAAGATCTTTTTACACTTATTACTATTAAAGGATCTAACTAAGACCACACGGGAAAAACGAGGTAAGTCACCTTTTCTGCAAATTTGAGATATTGTGTTTATAGTGTTCTCCAAGGTCGAATCTACCGTTCTATAACAAGTTCATGCTGATAATGAGGTTAGTCACGAGTATATTTACATTTGAAGACACCACATACAGGAAGAGTTTGAGGTAAGTCGACTCGAAATTTTCTGTCAATCTAGGTTTCCTGCCTATTTCGAAGGAGATCTGAAGAAATTTGTAGGACCTGAAGCTCAACAGTACTATTCCCAGCTTCCAAAGAAGACATAAATTAATGTGTTTGAAGGACAATGATTTCATAAGACGTGGTAACATCTTCAAAGCTTATTTCTTTATGAACAATGTTTATACTTAAAAAAATAATCCATTTTTAAAGTAAAACAAATATGCAACATTTTTTTAAACTAAGAATTAAATTGTTGTCCCGAGCTGATAATAATAATTTCAGATTTACAGGAAGCGTATTGGATTTCACTATGCACTTACATCATTCTTTCCGTATAATGAGTGCTGCAACAATGGTATTGCATTCATTTTTCAACAATTGTGCGACTCTAAGGCTTAATTTTCTTCAGTTTGCTTGATTAATAGTGCATGAATGTATCTTAAAATTTTGAGTAATAGATTGTTAATGGTTTTCAAGTTAATAGGTTTCAAACTTTAAAAATTATCTCCTGAAAAATTTAATAAAAGTGACTTACCTCATTCTTCCCGTGTAGTCTTCTAATATTAACGATCTGAAAAGATTCTAAAGAAATTGAAGGTTTTCCTCCATATTACAATGAGGATAGCACAGATACTCCATGCCTGATACTTTAATTTATTGCCCCCTTTCCAGAACATACCTGTACTTGGAGCTGGAGCGGTACATTGCCTCAAATCCAAATATGCCCAGAGTATATTTAAGTCCGGGGATGGGACGGGAGAGGAAGGTGGATGAAGAGGGAAGAGAGATGGAGATTCTTAATTAAAGTGAATTCAAGATTCCAATCTCCTCTAATACGATTAATTCTAACGGTGACGTCAGAAGCTATATATCATATTGAATTCATCAGCGTGCCGAAATCTTGCGGGATGTATCATGTGGTGGAAGTAACTTGGACACTGCCTTCGCCTTCGTGCACAAACTCGGCGTAATTCCTTAAAAATATTTCCGCTTTGAAGGTAATCAACTTGGTTCTTGGTTCCCGGTTTAGCGTTGCAAAACTTTATTTATTAAGACGACGCGCAACTGAAAGATTGAAGATATAAAACAAAAATTAATTTGGGAGAATTTCATGTCAAGATAATACGTCCATAAGGTTATACCATTAGGACACAACGCAATTCTTGTATTCAAATGGTAAGTCAGTTAAAACGGATTTCTAAGGCAGTTGTATTTGGATATAATGACAAAAATAACAAAAAAAGGTTTTTTTAACCTCCAGACCACATTCTTCATGCGATATGGCTACTAGTGAAAAAGTATGAACTTTTTCTGTTATATTTTTGATAATATAAGCACTATAAGCCTATTTTCCACTGTATGGGAGGATTATTTTTAAAACAATTAAATTTTTCCTATCCGAATTACACCTTGCATAACAATTTATATCGTATTTCTTTCGCGGTACATTCCTCTTACGGCTAGGATCATTAATAAAAAAAGGTTATGAAGACTTAATGTAAATTTAAAAGAAAAGCAATTAGAATTGAAAAGTTTCCTTTTGAAGATATTCTATTTGTTGTGTCTTCTCTGTTAATTTGGGCAAGTAATCGAAATAATGAAAATGGTTTATCTTGTAAAGTACACTAGAGAAAGCATTTGTCATAATTTATCAATAAATTAATTTAAATGTTATTCATCGTAAATTTAAAAAAATACTAAGCCATAAGCAAAAACGAATTTTACAGGTTTAATTATTCTATATGTGCTGTAAAATGTCATCAGTCATCACGATGGTTAAAACAGCGTTCCGTTTGTAAGTGTTACAAAAGGAATTGTTATAATTTTAAAACCATGCGTTTAGGCTAATTGGGTTAAGGTTGGTTAGGATATTTTTAATCCATGTCGTTAATTTTAGAAGAGTCGCGCATGCGTAGATCATTCCATACAAAAATTCTATCAACATACACAACTGTCGCATCTGGGGGTCGGAGAATCCACGTGTCGTAATTGTACACCTTCAGGATTCCCCTAAATGGAATATTTGGTGGGGGATCTTGTGTGATGCAATCATCGGGTTTTATTTTACTTTATTATTTTTTTTTTAAATATTTTTTTGTGCGTGTTTAGAATACGATTATGCAGCTATGTACCTGGATGTGTTGCAACTGTATCCTGTAGGCCTACCTTAACTCCTTGATTCCTTTTTAGTATTATATTTCGCACTTCTTTATTTCTCTCCAATCTTCCCAGAAGCGCTTTCTTTGTATCGTTCTATCTTTTTTCTTCGCTCTATCTTTTATTTCCTTTCATCCCTTTCATTTTTTCTGTATTTTCTTCTTACTTTCTTCCTTTCTTTCTTTGAATATTTCGTTTTTCTTTATTTTCCTTCTACGTATCTTTTTTTTACCTCTTTTACTTATCTTAACTTTCTTTGTACCTATCTTTCTACCATTCTCTCGGTTTTAATCTCATTTCCTTCCATTTATTCTTATTTTCTGTATCTTTCCTTCTTTCTTTCTTCCTGAGGCAACGGCATCTACCAGAGTCTTTCACTGCTTCTTGTAGGGGTCAGCTGTTCGCATACGATCTGCTGCTTAACAATAGATTTTTTGGGGGGTGGGGAAATTTATGGCCAAAGTGAGGCAGCTTAGGATGAAACTGGCCGAGGGAGTAAGGGGAGTACTCCGATGGGGTAGACGGCTGTATATAGAATAATATGTAAAATATTTTTGGTTGGTGTGTTTAAGGGTATTGCTGGTGTATGTGCCTTTTTTGGTGGGGAGTGTGTATGTGTGGTGTTTTGTTTGTATATTTACTAGTTTTTAACTGTTTATCTGTGTGTTTTTAGTTTTACTTTTAGGGTACATCTTTGCTTGTGCACAGTTAAAGCATGGACAGCCTAAAGGCTCATGCAACGAATAATGTAAAAAGATAGGTTTTCTTGTTAACAATAAAAGCACTTCATTCATTCATTCATATTTTCCTCTCGTTCTACTTTTCTTTCTATGTTCCTTTCATTTTTCTCTTTTCTTTCTTTCCTTTTTATTTTTCTCTTTTATTTCTTCCCTTTTTTATTTTTTATTTCATTTTACCTTTCCATCTATCCTCCTACATTTCCACCTCTCTTTTCCTGGTTCCTAGCTCCACACAGTGTGCCATTCTTTGTCGCTGTGCATGCGGCACTGTGCAAACTGTTTTATGGCTTATGATAGGGCTGGTTGTATTTTACGGCCGCTGACGGGACAAAGCTGTGTCCAGCTCAATGAGCAGATAATCACGGCACGGTATTCATCAATAAAGAAAAGAAAAATGTGCAGACGACCGGTTGCACATTGGTCAAATAATGGCTTACTGACCATTTATCGAACACAGGCTACACTTAATCTAGTGCGGGGATAAGCCCCCTCTCTCCCCCCCCCCCCAGAGCCCTGGTAATTGTAACCATGGCTGCGAACGTTCTGCCAAGTAGTCGAGCTAGCGTTTCACTGGCTTTAACGGAAATAACTGATGTTAATAGACCGCCTCGCTCTCATTCCCCCCCCCCCTACAGATTAAATAAAATAGTTTGCTATGAATGGGCGACTAAATTTCCCTGCACCATAAAACAATGTGAAATTGGTAACAAAATGTCTCTTTACCTTCTATGGGCCGACATATGTACTGTAACAAAGTAGAGTACTTTATTGATGATAGTGCTAAAGCTGGTAGCTTTTGTAGTTACGTTTAGCGCAGAGTTACTGCGCAGAAGGACAAGAGGGCCCTGCGAGGGCAGAAGAATTGTTTAAACGAAGATCCATCAACTTCGCGGGGTTCCAGAGTTTGAGAGATCAGTATAGTGAAGGACATAGATGGGTGAAATGGTGATCGTTGAGGGTAAAGTTATTTCTTTGCGCTGAATTATTAAAAATGTTCGTTGAACTCACGAGGCTCGAAAGCAGTATGTCAACTGGAAGTGGCATTAACACCATAATTAAAGTGGTTGTGCCGTCTAAATACCCTTGTTTGATTCATGAAGATGATTTATTCCTTTCAATTCCTAACTGGAACATAGGAAGATGCAGTACCGAGAACTAATTTAGTTACGCTTATTTTCCTACAGAAGACAGAGAGACAGGTGATAACTGGTAAGCCCATCGCATCAGCAACCCTAAAAAGGAATCTAAGGTGTTACCTGAACATGAAAGGGCTAAGGAATTTTGTTGAAAGACTCTAATTTAGCATGGAGTCCTTTAACGTGCCGTAAATCTACGACACGGGCCCCCCAGGTTAAAGTTCATCACGGACAATTCCGTGTCCACGATTTTTAAGTCCTGAAAAATCCATCGACTGCGGCCTGGTTTGAACCCACGACCTCTTGGTCAAGAGCCGGGCACGCTACCTTTATACCACCGCGGCTGAATTTGAAGTCATTTATTCACACGTTTATTTTCAAGATATGTTCAAAACTTATAATAAATATGCTTCTGCTATCTGTATGCTACACGTCTGAAATCTTTACTTGGGCGAAATTAGGTATAAGTTTAAAATAACATAAACGATTCTAACTTCAACAAATAATAATTATTAGGTACACCCATCAAACATAAGTTTCAAATTAATTTAGTAAAATAAAAACGTTAATGTTTTTAGACTTTCAAATTAAGTGAAGACTATTGATATAAACATATATAAGCGATGTTAAAAACAACCAAATATTAGTGTTTCAATTTTTTAGGAGCAAATATATTTTCGGGTCTTCAGTAAACTAGAAGTCTACATCATACTTTCAAAATGAGAAGAGGTGAGGTACGACTTTAGCTAGTGCGAATTTATTATTTTAACAAAAATACCCGTAAATTCCTCTGGATCTGTAAGTCCAATGGGAATAAAAATTGGTATGCACAATACACAATATCTATACAACGCCAAGCAAATTTCAAGTTTTTGACATTGAAAACCGAAAATATGTACTTTTTTTAATTATTATAATCTATGGAGCTTTTGGTCCAGCCGAGCGGCGTTTACACGATTAATAATTCTGATATTTAAATGTTGAAACAATTCTAGTTTTTATATGTTCTTAAAAGAAATATCTACAAAATACACTAAATTATTTAATACAGAAATTCAAAAAAATACTTATTTTCTTTTTCCAAACTAGACATTAAAACTTTTCACCAAATTTGTGATGAAATTATTAAAATGAAATAAATAAAAGAAACTGTCCATACTACATCAAAGGAGTTAGTGTATGCTAAAATGTTAGAGTAAAACATAAATAAATACTTCTTTAAAACAATATCCAAGTACATAATGCTCCGAACTTTTATTTTTCGGGACTGCATGCAGTATCTCTCTTTCTTCAAACCAGATAACTATTATATGAGGGGTCTGTTAGGAAACCCGGCAATCTCTAATTTGATAAAAGACAGAGATGCTAACTTCTAATAACAGTTTAATGCATTTACTGCTTTATATTTAGGGTATATGTTGCATATCAGACTTCCCAGATAAGGGGGGAACTCAGATTTTCAACACATACACTAAATATGTAGCAGGAAATGCATCAAACTTTCATTAGAAGTTAGCATCTCTATCTTTTATGAAAATGGATATTGCCGGGTTTGCTAATACATTTCTCTCACTTGAGCACAGTTATAAAGGTTCGTAACCGATAGGCTAACAATTGAAGAGCGTTTTTTCAAAAGCCGATATCTACATAAAGTATAGTTTTGAGATATCTGATTTTGATATAACGCCTTAACCGTAGATACCGGATTTTGCAAAAACTACAGTTTTTATACCATTTCTGAGTGGAACAGATGTCGGAATATGAAAGAACCAGTACAATCATTGGAAAGGCAGCTATCTAAACTATACGAAACAATATATATCTCAATTTCTTCAAAACCTGCAGTTATCGGCTTTTGAAAAAACGCTCCTCAATTATGATATCTGCATTTCAAAAGCACAGATGGACCTATTCCAAATTTTCAAACATCTTCCGCAAATATCATCCATATGCAATTTTGTTACCGTATTACACAAAATATTTTCATTCTGATAGTCCGTATCTGTTAGCTTATAAGCTGTAGGGTTACGACAAATCTAATAAAACTTGTTGAATGGTTAAAAATCAGAATATCGGACAGATCTACTGATTCACTGTCACAGACGTGCCTTTTCAAACAGCTCCCCAGCGATCGGCTCTGATCAATAACGAACTCCAACACAGCACAACTGCATTATTTCATTATAATCCACAGGTACTTACGTCATTATTCCCTTCAGCAATCCCTGCTGTAATGGGTTTCGTTCGCCGTGGTTTACATACCCATTTGCATTTTGATGATATTCATAGGTCCCATTATTACAAGCATCCTGCTAGGTAAACACATAGTTGTTATTAATTTTATAAAGGTGGCTTTCATGCCAGTTAGGCTATTCTAAATATTCCAACTGATAATCAGGTGAAATCAGAAATCCGAAAGCCCATTACAGAGCCAAATAGCACCCACGCGTATGTTTCATGAAATCGCATAATAATCAATATACTGTGTGGTGTTGGCTATGAATGAATGTATGTCTTAATATATGTGTGTATGTATGTACATGTGTATGTATTTATGTATGCATGCATGTATGTATGTATGTATGTATGTATGTATGTATGTATGTATGTATGTATGTATGCATGTATGCATGTATGCATGTATGCATGTATGCATGTATGCATGTATGCATGTATGCATGTATGCATGTATGCATGTATGCATGTATGCATGTATGCATGTATGCATGTATGCATGTATGCATGTATGCA